>OY986048.1:29363547-30001730 GCA_963920205.1 Stenodema calcarata | reverse complement strand
GGGTTGATTTTCGTACTAGCTCGGTAATGTATATAGTTGTATATGGCATTTTTTGAAAAATTTGCCATACTGTTGTTACAGCCCTGAAGATGGCTGAATAAACGGCCGAAACGTCGGAACCAAAAATTGTTTTCACTGACCGAACCTCAAAATAAAATATCTCACACCATATAGATACTACGGTCGAAAACCGGACGAAAATCCACTACAACTATATACATTACCGAGCTAGTACGAAAATCAACCCCTCTAACAACGACCATGGCATTTTTTGAAAAATTTGCCATACTGTTGTTACAGCCCTGAAGATGGCTGAATAAACGGCCGAAACGTCGGAACCAAAAATTGTTTTCACTGACCGAACCTCAAAATAAAATATCTCACACCATATAGATACTACGGTCGAAAACCGGACGAAAATCCACTACAACTATATATATATATATATATATATCTACGAGCCATTTATTATGTAGGGTGATATCTCGAAATCTGAATTATTGAAATCGCTCTTCTTTACATTGATCTGACTCTTGACTTTTCTCCGGTTTATTTATTACTTTATTATGATGTTCTCGTTGTTGTAAATAATGTAATAACTGTCGAACAAAGTGATTAGGTCTCTTCTTACAACATGAAACGTCATTTATTGTAGATAGTACCTAATAGCTTTTTCAATTTGAATTCATCTTTTTTCAGAATCAATTCGTCCTTTTCGAAATAAATTCGTTTTTTTCCAGTGAATTCGATCCATTCCAAAATGAATTCGTTCATTTACAATAATGCATTATGAATGAAGAAACGTGGTTGTTACTTGATATAATCTTCATGGTTATTCTGCTCTAATCTGATTACGGAATGCGATATCGCAATTCTGACAAGTGACACCTCATTTTAAAGGGTCTTTTATGCTGAACACGAGGGTGAAATCAGAATTGCGATATCTCATTCCGTTATCAGATTAGAGCAGATGAACCGCGGACATCATGTTCTTTAATGGAGACATTTTACATAAAACCAATTATTTCTCCGAAAAATCGCTCTTATAGCAATACTGCATGACTATGAATTTTATTTCTGCTTAAACTGACTATGGTACGACTATATGCAAACGATAGAGCTCAAGGGAATAATGTAGAGAGATGTGATTTGTTAAAATTAGAGTTTTGAGCAAATCGAGAGGCAACACATGCTATCAAATTAACCACAAATGAAATTATTTGATGTACCTACTTCGCATTTTGTACTCTCCATTAGATGTAATATTCAAGTATTGATGCCCAGCTTGAATAATCTTGCACATGATATGTACCTTTCCATCGTGTGACTGACAGAAATCTTCGCACAACTTTGTTGACACGAACTGATTTGTTAAATATTCCGCCCACTTATTAAGGATCGATTTTTCGTGCCGTATTGGTACGAGATGGGTTTCACCCATTTCAACACAGAAATTAGAAAGGTTGTAAGATTGAGGGAGATCTCCGTACAGCACATTTTCCACCGTCCGGTTTACGCGAGAGCAGATTTCGTACAGCGAGTCGTAGACGCCGAAGCACATGGTGGTAATTCGCCTTTGATCAGATTCGTTTATCGTCTTGAGATCGGAGAGAGGCAGTTCGCACACTGAGGCATCAAATTCAGGGAATACATCGGTAATATTGCACGAAGGTCTGCCGTCCTGTACGTCCAAACTTAGAGGAATAATTCTATAAATCAAACGGGGACGAAAACTTTCGTAAATTTGCCCTAAAACACTCCCCGCCACGAACACTGGTAAGAACAGCTGCAAACAAGAAGTGCTCTTCATATCTACAACGTGAAACTAGCGAATGAAGAGGTGATAAAGCCCATTGAATATTATCGGTGTCGTCCTGACGTTGGTACGATTGTTGACAGTAAAAGGTCAAATTGGAGGTACCTCCCCTAGAAAGTGATTGAAAGAAAAGGGTTCAAAACTCAATTCATTGTTTATTCACTGTGTTTTGACCATCCACTTTACGTTTAAGACAACAAAACATCAATCATATCCATCTTAACTGTTGATTCATCTAGGAAAATGAGTGTTCAAACAAACATTAAACACAAATAATAAACCGCTATTCAATCATTCATATAGGTACTTAGCAAACTTTGCAATCTGAATAGCAACTTTTAGCGAATTTTCGAAGAAAGGAAGCCATTGTTCTCCATCCATAATATTTAAAACTCGAATTTCCGGAACATTTTCACATTGAAATTCGCTCTAGACCTTCCTGAATTTACTGCCATAAGACACCATAAATCGTATGCATAATATGCATGAATGAATGAATGAATGAATGATTTTTATTGTATAAAGCCTTAAGGCCATTACAAAGGTTGGTACATTACGGTTTACAATGTAGGATATATTTAATATAATAGGTCATTAAGAAAATAAACGCTTCCAATAATCAATAGTTTCAAAAAAAATTCAAAAGATTGAGCCATCACTTATTGCGCACATCCTTATGCGAAGTTCACTTCTCAAAAAGCCCAGTAGCTTGAAGGGGGATGTCATGGAGCATACTTCGAGGCATTCTCCCAGGAACCTGCTGCGCTCAGCACACTCCTCAATCAAGTGGCAAAGCGTGTCTGGCAACCCAACATTAAACACTTGGCATTGACGGGTATTCACCTATTCCTGTCTCCACCTATTATGATCCTCAAGACCACGTATTGTTCCTCCATTAGTTGCAAGAATTCCTCGAATTCTGAGTCTTTATCTTCTGTGTAGCCTTCATTAAAATAAACCGTCCCAAGAATAAGCTTTTCCCCATCAACCTCTATTAAAACAAAGAGCCAGTATCTTGGTAAATCAATAATAATCACATTGAATTTCGATTTGTAGAAAATAAGCAGACCACCACTAGCTCCACCTGCACGGTGCGTCGGATGAGCGTTCACATTCTCATTTTTATAACCATCTACTTCTTTCAACAGATCTTTTTCCAACCATGTTTCTTCTAAAAAAAAAAATGAAATCATAATTCTTCTGTAAAATGCTGTCCTGTTCCGCTACAAAATTTCCATATCCATTGCAGTTCCAAAAAATCAGTTTTAGGGGAGTCAGCAACCGTTTCCCGGTGAGGGCAGAGGTTTTTTTTTTTTTTTCCGGAGTGCTTGTCGAGTGGTGATGCTTCCTTCGTCCCAAGGGGGCGAGGGCTGAGAGGGGCGTTTAGCCTCCCAAAACAGTCTCCTTCTCTCCCTCTCCTCTGGTGGTAAGTCCTCCTTGATAGTCCTACCTGAGCCAGATAGCGTAGACTTCGCTTCAAGTATTTGTCTTTTAAGGGTAAGATTTTTCAGTTCAAAGCATATAGGCCTATTTTTTCCGCCAATTGGCCTACCTAGCCTATAAAGGTCTTCGATGTCTACTACCGAGCATTTGACTCCCATTTGGCCGTGGATAAGATCAACTACTTTCCTCAGATCATCATGAGGCCTCTCAGGCATTCCCATCAGGATCAAGTTCCTTTTCCTCACCCGACGCTCCAGTGATACGATTCGGGCACACTGAGCATCCAATTTGGCCTCCATTTTTGTCACATCTTCCTTCAGTGAGGTCGAAACGTTATCAATTTTTTCTTCAAGTGTATCCAACTTGTCAAGTTTAGCGAGAATCAGATCCAACTTAGCTGAATCCAACTGACTCGCCTCCCCGCGATTTTTTGAAGCCATGATACGAGGACTCCCGCAGTTCGTAGAAGTAAAGCGAAATAGTATCCACAAGAATGTAAGGCCAAAACTAAGTCAACCTTTGCCTTGTGTTTCAACCGTCAGCACGAACTGTTATCGCTCTCCAAGCTTTATCGCGTTGAGTGAAGCGGTTCTCCCACCAACTTCCAGACTTCCCGTCTCAAGGTCAACCTGCTGGCTCGCACAGAACCGACTGATTGATTTATGGCCTAAAATAAACGAAATTAAGCACTTTCTCACCAGAAACGTAGTTGATCCAATCAGAGTGTCACCTGAGGAATCCGCACACACCAAAAAACTGCGCGAATATCTCCTGTAAGCCACCAAATAATCCAATCGAACACGGACACGATGCGGCGCGTGACACAGCCAAAGGCCAACCTATAATAATATGATTATATAATAATATAATAATATGCATAACATAATGTCATTCCAACATATGCATAACTTATGTCATTTTAAACGTTAACTCTCGATAGAATTTAGATAAAAAATTCAAATTTCCACACAAAAAAAAAACCATCCTGGCAATCGAAAAGCTGAGACGATAGTGGAATTAGAATTCCGATGTATTTCTATGACATCGATCAGGAGCACTTTGAAGATGAAGAAACGTGGTTAATACTTGAGCTATTCATCATGGTTAGTCTAATCTGATAACCGATTGAGATATGGTAATTCTTACTTCACCATCGGGTTCAGCGGTGAACAATCTATGAGCTGCGGGAGGTTTGGAGAGTTTTAGTTAGGAGGGGGGAATTACCCATAAATTCCCAAAAGGAAACTGACTAACTAAAAAGTGACTCCTTATTTTTAAGAGTTTTCTTTTTACGCTGAACACAGGTGTTCACGGTTCATCTGCTCTGTTCCCATAACGGAATGAAATATTATTATATTTGAAATACGAGGGTGAATCAAACATAAACGGGACTTTTCGCCCTTTAGGCACAATAGTGGAGGGAGAACGTTCCCGCTTTGTTTGTTGTTGGGTAGGTTTGTCAGGAGTAAGGGAAGCACGTGGGCTCGCCTCCTCGACCCCCTCAGTGTCCACAGTGACGATGTCAGAGCAAGAGGTACCTCCGTCTATTGCGCAACTCGTTATAATCAAGTTTCTCACCCCAGAAGGCGTAAAACCGGCCGAAATGTTGAGGAGATTGACTGCCCAGTTTGGGGAAGAGACACTGTCGCGAGCCAGAGTGTTTGCATGGCATGAACAGTTCGTGGAGGGTCGTGATCGTGTTGAAAATTAGAGCCATGACCGAAGACCTCGCACCAGCGGACAACATCAGCAGTGTTCGACGGCTTATTGAAGATGACAGACGTCGTACCACTTCTGAAATTGCAAGTGAGGTTGGGATAAGTTATGGGAGCACTTACTCAATACTCACAGAGGAGCTAGGGTACCATGAGGTGTGCGCCAGGTGGAGGTTCTTCTCCATGACAATGCTCGCGCCCATACAGCAGCCTTGACTGAAGAAAAATTGGAACAACTGGGTTGGGAAACTTTGGAACACCCTCCTTACAGTCCAGACCTGTCACCCTGTGACTTCCATGTGTTTGGCCCTCTCAAGAAAGCTTTGGGATGCCAAAGATTCGACAGTAATGCTGAAGTTGAAGCCTACGTGCGCAATTGGCTGCAGACACGACCTGCATCTTTCTACGTGGAAGGAATTGGAAAGCTGCCTATCCGCTGGGAAAAATGTGTTTCCAAATCTGGAGATTATGTAGAAAAATAAACTATATTCTTTTTTACGTTAAAAATAAAAATAAATTACACAAAAAAAAGTCCCGTTTATATTTGATCCACCCTCGTAATATTATTATTACCTATATAATTTTTGGTGTCTTTTGGAAGTGGATTCAGGATGGTCTGAAACGGATTTTGGTATACAAATTTTTCGGAAATTAGAGTTTTAAAAATTTTGGACCGAGAACAATCGCTTCATTTTCTTCGAAAATTCGCTGATGAATGAACCTATTAAAATCAACAACAATAACTTTTCAAATAAAATGGCCCCTATTGTGATTAAGAAAACATCGAAGTAATATCAATAATTATATTACAAATAAATAAAATAGCTATAAATTTCTAATAAATAAAATATACACTATTATTTTCTTTTTTTATGACAACATTTTTCAAATTCAAATTAATTACGAGTTTTTGTAGTTGATCAGATGAGATGTAATATTAGTGGAGATATGAAAGGAGTGGGAATATTAACTCTAGCCGATGTCTTTGAGCTAGGCACCTAAACATCTAGACCACTGAGGGGCCTTATACGTAGGGTTCTCAGCACAGGTCATAACAGACCTTCATTTTCGATTCTCAGTTATTGGGGGAGAAGTACTGCTCTGATAATTAAGTACAAAATCATACCTACACGCCCATGAAACGAACAGTACAAATCTTATGAGATTTTACACCTACTGAAAGGGTGCAGTACGAAACTGTGAAAGCCAGGAAACTAAGCTTTGGGCTGTATGGTGTGCCCAAATGCCTGGTTGACGGCATGATGATAGATAGTGATGAGATAAGATGAAAAGTTCAGATGAGGATTCACTCGGACTGCAATGTGATGAAGTGAAAATTTGGAGTAATCTGCCATGTTCCATCAGGTGTAGTGGGTTACGTCAGCTGCTGGCTTTTGTTTTCAGTTTCGTCTCTCGCTCTACGCTTGCCACATGTAATATAAATATTTCATTATCCCCATGTCATTTTACCCAATGTTTCCCCATGAATTAGGGCCTTTATGTGGTAGAAAGAGGATTTCCTTTGCTTGAAAGCAAGATCAAGACTGAAGATAGTTGGTAGGTATCTCGTTCAGGACGTGGCTGGTTCATCTTCGCACCTATTATATTATATTATAAAATGTACCATCTCTTTTCTTACAAAGCTTTACAGAATCCAAGTGAATTATTACGTTCAGCACATTTATGTCAAACCACCTCCTTAGAATACATTCAACATTAACTGAATATATATTATTGCCCCTTGGCAACTTCAATCTCAAGTATTTTAATGTGAAAGAAATATCGAAATTCCAAGGGAAACTAACGAAACATTTACTTTCATTCCAAGCTAGACAGCGCTGAAAATAAACAGTGAAGCAAAACGGCCAAGACCCGTGACATTAGCCAAAATGTGTATAATATACTATTATTTATATATTATTAAAATATTATTTTTCTATGACTCAGTAAACCAGATGAATATTGCTACTACTGATTACTTTCCTCTGCTATTTGGAAAACATGTTACTCGCCTTGCGTTGGTATTGAAAGTAGTTCGTGATTGAATCCAGCTCATCTGTTGGACAGGTCTTTGTTATCAGATTAAGCGCATCACTTTGAGGGAGGAAAGTCAACCGCTGGTCAAGAGCAATGTAACACAGGTTAACAAACAAACATCGGTAGCTTTTAATGAGAGGCACCCATTACCATTCAGATTGAGTGCAGTGTTCGGTTCACAGACATCAAACCCTTTGGATGCGGTTCTAGCCATCAACATGATGTACAAGTATTATAGTTCAGAGGGGCCGGAGGTCGATCTGTGACCCTCTCTTACGTCTCACGGGAATATCCAAAATACAGAAAAAAAAACTAGTGATATCCACTATTTTTACATAGCATGCAACATTACAAACTTTCACATGCGAGTTTACCATTTATTAGTTACTTCCCCAATGGATGTATATCTGCCAGGAAAATTGTCTACCTTATTAAAACAAAGTTCCTCCATTTTGGGGCCCCTCCACGTGCTGGATGGAACGTAGTGCTCGGTTATTTTCCGAACTACGTTTTGGTGTTCTTCCCGCACTCGACCATGGCAACGCTCAATGAATAACAACAACAAGAAGAAGACGAAAAATACGAAAAACGTGGAAAATAGCGATTTTAAAACTGCTATAACCCAGACACCTGATGGTCCCGAGAGTTGAATTTCGGTTTGCGTCCTCACGTGCCCCTGGAGAGTTGGTGTACAAAAATTTAACTCCCGAGACACTCAGGGGGCCGAGCTATGGGAGGGTGAAAACCCCAACTTGTTCCGTCGCGTAATCTGTGTCTCAGTCGCTTCAATTTTCAGGGCTTCGGTTTTCTTGGCGGACGGGACTCTCCCGCGTCCCTAGATTTCATAATTTTAGGGCAATTATAACTGGGAAAAGTGGCGCATACGCGGTGAAATTAAACATTGGCAATAGCTTTCAGGGGAGCTCTATTACAAATATGTTGGCGATAGTAATCAAGAAATCATAAGGCGATAGGTTTTTGTCTAATTGCTAAGGTGATTGCCAAGTGCTGAGAGACTTTGTGTCGTTATGAGTTACGCAAATGAACCAACCAAGAGCGTCAACCCACTTCAACCTTTACGCAACTCTGATTACACTACATCTCTGAACAAATGCATCTACTAAATACTCTAAATAGGATCTAAAGAAGGGATTTTCTGACAATTAGAACTAGACTCTCGTTATAACCCAGTATTTCCAGATTGAATTTTTCAATGTTATATATCGATTTATGATGATCAGCGGTGAGGGGATGAGTTCAGAGAAAGTTCAGTTTATTACTCTCCAACTTGACGGACGAGACTGATTTCGAAAAACAGAAAATAGGGGATGAACACTATTCAGTAATTTATCGATTTTATAGCCCCCGTCTCAAATAGTACTTTAACTGTAAGCCCAGGCCCAGGAGGTGGTGCGCTCAGGCAACAGGGTACCAAAAGTATGGGGAACGCGCCAGAAGATCGTTAAGATGGAAGGATTGGAAATGTGAATATCAATTTAGATTAATGGATTCCCAAAATATACGACTTGTTTTGAAATGAAATCAGCTCCTTATTGCTAATTATTGCTGATATTCCCAATTGTGTTAATGTTCCTAAATATTCACTTATTCTGTTAAGGAGGGCGATAAAGTTTTAAATTAAGTATCGCAACATCTACAAGACGCGGGTTCAACATTGAAGGAGGTAGTGTACTGGTTAGGTATATCCTTTATAAGGGCGGAATCAATTTACGTCTTGTGAAATGACAAGCTACCGTCGACTCCAACCCTCTTATTGGTACCCTTGAAACAAGAAGCTTAATTTTCGGCGTTTCCGTTAAGCGGTAGCCCATTGCTTGATCGAATTCCAAACAGCAAAATGACTTTGAGCAAACAGTTTGTGACACGTTCAGTCTGAAGCTGTAACTTCTACCGCAGGGTATAACATAATATAATATGTTATCGTCTTCGTTTAATCTTTACCAAATATAAATTATATGTACATAAACGATATGTACAGGTTGTGCGTTCTCTTAGGCACTATCAGTAAGCCTGGATAAAATGCTGCTATTGGATCCACGGTAGATACTTTGGTAGAGTCAACTACGGTTCCATGGGTCCCAGAAACAGGGTTGGTTGGGTGATGTGTACGTATCCACAAATGTTGATCCTGTGGGAGCTCGAGAAATCCTTGCATATATATTACAGCATCAATGATGCTTGGATGCTTCCGTAGTATGATGGTGATACCTTAATCTTATGCTAGAAATAATTCCTTCAACCCTTTATTCATTCGTTAAAACCTAACTGCCTTTGATATTCAAAATTCTACTTCCAAATTAATAACTTTCACATCATTTAATTAAATTTCATTGCAATTCAAAATGTTGGCACCGCACGAATAACATAAGAACTAATGATTATTTGAGATTACTAAATGGAAAGATTATACGACGCCAGTTGGAGTGGAAAGAACGCAGTATATGCGTTCAGGCAGCCTTTACAGTTATCATTACATTATCACAGATTACTAAACTCATTCAACGACACTTTAAGAATCAAGTTAGAATGGGGTTCGTCCCTCAAAATCACGAGCCTTGCATAATGATAGAGTAACGACTCTTCAAGGCATGGGGTTATGGGAGAGGGAAGATTGGTGGAACTCGGTGTAAACAAGGGACGTTGTATGATGTTAACATCCAGTAGACATCCCCTCATTCGTTAGACATTCCTCATCATTTCCGCTCCAACGAGTGCGTGTCTCCAAAATGTCGCCTTCTTTATGCTGTTGTAGAGTTGAGGTCAACTCCCTCGCAAACCAGAATCGATCGTGACACTTCAATCTCTTCTGGGCGATTTTTCGCCACGTGAATGCCCATCAGTTCACTCGACCGTTACATTAATGGTCACTGTTCGACTGGAAACATTCACACTCATGGAGCTATAAAAGACTGGACGGATCATCCCATGGTCTGAAGAGTCATATAGATGTTTTCATATCATTTATATAATCGAGGTTGTTTTTGGTAACTAAAACCAAAAATAATAAATAAATAAACCATAAAGAGACTCATCTACATATATGAAAACTTCTACATATATGACTCTTCAGACCATGGGATGATCCGTCCAGTCCTTCTTAGCTATTATAATCATCATGAACCATTGGAATCGCCCAAGAAAAAAGAACCTCCCCCCACCCACCCCCAAATTTGAGGGTCTACGTTTCAAGATGCGTAGGTTCCAAAAATCGAAATTAAAAGCTTCGTCCGTCCACCGTACGTCATCCGCGGCACTTTGCATTTGTGCTAAAATTACGAAATTTGGTTTACGGGTTCGGACCAACCCCACAATGATGCTTGAAACCTTCCATAGCCCTAGGTCAAGGGGAAGAGGTTCAAAACAAATTTTAATTCATAATTAATGATAATTAATCTATCATTTAGTGATCTAGACAGAAGTATGATCTGTATGAAGAAGATAATAAAGCGTTATGTCAAGAATTTGCAGAGTTTTTAATCGATATTCACCAGGAAATGCCGATGCCACTAACCCGTACAATCCGAATGGATGGGTAGTTTTTAATAAAATGTCCACTGCAATCATTTGTAATGGTTTGCTGAGTGCTCCATCCCAAAGTTTCGGTTCGACCACTTGGAAGATGGCCAGGTCTGTAAATGTAGACCAGAATACCCCTCTGGATGGGCATAATTGCCTAACCTCCCCGGGACCAGGCTGAGCAAACTATTCATCACATGGTAGCAGAGCGTGGTTAGTAGGTACGTGCTGGCTTTGCCTCGGTACCTCCTCCACTACGAGTATTTTGTTTTTTAAATTTATGAGGAGCATTCCCAGAAAGGACTCCTATACATATAGGGACCAAACCCATTTTGCGTATTGGCAATTCTAATTCTTGACATTGTTCAATTACGAGTACATCGTACATTATTTCCTCCATTCTTCTACATTCGAGTTTTCATTGTTTCTACAAATCATTGGGTTCTTCCATTTTCAACTTCTATTTTCAAATTTCTTTATTTCTATCCCCTGCCAATATCCATGCTTGCAGGAGCCTTGTTCTCCACAAGTGGTAATTTGCAGTAGTACCATTACAATGGAGGTTAACCATACCTTGGAGTTGTCCAGTTGTTCTTCCTGGATTGGATCTCCATATTACTTCCAGACCCCCTTTTTTCTATCAACAACAGCCTGGCATACCAGGTGTTGTTTGAAGGTGGGACTGTAATGGTTTGCTGAGTGCTCCTTCCCTAAGTTTTGGTTCAACCGCTTGGAGTATAGCCCGGTCTGTAAATACAGACCAGGATATCCCTCTGGGTGGGCATAATTGCGTAACCCCCCCCCCCCGGGACCAGGGCCTTAGCAAACTATTCATCACACATTATTCGAATTTTATTTGTAACAAATTATTTATAACACATTACATTATTATAAGCAATAAATGACAGCATTCAAGTTCGTTTTAGTCGTATTAAATCCTCCTCTATCAACACATGGTTTAAAGCATTAAATACCTTGTATATAGAACCTAAAGTCAACTAAATTACCAATAGATCAATTACCTATGTTACTAACAAATTTAGAACTATGTGATTGATACAGTATTTCGTCTCTCAAGTGGCAACACCAGCTATCTCATGTTTCACAGAAGCAACATCAGCTTTTCTGTAAATCTGAGGATTTTGTTAAAATGCAATGGTTGGAAACACTCGGAAACCTTATGGTAATAATATTACTATTCCATAGTACATATTATGTACTAGGGAATAGAAAAATGGTTCAGAAATCATTTGGAGTGGAGTAAAAACTAGTTTTTTTGCTCTCCTGAGGAATCGACAAAACTGTAATAGCTGGTGTTTAGCGACGATTTCTTAATAATATGTTAAGTCCGTGTGACAACTCAACATTCATCCTTACTGGAATCGTATATAAAATATTATGTTTCAAATGCTAATATATATACAGCAATACTATTTTCACAATAGTACCTAACGATTAATGTTTGTACATCAAATGAGGTCATCGTTAAACATGACTGTAGCAGATCTTATAATTTTTTACGCTGAACCATTCAGCATAAATTTACCAAACCAGGATTAAAGTAACTAACTATAGCGAATGTCGAATTTTTCTATTTCCATTTAAATCCCATCAACCAGCCCCCTTCCTATTTCATGTTTGGTGCTATGGTTAGTTTCGTGAAGGAAAATTAAAACTATCATTTATTTGGTAACATGTGTTGATATGGGATACACAAATACTCGTCAGAATTCCATAGTCCTGTTGGTGCATTCTTACGTCCGGGAGAATTGTGTTATGTAAACACTCCTTTGTGCTACCGAATGAAAGAATACTTGATAATGAGATGTACTTGTGCCTCTTAGCATCGTAAGATTAAACTCATGCCTTACAAGGTACGCTTAGTAAATTGAGATTTGGCAACGGTAACTTGTATTTTGAATAATGATTGAAAGTTTTTGGAGCTAAAATATATCAAGTTATTTACATTCTGGTTTATTCAGTCAAATTTGCGATACATAGGTATTCGTCATGCCCTAACAGATATTCTTCGAAGAATCTCCTGAAAACACAAGCAGGCCTCGTATTTTCTGAGCCTTAGCCTAAATCAGCGAGGACTTCGTTCAGATCTTCTTGCAATCTCAAGGACATCTCCTTCTGGCGATTCAGATCATCCTGTCGCCGATCAATGTTGGCCTGCAAAAGAAAGTTGAATGGAGATTTTCTCGATACAGAATGCTTTGTTACAACCAACCCTCATTGACACCGCCAGGATTGGGCCAAACGATTCGAGTAATAAGATTTATTCATCTCCTCCAACCCAATGATTAAGATGTATATTGAGTTACTTTAACTATGTTGAAACGATCCTGCTATTGATGTTGGTTCATTACATGGGTATGAGGCAGACTTTCCCATTATCCCCAGACCTAAGTAGAACAAGAAGTTGTTTAACTTCAAACTAGACGCTACCACGTCACGAGTTCCGAAGTGTCATCACTTTCTTCACTCAAGTTTACCCGAAGTTGTGAACTTTGTTGTGTCTTCTATTTGAGGAGAAAATTAGGTGATCTACATGAAATCAACTTCAAATCTCCAAACTGTATTTGTGAAGAATCCCGACTAATGAACACAACTTGAAGAAGAGAATAGCAAAAAGTATTGTTCATCTGATTACAGCCTACTGACACAATCGCCATCCAGGAAAGAGAAAAAAGCCTTGTAGCCGAATGAAGAGGAGCACCACGATCCAGTAAAGGTACATACCACAACCAGCACAAGCCTTTGACAATTAGAACAAGGTGCAGATCTCTCTAAGGCGTAACATGATCGCTGGAACTTCGGTCAAAGAAGCTGGAAAGCCTCCCACGCTATTGATCTGAAACTTCAAAGGCGCCTCTAATGGGTCGGACCACACTGCTAGAGATACTCAGTAAAATCGGGTAGCCTTGTTTTCTCAATTCACAGAGGCCCTTTTCCGCTTCCCTACCGTCACGTACCACTTTTTCCTCTCTCGGTCTTTCTCTTCCCCCGAGACGGTGCCTTTAAAAAAAGTATATTCAAACCATCAAAGCCCATTCATGATGTACTTCAATGGAGGTTTTTGATCTCCTGATACTCTTGCGTTTGGTGAAAATTATAAACAATTCTTTATCGTTTCTTCTTTGTGCATAAAGTGGATATCTACGTATTCGAAATTGGCTCGTTAACGAGCAGCATCATGTTTATGTTTAACCTCGCTGAGCATCTTAAAATAGATTAGTAGTACAGATATTACGTATTTACCTACACCTATTTTCGTGGGAAGGAATAATGGGGTACAACAACCACATGGAATGAAACCAATTTCCAAAAATGAATTTCTCGTTCGTACACGCTTTTGTGGGATATTACAAAATAAAACTGTCCTGAATGACAAAAACATGGAAAATAATTTCCCGAAATCGGTCTAAGCGGTAATGAAACTGCTACGATAGGAGAAGATGAATACTGAGAATTTAGGTAATAGTAATTATTACACACTCACCGTTAAGAAGTAATTTTGCCTCTTGGCCTGCGTGAGTCGCTGGTCATATTTCTTTATCCTACGGTTAAGGTTCTCGATTTTCGAGGGGATTGGCGAATCTTCAGGAAGATCTCCTTCGCTGTCAACTGAAGTCTCGTCTTCTGTATCTTCTTCACTCGAGCTCTCGGACTCTTCCTGTTGTAGAAAATTGTTAGTATGAGATAAGTTCAATTTACTTTACACATTAAGTTATTTTACTGTAAACGCGCGTGTACAGTACAGCGTGCGCACGCTAGTTGCAAGTACAATCGGTTTGATTTCGAAGTGCGTACCTATAGGATCTGCAATATTGCGCAAATATCTGCGTAAGTGAACGCTAGGACGTATGGTAACGTATGCCTGATGTCAAGGTTCATCCGTCTAGAAAACTTTATAGAGGACGCTATACGACGGTATGTAGTACCTTCTCGTACACTCCATCTTAAACTTATGACGTGTCCAACCTCTACATGATGAATCCAACTACCTTACTCCTCTTTTATCTGGCTGATACCGCTTCATGGCCTCCGTATTGATCTATTTAGTGAATCCCTAATAAACGGAATCAAGCCCAACACGGGATGCGTACCATTACTTGCTGGGTGCCTTTAGATATCTGTGATCTCAGCTGAGCGTCATGGAGGCAATCCTACAATAAGCTAATTTTACATAAAATGTTCAACAGGATTACTGATGTCGATTAGATATGGCGTCATGATTTATAAAATACCCACTAGGACAAAAGGATTACGATAATATCGAAACAAATTTAGTGCCGGGAGAATTTGAATCCGAAATCCCTACTGGATGCATCTAATTCACGCCATAGTTGCCTTACAAGGTGAGGTCACAGCTATTTAGCTCCAGTTACCTTGACACAGGCTTGACACTCCTCACCTTATGTTTATACGTAGTTACCGTATCCCACGTCCTACGTCAATATACGAGAAATTTGTTGTAAAATAGAAAACAATAATCGGGACTGAATGAGCTGCCCAAATGGAAATTCGCACCTCATATTCTTCCTCCTCTTCTTCCTCATCCTCTTCGTCCTCAACTTCTTTCATCAAGTTAGCCATTTTGTCGACTTCTTTCTTGAGCTCTCTGTACTTCTTTTTTTCTTCTTTCAGCGCCTTTTGAATTTTAGTTAGATTGTTCTTGAGGTTGGTCTTCTCTCTCAACGTGTGTTGAAGTTTGTCTTTCATTTTAGACATTCTGTTGACGAGCAATTTGCATTCCCTCTCTTCTTGAGATACGGATTTGTCTATTACGCAGCGATCGCTTTCTTCATCACTAACTTCTCCTGGAAAAGGAAAGAAGAATATCAGATTATTCTTGATACAAATAAAATTAATTTAATGATTTTTGATTGTGTTAACCACTTAGGTTTCAGATGGCGTACTTTTACAAGTATCACGTGGTATCGCTATTGCTGGTGTGGCGACCAGAGAGTTGACAGGGACGAGCGGCAACACGGGGCCAACGAATAGTCCTCCGACAAATATTGTCTGATATGTTATGAGTTATTCATTCATAAACTATATACCTACCTACTATAACATTTCAATAGCAGATATCGACCACATGACGTATACGAAACGACAGATGGGAATCGCACAGCAGTTCGGAGCTGGAGTTAGCTCCTTCTTCCTTGGCCGATCTTAATTTAATTGGAGGCTGAGGGTACAGTACCGAGGTACATTGTATTTGAACCTAAATCGTACTAGGGTAAAAGCACCAGTGGTGAGATTGTTAAGGATGGTCACCACCATCAATTTTCAATAATCATTGTCTTCCCATTTTTGTAGTCTTCCCACAGAAATGGAGAAGGATTTAATTCAATATGCGTGATATTAAAATTGTAATATTATTGTGTTAATGTGATATAATCATTTTTTGAAATATCTTCACCTGTTGGACACTTGATCCAATCGTTGGACACATCTGCTACAGTCGTTGGACCCTCCCTTTTAGCGAATTTTCGAAGGAAATGAAGCTATTGTTCTCGGTCCAAAATTTTAAAACTCGAATTTCCCAAAAATATTTATACTATAATCCGTTTCAGACCATCCCTAATTCACTGCCAAAAGACACCAAAAATCATATGTGTGTGTGTGTGTCATTACAGACGATAACTCTCGATAGAATTGAGATAATAAGTTTAAATTTGTACAAAAAAATCTTTCGAAAGATTTTCGTAGATGGGCGGCATTGAGCCACTCCGAAGGCGGGTTTTAGGAAGTTTTAGGGGGATGAATTAACAGTCTGACAAGTTACACCTCATTTTAAAGGTCTTTTTACGCTGAACACGACGGTAAAGTCAGAATTGCTACATCTTATTTGCATAGAGAGGACAAAAGGATAGCAACAAAAAGCATAAAAGGTGGAGATTGTCAAAAACACAAAAAATGATGGCACATATCTTTGCAAAACCAAGAAATACACGAAGGGTCCAACAAGTGGGGAGTGTCCAACCATTGGTGATTCTACCCTACTACGCTACGATAATATCGTTATATATTATGTCTGCACTCATGGGGTCCTTACTCAACACAGCCTCGAGTTCTTTTCACTTTATTGTTTGGGCGTTGCTAGTACTCGATGGTGGCCATCGCAAAGACCTTCGTGGCAGGCACGTGTTAGCTCGAGGTCAAAATTATATTTATGTTCTTCTACTGAAAATTGGTTTAAAATTATGATTGCCTATTTTCCTCTTCTTGTTCCATCGACGTCCCACACATTCTTTAACCTCAATTAATAAAGGGGCGAAATTAAGATACAGGATGGAGATGGGGGAAGAGGACGATTCATGGGGTACGGAAGATGACTGGTGGTAGTTAGAGAAAGGAGGTTGAGGGTGGGCTCCTAACAAGGTGTTTGCTGGAAGGCACGCGCCCCTCGATGGGGGGGTCATTGCCCTCTACAAGGAGTAAACATCGCGCTACTTTGATCTCCTCAAGTCGATAAAGTGACGTTCTACTAGTGGGTGCCCGCTCGTTTTCCTTTGGTGGCGATCTATCATAGGTGGCATTGTTTGACAAACATTGTCCCATCCCATCCTCCGTGACCACGTCATGGCATCGGATCAATGCCACTACTCACGAGTGGCTCTGTAAACGGCTATTTCCTGACTCACTCTCATCGTTTTCTCCTAATCAATTAATATTATCATACGGATTACTTCACCAATTGGTTGCATTGAAATGACTCTAGAACTAGTGAATAATAGAGGTTTCACACGGTAAATCCAAATCCTTGACCGGGTACCAACATGTAGGATTATAGGACAAATTTGTTAACAATTGGAAATTGGTTCATTTGTCAGGCTTCCGATCGCCCTCAGGTCGAGGACCTGAGCTTCTCTGGATACAGTCGTTACGTATGTAAACTTTGTTTATTTATGTAGCGATCGTAGCCAGAGGGCCGTTCGGACAGGTCGGATCGAGGGCAGGCCCGAGCTAGATGAGGCCAGGACAGTCTTTTGTTGCTCTAGTGAGGAAGGTTTGCCCGAGTCTGATCCGACGGATTTTTACAGATTTTTGTTCTCTACATGATAGTGTCGTTTTTTCTAGAAGACTTTTTAATTTTTTCAGTTCGTGTTGTGGGCTATTTTCAGTTACATTTTCGCAGTAGGTGAGTTTTTCGTTTCTTTCAAGTTACAGAAAATTTGTTTTGTTTTTTTGTCGGACCCTTTTCATCATTACATTTTTTTTACCTCTCCCATGATACCTTTTGGCTTATTGTCTTCGATAATGAACCATTGGAATCGACCAAAGAAATAAATCGTTTAACCCCCCTCAAAATTTGTTGATTTACGTTTCAAGATACGTAGATTCAGAAAATCGAAGCGTTGAGCTCAAAAAACGAAATTTTTTTACGGGTTCGGACTTACTCCACAATGATCCTCAAAACCTTTCATAACCCTAGGTCTAGGGGAAGGGGTTCAAAATGAATTTTGAAATTTTGAAAATTTCAAAACTCGAAAACTTCAAATGGAATGTTCTAAAAGTAAAGTAAAAAGTAAAAATTATTAATACCTAACTAACAATAATCAATAATATTTTTCACTACCTAATTGATAAAATTATTAATAATTAATATTAATAAAATATCATATGATAATTCGTAATAATAACTAATCTATCACTTAGTGATCTAGACAGACGGTTGATCTGTACAAACAAGATAATAAACCGTTGTGTCAAGAACTTGCAGAGTTTTTCATTTCTATTTCACCCTAGTTTACTTTTCATTTTCAATTCACGTTCCACGAGTCTTCAAGGCAAGGTTTTCCTTAATAAAACCTTCCTGGTTGTAGAAACTACTCGTGTTAGACTACGCGTCTTACACATTTTACTATTGATAATAAGTGCGCAATTTAATTTTCACAGTGAATGATTTGTTGAGACTGAAGTTAACCCAAGTAGATCCAGTTACTGTAACGACTTTTTGAATCAAATTCAATAATTCAGAGTCAGCTGAATTAATGGAAAGAGTGAGGTTGTTTTGGCTGGCACGATTTGAAATGGGTTCAAATTATACAGTGGGAGACCTATGTCAGGAGTAATTTCCAGTTTCGGCATTCAGCTGTGTAAGTTGGGACAAATTGGAGGAAAACACGTTTTGCTTGTTGGAAGAGCGGTTGAGATTCAATGGTAGCCTAGACGAAGCCAAAAGTGAGAGTAAGTATCACCCACAAAGTTAAATATCAATAAGAAGTTTGAATCATTTTCTACCGAACATTCAGCTGTTAAACTTTATTTGACCTCTCATTTATGGTCATGCGGCATTGAATCTCAAGCTGTTGTGGGATGTAGAGCTGGAGATGGTTAGATCTTACCGAACTCCGATGGTATATTATCAATCGTTGTACAGTTCGTATGCGCCAGTTGGTTTTCATTCATGAAACCATTGAACGCAGGAAAATACTCCACTCAACACCCTTATTAATAGATTCACCCGAAAAATCAATTTATTTTTTGAAGGCATCAAAGTTAGTCATTAGCATTTGATGTTATAATATTCTTTCAACAGAAAGGCAGATCTCATTCATTAGCATGAAAATATCGTTCGAATAAGAAAGTGTACATTTTCATTTTGGTTTATTATCTTCGATAATGAACCATTGGAATCGCCCAAAGAAAAAAGATTTTTAACCCCCCCTCAAAATTTGTTGGTTTACGTTTCAAGACACGTAGATTCAGAAAATCGAATAAAAAAAAAATCCGTCCGTCCGCCGTACGCCGTCCCCCGTCCGCCGTACGCCGTCCCCCGTCCGCCGTACGCCGTCCCCCGTCCGCCGTCCCCCGTCCGCCGTCCGCGCCACTTTGCCCAGTTAGCGTTGAGTTAAAAGTACGGAATTTTTTTTATGGGTTCCGACCAACCCCACAATGATCCTCGAAACTTTTCATAACCCTAGGTCAAGGGAAAGGGGTTCAAAATGAAATTTAAAATTTCGACAATGTCATATCTCGAAATATTTAACTGAACCGTGCAATGTTTAGTTCACTTTTGAATGACCTGAAAAATTACGAATCTTTTAAGACCAATTGGATTTTTGTACGACCAGCCGTTCGTTCACAGTGAGCGCGCAAAGGTTTAGGAAAAACACTAAACTTCGCGTCGAAAACGGCCGTTAACCCCCAGACGCCCAGAATAAAACTACCTTTTTTCATCTTCCCGGTAAACTACAGTCTAGAAATTTTAACCGTGAGTCGGGGATAGACCGCATTGCAATATTCACTCGGTTTCTCATCTGTGAAATTGTTTAAATAATACCTTTTTGTAATAATACAAATTAAATTTTGATGATGAGCTAGATACTTGAAATTTTAAATATAGGTCAGAAATGGATGACATTTCAATATTCACTCGTTTTTTATGACATGGTATGAGTATGGTATGGTATAATATTGTATGTATGATTTGGTATAGTACATTATGGTATGATAGGAAAGAAATTCGTATGGTATGGTATGAGTACGGTGAGAATATGGTATGGTGCCGATTTGCAACACAGTCTGGTATAGACAGAAGGGTGATCTGCACAAGGAAGATAATAAACCGTTGTGTCAAGAATTTGCAGAGTTTTTCATCATTAAAAACGTTGGGTACATGAACACAGTCAAGACTTCATAACGTTATTCCTGTAATCGTGAAAGGGGTGCACTTCTTTCATTTAATTATGTTTTTCTTTTCTCTTCAGTTATTTTCATTCATTCCTTCCCTTTTGTTTTATTATAATAGAATATTATTGTTTTAGGATAATGATTATTATCTTCAGTGATGAACCGTTGGAATCGCCCACGAAAAAAATACTCGTATTTCCCCCTCAAGATGACTTTTCTCGGTTGACTTTTCAAGATACGTAGATGCAGAAAATCGAATTAAAAACTCTGCAAATTCTTGACACAACGGTTTATGGTCTTCTTTGTTTAGATCACGCTTCGGTCTAAATAACGAAATGATAGATGAAACGTTTATAGAGATGATGAATTAATTAAAAATAATTGGTACCAATATGATTCGTGGGTTTTTTTATTCCACCTACCTACATAGGCGATAATTTTGGTTTATTATACCTTTATTATTATACCTTTCAAGATACGAAGATTTCAAAAATCGAATTAAAAAAATCCATTTTGACCACACCCAAGATGGTCCTTGAAACTTGCCCTAGGTCTACGGAAAGGGGTTCAAAACGAATATTGAAATTTCAGTTTCATTAAACCGCCAGTAATGCATTTCTGTAAGGGTTGAGGCAATTGCAATAGCTTTTATTCCTTATGTGAGCTAATACTACGATTTAATAAAGAAAATTCTTGATTTTTACATGATGATGAACCAAAGAAAAATAAATGGTGCCTCACCTTCAGTCTCTGTTTCCTCCTCCTCTTCTTCTTCTTCTTCCTCTTCATCCGGCGGCGGTGCTTTCATTGTAGAAGCAGATTTACGGACATTTGACATTGACTTTGCCAAATTCTTGTTAGACGGGGCTTTGGAGACAGGCCTTCCCGTTCCCTTGGACTTCAACTCCATTTCAAGTTGTGTGTTTCTCAGCCAAGCACTTTCCAATTTGGCACGCGTGTAATCCAATTCTTCTGCGGTTTTGTGATATTTGTCTTCCATCTCTTTCGCCACTGATGTCGATTGAACGGCTTCGTCTTTCAACTTCTGAATCAACTGAAAAAGAAGCATAATATTGAATCGAGATGTACTGATTTATCTTACTATCAAAATATACTTGATAGCTCACCGGTCAATTACATGGAAATCACAACGGAAATCAGTTATACTGCTACCAGCTTTGTTCATTCGCATTCAACTGAGTGTAAGGAGGGTACCTGTTCCGTGTTGGTTCCGAATCAATTCAAACATGTTATTATAGATATTAATACGATGATTGTTACAATTTTACATGATTAATATAATCTGGGTAGGATCTACCGGCCCCAAAAACGAGTTGTTGAACTGGTATTAAGTTCATATCCTCCAACCAAGCCGACTGTCTATCTTCTAGTGTGCATGAGATCTGCCATTGAAGAGATCAGACTGAACTCATCGCTCATCTCAGCTAGCTCAGCTAGCTCATCTCGTCTTACGTCATACGCTCGTGCGTCATAGGCTCTGACGTACTTGTTGGCCACCTGCCAGCCGTCTTACGTCATACGCTCGTGCGTCATAGGCTCTGACGCCAACAGGTCTACAAGTTAGATCCAACAACAACGCGACAGTTCAGGTCACGGAAGACTGCTTGACATATCGTGCAGAAGATCCCTTAGTGGAACAACTCAAGATTCATTATTTAGGGCAGGGTTCAAATAAAAGGAATCGAATGCTAATGTAGTAGCTGGTAGATTTCTCTAAAGATGACCCAAAAGGTGGAAATATCAAACATAGAAACAAGGGAGCCAAAAAAATGAATAAATAATTTGAAGAGATTGCATACAGCAACGTGGCTAGTACTCGACTGCCTGACCCAAAAAAAACAGCATGAAAACCATGCTCCGATCACAACTACTGGACCACATACAAATTGGAAACTCTAAAAATTTGCAAGATCGTACGTTGTAGATGAAGAAATCGCCACAACCTCAAACGCCCTAATAAAGTCATAACCTGAGTGAGTCAAAAACTGGAAACAACATCTTTCAACATTTAGGCGCATGACTGAAACACAGAAAGAAAAATTACGTAAATCGGACGACCATTTACAGAGTCAACTGATTGGTGTGCACCGATCGTCGTGGTACCTCGAAGGGTCCATGTGTGTGTTGATTACACAAAACTCAACAAATTTGTTAAGAGAGAGAGAGAAGCTGCAGCTACCTTCAGTAGAGGAATGTTTAGCGAAATTGGACGGTGCCAAAATTTTTACAAAACT
Source organism: Stenodema calcarata (assembly GCA_963920205.1). Lineage (NCBI taxonomy): Eukaryota > Metazoa > Arthropoda > Insecta > Hemiptera > Miridae > Stenodema > Stenodema calcarata. The sequence continues at coordinate 29,979,276 of OY986048.1, read as the reverse complement.
TGATGCTGCCAATGGGTTTTGGCAGGTTCCTCTCACTGACGATTCTCTTGAATTTACGACTTTCCTGTTGCCTTTTGGAAGGTTCCAGTTGTTAAGGCTCCCCTTTGGAATAAGTTCAGGTCCCGAAGTCTTCCAAAGAAGATTGGCTCAGATTTTAGATCCTGGTGTGATAAATTTGGCCGATGATGGACTGATAACAGGCAGAACTAGTGATGAGCATGACAACAATGTGAGATCCACTCTGGGCCGATTACGTCAACATGGGGTGTCCTTAAATAAAAGCAAATGTGTTTTTGGAATGAGACAGGTGATATTTTTAGGTAATGTCATTTGCGAATGTCATTGCAACGTTTTTGAATGCCTTTGCAGTCATTTGATTTCAAAGTTGATTATTTGCCCGGAAAAGAAAATTTTGTAGCCGACGTTCTTTCGAGAAACCCTCCGAAGACCCACGTAGCTCAAGACGAAGAAGATGTGCTGGAGGAGGATTTATTTATTGGATGTTTGATTCAAACATTACCATGTTCTGATTGCCGTTTGAAGGAGATCAAAGAATGCCAAGAAAGGGATTCTGAGTGTTCGAGTTTGAAGGAATGTATTTTGAACGGTCAATGGGAGAAACAATCTCAATTTAGAAAACACAAAGACGAATTAGTGACAGAAAGCAGTATTGTCATGAGAGGAAGACGATTATTCATTCCCGTAATTCTCAGAAAAGAAATTTTTAATCGCATACATGAAGGTCACATGGGAATAGCAAAATGTCGTAGACGTGCGAAAGAATCTGTTTGGTGGCCTGGTTGTTCAATGGATATTGAACAGTTGATATCTAATTGTAATATTTGTAGACAACACAAGCGAAATATGTCCAAACCTCTCATTGTCACTGATCTCCCTAATAAACCTTGGGAACTACTCCGCATTGACTTGTTCAAGTTATCCAACCAATGGTATATGGTAGTAGAAGATTACTACTCAAGATTTATAGAACTCATCACATTGACATCACTTACATCAAATGCTGTGACTCAGCGTCTCAAAAACATTTTCGCAAGACATGGAGTACCTCTGAAAGTGAGGACCGATGGAGGAGCTCAGTTCACCTCAAGTCAATTTAGAGAATTTTCTCGAAACTTTGGATTTTCGATAGCCACCAGCAGTCCCTACTTCGCTCAATCCAATGGTGCAGCGGAAAGGGCAGTACAAACTGCGAAGAGGATTTTGACAATGAATAAAGATTGGAACCTTGGACTGCTGGCGTACAGAACAAGCCCTTTGGAATCAGTTTTATCGCCGGTGGAACTGTTGCACGGAAGGAAGATTCGATCTACCTTACCATCCTCGCAAGATTTTGAGAAAACATCAGAAGACATGAAGGCAATTTTCCAACGCAAGGATTTTACATCAAATAGCGTATCAAGAGGAACTATGATGGTCGGAGAGGAACAAGAGAACTTCCCGATTTGGTGGAGGTCGACCTGGTGTGGATCACGGACCTCAATGAAAAAGGGACAATGAAATCAAAACTTGATGACTTTCCTAGAAACCGGAAACATTTAAATAAACTGACTGTGTGTACATAAAATTCTAACATTCAGATTTGAAATTTAAAATTTAATTTGTTTTGGAAAAAAATATGATGTCGTGTGACCCTTAACAGTTATTATTATATTATTGAACCCAGGTGTATATCGTTTGCGTAGCAACAGATGTTGGACAAAATGCACGTCATTCGTAATTTGGCTACCACCTGATATTCCTAAATTTTTATTTTTAGCATTAAAAACTTGGATACTTTACAATAATAATATAATTTACGCACACGCCCTATAATTAAGACTAATAAGACTAATAATCCACGATCATGATGCAAGAATAGATAATTATTATTCAACATTATTCAAGATTTGCGCCTTAGATTATTCAAGGTTATTATACTTTGATAGCGTACTTTGTCATCTTCAGCAGTTCTGGAATTAGAAGGTTGCGCTCCTGATGCAAGATTTGTCCGCGCAAGCTTTTCCTTCTCCAACTCGACCTCCATGTTGAGAAGCCGTGCCATAAGCCTCTTGTTTTCTCTCTCCAAAGCCTCTTTGTTCCTCATCTCCAGAGCCAACATCTGTTTCGTTGATTGGAGATCATCCCTGACCTTGTCGATATCGTCCAACTCGTCTGGCTCAGCAGCAACTGCCACGACGTCAGCCACCGAAGCGGATTTTTGAATTTGCTCCTCTATTGTCATCTGTCGCCTAAACTTCCTCAATCCTGTAATAAAGAAGTTAGAAGAAAGCCTAAATGAAATTGGAACAAAATAAAACCCATAAAACTCAATTGTTACCTGAGGTAAATAATTACCTACAATATAATGATCCCCATTTTGTGTAAGGCGTCACTTGCAAAATGGAACAACCTCGAATAAGAAATCAATAGCCACGAAAACAAAACCCTGCTAAAGGGGTTCAGTTAACTGAACAAATAAACGAGTTATCCCATCAAAACAAGTCACGCGGCGCTTTCCCCTACACATGTTATAAATCTCCTGGATGAGAAGATTAGCGAAGATCGAAAGAGCTCATGTTGTAGCATATTTTTAAATGTTATCAACCTCAGACGTGTTTATTTAACAAAGAGTTTAATAACAACATCTTCATTTATAATCAACAAAGCCTGAGACCATCGAGTTTATTTGAGTTTTATAAAGTAGTATAGCTACATAGTCTTCATCGTAGTACTTTTTTTGTGAACCACGATTGATGCTAGGGTACATAAATACTCAACAATTTACGCATTTACTAGTTTCAGGTGTAAGTCATAGTTATTCCAGTATTTTATTGATTGGATGATAAAACAACATGATATCAAGTTTTCGATTCGGTACTAACCTTCGAGTATAGGTTTACTTCTGTCGTTGGTCCTGACTTTTTTGAGTTGAACTCCTGATTGGATCTCTTTCAGAAGTATATTGTGAGGTGTATTGGTGTTTGTTTGTTCAGAATCGTAGACGAACTGTGGGATTAGAAAATATAGAATATCATTCATTTTGGATATTATAGATTACAAACAGAATGAGGACTTGTCAACTAATTTTTTCTATAGGTGATCGATCGCTGGTTGTCTACCTCAAGGTTGGAACTCTGATTGGAAAACTACAAAACATATAATTATTCGTAGCCTGATGTGGAATGTTACGAAAATTGCAATGCATATGCATTTTTGTTTCCAATCAAGCTTTTATTATATTTTCATCATCCTGAATGGTAATTTTTGTCTTAAAACCATGGGATCATAGTCATCATGGGTTATTTTGGTCTACATATAATTTTTTTGTTATAATTTTCAGGCATGAGTATTCTACAATCCCGATACTTCCCACAGTTTTTGAAGCAATTTTCATGTGCATTTAATGGGCAATCAACTAGGTACATTTCGGTTTCAACTAGCATTCAAACAGTATTTTCTGATGTGTGGATCAGTACTGCCTCCAGGCACAAACTACTGGTTAGCCCCACGGAACGCCACGACTAAATTAAACCGTACTCTCGAAATTCCAAATGAATGATTCAAGAGGATGATTTGATTTTGAAGATTCCGCGGAGTTCCGCTGATGATTCAATTTGGAAGATTCCGCGGAGTTACCATGATTACATGGAAAGGCTTTTGACCTAAGATACACTTCAAAATTTAATTTCGATCGTGTACCCGGAGCCCCGAACCATTCATGTCTACTTTTTCTAGACAGAAGAACGACTTCGCTTGTTGAATTAACAATTTATCAGAAATGCGATAAAGCTCATTAGATGAAAACTGGGGCTCACGTAGACGTTTTTGTGTACTAAACTGTGGTTTTCATTCGTGGTTACCTGGATTCATGTCCACGGTGATTGGAGAATAAAAAATGAAAAATCCTAAACCTCATTAAAAATAATTACAATACAAAAAGGCGTCAAACAAAACAATTATATATACTTCATTCCAGGGCACAAACTGTAACTGTTACTAAGTGGATATATGAAGAATTCCTTTTTACTTTCGTTGTCAGAGAAAATACGTTTGTTCATATGGACGTTAGTGGATTCGGGCTTAGCCGTTCTAATTTCACGTTTTTCGTGTTCTTCTTGTTGTCGTTGTTGTTGATGTTCATTGACGGGGCTACAGCCCAGCAAACAAAACGGATCGAGCTGAAATTTTGTCCCTAATTTTTTTTGGGTTGAGATAATTGCTTATTTCGTTCAAATGGCACTGAGCCATGCTATAAAGAAGATATGTAAAAAAATTCAAGTCGATTGGTCCTTTTACCCAGGCTGTAGACTCGTCAAAGTGGACAGAATTTTCCTAAGGTTTCTGTTCTTTTGTTTCTAAAACTTTTTTGGGTTGAGATAATGGGTTAAATCTTATAAAAGGCTCTGTCTCAAGGTTAAATGAAGCTCTGTGCAAAATTGCAAGTCAATCGGTGAACGTGGAGAGGCTCCAGCCTTGCCTGTCTGAACAAGGAGAAGAAGAAGGAGAAGGAGAAGAACAATCTAAGGCCGAAAAACCGGGTTTTTGAAGTTATGTAGCTCGGCTCCCTTTTGACCTATCGATTTGAAACTTTCAGGGCTTTCTAATATACACTCAAAGAAGACCCACACTAAATGTCAAGTTGATCGGTCAAATAGGAGCCGAGATATGGATACCTCGAAAACGCGTTTCGTGACGTCCGGTAAACATGCACTCGGCATCGTTCGTTTTCTCAACTTCTTTGCTTGGCGGGGCGGAACGCTACCGCGTTCCTAGATTCGAAATTGGTCGATGATTTTGAGCTAAATCTCAATCGATTTGGCTAATCTACAGCCAAAAATACGTGAATAAAACCAACAATTACTAATTTCCGAAATCATCAAAGTTGAACGGTGGTCAGAAATATTGTCACAGAGTTGCGCCTCTTGAAGGATAGATAGGAAATATAATGGGCTTTCGAATGTGTGTTTCTCACTTTTCCCAACGGTTTTCGAGCTATTTGCAATTTTCGGTCACAAATCGTGGGTTTTACGTTCGGCAAACTTTCTCTAATTCTCTTCCACACCAATTATAATGATTCTTAACAAAAAAAATTACGTAATTCCCAAGGATAAATTCAACAAATTGTCAACAAAAAAATTCAATTTGTTTAAATCCAAATTTTCTTTAATTAAAAAAATTTTTGAATTTTTTGGTGTTTTGAAATTTTGAACCATTATTATATTGGACCACCTAATTGCCACTGTACCAATGCAAAAAGATGTGATATCTCCAAAAAATCTCCGTTTTTGGGGGTACAGGGAGGCTCAATTAACGTGAACAACCCTTTTATTTTCAATAGAAACAGTATATAAAATAAACTGTGCGCAATCTACACTAACTTCCACATTTCAAAAGAGAACCCCTATTTTTCATTACAGATTCGGATTCTACGCCAAATTTCATGAACCTTTTACATCGACAATCTTTCTTTTTGGGCGCACCTGGGAGCGCCCAGAAGCGCCCAAAGTTGGACTAACCGCGTTTGTTCGTGATTTCGATAAGCCGTAGGACCCAAAGTGTGGCACATGAAGTTTCATTATTTTTCGACACTGAATCACGTGGTGATATAAATTTTTTTTAATGAACTTGATTAAACCAGGATTACAGCCTGAAACATGGTCGTTTTGAAGAAAAATCACGTTATCCTGGCTCTTGATAATTTTATTTTTAGTTAGATGAGTTCTTAGGCAGGTGGGAGGGGTGGGGGGGTATTAAAATTATCTTGTTAAGGCCATGTTATGTATTTTCCCGAGAGGCAAGCGGGTGTGCCGCGGTATCGCCACTTGCGACTCGTGGTGCACCTAACTATTTTACGACACAATTTCTTAGGAAATAGTCAGCTGATATGCCTTGAGAACCAACTAGGAAAATTTAGGTTTACCAGATAAGTTGTGTACAATCAAATTCTGCATCGATAGACCGCCAAAAATGTTTAGGAGGAGATTTGAATGATTGGCGGTCTATCGATGCAGAATTTGATTTAATGAGATGAAAACACCTACCAAAAGCAAACATTTTTAGCTTTTCTCAATCTTGCGTCAAACTAATGTTTGCAAGCGAGTTCATTTTGGCGAACCAAAGGCGTGTTATAGTTAGCAGTTGACAATGAGTTCGTCAATAACGATTCTTGAATATCGGTTCTTGAAGCTAATACATTGAATATTGATTATTACTAAATATACAGCAATCGCTGTAGGTACACGTTGTATTGATCTTATTTGTACCATTTCAATCGACGCCAAATTGAGTTATTTTCATTATTGGATCAACTTTCTTTCCGAATAAATGTTTTTCAATTCAGTTTCTTGAAGACCTTCTACATGAGAAAATGAGAGTATGTTAAAACCTTTTTTTTTTTTTTTTTTTTAATGTTTATTTATTTATTTTTGTATTTATTTTTGTATTTATTACGGGCAAGCCCAATTACACAGAGTAATTACGAGTCAGCAAACGAACATAGATCAGAGAGACTTGAAAAAATAAAATAAGAAAGAAAAATATACACTTCAAACGCTTAAGTTTGGTTTATGTTTATAAAACTAAATACACTTCTTAACACCAAGATTCTAAATACACCTTGGTGTATTGGGAATCACCGCGAAAATTCTAAAGAGCATGGCGACATATTTTCTAGAATTCCATTTCGCCACATTACCTTTCCAAACGTTTTTGATGGCTAACCTGAAGGTTAGGAAACCTTTTTGCTCAGATCCTTAATTTTGCCAAACTGCTGGAGTAAGCAAACATTCAGATTACGTAGGCTCAATGCGCATCCGTTATTCTTTAATACGGACGACCTTTGTGTCGAGGAGCACTCTGCTACATCAATGGGGATGTCAGGACGAAATATAATTTTAATTTTGCTGAAGGCAGATGGATGCTTCATATTTTACGTTGCCCTCCTCCCGACTTGTCAGAACCAACATATCGCTAATTATATTATTAGCACGCGAGGAATGAAAGAGAGGAAACAAATGGACGGGTGAGGTGCAAAGCGGGTCGATTGCCCTTTCCCGCCTTCTAAAGGTGCGTGTTGTCATTAAGAGTCAAAGTCGATTTAAATAAACCACCAGCGTCATCCAATTAGAGGAATGAGTTGATTCATGGAATAATTGAAATATCCGAATTATTCACGGTTGCGGAAGAGTTCGCTAATAATACGATTGACCTGATATTAGTCAGACCGCTTGTATACCATCGTTCCGTTTCTGGGTCAGGAGCGTAGCGTCACACAGTGTGTCGTTTCACGAATCTAGCTGGACAAAATTATTTTTCGTCCATTTTACATCGTTATCGACCAATTACGACATGCAATAAAAGAATAAAACAATTTTATTAAGTGGAAAACTTGAAAACAAATGTCTATTCTTCGGAATAAAATTTATTCATTCATATAAATGTTATTCAGAAACTCTCTTATATTCACTATCGTGTTACACATTAATCTAATTTGTAATTGTTAGATCAATTTGTAACACGTTAGGGAATTTACAGGAGTTTCTAAATTAAATTTATTCATTCCTTTAAATCTCGTTAGTTGCTTTGATTTCCGCAGCAACCCATTTATGACAAATTTTGGAGGCATAGTTAGCGAACTTCATTTTGGTTTTCCTTTCAGAGTCACCGGTGAGATTTTCAACCATTATTCAAAATTATCTCTCCTCGAAAAAAAAAAGTTGTAAGCGAGTGTGCTGGCTATAACTCGTATCAATGGGAAAGGTGCAGCTATTATAATATAATAGCTATGTATATATTATATAGATACATAACTTAGCTCGGGTACTAACGTGTACAAGTCATTGAGGGTATTTCCATAAATAATTTTTGAGGTTGAATTTGATGCTTTAAACCCAAATCAAATTCAAGGTTTTCTAAACCAAATTCCAGATTTTCCATACCAAATTCAAGATTTTCCAAACCAAATTCAAGATTTTTCAAACCAAATTCAAGATTCTCTACTCAGATTGTGCCAATTACGTTAAGGATATGATGATGAAGCTTCTTGACGCTATAGCTGGCAATGATTTCCATTAACATTTTTTGTCAGCAGTGTTGTTCTGATAAGTAAGAGGTTGTTGTATTAATTGATTTGATTGTTGGGGCCTAACAACTTTTGTTTCTCATCCACCAGGGAGAGCTTCTCAATTATTCTTTTCTACTAAATATATATATATATTTAGTAGAAAAGAATAATTGAGAAACCATATATGGTTTAATTCTCTGCATTATTCTCACTCACCACAACTCATGGTACAAACATTATGGCTCATTAAGATGTAAATAAATTAGTTTAAAAAAAAATCTCTACTGTGGTTTGGAAAATCTTGAATTTGGTTTGAAAAATCTTGAATTTGATTTGGAAAATCTTGAATTTGGTTTGGAAAATCTTGAATTTGACTTGGAAATGCTTTATTTGGTGATTTTTAGGTCGAATCTATACCTGTTTATCAAAGAACGCCTTCAGGTCAACACTGAAATGTTTGCGCACGGTACGGAATGGGCTGTTGCCCATTGGACACCGTCAACCTAGTGAACCTCTGTCCAAGTTACTAACAAGGGAGATTCCTGTATGATGAGCGTTAGCTCATGTTCGATCACGTTCATAAATGCAAACTAGAGGAAATATTTAGTCTAACCTGTCCTTTGGCCTTCGCTGAGGGTATGATTGGAGCACTCCTGTCATTGCAGTTGACGTGTTTGAGTTTGATACCAGATTCAACTTCCTTCATCATGTCTGTCCAGTCGGGCCTCCTTCTCGGTCTGCTTTTGAGGGCTTCCAGCTTTTTTGCTTTCTCAGCGGTTATTGGTGGCTTCGAAAACCCTAAGGAACAACATTAACGTTTTTACGGAAGAATACATTTAACCGTTAATACGATCACATTACGATATACTCGTGTCACATCAATTACCTGGAGGTGGGAGACCTGTAGGAGGTGGTGGTGGAGGAGGAGGGCACATTTCTGGGAGAAGTGGCGGAGGTGGAGGCGGAGGTGGTCCACTAGGTGGTGGCCCGGTCGGAGATGGAGCCAGTGGAACACTTGAAGCAGTGGGGATGGGCGGTCTATCGGGCATCTTCCTAGCGAACACAGGTTCCTGTTTTGTCATCGGTTCACTAGCCGCGATCTGTTGCTGGAATTCGCAAACAATAAATTTCACAACACAATATAATTCGAACGTATGTCGACGTCAACAAAACGTAAGGTCCTAGGAGTTGAACACTAAACACTATTCAATCCATGAACATTATTTGCTATTGAAACAGCGATCCCATAGCAAAATAATGGCGGAATAATTTCGTTGATTGAATTTTGAACTGCTCACTCTGATCACTCCAGATAAGAAGTGTCAGATCTTTAAAATAGTTGCATATAGACAAACAGACCGACAAAATGAAATGCTGTTGAAACTTACATCTCATGCCATACTGATTCAATTGCGCTCAAACGCACGGTGTTGAACATAACATGGAATCCCTATAAATTCAATAGCATTCGAAACAGTAGTAGTTTTTACGCATGCGAAAATAAAAAAATCCGTAAACAACCACTTCACTTCATCTTCTGCTCCACAAAAGGAGCTAGTGCTCAAGGAAGCCCAACCACTTGTTTTGAGTTCTGGCATGATTACAATGATTCGATACTGAGGAAGCAGTTGAATACGGATCATTTTTTATGTTCATTTTTGTAGTACTTTTTCTTTCAATGGTGGCTTGGATTTGCGTGCTCGAGTTGGTTCTTCCCGCTCTATTTTGATCTCCACCTTCCGCGCTACAGGTTTCGAAGACTCTCCGTCGATAGTGGCCTGTTTCTGGGGCAGTTCCGGCTTTCCCTGAGGTCCTTTGCTTTTGTCATTCGATTCGTTGTGAATCTTAAGCGTCTTCACTTCTCTCAGTTTCGGAGTTTGAATTTCTTGTGGTCCACCGGAATTTACTGCATTGACCTGAAAAACAAATCAATAACTGTATTAGCGAATTTTCGAAGAAAAGGAAGCTATTGTTCTCGGTCCAAAATTTTTAAAACTCGAAATTCCGCAAAATTTGTATACCAAAATCCTTTCAGACCATCCTGAATTCACTGCCAAAAGACACAAAAAATCATATGCATATATTTATGTATTTATGTATGTGTCATTCCAGACGATAACTCTCGATAGAATTGAGATAAAAAGTTCAAATTTGCACACAAAATCTGTCTTGGCAATCGACAGGCTAAGTTCGAAGATGGGCAGAATCGGACCACTCTAAGGGGGGTGTAGGGGAGTTTTAAGGGGGGGAAAATTACCCATGAAGTCCACATTTGAAACAGTCTGACATGTGACACCTCATTTTAAAGGTTTTTTCATGCTGAACACGATGGTGAAGTCAGAATTGCGATATCTCATTTCATTTCCAAACTGGAGCATTTTGAAGATGAAGAAACGTGGTTTTACTTGAGATGCTTTTCGCGGTTCATCTGCTCTAATCTGATACCGGAAAGAGATATCACAAAAGATTGAGATGTTCATTTCATTTCATTTCTCATTTCATCATCACAAATGAGATGTTCCAAACATCACATTTTACATAAAAGCGGTTATTTCTTCGAAAATTCGCTCTTATAGCCATGCTGCATGACTGGAACTTTTTTCAAATTACATTTTATCTTCATATCACAATTGAATTGTTTTTCAAAGTGGAGGTAGACATCGATGGTTGATGTACGTCTATGGCTCCAGAGTATACGGGCTGCAGAGTAGCAGCATGACAGGTCAAGGGGAAGGGGTTCAAAACGAACTTTGAAATTTCGACAATTTCATATCTCTAAAAATTCAGATGAAATGGTATAGCTTTTAGTTCACTTTTGAATGCCCTGAAAAATTACAAATTTTTTAAGAACAATTGGATTTTTGTACGACCAGCCGTTCGTTCACTGTGAGCGCGCAAAGGTTTAGGAGAAACACTAAACTTCGCGTCTGAAACGGCCGTTAGGTTGGTCAACCCCCCCAGCCGCACAACATAAAACTACCTTTTTTTCATCTTCCCGGTAAACTACAGACTGGAAATTTTAACCGTGAGTCGGGGATTGACGACATTGCAATATTCACTCGGTTTCTTATCTGTAAAATGGTTTAAATAATACCTTTTTGTAATAATACAAATTAAATTTTGATGATGAGCTATTGACTTGAAATTTTAAACATAGGTCAGATCTGGATCACAATGCAATATTCACTCGGTTTCTTGTCTGTAAAATTGTTTAAATAATACCTATTTGTTTAAACAAATTAAATTTTTATGATGAGCTAGACACTAGAAATTTTAAATATAGGTCAGAACTGGATGACATTGCAATATTCACTCGGTTTGTATTCATGGTATGAGTACGGTATGGTATATATTGTTTGTATGATTTGATATTTTTTAGTATTGTTTGGTATGATTTGGTAATATTTGAGTATTGTTTGGTATGATTTGGTATAGTACCGTATGGTATGATAGGAAAGAAATTAGTATGGTATGGTATGAGTACGGTGAGAATATGGTATGGCGCCGATTCGCAACACAGTCTGGTATAGACAGAAGGATGATCTGCACAAGGAAGATGATAAACTGTTCTGTCAAGAATTTGCAGAGTTTTTCGTATATATAAACGCGAGTGAATGCCAATGTAACAATCGCTCCCCCCCCCCCCATCTCGCGATGTACCGCTATGAAATTTCTCCAATAATTTCCTCCCGCTCAAAACCCTCAAGGGATTCCTCCCTTCTATCGCATCGCTTGTATTGTGCCGGACGAACAAAGAGAGCGTCTAATGATGTTGACGAAACTCAGGATCCTGGAAGCCTTGATGTCAATTGTGTTTGGTTAGCTGTTGGAAAATAAGCACCAACCCTGGATGAAGGCGGGGGAAAGAGAAGCATTTCTACTGGCGCAAATGATTGCACGACCAAACGAACATATAAAAGGTTTCTCCCTTCTTTCTCGGGTTTCAACCGGGTAAATCAGTTGAGAACGGTCTTGTCAACATTTGCCGGGAAAGGTTCTGACTCCTCCAATGATTACGCCGGATGTGGGCCGTCACGCGGATAAATGATTATTAAGTCAAGTTAAACGTTCTTCTCTACACGACGTAGGTCGTAACAGCTGTTATCAATTTCAAACAGGTCGGGTCTCATAACCTCTATAAAATGGATTTAATTACCCCGAGACAAACGCAGTTTGCTTTAATACGTCCATAATAGTTCGTAAGTTGTGCAGTTAGTTTGTATCTTTTATTAGCTCAATAATGAGAGCTCAGTCTTGCATCAAAGGTACAGTGAGCCTTTTCGGTTCATTATCTTCGACAATGAACCATTGGAATCGCCCCAGAAAAAAATTAACCCCTCAAAATTTCAGGGTTCACGTTTCAACGTAGATTAAGAAAATCAAATTTACGAGTATAATAATCCGTCCGTCCGCCGTCCGTGACTTTTTGTCCAGTTAGCGTTGTGCTAAAATAACGTTTGACCACACCTACGATGAACCTTGAAACTTTTAGTAACTATAGGTCATTGGGAAGGCGTTAAAAACGAATTTTGTAATTTTTAAAAGCTACTCTCTCTCGAAAAATTTCTTAGTTCAATTCTGAACAAGGTCTGTTGTCGGGTCATGATAAATAATAATAAACCAAAATTATTGCCTATGTATGTAGGAGGAATTAAAAAAACCCCAGAATTATATTGGTACAAAATATTTGTCAGTACTTCATTATCTCTATAATCGTTTCATATATCATTTTGTGATCTATGCAGAAGAGTGATCTGCACAAAGAAGAAAATAAACAGTTATGTCAAGAATTTGCAGAGTTTTTATATAGGTAATGACTTGTGTACATTATGAGATTTTTCTTCTCACATCAAGTATTGCCCAGTAGATCAGCTCACGAAAAACATGATAACTTGCAATCGGCTGCATGGTACACACAGAAGATTAATGGAAGTCATCGAATCGCTAGCATATGAGGTGGTCGAATAATGAGCAGCGATAAATACCTACGCTCCCGTGTAGCGCACCCACTCGTATCGTGTTTCGTGAAAAATCGCCAGCGGGCTGTAATGTTCACGTTGAGAGTTGTAGTAGGATGAATTTCAAAGCTTGAGATATTCATCATGATAAGTATGTTACGGTTTCTTTAGCATTACTCCACCTTTCCTTTCCCAATGTTTGTGTGACTGGGAAAGGAAAGGTGGAGTAATGCTAAAGAAACCGTAACATACTTATCATGATGAATATCTCAAGCTTTGAACTCAGCATATTTTCCGCCAAACTATGAGAACTGCGAATGATGTGACGATATGGCTAATGCTATTAATCTGCGGTTATTATATAATATATGTGTGATATGAGGGCTGGACACTATCATAATTACAATCGAACTTCACAAGGTAAGTTCGTTTGATTTAGTAATTATGACACGTGTCCAGCCCTCATATCACAGAATACATGGTAGCTGTTTAAAGATCACAGATAAACACGATTTCCAAGACCGAATTGCTGTGGAAGATAACGTTAACAATTATGTCACATTACGGATCATGACACATGCATCCAATGCACCCTGGTCACAAAATTTATGTAACAGCGTTTGTCAACGTTGAACGAACATAATATATTATACTTGAAAGTAGTGTAGAGAGTAGCATAACGTCAGTTGACAAAAAATACCATCATCATAGTCTATCATAGTAATTCGTGAACGTAGCGGTGGATGCACTCCAACCGGCTGTTCATAATAGCAATTCGTGAACGTAGCGGTAGATGCACTCCAACCGGCTGTTCTTAATATGAGGTCCATTGATACACCCTTTGCTGCAGAAGTAGTAGCATGCCGGACGCAATCGATACCAAGCGACAAGCAGGATGTCTTTCACCCAGCGACTAAGTGTTGCTTTGGATGCTGCCTTGTAAGGCTTACTGTGGGTAATGAAAAAAGGTGTCACAATTCTGTGGTCGAAGTTCACTTGTCATAGATTGGTATTTCCAATTTGAAGTGGGGATACATAACATTTGGATCCTTGGCGTTCAATTTGAAATGTAAAAGAGGTTGGGGTCTTTTTGGCCCTGAGGTTTTGATGAGGTCAGGATAACTATTTGAGCCTCCGTCTCCGTGAAATGAACATTAGAACATTTCACTTGATGAATGGTTTGAATTCATTGGCCTGAAGTCAAAGCCATCAACATAATAAATTTTTTGGATAATATCTAAATAGATAATATTATTATTATTATGTATTTCAGATCATCAGTGGAGACCCTCGAAAAATAATCTATAACTTGTTATAGATTACAACCCACGTATATACGTATCCTGGCCTGGACGTCCGAGTTTTGAATATGAAATCGTTTTATATCCTTATTTTTACCCAGGTCGTGAATTGAAATGAGTGAAATCGCAGACCTGTTAGAATTAAAAGTGCTGTAAGAGTGAAAAGATGTCTAAAGAATATCTTGGAAAAAACGCATCACCTCTCGTGGTCCTGAACTAAAGGGGCAAACGTCATTTGTTAAGCAATGCTCCGACCATAGTTTGAGGGATGAGTTATACTGCTTAATTGTTGCCAAGGAAAGTGACTTCAACATGGTGCTTGTAGCTACTTCTGGAATCCCCCTTCGGATAAACGATTCGCGAGTAACCTCCCCGCCACCACGATAAAATGTGTTGGGTGGGTGACCAGATATTATCTGGTCACCCACCCAACACATGAAATAATAAATTCATCCTACTACAACTCTCAACGTGAACATTACAGCCCGCTGGCGATTTTTCACGAAACACGATACGAGTGTCATACTTATTCTCAGTTCTGGATGTATACCTATCATATGTATATGTCAGATTGAATAGAAACAAAAACAGCACCACTTAGTATTCGGCAACGACTAATAAAATATGAAATCTGATAGTAACTTCCTTTTCGGCTGGCGTAAACGTGTTTTCCTTGGACTGGCCATAACTCCTAGTCATTTTTTCTCATATTCAATTGATTTTGATGGAATGCTTGGGGATCGGGATCCTACTTAAAATTTTAGGGTTATCGGGGACTGATCTATGATGCTTAATTAAATGCTCATGAATTTCAATCCGATCGGAGAAAGAGCATTCTCTGCCTCAGATCAGATTTTGTGCCGATGTCGAAGGCTAATGGAGATGTTCAGAAAAAATACCCATATCAAGTTTAACCCGATCAGAGCAAGCTTGATTTATTTGATCAATAGGCTAATCAATCATTCGCTCCATTCATCTACAATGACGACGTTGAAGTTCTAACGTTTGGTTCCTGGTTGTCCACCTAATAAAATTATCTTCATCATGAATCTTGATGTTCCAATTCAAAATATACGAATTACACAGGAATTGCATAACACTGAATAGCTTTGGATGAGCTCTTGTTATATTAAATATTATTTTGAACACAGTGTTCAGAGGATGAATGCGGTTCTTCGTGGTTTCTCCGTCGCATCCGTTAGATGTAATGAGGAGCAGTGTGATTTCGGAATTCCACTATCATGTTGGGTCAGCCCTTGTCCCTCCCACCCTTTGATTAGTGCGATTCATGAAACGGGATGACCCCCTCCCGCTCACTATTCATCACGCCCTTCCCTTCCATTTCCTGCTTCACTTTATACAGAATAATAATACGCCCAAGCAATAACCACGGTAGCTTCTATTCAACTTCTCAGAGACTACCATATGAAAATAAAGAAGTCGTGGGTTTGGCTTTTGAGTAATGGGATTCAGAAGCTCCTATACTTGTATTCACATTTATCTCCCACTGGCCAAAATATGGGCGATTGTAAACTGCGCGCCAATCCGGGGTATTGCATGTTGCGTTTCAAAGCCTACTGAACAAATTTGGTTCCGTGTCTGTCTGTCTGTGTGTCTGTCCGCATTTCCTTGTTACAGCCATAACTTCCACAATTTTGAATTGATTTTGCTCAAATTTTGAGGGATGGTGCGGATAAGGCCCCTTGAGGTCCCATACATGTTAACATGATTGATCCAGCAATACGACCTGCGCATGCGCTAACGTGAAATTCAACAAACACACATAACTTTCACAATTTTGATTCAATTTCGCTCAAATTTTCAAGGGTTGTTTGGACAAGGCCTAGTGAGTTCCAGTATGAATTTCAGCTTAATCGGACGCATAACTTTTATAATTTTGATTCAATTTCGCTCAAATTTTCAAGGGTTGTTTGGACAAGGCCTAGTGAGTTCTAGTATAAATTTCAGCATGATCGGACCCTCGGTGCGCTCTGCGCATGCGCTGGCGTGAAATAGATTCAATTTCCTTGTTACAGCCGTAATAACCAAAGATTTCACCCAATTTCAATGTAATTTTCAGAGATTAAGCGGTTAGGGCCCATTGAGGTCCCCTATCAGTATCATCGTGATCGAACAACGGTAGTCTCTGCGCAGGCGCTAACGTGAAATTCTTCAAACAGCCGTTCCTTGTTCAACATGATAGAGCCCCTTTAAACTGACTCTGGCTCCACTCCTTCGGGTTTTACAAGCAGCAACTTCATAACTGCGTCATTCATTTTTCGGAGGACAGGTGCAAGGTCACCCCTTGTTTTCACCACTCTGATTGTGACGAGGAAGCTCCTGTGCCATCACCTTGGCAGTGTATTTTTGTTTGTTTCTTTGTTTTTGTTTCCGACCGCGCCACAATTAGTAATTGAAAGTAAGGACTTTTCTGTCCCAATCTAGGTTTATATTTTCAATATAGATGATCTAAAATAATAGGATTCGATTAAAGATATTTCAAAACGGATTAGCAACGAAAAAATTCTTTACGAATTTTTTCACTCAACATTTTTCAAATGCACGTTCCTCGACAACTTTAGGAATTTCCAATACAAAGGAGAGTGGTTGAGGGGCACGAAGAGGTGACAATCAATAAAGGAAGACCCATGTGTTAACACTAATGACCCCATCCCACCGTGCTATGACCTTGGGTGAGAAACAACCGCTTCCCAAGTAAAAGGGAAATCTAATAATAGGGGATGGTGGGTCTGCCAGCTGCTCCAACTTCAACTACAGATTGGGTCGGACATTCCCACTCGAAGACAGGTCTGTTCTTCGAGCCTTGTGGCTGACTACAGGAATGACTCACACCTGGGCCCATGAAAGAGATCGACGGCTCAATTTGCCCCCACTGCACCCTTCACCACTCACGAAAACCCTCCAATCTGAAGTGATAACAATCAACAACAAACTGATGATACTAACATTTTCAATTCAATCCTACACTTGAAGACTAGGGTGATCAATTCATTAGAGTGGATTATCTCACAATGAATAACAATGTCATAGCCACCTGGTCTATGTGCAACCAGCAATTTCGCCTTCAAGTTTGGACAATACATATCATGCACAAAAGTGACATGCGAAGTACGACGAAGTAACCACTTCTATACTTCTATAATTATATGCACCGACATCAATGATATAGAAGTTACTTAAGTATAAATTGTATGGAAATTTAAACATCGACTTCTTTAGTGAATAATCTATCACCTCCTTCATTCCAGTCATTTGCTATTGTGTTGGTACGCATTCTTAAGTGCTTATCAGATCACCTCGGGGTTAGCTGTGTGAGCTTGACAAGGAGTTCAACTCACTATACCACTTGACCCTTAGGATGCTGCTGAATCAGGGAATAACTGTAGCAATACTGGC
The DNA here is from genome assembly GCA_963920205.1 of Stenodema calcarata. Lineage (NCBI taxonomy): Eukaryota > Metazoa > Arthropoda > Insecta > Hemiptera > Miridae > Stenodema > Stenodema calcarata. The sequence continues at coordinate 29,961,538 of OY986048.1, read as the reverse complement.
AGGGGTGTCGACGTAAAGCAAACGTCTGGAATGGCGTTTGCTGTACTTTCCACGTTACTTCGGACCTGAGGACGCTCAAACGATGGTTTTCTCTTCACTGCGGTTCAACGTTCACTTCACGTAGAAATGTACAAAAGTGGCCGAAAAGGTACTTACTTACTTCATGCCCTTCGGTAATTTTAATATTCATTGGCGACCTAATTCACAACCGAGGTCCAGCAGCGAAAGCACTAGAGACCTAAATGATAGATGGTAATCAACGCGAATATTGAAAAGATTCCTGGTGAAGGGTCACATGCAGTGAAAGGAATGAGGAAATACACTACACGAAGTCTTTGGATGAGGCGGAGGGGTTCCGGAAATGCTCTCAAGTCTGAGTAAGAACAGGAAGACCTCCCGCTCTTGACTCCCACACCTCCTTATCGGCCTGGCGGGGGTCCTGTAAAAAGGTTTTTGGTGCTCACCATCAACGTGTTATATACGTTGGAGGCCGATTTACCGCTACAGAAACACTTCACGTAGACACAATTCTTTAATCAAATTGCTCGTTTTTTATGCCTGTCACTCGACTCTTTCTGGAAGGGTGAACACTTTTTTATTGAATGTGAGCTTGAGAGAACAAAATTTTGATAAACTTTCAGTTCCCTCCACTGTTCAATCTTTTTCCAGTCAGAATCAACGATTACTCACAAGTCGTTCTATCCGCTGATGTTTACCTACTCGTCACAATAAGTGGAAAGTCAACATAGTAGCCATGAGTCCAGAAATCATCAACTACCAACTAGAAGAATGGCAACAATCATAGTTTGACATTGACACTAAACGTTCTAGCCTGTGAAGCGGAGGAGGCCACTGTATAATTACCGTTGTTTCGTGTTTTCCCAATTGATAAGATTATTACGAATCCTTCCAACCGCTTAGAAGCTCCCAATATGCTTTGAATCCCCCAAAAATCTCGCAAATACCATTCTACAGCAGCCGGAAAAAGTTATATCAACTTTCCTCGCCCGCCCTTTTCCTTCCAACTAAAGAGATGTCCTAAGCACTTCACAAGCACCGTACCCGTCACAAAATCTCCCCTTGGCGCCATGGCTTGATGTTTTTATTACTACATCTATGGATTAGATGTGTAGTGATAAAAACGTCTTACCATGGCTTACCATGTGTAATATATATAATATGTATATTATATATCATCATCATCATCTCTGGTCGGCATAAGATTCTTCTTTTCTAGCATCCAAGTCAGTTTTGTCAGTGGAAGTGCCGGATCAATTTTCGAAGAAAAGGAAGCTATTGTTCTCGGTCCAAAATGTTTAATGCTCAAATTTCCTATAAAATGTTATACCAAAATCCGTTCCACACCTTCCTGAATTTATATACCTATATATATTTATGTTTGTGTCATTCCAGACGATAATTCTCGATAGAATTAAGATAAAAAGTTCAAATTTGCACAAAAATCTGTCTTTGCAATCTAAAGGCTAAGCTCGTAGATGGGCAGAATTGGGCCGAGGGTTTTTGGGGGGTTTTTAAGGGGGAGGGGGGGAGTAGGTACCCAAGGTACCCCAGGTTAGGGGGGTTTTCCTTAAATGAAACAGTCTGACAAGTGACAGCTCATTTTGAAGGTTTGTTTTACGCTGAGCAGGATGGTGAAATCAGAATTGCGATATCTTATTCCGTTCTCAAACTGGAGCACTTTGAACATGAAGAAACGTGGTGGTTACTTGCGCTCTTTTTCACGGTTCCTCTGCTCTAATCTGATAACGGAATTATTTATTGCAATTCTGACTTTACCATCGTGTTCAGCGTTGAAATATCTATAAACTGAGGTGTTACTTGGCAAAAAATGGAGACTAAATTAGGTTTATCGGTACAAAGGGTTAAAAATGTTGACTAGGGGTACCGAAATTAAGTAAAGAATGTAAGTATAGCATTCATTACCTACCACGTGCATAATTCATTTGTATCAACTTGCTTTGCTGATCTGGAAATCTGTCTACTTTCACATATTTCATCTCTACCTAATGGATTTTTCTTTTCCAGGGTAGGGCTATGTAGGTCAAAAAGCAGGATTATTAACTTGGTATTATTAATTAGTAGATATTGAGTTGAGAGTTGAAAACGCTGCCAAGTTCTTCCTCGGTGGTTTATAGTTCATGGGAAACCCTTCTTTCTAGATCACTGTACAATATAATTGGAGGAATGAACTGAATCGATATCCTATAATACGTTCCATTTTCGTCATTGTGCCCTTTCTAATGGCGTCTGGAATATGTACTCGTATTTACATTGTTCGAATCCATTGCAACAACTGCAGTGGCATGTGAAATCTACGGTTGATTTGCAAAAACTCTCATCGCAGTTTATTTCATGAGACCTGAACGTTATTTTTTTGAAGCTTTGGCGTACCTACTGACGAACGGATATCCAGATCAGTCGTGTCCTTCCCAGAGATGTGGGATATCATTGAGCAGAGGGCCATAACCTTTGGCTCTGATACCAGTTGGGTTGTATACGATAATCGTGATAGCAGGGTTTATTTCCGACAATTTTGTTAATGAACAAAAGTCATTATTGGAATTATTGAGAGAGGAAATGCCTGACGATTCGATTAAGACTGCCCCGCGCTCCTCCCCTGTTGTTCTTCTGTCGAATTAGTTTGGCCATTTCTACTGATTAGCTTAGCGTTGGATAACGTTTGTTTTATAAGTATTCTTGTCACAGGGAGAGTTTTTAGGTCAATTGTACCGGTTTTCCCATTCTCGAGAGTAGAAAGAAAAAACGTCAACCGAGGGGTGTGGCACGTAGCTTCCTCACGGGCAATATAGGATTTCATGGCAAGTGGAACGTATCATATGAGTGTGATGAATCCTTCGTAAAATATCCAAATGCAGATAGTTTGTATCAACGTTTTCGCCCGCGCATTTTGGATCACTGTAAATAAATGGAACTTTTCAACCATCTTCGTATGTCGAGCAAACCAAGTGAATAGTTTTCAAGTTGTCAGAGTTTGGAACGTGACGAAATTGTGCGCGCGCAAAATAAAGGTATCAATTCCCCGATCAAATAGGGAGCATTAGAGAGACTTTTTTTTCAAGTATATTACTCGTATTATATATAATGAAACAATAGATTTGACCAAGCAAAAAGATGTTTAACCTCAAAATTGGTTTCAAGATACGTATAATCCATAAATCGAATGTTTAAAACAAACCATGACTCACATGAAAATATTTTCGTTAAATAAATCAGCAATCATTTATGTCACCGTAAATCACGAACATATTCCCCAATGAAATCAAACTACGATGCTCCAAGATGCAGTCTCTCAATTCATAACAAAGGTATATTCTTGCACTTACAACCTTCCTGTTCATGAACCATACCAACAACATCAAAATCCTTATATTCATATCTTTAATCAGATTAATATAATATATTATTACATTGATATATTATTCGTTCTTAAGGGACCGATGATTGAGGTGTTATGTATTATGATGGTTATAATATATTATACACTACATAGAAAAGGCCGTACGGGGTAGGCGTTGCAACAAACCCGTTCTCGTCAGATCACGGAAGTTGAGCAGCGTCGGGCGTGGTTGTTACTTGGATGGGTTACCGCTGGTAAGTGGGTCTCCCGTCCAAGTGATTTTATCACGCCTCTGTACGGCGATCCCCTCTCAACATCGGAACAATTCTGATCCACCTAGGTGGACAGCCGATGACGTCCGCGACGCCAAAAAACGGCAGTTGGACGAAAATTCAACCTGAAATGGTTGCTTACATTACTTTACTTTTACTTTACACTACATAGAAAACCAGAAATCACATGGTTGAGCTTTTTGTTTAATCGTGATGATTATCCGTCAAATGAATCACATTTTGAACCTGCGAAGTATTCATTATCTAGGGTGAATTTTTCCAATAGGTACCTACCTACTCTTTGTCAGTGGTAGACATGGTGAAGATAGCTATTCAACGATAACTACTACAATCAAGATGTTTGAGTCTGAGGTAATAATATGAGGGTCTTCTAACAGTGTCTCTGAAACACTGTGTTACTGTATGAGACGAATTCCATAACAACAGAAGGTAATTTACTCACGTCGAGAACCGGACTCTGGTGGCCCTATATCGCGAAACACGTATGTTCTTTAATATTCGCACACTTCACCGCTTCTCGCGTACGCTATCGAATGGTGGGAAGATGGAGTTGATAAGAGACTAATGCTACGAGTCGCTAATAATAGTCAAATTCTAATATTAACATCTTGATTGAGCCACAGGCGTCAATGTTTTCTTAGCTGACCGCGCCGCCGAAACCCAGGCACTCACTGAGTCGCTATCCGGCGTTGTTATTCACTGCCTGTAATCCCAATAAATCGATGATTTCTCGCGAAAAAAACGAAACTTTTGGTTTAAAAAAAACACGGATGTCAAACTCAGTCAATGCAAATACTTCATAATTTAATTTTCATTCATAAGAAATTGACGACTGAGTGACGGAACACAAAGTGGCTTCCAAATGAATGAATTGAAAGTATTCTTGGTCGCTTCTCTTGACGCCATCCGTGATTCTAGGAACGGTAATACGTCGTGGAGAAAGAGATGATTTATCTTCGGCCAGCATTAACCCGCCTTCATCTCAACGGCCGTCAAATGCAGCTGTTTAAATGCATTACGGGAGCTCAGCCGTGAATGTATCGAGGGATGTGATTCAATTGGGGAAAAGTAAACATTTCAAATGGACTAGCAAAGAGTTAATATTGTTAATAGCGCCCTACCCACTGAACCTGACGTTTTGGTTCCGACGAGTATTATCATTCTCAGAATCCAAATATAAATAAGATTCTCGCATGAGAATACTGTGGATTTTGCAACTGATTGAGTTTGCCCACGCCCTGTAACTTGAGCTGAAGCTACTGACATTGACAGTCGTTTAGCCAGTACATTTAAGTATTGCATCAACGTGAATGTCTGCTTGACCTGTTATTGCATTGCATTTCAGTGTAAACTGGAACTTCATTGTTTTAAAACGTTCATGTGAGTATTTAGAAATACTGATTCTCCTCCAAACAAAATTAGTCGTATTCTGATTACTCGTATGATTGATATAATGATCAAAATGTCAAGTTTATCAACTGGTGCTCCTTCTGGTTGAACTGGTGGTCTTCTCACTTTTCCATACTCTACTTTTCTTCTCCAAATCATTCTCTACCATTTATCAAAAAAATATATAAGATCGATTCAACATTTTCGGGAAGTCAATTTCTTTGGTTTATTATCTTCGATGATGAACCATTGGAATTGCCCAAATAAATAAAAATCCCCCCCTCCCCCGTACGTAGATTACGTTTCAAGATACTTAGATTCAGAAAATTAAATTTAAAAAAAAAAAACTTTTTTCGATCTGCTCCACCTTTGAGCCCTCATTGTGAACAAACGCCGATCTTACAAACCTCCTCATGGTCTTTCAAGATATGTAGATTCAGAAAATCAAATTTAATAAAATCCGTCCGTCCGCCGTATACCGACCGCGCCACTAATTACTAATCTATCATTTATTGATCTAGACAGAAGGGTAATCTGCACAAAGAAGATAATAATATTAGTAATAATAATTAATGATAATAATAATAATATATTACATCGTTGTGTCAAGAATTTGCTGAGCTTTTAAGTAAGGTACTAAACATTTCATGTGCCACATGAACTCTCCGAAAATTCATATCAACAATTGAGACTGTCTTTAGAGATATATTTTTGAACACTGAATGATGGCAGTACCACCCAAGTTACAAACAACGAGAACGTTCGGTAACTATTCAAACAGAACATAATTAGGCTGTAGAGGACAAAAATTCTTGCAAAGAATTGGGAGCAATCATTTACCTATGCCGTCGCGATGTTTCATTAGTTGACGTGGGACGGAAGATAGATTGAAAACCGCCTGGCCGTAAGACTGGTTTCATTACACCAAGCCCTTCAACATTCAGGGGAGCGCTCTGTAATAAATCCTATATATCCTATCGACATCGCGATAGCAGAAAATTGGGTTGCCCAGGATCGAGCTATCTTTTCAAAATCATGCAACGGCGATGAATGATGATCTCTATGAGGTTAAAGACCTGTCTGTTATTGGATTCGCGTCAAAAAAAAACTCAATAACTTCCTAAAATCATGGAAATGCATTTAAAGAGTACCGACGACCTGAAAGTTTTTATAAAAATCTCGTCGATTTTCAGTTGGTTTTTGTTTGTGTTTGTTTGATTTTTTTCAAGAAACTCGTTTTACCATCAGCAACAAAAATAAATGCATTAAAATTCACACGGATCGCTAATATTCGGGAATAAAATGGGAAAGGATCTGTAACACTTGAAATATGCTTAGTCCATCGAAGGCGGTCCACTAGTCGCCAAGTTATGCTAAGGACAAAGGTCTTAACAGAAAAACACAGAACCAATTTTTTCAGGAAGCTATGAAATCTGTTTCGAATTTTTGTATGAACGCAAAGCTTCTCCCCGTTTGTACCGGGTTTGGATGCCTTCCCTCATTGAGAGCCAGCCCATGTCGCTTTCGGTATTGTTTGGAAACTTACTTATGATTTCCCCGAACCTTTCCACGTATGGGCAAAGGAGCAGTTTTACGGATTTGTCACATGTTCCTAGTTCTGATTTATTCTATTGTAAATATTTGAAGAAAACAGGATGTGATAGTTTGTACCTCCAAATTATCTTCCTTAAAAACAATCCTTTAAACTCCTAGTTTCTTTATTAGTTTTGGTTGAAATGACCAATCGCGAGTCACTGCATAGTGTGACACTATCCAAAATAGAACCTTCAAATGTTGTATGAGAAAGTACTCAGCAATTTTGACGTTTGGAATGTTCTCACACATTGGGCAAAATAGTAAGGAAATAAGACAGCTCGAACATATAAAGAAGCCAAGAACATGGAACAATTTACCACTTATCACTAGAAAGACAGATTCAACAGTAACTTACAACAGGCGTAGTGTGATAATAGATGAGAAGCGAGAGCAAGTGTTTAAAAAGAGGGCGGCGGTGAAAGAGCCGATGAAACTTCGCAAGTCAACGTCTATTCAGAAACTAAACATATCCGATCGCCCCTCCCAAGGCTCTCAAGTTTTAATAATAAAAGGCTGAAATCAAACTCCTCCTTCGACACAAATTGAAGAAATGGGCTGTTTGCTACTTTTCGACAGAATAGAGTGAATATAAAGCGAGTATTTTGAGTTGGTATAAGATCAAACCCAACAGGTTTAAAGGTAAGTTATTATTATTTATCATTACGCCCTTGAAAGGTCTATGAGATATATCCGCCAGGATTCTAACTAGCAACTTGATCTTGCAACTCAATTTGTGCAAGGCCTCATTTTCCCGTTCTTGAAGCAATGATTCTCCTGTAAAATTAAGGGGTAACCCTCAAGTTATTGGCCAAACGGAGTGAAGTCGTACAAAAACTGCCCAAAACTGTATAATCCTAATAGGTATAACAAATTTGTATTGAAAGGAAACTGTCAGTATATGTGTGACACATATCTTATAACTTGGTGGATATCAGATACCAGTAACTAATAGCAATATGAGCCGGAAATGTGGAATTTGGTATACAGACTACGATCAGGCCTAGGACGATCCTTAGAGCATGCTATTATCCTAGATCAATAAGGGAAGGATTATTGAAACGTAAAATCAATTTCGTAGGTAATGGGGGTTGACTGTTTTTGTCGATGTCAATGGTTCACTGATGGAAATAATAAACAAACAAAAACCCACAGTTATGCAGCATGGCTATAAGAGCAAATTTTCGAAGAAATGACTGGTTTTAACTGGTAAAATGTCTTTAATTCACTGGGTTTATAACAAATTTGGTTTCCATATTTGCCCAGTAACACTTCAGTTTATAGATTTTTCAACGCTGAACACAATGGTAAAGTTAGAATTGCGATATCACATTCCGTTATCAGATTAGAGCAGATAAACCCTGAAGAACATCTCAAGTAACAACCACGTTTCTTCATCTTCAAAGTGCTCCAGATTGAGAACGGGATAAGATATCGCAATTCTGATTTCACCATCGTGTGTGCGTTACAAAATCTGTAAAAATGAGGTGACACTTGTCAGATTGTTTCATTTGGTAATTTATGGGTAATTCCCCCCCCCCCCCCAATACCCCAAAACCCTCCTTTTGATTGGGTGGCCCGATTCTGCATTATACATATGGGTTTTGGTGTCTTTTGTCAGTAAATTCAGGATGATCTGGAACGGATTTTGGTATGAAAATCTTTCGGAAATTCGACTTTTAAAAATTTTGGGCCAAGAATTCGAAAATTCGCTAAAAGGAAATAAAATAAATAAACAGTGCTTACGTACCTATCATTTCTTCAAGACTTGTGTAGGCTCTTATTATAGTTATTAGCTCATATTTCCCTCCTCAGCATCCTTCTCCTTGCGATCAAAGCATCTGGATATATGCTTAGTTATTTGGATAATATTCTGGTACATAAGCTAAGCTCTACTGTTCAGCTGATTCTGAGAATTCAGTTCGACGATTAGGTTCAATCCCACATACACGAAAGCTTTTGTATTGTTGATGAAGCTCATTGACGAGGCTCATCCCCTAAGAGCTTTCGACTCCACAAGCGGTCCTATCCTGACAATCTTTGAACTACTGGGGTATTATAGTTTCCAAATCCGTATTCTCGGCTTTCTAGAATTATCAGGGCTAAAGGATCCCATGAAATCCCTAAGTCACTGGATATAATTATAAAATTATAAAACGTTGTTAACAACATAATACATAAATGCTTATATTCCACATCTGTCGGCCTCATTTAAAATCATCTGTTTTGCTCACTAATCGAGAGCAAACTGCACCTATCTTCATAACAAATTATTTCACATGATAGCTCGAATAAAACAAATAATACATATTAAAACATAATAAACATAAAACATATTAAAACATAAAACATATTATGCAACTGAAATAATCTCCGAAGAGACAAGAGATCATTATAGAAGGCAGAGTGTAATACGCCAATGTATGCAGTCCATAGATTGTGTTGTGCACTTTCTGTGTTTGAGTAGCAGGTTGCGAATTCCTACTTTCTGGAGCGCTATTATCCTTACCCAGAATTTCGCCATATTCTGAAATTCATTATAAGTATTTTTTTAAGTGTAGTCTACCGACGATGATTGGTGCGATATGTTAAGCTGAGGCGTTGTTCTTTCTTTGAGTTTTCTTATTGTGTGTGTTGAATATGATATCCAACCACCATACCATCGTTGTCTTTCCCACCAACGATACAACTCAAACCAATACTGTAGATAAACATAGTGAGGCAAGAAAATTGGAAAGCTGTGGTTTTCATGACTATCGCAACAATCTGTACTTGAGGAGCAATTCTGAAATTACTTCCGAACATGAAGAGAGCTTGAGTGAGAATCAATCGCCTCCGTCCAACCAAATCAACGTCCAAAAATTATTTTCCAATCACGTCAGATTTAATGTACCTACTACTACTTTTTTTCAACATCTGTGTTGAAAGGCAAACATTTTGAAGAATATTTATGAGGTGTCGTGTTTGCGCAAAAACATTGACAGGTTGAGGAGGAATATTGTGCGGTCCATATTTTGCTGGAGGATATTTCAAATCGGACCCGTCAATGTTTTGTAGGTGCGTAGCGCGGTGTGGGGTTTCCAATCGGCACTGAGATATTATGTAATATGTTTGTGAAGTTTGAGGGCTCCCGACCATTTAATATGTTGCTCAATATTTTACACGATATTTTTTCTCAAAATATGTTGTGTTTTTGGCGGCAAAGGTGAGGGCCCCCTTAGGAACGAATTGCCTTTCATACAAGTCCAAACGAGACTCCATTGCGGAAGTACGAGATTTGCATACTTTCTCCGTAATCAAATGATATTCCTTGGCTACCACCACTCACGTCCAATAATGGGAATAGAAAATGATGAATAAGAAATCGGCATAAGCTGAAACAGAAAGGAATGAAGGTCTCACCGGTTGATTGTGTTTGCCCATCCACGCCGGAGGTGGTGCAGGAAGCGGCGGGGGTCCGGACTTGACCCATGGTGGCCTGAACGTCGTTCGTCTTTCGCCGTCACCCGGTGGCTTTATTGATGCCATCTATCTGTAACCAAGACAACGAAACACCTTTCAGGAGCGATCTTTTCTGAGTCAGACTCAAGACAATTTGCCATCGCAGTTTGTACGTTGTAAAACTAATGAGGGAGTTGCATGTATGAGGGACTTCAAAACATAAATAACCACAAAATAATGTACTTAGTCTCTAAGTAGGTGTTATAACGAATAGCCTACATGAACACTGTTTATTGACGCGGGTGGTGTGATGTGGCGGGTGGTGGGCATTTTGTTGCGGCGATTTGGTAAAAATTAATTACTTAAATTTTTTACTGACTGAGAAACGCAATAAGCTGGAGTTGAAAAACAAATGTGTGAAAGTACCTATATCTTCCTCATATCTTTACTTGATTTCATAAAATTTGATCAATGTTTCCAATCTAAGATTAATTTCTGCGGTAACCAGTAAGCCCCCGACCACCGGTAAACGTCGACTAAATCGAACAGTTATCGTTTAAATAGGACTTTGTGCCGACCATACCATTTCTCCCATCCCAAGAACTTCAAGAAGGGATATCAAACGCGCAACGGTTGAAATTTTTATATGTTATATTACTGTTGTAAATTTTACTTATGTCTCAATAGACATGAAAGACTCTGCAAATTCTTGACACAACGGTTTATTATCTTCTTTGAGTATATCACCCTAACGAAATGATAAATGAAACTAGCTCAACATCCAAATTTAATTTATTTAAACAAATAGGAATTGTTTAAACAATTTTACAGACACGAAACCGAGAGAATGTCGCATTGTCATCCACCTGCAACCCAGGTTGAAAATGTCAAGTCCCTAGCTCAAATTCCAAATTCAATTTGTTAAAAAAATAGGTAGGTATTGCTTAAACTATTTTACAGACATGAAACTGAGTGAATATTGCTTTGTCATCCATCCTCGACCCAAGTTTAAAATTTCAAGGCTGTAGCTCAACATGAAAATTTAATTTATTTAAACAAATAGGTATTGTTTAAACGATATTTCAGGCAAGAAACTGAGTGAATATAGTATTGTCATCCATCTGCGACCCAAGTCCAAGATTTCAAGTCTGTAGCTCGACATCCGAATTTAATTTATTTAAACAAATAGGCATTGTTTACAGGCACAATTGTATAGGCAAGAAACTGAGTGAATATTGCATTGCTGCGGACGGGGGAAGGCGGACGAACGGATTTTTTCTTCTTCGATTTTTGGAATCTACGTATCTTGAAATGAATCTCAAATTTTGAGGGGGGTAATTTTTTTTTTTTTTTTTTTTTTTTTTCTTGGTGACCATTTGGAACTGGATATAAGATTTCTCCTTTTTAGCGCATTTGCAGATGCCCCATACGAAATAGTAACATTTATGTTCTCATTAGTGGTCTAACCTTCGTCATCGCTGACATGGAATTTGACTTCGGGAGGCGTATCAAATAGATTTCACAATAAATGAGATGCGAAGAAGATGAACTTTTTCGGAAATTAGAAAATATTGAGACAAATTATAGAATATATTGAAAAATTTCTTACAAAGCAATATTTACTCATTTCCGAAAAAGTTTATCTTAGCATATGTACTGTAATATAAAAATTGCATTTAATACAATTTTATAGATTTTTGTTTAATTTCATACTTTTAATATTTGAGACTGTCCCAGAGAAAAGAGACCTTATCTTCACTAAGCGAATTTTTCAGGAGAGCTGAAAAACGAGAAAATAGTCGAAAATATCGATTTTTTGGTTTTTTTTTCGATTTTACTTTCAATAATATCTCTTTACAAGTTAGTATCGATATTTTCAAAGAAATGTCACTCGTGTCTAATATGCAAGGTTTAATGTCACAAACCTTGTGGTTCTTTTTCTGAAAACTAGTGTTTTCGGAAGCCTAATTTCAAATGATCATATCTTTTGAACAAAAAAGATAAATCAAATCGAAAAAACCAGTGTGTTCAGCAACATCTCGTCTATAAGAAACTGCTAAAATATCATTTTTGACCTGGATAAAGTTAAGGTCCCTTTTCCCTGGGACGGTCACATTTCATGATTTTTTTATACAATTTCAAATAATAAAATAATCTGGTTGTTGCAATAAATAAAAAATAGCAAAAGCTTACAATTTAGACCAACAGATATGGATTTTGCACTGTCTAGAAGAATTTGACATCTCTGGGTTGCATTTGAACCCAATTAATTACAATATTGTCTTTCACTTCGAAGCTAGAACCGCGCTTGAAGTGCATTAGAGTTGAATGTCATATAGTTATCTTCTGAAAAACATCATTTGACAAATGGCAGATATATTGTCTTAAATATTCGTTTTAAATCGTACACGAAGATTTCTACAAGGGTTTCTTGACCCGATGTTCTTCCAAAGAGTTTAAATACACTTGGTGTACCTATCTGATGACCATAAACGAGTCGAAACTAATAATGATGAAGTTTCCGACCCTCTGTATGGCTGGTGACGACCACTAGTGTCGACCTACTCCTGACGTAATGCGCATCTTTCGACCCATTTTGGTGGCTTGACCTGACAAAATGTATAACTTGACTGGCACACGGAGTTCTTCATGAGTGCTAAATCCTACTAAAATTCAATTTTTTGGTTGATACAACAAAAAAAATCTATCTTCACCTACCACCTCTTCAACGCCCCCCCTCCCCTCCCACCATTCTTTTTTCATTCGATTTTTGAGTTTTCATTTGCAAAAATGAAAATTTTTAAATATGAAATAAAGTAGGCTGTATAGTGTGGTAATCATGTAAACGAACAATTGTGTAGACCTTTCAAAAGATGACGCCAAATGAACACTGGCTACTATAATAGTAGTAACTACAATATGTGTTAACGGACACTTCTGTTTTACAGTCAAAACCTAGAATCCCATGGGAGCCTGCTACCAAGATGATTTACAACTACCGGCGGTAGGCTATTGATACCGTACCCAAATTCATAATTAGGAAGGTAATTAGATTTATTTCGCTTTGTTACAAACGCTGGATGAGTAGAATGATAACCAAGAATTCGGAACCCTTTGACATCCCCATTGCGCTGAGGGTTGTGAAATAACCTGACCACGCCAGACACTTTATGATTTAGATACATTTCATATTCCCCTCAAACCTGACAAAGGCTTAACAACGGTTCCTAAATCCAGTCTTGAATATTCTCGCAACATTACGTAATGGAACTGACAATGAAAGGAGAAAAAAAATTGAGAGAATATTTCGAAAGTTATGTAAGAGGCGTCTTTCAGAAACACTCAAGGACAAAGTGCCGGAAATTATAACATCCCGGGAATAACTTCCTCCGCTATGAAGTGGAAAGGAAGCTCTAGATAATCCGTATCGGGAATTAGCCACGGTATGGACAAGGTATTCTAATCTAAAGGGTTCATTCTCCACTAACCAAATGATTATTACACGTATTATATTGATAATTATGCATGTAATTCAGTATATTTTGATTTAATCCCCATACCGCTGATTATGGTTATTAAGGCCTCAATCATTATTAGGAGTTACATCGGGAGGTCTAATGTTGCGAATCCCGATTCTGCCCAAATTTCAATAATTCCATAACTGAGGATGAGTTGAAGCAATTTTGAGCACAAACTAAGGTCAAATTTGATGAGTTGAAAATGATAAAAAATCAAGAATATCCCAAGGAATTCCAAAAAACGACCCATCTGGTGGGTAGTCACTATACAGAACGCCTAAGACTGGCATCAGTGGCTCACTATCGTCACATTTTGGCGATATTGGTGATAGGTCATAATTTCTTCTGTATTACATTACTGCATTCTTCAACCCCCTTTTCTATCAGGCAACATTAATGAAATATAAACTCATCGTTTTCCCAACTTGAATTTCAATACTTTCCTACTTTGGACGCTACTTAGTTGTTTACCGAGAGATAAGGTTGGATTGTGCTAGAGGCTCGCTTCGGATGTTTCATGTTTTTTACAAATCAGTATTGTTCACAGAGTGGATTAAAATCTCTCAAAAATTTTTGATGCAACCGCCGCTTGCAAGCGCCCGCCGAACAAACACCATCAGTGAATGGCATTCATTATACATATGGCGAGAGGCCGACCGTATGCATGAGCACCGATCCACAATGTTTTACTGCGCTATGCCACGGATCACCCATTTAATAACTCTCGAAATTGAGCCCCTCACCCCGACATGAATATGAATGCGCAATCAGCTAGTCTGAACCTATCGACGAAATCTCCGACGGTTATTGACAGACAATTATTCACCATCACTCTTCCATTCACTCCTTGTGTAAATTGGTTCTGAAAAGCAATTTACGAAGCAAATTTTCTATTAATAATCGTTGGTTGGATGACTCCAACAAGATGAACTTTGAGTGAATACGAGTAAGATATAATATTTTGTAGCAATTATTTGACACCAGATAATGGGATTAGTACAGAGGTATCGAGCTTGGTAAAAAAACTGGCCATTAACTAATTCAATATTTTTGAGTATTTTGCCCACCTTGTGTATATTTCTACCTCATTACTATTGACTGATGTTAGCTTGCTTAATAGTAAGTAAGCATTAACCGATTTCATTGTACGGCAATAATCGAAAGAAAATAATTGTGAATAATAAATTGGTTGATCGAATACCCAATCGTACCTACTTGATACATTATATTCAAATATTTACCTAAAACAACTATATTTCGACGCTGAAAATAATATATTTTCACAGTTATTTCCATTTTCTTGCGGGCTTTCAAATCGTAAGCGGTTTAATATTCTCAAGCCACTTGCCTCGGAGCTGACCTGAGATTTTTTTATTTCATCAAGACTTGAGAGCACCTCCTTCCAACGCGGAGGCAGAAGCCCTGCGTGGAACTTGATTGAATTTATATTAGGTCATTTGTGGTCAAATCCCAACTTACCCTTCGAATGTTTACCTGTTTCGAGCAATTGTTCTTCAGGGAACCGGCGTTTTTTTCCAACACACACTTTTACGTTTAAAAATCCAATGTTTCATTAACGGATATATTAAACCAAAAAGGTATACATTTGTTTATTTTTCAATTGATCCAAATTTCACGTGTTTCGTGAATTAATCGAGGATATTAATATCAATTGTAAAACCAATTGCTGCTAGTAGTATAGATCGTGTGATAAATAAGAACTTAGTTGGGTTTGATAGGAGTTGAATTGGGTCAAATTATTTTGAGAAAACGGACTTGACAATGAAACTTGGGTGGTCTCACCAAGATATTGCGAAACCCATGTTCTTGTCGATGTTGAGATGGACGATTTTCTGCGTCGGAATCGGAGCTGATGCCCATATGCCAAAGAAGCTCGTTCTAAGGGAAATTAATAGGAGAATAAAGGATTTATTCAATTTTATTCTTCTAACAAATGCAGCTAAACCGGCAACCAAGAAATGATAAGAATATACCTTGGATTGGCGATACATTTCTCGCAGGATTTTATAAATTAAGTAGATGCAGGGCGGAAGAAGAGTATAAAAGATACTATGAAGGAAGAAGCCTTACTTATGAGCACACGTGGTAGAAAAGTTCGCTGATGTTAGTTTACAACAGGTGCGTGCAGGAACCAGTTTGAGAACGGCATAAAGGACACTTGTACCTCTGATGGACTTCAGGACAGGCGGCTTCAGGATCTCCGTCTCCACACGGATTTCTCTCACAAAATTTCATGTTCTGTATACAGTTTCACCTCAGAGGACTGCTTGTTACCAATACGCCATCAGAACTAGTATGGATGGGATAATTTTCATCGGTGTATTTCAAATGAAATTCTACGATAAATAAATTAGAGCTGAAACAGATGTCAAAATCTTGTTACGCGAACTGATCATCACGAATCTCAAACAATCGAATAGAAGTTCTCTTTTACTGTTCTCCATTCGAATTAGGTGAGGATATTTATTCAGATTCTACTGAAGGGCAAGGAGATGAAAGATAATATAAGGTTAAAGAACAACAAAAACTCGTTATGAAGAGTAACAATGCCTTACAGCCTGATCTCTATTCACGGGTTTCGAAGTTGAACCTCCATTATTTTCTTACTAAAAATAAATTATTCCACTAAAAACTAAACGATTGAATTAAGGGTAGGGGTAACGACGTTAGATCAATATCTGTGTTAACAACACACCGGCCAACTACGTAATAAAGATCAGCGATGCCGAAAAACGAGGATCGTTGAAACTCACAAACAAATTCATTCAATAGACGGTAACAAAGACGCCTCGGCGATCTGACTCAAACCTAATTCATGAGGGTGAGCGGTTTAATGTTGCTGAAAATGTATGCTGTACATCCTCCAACCTGCATCAATGCGACTGATCTCTTGAATTATTCCTCAGTGATTAGGATTATGAACAATGGAATTGTAGTAGAGTGCCTTTTACCGCCCGGAGGTCCAACAATACTTCACGATGGATCTTCAATATTCCAATGTATTGTTGTTTTTTTTTCTATCTACAAATTTGTATTTATATCGTCGTGAAATAATTTTCATCTATGACAAACTGCCAAACATTCGTTTTCTACTTACTCCAGGTATTAACGAAGTACTCGAAGTACTCGAATTGAAGTCACTCACATCAATTCCAATCCAAATTGTTTGAGCCACACGGTGTTGAGATCCTGTGCACCTAATCAAACTGTCCATTTCATGAAAAGGCCATTTCGACTTACACTAGTTCCCCGTTCTTTTGATATGCTCACCAAAAATAACCAATTCATCAACAATAACTAGCAATACCTATTTGTTTAAACAAATTAAATTTGAATAATGGATTTTAAGCTAGAGACTTGAAATTTTCAACATGGGTCGCAGGTATATGACATTGCGATATTCTCTCGGTTTCTTGTCTGTAAAATTGTTCAAACAATACCTACTTATTTGTTTAAACACATCAAAATTGGATGTTGAGCTACAGACTTGAAATTTTAAACTTGGGTAGCAGATGGATGACAATTCAATATTCACTCAGTTTCTTGCCTTTAAAACTGTTTAAACAATTCCTATTGCTTTGAACAAATTAAATTTGGATGTTGAGCTTGAGTTTCATTTATCATTTCGTTAATTGGATTAGGGTGATCTGCTCAAAGAAGATAATAACCCGTTGTGTGAAGAATTTACAGAGTTTTTTTTATTCGATTTTCGGAATCTACGTATCTTGAAACGCAAACCCTCAAATTTTGAGGGGGGGGGGGGGGGGAATTTTTGTCGATTACAAAGGTTCATAATCGAAGATAATAAACCAAAAACGTTAATTTCTCAACCTTACCATCTGGTGACTCCCAATCGCTGCTTCAATTTACCCGGCGCATCTCGCCTTATTACGACTACTGGGTTTCTTAAATAAATGAAGTTCCTCCGAGGAGATTTGACTAATTTTGTATGAGGCCAAACCTGAGTTGGAACAGTTGGATTGAGTTTGATACCACAGCGTTCGAGACTTTGGCCCAGACATTTCTACCAATTAGGGACAGGTGGAAACCCTTGGCCCAGTTGGGCATTGGCCATCTAGACAGAGGGGTGATCTATATAGAAAATAATAAACCGTTTAGGAAGAACGTGCAGCGATTTTTATATCTCGGACCGTTATTAGGTGAGGTTTCTTCTCGATCAATGAGAGCTGGTCGGTGTCGTGCTGTGTGATCGCTCTCATTGGCTTACGATGTCTCAATGAAGAGAACTGAATGGTCTCCAGGCAATCTGTCGTAATTTCAACTCGAATTTCTTGAATCCGAGCAGATATTTGATCTCACTCGATTCTCATTGGAAACGGATGACTGTGCTTTGGACCAATTCAAAGTGAAGCAATCGACAAAGTCCAAAACTTCACACCAGTTTTCATAGGTACCTACTGTTTCAAACAACAAGTGGTTTTGTAAAATCAAGTGTCTGTACATACCTACTTTTTGTGTCAAATAAGGTATTCATGTGCCGATACTTTTTAATACAAATTATTGTAGGCGTAGATTTGCATAAAACATATCGCGAGAATCATATGTACACAAGCACATAGGTATATACGCATACCTATATAAATTAATATTTAGGCCTGCCCGGATATTAGTTGGAGGTCTTTAGAGACCGTCTCTGAGCTAGCCACCAACTACCTCTTTTCCCACGACTAAGAGTTGACCTTCGGTTCATCTTTTTAATCGAATCCACAACATGCGAACGAGCTCATTACTCCCATTATTTCGTATAGTTATGAGACTCACGATGATATCGTGCGCGGAAGACGGAAAATAATAAACGTTGTGGAAGGCATCTAGTGTCTTTATATTAGTCACCTGAAATCAGAAAAATTTGCAGAGTTGTTTCATTTCAGATGTGTATTTCATTGGTACCAAAGTAACTAACATTGTAACCCAAAATCACCCCTTCACTTCGAAACTTGGGTTAAAAACCTGAATAGAGACGGGGCTGTAAGGCAAATTGCGTTTATTTCTGAAGTTGATAAATACGAGATGTTCATAAATTAGAAGGACCCCAGGCTTTAAATTGAATGACCCTTGGATGACCCCTTCCTAAGGAAAAGGTGTAACTATTCTGGGACACATATATTCACTATGAATAAGTACATGAAGTAAGTATTCGTAGTAATGCAGTGGAACAGTATCCAATCAAATGGAAAACCAGTCCATTCGAGTTCAACGTTCGTTCGTTCGTACGAGTCTTTTCACCGAGATTGAAATCGAAAAGCCCGTCAGTCTCCTATAGCAGAATTAGCTGCCACAACTTTCTACCAGTGAAAGACCGCCAGAACTATTGAGGTCATCCCGCGAGTTGACAATCAGTTAACAATGTGCTGTCCTCGAGCAGAATATTCCTGAGCATTTGTTTACAAACTGTTGCCTTCTAAATAAAATTACTCCCACTCTTCCCGGTGGGGGAGCTTGGGTTTCAATGATTTCACTAACGAGTACCAATCGCTCAGTAAACATATCAAGTTCCCAAAGTAAATGGTGAAGTCGCCGTTTTGCCGGGGTAGCTTCCATGTCTAGGCCTTCTGTTTATTAACCCAATATTTGAAGGCAGGCAGATAGCTAGCGTTAGTTGATTGGTTGCTTCACTAGAATCAGGATTCAGTTCATGTAGTTATTTAGATGTTTGAGGTTTCCCGTGAGATATTTTTAGATCTCCACATAGGTGTATAGACGATGAGTATAGGTTTGCCAGTCTCAAACAAATGGGAAGTTTTTTATTTTTTATTCAATCATTTAAGACATTTTTTCTTCGAAAATCAATAATTGTTTTGCTATACCGGCACCATTAATGGTTATATTACCTAGTAGGTACTCGAAATGAGTTATGAAGTTCAAAAATCGACTCACATTGATACCAAATACTCCTTTTGGTTTATTATCTTCGATAATGAACCATTGGAATCGCCCAAAGAAAAAATTTTTTTAACCCCCCCTCAAAATTTGTTGGTTTACGTTTCAAGATACGTAGATTCAGAAAATCGAATAAAAAAAAATCCGTCCGTCCGCCGTACGCCGTACGCCGTACGCCGTACGCCGTACGCCGTACGCCGTACGCCGTACGCCGTCCGCGCCACTTTGCCCAGTTAGCGTTGAGTTAAAATTACGAAATTTTTTTTATGGGTTTCGACCAACCCCACAATGGTCCTCGAAACTTTTCATAACCCTAGGTCAAGGGGAAGGGGTTCAAAACGAATTTTGAAATTTTGAAAATTTCATATCTCGAAAAATTCATATAGAACGGTATGTTTTTTATTTCATATTTAGATAGAGTTTGTTCCGTAGAATTTTTTAAGACCATCCGCAGCTTTGTACGACCAGCCGTTCGTTCAAAATGACGGCTCAAAGATTGTGCCTCACAACACGATCGTGACTCAAACTGTTGAAATACAGGTCCATTTTCATACTAACAAGCTCTTTGGAACATCATAATATGATGTTCCAAAGAGCTTGTTAGTATGAAAATGGACCTGTATTTCAACAGTTTGAGTCACGATCGTGTTTGAGGCACAATCTTCTGTTCTGAGGTGCGTTTCGTGCTACGGAAATGAAGGTAATTTCGAATGTTTGTTGGTAGGGACTTCTTTTATAGAAAAATTATTACCGACGTAGTATTAAAAACCCCAGAATTATATCGTATTAATTAATCATAATTAATAATAATTATTATTAATTATAAATACGAATTATTAATACCTAACAATAAATTATAATAATTTTCACTAGGTACTTGATAAAATAGTTAATAATTAGTGATAATTTATAATAATAATTAATCTAACATTCAGGATCTAGACATTTAGACCTAGTGATCTAGACAGAAGGGTGATCTGTACAAAGAAGATAATGAACCGTTGTGTCAAGAATTTGCAGAGTTTTTTTTATCGTTTTCAAGGCTACTAGATTACAAACCCTTATAATCTTAAATACCAAAAACAATATTCATCTGTCTCACGGGAAGGAAGAGATTAAGATTTTTATATTTCGGCTTCCCTATAAACCCCCACCCCTATGCATCGGATCCGGAAGTGAACCCCCCTATGTCCTTCCCCGGTCACAGAAACATTTAAATACGGGAGAAGGGTTCGATCCATTGAGCCGTTTCTGCGTGATTGAAGGACAGACAAACAGACAGACACCAAATTCAAAATGGGCATGGTTCGACTCCGATTCACGCAAACCGAACTGTAGTAACATTTTTCGAAAATACCCAAAGAACACGAAAATCGTCTCTAAATTTAGTTATATAGATATGCCGTACATAAGTCCACTACATATCCAACTTCTAAGATCCAATATTGGATAGCTGTCATTGGCATACCGCAGTGCCCATGAGCCGGTAGTATTTGAGGAATAATTTGAGGAATTGCAATCGGAATGATAGTTGCATGTGAAAAAATATAAATAAAGAAAAATCCACAGTCAGAATGGTGATATCTCATTCCATTATCAGATTAGAGCAGATGAACCAGGAAGAACATCTCAAGTAAGACCATAGTCAATGAATACTGTTACCTGGGTATCACGCTGACTCCACGGATCTCTTTCTCGAAGCACTTAGAGCTGCAGGCTGGATCGGCGAAAAATGCAATGAATTATGTGTGAAGGGATGCATTGGGAATCCTGGGATCCCTGTGACTGCTAAGATGCAGGTTTTTGGAGCCACTGTCAGAGCCATTTTGTGTTATTCAGCCCAGGTTTAAGGTTTTCGAGAGTATGGCTGTGTTGATGGCGTTCAGTTACTGCTGATTAGGAAACTTCTCCTTCTCCCGATGCCCCTTGAAACAGAATCGAACCCACTCTCGGTGTTCACTCTGCAGCTGCACTTGAACTACATAGTGAAGGTAGCAAAGATGCCAAGTTCTCGCTTACCGAGGATAGTTGCTAGGGAGGTCGCGAGTGCTTTGGGTGTTTTGGGCTAAGCAGTGGGGAGACCTTGTTTCAAAATATGGCATTTCCAACAACTTGATCTTTGATGCTTTTGATGCTCTTGATGTCCATATCGCTTCTTAAAGCTGATGTGGACAGAACTTTGTCCAACTTCATTATTGACGAAAGAGCAAGTTACAGGGAAAGGAGAGAGGCTTCCAATTTATATACCTACTCAATACCGAGAACTGGACCCTAATGTCAAAGCTGCCAGCCAGCTCAGAGCTTCAAATCAGATGGTTATTGAAACTGTGCTCCGAAGTATTAAATCTGAACTTCAAACCGTATTACCTCGACACCCATTCTTCGGCAGAACAGTGTTCAATGTGCAATTGATTGATTGATTGATTGAATACGTTTATTTTCCTGCATAAAATCGAAGGGGGATTTGAGAGTACCTTTCACTTTTTTGTGCACGTGCCCGGTGCTGGCAGAGTTCAGGAGGACCGCATTTCAGAGGAGTGCATTGGAGTGCGCTACCTGAACAGTCCACAAGATTGGAGAAGACTCATCCGTTACTGTACCTCAGCGTGGCCATACAGAAAGATGCTCGTCACGGAATTCAACTTTTGACAAAACAATGATCCTGATGAATACTACCCTACATCCATTGTATTTACTTCTTCTTTTTTTTCAACAATTTTTTCTTTACCATTACTCTTTGTTTATTTTGTTATAGCAAAAGCTGTAGAGTTCCTTTGTGTTCACTTTAATATAAACAATATGTCGGCGAAAACCCGGAGCTTCCGACAGGCTGTTCACAGAACCATGTCGTAATGTTTACTAAGCACCATTTACTATGTACAGGTAACCTTAATTTTCAATAAACGTTTTTCTTCTTCTTCTGTGTGCATTCATGAATACATCGACTAGTTGTATACGTCCCTTCCAACTATAAGTTATAGACCACCCATTTGGCACACAAGTTTCTTCCCCGTGTACCAAACGTGGCTCTGATCCAAATTTCTATGAGTCGAAAGGAAGCAGATTCGAAAAAGGCGATATCAAATTATGGATCATAAACCCCACAGGCTAAAGTTGAGAGCAACAGAGTTTTCCTCCGGGATCTTCGTCTCGTATAACCAGACCTAAATCATTAGCGGAGTTACGGTCGCTGCGATAAATGTTATCGTCCACCTGCAGCTCTGAGCGGCGAAGGATAGAACAGTCAGTAGTGGTATTGAGGTTTAGTAGAGAGTGGGGGTCGATTATTGGACGGAAACCAAAACATCTGGTGCCGTGTTTACCTTGTGAATCAGGCGGCCGATATCCCGATTTTACGCAACTGCATTTCACCTTTACGCCCACTAACCCTTTTTGTCGAGTTGTTATCTATTAATAAGATAAGCTTACATATAGTCGAGGGACGGATTAGTTAGTTTCTTACAAATATTAATACACGATTATTGTAAACGTCTATAAAAATAAACTAAATTCAATAGGTAGGCAATGAAACAAACGATTAGGTTTTTTTTTTTTTTTCCTAATATATATTTTATTATTGCTCCAAGATATAGATCTCATTAACAATATTCGTCTGACCTAATTATATTACAATACTTGGCATTTAGGGCTAACGATACATAACTTAGTCCTTTGTCTTTATGATTTATTGCACACACTCACTCCCTACACAAGCTCATGTGGTTTAGTGCGCTTGAGGCGCCGCGTCAACTCATGTACTTCGAGAAGCTGGACAACTTCTTCATTGACATGGTTTTTAAGTCTCTCAAGATGAGCGTTAGCGCGCTGCTTTATCACTTGGTCAATGCTTTCCATCTCAAGGTCGCGATGTAGAGCGTCGTTGCGGATATACCACGGCGAATTGGTTATGCATCGTAGTACGGTATTCTGAAAGCGTTGTATCATCTGCCTGTTTGATAGAGCCGTACAGCCCCACAGTTGTGCTCCGTAGACCCACGAAGGCCTAAGTACTTGAGTGTACAGAAGCAGTTTATTTTGAAGTGACATTTTTGATCGCCGGCCGATGAGCCAGTACATTTTCCTGAATTTTAAGACAAGTTCTGTCTTTTTCTTTTTGACGTGTTCTTTCCACCGGAGCTTGGCGTCTAGCGTCATGCCCAGGTATTTGGCGTGATTCGAGTAGGGAATCACCACATTGTTGAGAAAAGCCGGGATGTAGTTGATCTTACGGTTGGTGAAATCAATGTGCACCGACTTTGTCTCGTTCAGTTTGATTCTCCACTTAGCGGTCCAGCGAGTGATTTTGGAGATTGATCTGTTCAGTTTGCTGATAGATTCATTGTTGTTCTCCCCAACCGAGAGAACCGCAGTGTCGTCTGCAAAAGTTGCTGTTGTGTTGCATTCTAGGTCCGGTAGGTCGCTCGTGTACAGTATGTATAGGAGGGGGCCTAACACACTGCCTTGTGGGACACCAGCGTTAACTATTTTTGGATCTGAATACGCTTCATCTTGTTTGATGCGGTAATACCTCTTTGACAAGTAGGAATCCAGTAGATCCACGTAATGGATGGGAAGCATCTTTTTGAGTTTATGTTTTAGGCCTTCGTGCCACACTTTATCAAAAGCCTGAGCTACGTCAAGAAAGATAGCCGAACAGACTTTCTTTTGCTCCAGCGCTTCTTCAATGATATTGACGATTCGATGGACTTGATCTATGGTCGAGTGCTGACGTCGAAATCCGAATTGATGCTTGGGAATTAGCTTCCGTTCTTCAATTATGCCGAGGAGTCTCTTACTGATTAATTTTTCGAAAACTTTGGATAGCACAGGCAACAGTGAGATGGGCCTGTAAGATGTTATTTGATCAGCTGGCTTACCAGGTTTTTGTATCATGATGATCTCCGCCATCTTCCATAGCTGGGGTACATACCGATGTTTGATGGCAGCGTTAATGATTTGGGTGATTTTGACAATAGCTTTTCGAGGTAACTGGTGCAGAATCTTTCCTGTGATAAGATCAAAGCCAGGAGCTTTCTTAGGATTTATCTCCTTTTTAATAGTTTTTTGTACTTCTTTTATTGTGACATACGGTATTTTTACTTCTGGCTCGAGCGGCGGTGTCTCCTCCAAGGTAGGCTCACCCGGAGACCTGGAGTTGGGTGCGAATACACTAGTAAGGTGTTCCGCAAACAAATCAGCCTTGCTTTTACTGTCACTAGCCCATTTACCCCTATCATCCCTAACAGGTGGTGCTTGAACTATAGGTCTCTTGAGATATTTGGCAGCTTTCCACAGGGAGTAGTCAGTGTGGTGGTCACTGGTTAACTCTCTGAGGTACTTTTCAGTTGATTCATCCTTAATCATCTGAATCATCTCTTTCAATTCCTTAGCAGCCTTATGCCATTCGGTTTTATGTTCTGGCATTCGGGTACTTTGCCATTTTTTTCTTGCTTTCCGTTTTAATTTTATAGCTTCAACTATTTCTCTCGGGTAGTTAAGTCCCTTGAGTCTTCTTCTAACTGATGGAGTATTCTTCCATGCCACTTCTTGGATAGAACATACAAGTTGTTCGAGCTCCCGATCTATGTCATCTAGTGTCTGTGGAGGCTCCTTCAGGTGTAATTCTTTGCATAAATCAATTTTGAATCCTTCCCAGTCTGTTTTGTCATTAGCCAGGGCAGGGTTGTAAGGTCTGTAAATCACCTGCTCACTAAAAGTCATTATTATTGGAGAGTGATCCGAGCTCAGGTCGCAATTACCTTCCACAAGGATGTATTTTGACGATACGTTTTTGGCGATAAAAAAGTCTATTAAATCCGGCGTTTTATTTGGATCTGATGGCCAATAGGTTGGTTTTCCCGAAGAAAAGGTTTGACAGCTGCTAGTAATTATAGCTTGATGCAGTTCCCGTCCTCTTTGTAGAGTTAGTCGTGATCCCCAATTTATGTTCTTTGCATTGAAATCTCCTCCTAGTATAAAACGATTGCCTAGGTGTTTAAAAACCGCCTCAAAATCTGTAGTTTTGAGTTTTGGTTTTGGTGGACAGTAAATACTCGCCACGGCCATCTGGTATATTTTAGTTTTGATCATGATTGCACTTACTTGGAATTTTTCATTTTCTACTTTTATTAGCTCATGATGGGATATGTG
The DNA here is from genome assembly GCA_963920205.1 of Stenodema calcarata. Taxonomy (NCBI): domain Eukaryota; kingdom Metazoa; phylum Arthropoda; class Insecta; order Hemiptera; family Miridae; genus Stenodema; species Stenodema calcarata. Next base: position 29,935,853 of record OY986048.1, on the reverse strand, counting down.
GTCTCTGATTATCACCGCGCTCCCACCTCTTGCTTGGTTGCTGGGGTGCATTGCGTGGTAGCACCTATACCCCTTCATGTTGCAGAAGGATTCCTTAGTAAAGTGTGTTTCAGATACAACGCAGATATCAATGGAATTTGTGTTTAGGGCAACCAGTAGCTCATCCTTCCGGGAGAGGAGGCCATTGGCATTCCAGCACATTATTTTTAGACTGTTCATGATTTGTTGGTACGGTCTCGTCCAGACCTGCTTTCCAGAGCCCCGACTCTGTTATTCATGTTGATCATTTGCAGTTCCATACGGTTCAGCTGTTCAAGAATTTTTTGAAGCGGGTCTTCTTGGGCTGGTGCTTGCTGAATCTTTTGTAGGTTTTTCATGACATTTGCATAGGATTTAAGATTGGTGTCTGATTGTGGGTTCCACTCAACTTTCTTCTGATTATTCATCGTGGGTTTTTTCGCTTGAAACTTTGATTGGGATTGGCTGTTGTGATTCCTCTTGGTTTTCATGTCCCGGGCTTTTTGTGCTTCAATAGCCACAGGACATCCTCTATAATTAGCTGTGTGCTCGTGTGATTTACAGTTTACACATCTTGGGCTGACGTCAGCAGGCTTTATACAGGCTATAGTTTCATGGTCCCGACCACATTTGACACACTTAGGTTCCCGACCACAATAGTTCTTTGTATGTCCAAAGAATTGACATTTTTTGCACTGGGGGATTATCTTTGATGCCCTGATCGGTTCAACATTAACGCGACCACTCATCAGTACTTTGATATCATATATTCTATCAATTTTTTCGCTGTGGTGGAAATCCACCATAACCATATCAAGTGGTTCCTTAGTTTTCCAAGCTAGCTTTCTTGTCACTTTAACCACGTTGAAACTTTGTTTTCGTAATTCATCCAACACAGCATCTTCCTCCCAAGATTTATGGATACCCTTGATCATGATATTGATTGGCTTATCTTGTTTATTTTGGAAGGTGTAGTGAGCATATTTTTTTTCTTCGAGCAGTTTGCTTATTTGACGGTATTCGTCAGAGGTCTCAGTGTTGACCTTTGCAGTATTTTTTCCCACCGAAGTGATGATAGCATTTTGTACCTTGCTTTTTACCACGGACGCTAGATCTGGGAATGATTCTACTTTTTCTATGTAAATGGGGGGAGGTTTTGGCTCTGACCTTGTCTCTGGTTTTTTTCCAATACTCTGATCATGATCAATTTTTGAGGAACTATTTCCCTTTTTCCTTTTTTTGTTTTCTTGCTTCTTCCAATCTCCTGTTTCATATTCTAACATTTCTTCATCAGTATAATATTCTTCATCTTTTTGTTTGCTTCCAGATGCACAATTACTAGGTCCAGAGGGATTTTCTTTTATTTTAATCACACCTGGGTTTAAGGCACAAATACCTTGACTAGTATTTTTTAAGTTGGAGATTTCTTTGACAGCTCTCTCCAGTAAATCGCTCAGATAAGATACGCATACCCTATATGCTTTAAATTCTTCTTTTAGCTGCTCATCCGCAGGCACTAAATAATTTTTTGATAGGCCCTCACGGGCGTTAATAATTGCCTCCTTATAAACTGAGAACTCACCTTCGTCATCAGTTTCCATATTTCCACCTCGGCGTTATGAGGAAAACCCGCGGTTTATTTACACAAACGCGCCCGAGGTCGGGTCTGTATTTACACTTCTTAGCCGTTCACTCACTGAGATGTTGACTACTCGGAGGTCGAACTGAGACTCAAACGATTAGGTACCGTTGGTTAATCTCTTCCATAAATGCACCGACAAATTACCCCCTCAAGTTCAGTATTCGATTTCTACATAACCCCATACGAACGACCAGTCATATTGAGTTATAGTGAATTTCGTCCCATGTTTTCTTCTATCAAAAAGGTAGGTTCTTAATTATATGTGAATGATATGTGCGTAACATCCCGCCATCATTATACTAATACGAATTCAAATAAGCAATACCCATGCAAATATGTTGGGACTGATGATCTGTTAGCGTTCACCACTGGTGCACATGTTGCCGTGAGTAATACGATATCAGAATATAATTTATATAATATATAAATGTATGCTAATCACAGTGATGCATCTCCGACTCTATTAAATAGAGTCATTAAATTTTTAACATTTTATGTCTTTACTCTGGCACATAACTCGAAAAACGTTACACAAAAGCGTTACACGAAATCGTCACGAAAATTTCTGATGATTTTCGCTTACAACCGATTCGTTGCTACGGAACTTTATCTTCGCCAGTTATCATCGTACAGAAATCGTTCACCACTCGTTGGATAGCTCTCGATTTACCTAACCATATTACGTTAACCACTGCGGAGTGCGTGGCAGACAAGCTGCGGTATGAGCGTGATTGTTTAAATAATTGTTTACACACAGGTGATCATTCTCAATAATTTATATTGTCTATACGAATGCAAGCTTCATAATAATTATAATAATTATAATAATTATATAAATTATTTATGATGAACCCTACAATTAATTATAACAACTACGCTACTGGGGTAGGTGATGTAGCATTGTTCGAAGGTTCTTGAATCACTTCTTTAAAGACATAAAATGTCCCAATGTGTTGCAGACTCGTATGCAAGCATTTAATTCTCGACTGTATCAACAACAGGATGGAGTTGACATTCTTTTGACATTTTCATGTCTTTGCTTTGGCACATAAACTGAAACGGGAAAAATTTGTTTCCTTGATTCACCCTTTCCCTCAGATCACGTCAGAACACAAGCGACAGGCGGGCCACTACGTCAGAGCCTATGACGCACGAGCGTATGACGTCAGACGGCTGGCAAGAGGCCAACTAGTACGTCAAAGCCTATGCCGTAAGATCCTATGACGTCAGACGGCTGGCCGGATGCCAACTAGTACGTCAGAGCCTATGACGCACGAGCGTATGACGTCAGACGGCTGGCAGGAGGGCAACTAGTACGTCACAGCCTATGCCGTAAGAGCCTATGACGTCAGAGGGCTGGCTGGCTAGGTGATCGGGTTTTAATAAGCCTCTGGAATTCCGCTCCTTCATTTTTAATAGAAATGACACATACGTCATGTTCTCCAACAAATAAGATTAATATGATACTACTTGCAAATTGGGATGAGTTTCTTGATAGAGGAGGTGAGGAGATGAGGGTTAACAAAGCTGAGCTCCATCGTTACACCACAGGTATTGAGAGATAATCAACTTTCCCAACTAATAGTCTTAGCGATTTTGCAATTTTTTCATGCATAAAGTAAAAAACTGGTGAGATTTCCATCAAATCCGGGATCATCAGTTCGTTGGTTGGTGATTTTATTCTTATTTATCCTCACAACGTTATTGAGATTCGGATAACCAAATTCCTTGATTTCTGAAACGAGAAAATGATAGTCTATCGTTGTCCTAGCATGGATGGACAACTCCTTGGGCTTTGCTGATAAGACGAATGCCAATTGAAAACCTCCACGGTTTATTACGTTGATGTATTAGTATAAATAGGTAAGGTACCTAATTATTATAATATGATAAACCTTCTAGAATGCTCCACCACTTCGACTCATACAGTTTCACCAAGAAATTTATAGTTTGTCCATTTAGTTATTATCAACGCTAGGCCTATTAAAATACTCAGACAAAACTTAGATTACTTATGAAAATCTGGTATCTTGTTATGTACGAGTATAACAAGAGTGGGTATTAAACAAACTAAATACAAGGTAATTGATCATTTTGACAGTTTTTGATGATGATCTTGAAGATCATGTTTCTGATTCTAGACGTGATCATGTCATTGATTTGGCAAACAAACTCGAAAAGCCACACCAAGACGCGTGATTCGCCATTTGTGATGATTTTCGCTTACAACCATTGCGTTGCTACAGAAGTTTGTCTTCGCCATTTTTCATCGCATAAAGATCGTTCATCACTTCATGATTTATGTGAAAAAAGTACACATCTCACGCCCCTAATTCCCCCCTCGATACATCCCTGGGGTTACATTTCCTCAATTTATCACTCATCCACGAGCGTCATTGTTAACTATTATCGGATGTGTTAATCTAACTTTCCGACCATCCCGTTTTATTTCCTTTCAACTCCTAAATTAAGATTAGGAAGAGTACGATTACGTAGTGTACGATGAATTTAGAAGAATTTCGTCAGGTCATTAACGATACTCCTTTCTCGTCACACACGACCGCCATTGGAATGTATGAACGATTCCTACAAGCGCGATCGTCATCCGAAAGGAAAAGAAAATTACACGCCGAAAGACATCAAAACTATCGTGCGCGTAAATGAAATTGGTGACTAATGTGGCTGCGAAACAGCCAAAGGTTTAATAACATTATATTTGTGTGAAAGAGCGCCAAAGTAAGGAAACACACCAAACAACAATGTCTTGAAATAACAACTTCTTTTCTGATGATGAAAAAAGAACAAGCAAGTAAGATTCTTAGGTAAGTCCTGTCAATATAAAGCTTGTGATACTTGTTACCCACTTCAAAATTCCGTACCAGTTTCGAAATTTCCCCTTAGCGCCATGGCGAGACGATCGTTTACAATGTTATAAAATTGTTTTAAGATTCAACTCAAATAACACTTAAACAATTTTTTTCAAACAATTTCAGCTTGTATACTATGGTAAACGATCGTCTCGCCATGGCGCCAAGGGGAGATTTCGAAACAGGTACGGTGCTTGTGAAGTGGTTTGGACATATCTTTAAGGCGGGCGGGGAAAGTGGATATTATAACTTTTTCCGGCCGCTGTAGAATTATATTGCGAGGCAGGTTGATTTGTTCACGGAGTTTTTTGTGGAAGGATATGTTATACTCTTTCTCAAGGGTGGACGAGGACGGTTGAGCACGTAGTTTGATGGAGTAAAAGGTACTGATAGGAGGCTTTAATGCACTGATGCGAACTTTACTCAGAAGTTGTTCGGGACTTCCATTACTCCATTTATTAACATGATGTATGAAAAACCGTCCTACCAACAGTGAACCGATAAGTGAATAAACAACTAATAACAATATTAAACCACTGGAATTGACCAAGGAAACAAAATTGACCAACCCTCAAAATCGGTGAATTTTTTCGTTTCAAGATACGTACAACCCAAAAATCGAGTGCTCTGTCTTGTTCTGAGATGTTTGTGTCCAACGTAAAAAGGTTATTTCGAATATTTATTGGTAGGTACTGCATGTTATAAATTATTGCTGACGTAGGATGGAACAAGTACAACCCCTGAATGATAAGTCATTCGTTATTTATGTAAATAAATGATAAGAGAAATAATGATAAATGATAAACTCAAGAGACCATCACGGAGCTAATTATTCCCCTGTCCCTGGCAAAATTTTCAGCGTGTCTAGTTTAACTACATGATTTTTTTTTTTTTTTTTTTTTTGAGGAAATTATTCGTTTTCAATGCCTTCCATTTATAAATCCATCCATTGATTTTAATATCTATTATATATAGCTGCTATGAAGCGATTAGCTATCAGCTCACAAAGTTTACCGGACGTCCACAGCGCTAAAAACCTGATGGTGGCAGCACTGTTTTCACTGACCGATTCCTATGACAGAATATGTTGTCTAAATTCATAGAGCTACGGAAAGAATTGGAATGATTTCCCTGTTATCTCGACCGGGTGGTAACTTGATAAACCCCTGGAGTGTAATTAGTTTCCACGATAGACTGTGAACTAAGTGTGAGATTTGAGGGTTGATACTGGACACGTGCGGGATGTCCTTGGCCTTCTATTTATGGGCTCAGGTGTCGGGTGGGATCACCGTTGGTTTCGCTACATATTCTCTGACCACTGACTGAATATGAATCTCACGTGTATGGCTCCACTGGTACCAGTAATATCGCAAATACAACACACGTGTTCAGCGTCTTTCTTCAAGCATTCTGGAATGGTGAATGAATTTTTCCACTTAATAACATAACAGCTATCTGGAGTCCACCACTTTAACCTGTGAAAAATACGTACTTGGTCTGATTTTTCAGTTCCCCTTTTCCCCATGGCATATATTTGGTTAAAATACATTTTAAAACAGTAGATTTTTGGTATTAGTCAGTTAACCCACTACGTCCCATCTGAATGTATTCGTGCGGACTTTGGGGCTCAGCTGCGAATAAACACAAAACGTTTGCAAACGCTCCAGAACCGGGTGATGAACAAACCTGAATTGAAGCATTACTTCATTATAGTTGTACCACCACTGATTACTCGTGACCACCAGTAATACTTATAATATAGTAGGTAATGCTTCAATTCAGGCTTGTTCATCTGGCAAAAAGCTCCCGCCAACAGCATTGAAAGAAGCGTAAAGCTCCCTGCTGGTGTAACAGAGGAAACATATTAGGTGAAACCGAGGGGGACGAAGGGTGAGAGGGGGTTGTGGGAAGGAGACAGGGAACAGGAAAACATTGACGGTGGAGGTTAGGGGTAGGAGGATCAGGTTTCTATATGCACACTCAACAGCGAGGTGCGAAGCACCGAGCATCCTATATACGTGGCTGGCGGGCAAAATGGATATCATTCCTTTTTTGCGGCTGAGATTTTGGCGGGCCAGTTTTTACAACGGATCATCCTAACACGCTGCTTGTTGACATCGTCAACAACACCCCACTTCCGCGAAACCGACGGCGTTTAAAAAGAAAGAATCTTCTTTCCGAGGACTGATTCGTTTCTACGTTATTTATTTATTTACATGCATATTCTCGTTATTTATTTATTTATATAAGTTTTTGTTACCTAATTTGTTGGATGTGGGACATTCAATGGTCTGGAACCCACACTCATGTTCCATGTTAATTAGGTCCACAGGCCTACTATAATCAATTTAAAAAAAATTTAAAAAAATAATTAAAAAAATAAAAATAAAGCCCGGCTGCAAGTCTGAAACATTTCCGTCGGTGTAGTGATCTATAATTAAATATTATCGTTGTTATAATTCATGTAGTGTAATAGTGTAAAATATTGGTACGACTCTGTTTTGGAAGATACATACGATGTAGGGTTTTTTGTTCGGAGGCACGGGGCCAATTTATTCTGACAGCACCAAGCCTGAATAAAGAGAAAGATATTACAGAAATTAAATTGACCTGATTATTCAAGGCCAAAAGATACGTCTACTACCTCGGACGCCATGGCGCACAGTGGGGCAAAACGGCCGTTTTCCTGAAAAAACCCTGTAAAAACTTTACATTCACTTTTAAAAATCTGAAAAAATGACACGTAGTCTTTGCGAATAAATACGCATTTCACGTAGTTAGTCAGTCACATTGAACTAATTGACATGTATCAATTAACCAACCTAATTCACATGTCATGTGTCAATTAACCAACCGACTCACTATTTCTCACTGTGATTCAACCCCTTTATGAGATACATAGCTGGCAATGTTACCAATCGATTCTACATAAACCTCAATTTTAATGTTCTACCTTCTACTTATAGAGCATATTGCAATTGACCGGGTAAATTGACCTGTAGTAGGTCAATCGCAATATGCTCTAAAAGTAGAAGGTATAACATTAAAATTGAGTTTTGGGGTGCTGAGTAGAAGAGAGAACTCTCCAAGGTGCCAATAATTGTACACAATCTCTCGTGAAAAAATGTAAGTACCTACGTAATTTATGTCAGAGAGTATGTCAGGGTACCTAAATGGACTTTTGGATTTTTGGATGTGTTTGGTTTAGTAAATTCTTTCGAAAAACATTCTTGTTGAGACTGACACTTTCCGATTTTCTCTTAAAATGGCCTCTGTAAGAATCAAAGAATCGCTTCTGTAATTCACGGCACACTAAGTTTAATTTTGTTTCATCCAACTTCACGCCGAATTTTTCTGAAATTGAATAATAATGATTTTTTTAAAATTATTTGTGAATCATTCAGATATTTGTACGATGATAAATACTTGCTTGAAAAACCTGGCTAGAGATAGGCCGTTGTAAATTAATTGTTAATGAGAAATCCTGATAAAATCAGCTAATTTACCTGCAACGAAACGGTCCAAATTCTCATCGTTGAGCAAAACCTCGCTTAATTCCCGATATTTAATTAAGTTATCTAGCATTTTTGTGGCGACCGCTTAGGATATTGAACAGACCAAATGTATGGTCTGGGAAACAGATCTTATGTGAAATTATCAAACTTCATACCGATAAACCTCCAGCTTCGGGGTAAGCACCTCATATTCGATCAAGCTCTCGCCGAAAGGGGTTGAATCAGCCTTGTTTTTCACACTAAAATCAAGCCTACGTCCAGATTCACAAACGATTGCAGCTGAAATGTTTACAAGAGCTTCCCTAGGGTGTCTAGAATCGAAAAATTGCCCAGCCAGAGCGTAGCAAGGTGGAGCCTTTTTTGAAAGCTTAGAAACACGGGATCACTCGGTAAAATCACGATTAATTGCTAAATAATTCAGCCCTTATGAATTAAATTTAAAATGAATTTTGTTACATTTATTTTTTCTAGAGTTACAAATGAGTCGAATAAGGAGTTGAAGAAAATTTATATCATCGATGTTACATAGGGTTCAACTATAAAGGTCATAGTAAATACATTAATCTTGCATAGCAATGGGCTACGCTCAAATTTTTAGGCAATTGTTTGGCGACACCATGGCTCGTCAAGTCTGCTGTTGTATTTTTCCACAGTGAAGGGATCCTTGAACCTCTAACAGGTGAATGAATTATCATCGAATTTCTTGAATAGCCGGAATAAATGGTGGTAATTGGAAATACGACAGCAAGGGGTATCCGTTTTCGAGAAGAAAAAAGTCAGGAATTGTTGAGAGTTCAATCATTACCAAGATTTCTGCGATGGGGAAAAGTTGAAAGAAAAAACTGGAGTGCTACAAGAAGATGGTGGTTGGTGAGGGTATGAAATTGGTTCGAAGGAGGAGGCGGTGGTAGTAGTGAGAGGTAGAGGAGTGAGGGATGAAGGGGTCGCTAATGAAGGATGGAAAAGTTTTCAGGCCGAAGAGAGATCAGGAGCTCTCTGGCGCCAGTTAGGTTGACTCTCTCGTCAAACCGAATCAATAACTCGGGGCAACACTGAGTATACGGCGGTCATAAAGGCCCCTAAGGGTCGAGGTGCGGTGAAGAGGCGGGGATAAGGCGGCTAGGGGCAGGGAGCGACAGCTAAGAGGCAGAAGGCACTGCCTTCACCACTTGTCCTTTCCCCACATCCCATTCCTCGCCAGGTCTTCAATTCATTACTTGTTCCACGTATATACATATATACATGTTTATACAGGTCCGCACCACCGTTAAACCGCCCCTGAGTCAGCCGCTCCCCTGCCTTCCGTGTTTAGTGCTTTGCTTCCGCCTTCATTAGCATATTGAAGCAATCTTCTGTCAGTCGCCGTTCTTTTTTTTTCTCCAATGTCACATTACGGGGAAAAATCGTCTCAAATTAGATAAAGGAAAGAGGGGGAAAACACCGAGGGAGCGTAAACAAATTTGGATCAAAGGCTCGTTCCTGAAATGAAGTTTTACCTTCCGTGTTTTCATGTTTATCAGGGATCAGCCTGCTGAAAGAGAAGTGTATCATCAACATATTTGAAATAATACCTATCAAAGTCTTACATTTTCATAAATTATTCACCTACTTACTGATTTATTATCTTCGATAAGTAATGTTTTAATTTTTAAACCAAAAAAATTTGTTCAACCCCTCAAAATTTAACGGTTTACGTTTCAATATACGTAGATTAAGGAATTCAAATTAAGAAAAAACTTTTGGCTCAACGGTTTATTACCGTTAAATTATTACCTAATTTAACGGTTTACGTTTCAATATACGTAGATTAAGGAATTCAAATTAAGAAAAAACTCTTAAAACTTTTGGCTCAACGGTTTATTACCGTTGAATTATTACCTAATTTAACGGTTTACGTTTCATATACGTAGATTAAGGAATTCAAAATAAGAAAAAACTCTTAAAACTTTTGGCTCAACGGTTTATTACCGGTGAATTATTACCTAATTTAACGGTTTACGTTTCAATATACGTAGATTAAGGAATTCAAATTAAGAAAAAACTCTTAAAACTTTTGGCTCAACGGTTTATTAGGTATCTTCTTTGCACAGGTCACCGTTCCGTATAATTCACGAAATGGTAGGTGAAACGTTTATAAAGATGATGATGATCCAATATGATTGTTTTCTATCTCCATTTCTATGATCCGTTTCTATCTCCACCTACATCAGCAATAATTTAATAATTAATTATTATTATTTACACAATGGTATTGAGAATTATTACTGATTATTGACAGCTATTATTAATTATTATAATTAAATTATTTAAAATTTACTATTAAATTAATACATTTTAGATACTAACTCGATGTCTCAACACCAATGTGCTAGTTGGATCACCCGGGCCAGTATGAACATGACCCGACAGGCTGCCGCATGATTCACCCTCATGTTGACGACTTTAGATACAAAAATCTTCGTTCAAGAAAAGAAACCGAGTGAATATTGCATTGTCTTCCATCCTCGATCCATGTTTAAAATTTCAAGACTCTAGCTCATCATCCAAATTTAATTTGTTTAAACGAATAGGTATTTTTTAAACAATTTTCAGACAAGAAACCGAGTGTATATTGCATCGTAATCCATCCTTGACCCATGTTTAGTAGAGCCACGGACGGCGGACGGACGGATTTTTTGTATAGTTTTCTCCGTATCTTGTAACCAAAACCAGCACATTTTGGGGAGGGGGGAGGGGGGCCCATTATTCTTCTTTTTTTATGACCTAAAGTCAAGGGAAAATTCAAACCAAATTTTGAAATTTTGAAAAATTCATATCTCGAAAAATTCAGTTAAAACGGTATAGTTCTTAGTTTGTATTTAAATAGAGTTTAAGTTTTAGAATTTTCTAAGACCATTCGGAGGTTCGTACGACCAGCCGTTTGTTCACAATGAGGGCTCAAATTCGGAGCCGTTCGAAACAAAGCAGTGATCCAGACAGAAGTGTAATCTGTGCGGAAGATAATAAACCATTGTTCAAGAATTTGTAGAGTTTATTTTTATTATTTTTATATCTAGGAACGCGGTAGCGTTCCGCCCCGCCAAGCAAAGAAGTTGAGAAAACGAACGGTACCAAGTGTATGTTTACCGGACGTCACGAAACGCGTTTTCGAGGTATCCATATCTCGGCTCCTATTTGACCGATCAACTTGAAATTTGGTGTGGGTCTTCTTTGAGTGTATATTAGAAAGCCCTGAAAGTTTCAAATCGATAGGTCTAAAGGGAGCCGAGCTACATAACTTCAAAAACCCGGTTTTACGGCCTTAGATTGTTCTTCTCCTTCTTCTTCTCCTTCTTCTTCTCCTTGGTCAGACAGGCAAGGCTGGAGCCTCTCCACGTTGACCGATTGACTTGAAATTTTGCACAGAGCTTCATTTAACCTTGAGACAGAGCCTTATATAAGATATAACCCATTATCTCAACCCAAAAAAGTTTTAGAAACAAAAAACCAGAAACTTTAGGAAAATTCTGTCCACTTTGACGAGTCTACAGCCTGGGTAAAAGGACCAATCGACTTGAATTTTTTTACATACCTTCTTTATAGCATGTCTCAGTGCCATTTGAACGAAATAACCCATTATCTCAACCAAAAAAAAATTAGGGACAAAAAACTAAAATTTAGGGTAATTTAGGCTAATTTTGGCCATATCTCGGCTCCTAGTTGACCGATCAACTTGAAATTTGGTTTGGATCTTTTTGGTGTGAATAAGAGAAAGCTCTGAAAGTTTCAAGTCGCTACGTCTGAAGGGAGCCGGGTTATATAACTTCAAAAACCAATTACCATGTTTTTCTACTTTTTTCAGTCGGTCAAGGCTACAGCCTCTCCACCTTCGCCGATTGACTTGAAATTTTGCACGGAGCTTCGTTTCAAGTGTAGCAAGTGCCTTTTGAAAGATTCAAGTCGATATCTTTGAAGGGAGCCGAGTTATATAACTTCAAAAACCCGGTTTTTCACCCTTACCTGTTCTTCTTCTCCTTAATCAGTTAGGCCTTTCCACCTTCACGGATTGACTTGAAATTTTGCACAGAGCTTCGTTTCAACATCAGCCAGTGCCTTTTGAAAGGTTTAACCCATTATCTCAACCCAAAAACTTTTAGAAACAAAAAACTGAAATTTAGGCTAATTTTGGCAATTTTGACGAGTCTACAGCCTGGGTAAAAGGACCAATCGACTTGAAATTTCGCATAGACCTTCTTCATAACATGACCCACTTCAACAACAAAAAGATGTGATATCCCCCCAAAAAACACTCCGTGTAAAAATCACCCCGCCTCGCAAATATCATTCTTCAGAGGCCGGAAAAAGTTATGATATCCACTTTCCCCGCCCGCCCTTTTCCTCATTAAGGAGCTAAGTATAATGAAAAGCTTAACCACTTCACAAGCACCGTACCCCTTCCGAAATCTCCCCTTGGCGCTATTGCGAGACGTTTTTATTACTTCCACAAGCAACTAATACTTGTAAAAAACGTTAACCACCATCAAGTATTAGTTGCTTGTGGAAGTAATAAAAACGTCTCGCAATAGCGCCAAGGGGAGATTTCGAAAGGGGTACGGTGCTTGTGAAGTGGTTAAGCTTTTCATTATACTTAGCTCCTTAATGAGGAAAAGGGCGGGCGGGGAAAGTGGATATCATAACTTTTTCCGGCCTCTGAAGAATGATATTTGCGAGGCGGGGTGATTTTTACACGGAGTGTTTTTTGGGGGGATAATATTACTACGCGCTGCACTATGTTTGGTGAAATTCCTGTGGAGCTGTTTCGTACTGACCCGTACAAACAGTGGAATTTTCGCAATTCCGCTTGGGTAGAACCAGAGTTATGATTGTGGCAATAATATTTAAGGACCTGAAGGCTAACAGACAAAACGGAATCAAATTAGTTCAGAGAGGTTTAACACGAATGGAAATTTTAATTTTGATGAACAATATCCGTTTTTCCCCAAATGTTATTACAATACCTTCCAGTCATGCAGTATGGCCTTATGAGCGAATTTCGATTATAAACAGCTGGTTCGATACAGACCGAAAACTAGGGACATTGGTACCAATTATAATTATTTTTAATCGCGCCAATATTTTCACACCCTACTCACTTCTTGGTATATGTTGAAAAGGTCAATACCCGATTCAGCCCTCCAACATTGAGAAAAATACACGAATCGACCAGTTTGGTGTACGAGTATTTCATGAAGTGTGAAAATCGATTGAGAATGCCAAATAGCTTATGAAACTGTACCAAACATATTTTGAATTGAGCCACTTACAAAACCACAACCAACTTTACATAATGTGTTTGATTAGTATTTCAAGTTCTGAATTCCGACTCACCTAACAATAAATTATTTATAAATATAATTATAAATTCAATACTCATATAAATGAGGTATTTGTAATTTGCGTGTATAGGTATACCTGTATAATCTATAGGTTTTCAGTACTTGAACCTACCAATGTTGGCAATCATTTATATCATGAGGTTCTTATCAACTAATGTCTAAAGTTATTTTCTTTTGGTAGACGCAAAAATTATCTCAGAACAAGAAACACCAATGGTTCATTAATGAAAATAATGATACAAAATAGGAGGAAGTGGTCTTGGAACTTCTGCCAGACACCTGTGTTCCAAATCATGTAGTTTTATGCCACTTACAAAGTATTCTGGCACCTCACCGCCAAGGCGATGGTGCCAAGAACGCTTCTGGTCTTGTGGATGGCACTGATGGAAACTTTATCTAGAGATAAACCTTGCCTATTCCGCATTAAAACAGCGCATGAAACGTAATGTCTCATGTGACGTTGTCAACGCTCTCATCATACACCACTATTAACCATGCTATGTTCAATAGTTTTCTTTGTGGTATTGAGCCACCCAATCATCGGGGAGTAGCTTATCAGGACTCAAGGTGGTATGACGATCAGTCATTGGGCATACGTACCGGGTTATCTTTTGGGAAGCCTTGCCCTAAGTAGACAGCTTTGAAATGAATTTGGTTGTCGTCTCGCCCCTGTAATTGGGGTAGGAACCGGACACATATTGAGTTTCGCAGTTGATCAGTTGTCCGTCCAGATGGTTGGTGTGTAGCTCCTTACCAGACCTAATGATCGATTATGCCTTGAGGTTGCCATCTATTCAGAAACTGTATAACGTGCCATACTGGACAATCACCCCCCTACTGCAAACATTCCTACTGCCACTGACTCTCTTTTCCGTTTGCTGTAACATTATCCATCGAAACGCTAACATTTTGAGGATGGAGGATGCAGTTGTCATAAATTTGGGTATTTAACTGCTAAGAAGCTACATTAAACTAGGAAAGTGTTTTTTTGATACTTATTGATGCCTTGATACTTCTCTCACCTAACTAATACAATTTCGGAACCAACCAAGCGAAATTCATGTTAAACCCTACATCGCCGTGAGTCGATTTGAAGAACTCGTTGCTGAAACACTAAGAACACGGGGTACTAGAGGGGTTATAACTTCAGAACGGATTTCTGCTCAATGTAGAGTAGGCCGTTGTAAGGACAATGTAATACCCGAAACTAGGTCTATACATACCAAGGGCCCAACGTTAGACAGAGAGAATAATATGAGGGTAACTGAGGGAAGAGTACTTCAGTACCAAAAGCTCATCAAATCCATTCAAGTTTTTTTGAAATCAAGTGCCGCATTTTGTAATGTTTCCATGGCTGTGAAGGCAATATTAGATGTAGCGCATGGAATCAATACAATACATATATTCATCAAAACCATAGCAGTCACAGGAACCCGGAAATATCGACTATTTTATCAATACAGATCAGTTAAAAATAATTTATTATTGATATGCAAAATTATTATTATTCGGTCCCTCGGAATTCAGTTGGAAAACTGATTATACTCTCTCTGAACTAGTTCCCCACTTCACCCACCAGACAGGTTCAATCGGTCACCTCGAATGAACACAATATTTAGCTCGTTACTCTAACTGTATAGTATAATTTGTTTTCCATACAATTCAGTATCATTATGTGACATAATAAAAGCTTGGTACCTATTTATGTACATTAGGGAGTTTTGTCCACTCCCAAATATCATGCTGTGATATTGCACAATTGAGCGGTAGAAAGTGATAAGTAGAAACCATATATTTTCCGTGAGAAAAATGTTTTTCATAAAATATATCAATACATATCACGATATGACACTCATGATTGATGAAAGTGATACTAAAAATTCAATGGTGGGTAGTTACAAATTGATCACAAAGTAAATCACGAGGAAAATTCTAAACTTACCATAATTAATAACAAAATTCCCACACATTGCAATTTTGCGGTTATATACGAGTGAGTAGTGTGAGACTCCACACATATGGCGCATTGGCGACTAAAGCTATAAAATCGCATGATACTGAAGCTTCGGAGCATAAAGTTAGCCTCGATATCCAACAATCGATACACAGAGGAAACACAAAGCATTTAATGTTGGTATTTGACCCTCCGATCGATACCGCTGGATAAATATCATTGAATGAAATTTAACCTCTTCTTTCTATTTTAAATTCGAACTTGTTAAGATACCTAACAGTAGAATATAACGATGCAACAATCAATTAGATTAAAACAATAGTAAATAAGCTCTTGATACTTCTGCCCCCATCTATTCTCTTTTCCTAGTGTTCAAATTAAGATCAACTCCAAACACTGGTCAATTGTAAAATTCGAGATGTATTTAATCTTTTGTTGAAGCTGCTACATAAGTTGCGCCATGTTATTCTTTTAAAACATTCCAGTCACACTTAATGAGCGAAGTCCCGCAAACACTTTATGAACCATAATCTTGGCATTTATTGACTAACGAACTCCATCTCTGTAAGTGTTCAGTTTATAAATTTACAACATTCCTACATTCAATTGTATTGGCGAGAGAATTTATTCCAATTTTTAGTTAATTTTGGGGAACATATTTGGTCAAAAATATGTACTTCTAAGATACTCTATTTTTCTTCAACCCATGATTCCACACCATTCGTAATAACTATAGAGAATATATTTGACATTCGCCCGCATTTTGTCTCACATCAACTCAAGTTAGTGTTATATGGATCTAGTAAATACTCATTTTTGAAACAACGCACGTCAACTTTTTGTAACCTACCAATATTAAATATTATTAAAATTGGTCGAGGTTATCAATATTGGGAGGTTGAGAATAGTATGAGTAGGTTGGCTTAAAAATGTGCTCGGTAGGTCATGCTGCATGAGTTCCTATCAAATTGAACACATCTTGAGCCTTTACATTAGCATTTAGCATTGTTCAATTTTCCACTTATTTTCCACTACTAATATGTAGGTCAAGGTACGCGCTAATCCTTGTAGGTATTTCTCTGTTACACTGATTTTCAACTCTCGCCTGGCCACAGTATTTGGGGAAACGATACATGTTTATTTATAGACACATAAACCGTATGAAAAAACTATGTAATTCATTGGTGTATTGGAATTAAGCTGAGTGTGTATATATAGGGTGTTTTCCTTCTTACGAGTCATTATCAATTCACAGGCCGTAGAGATGGAATAGACATCAGAAAGTATTTTTATATTGGGCGCATTCATGGGCTAATATCGGCTGTCTTAAAATAAAATCCGAGTATCAGCTGTTGTCATCAGTTTAAATTTAGAGATGAGTATTGAATGAGCATTCAAACAATTCATACCATAATCTTTACTTCAAGGTTGAATGAGATTGTGGAAAGAGAAAAAAAAATCATTTAATCACGAGAAATATCCCTTTATCAATATCTTTACCACGCCTCAGTACCTGTATTAATGTATTTTGGAATACGTGGACTAAGGATATATTTACACTTTCTAGGTGGTATAAAGAAAATTACAAATCGGGAAATTTTAGTTGATCAAGTTGACATAATCTAGAGACCACTTACCCAACTAATTTGGTGAAGGTCACAACCAAAACACATAAACCATACAAACACAGACACTACAACCGATTATAAATGCGCGGCAGATGCGACACTTCTTCAGTTTTAACGAACTTTTCGGAATAGGCTTTCACCACATGGAAATCGATAGCCCGAGAAATATATGAGGGGCCGTCGGGAAATGTTAGCAACTATGCGAAGAGCGTAGGAGACGGGTAGATAGGACCAAAATATCAACGACTCCTCCCCACCAAAACCTGAATATACTTACACACCCATACGGTTTTAAAAATAGAATTAAAACTGACCCCACTTTCAGGATTCAACTAATTTATTGCATTGACCAACGTATCCTATGAAACAAAAGCTGTAATTAGAAATTTGGCAGCCTCTGCTGTTGTCATGGGCAGTTGTAAGTACGAAGGCATTCGAAACGCGAGTATTAGTCATCATGGCAAAAATGTAGTGTGCGTTTGGCATGGGAGAACTAATGGGATAGGTATTGATTGGGTTCTAGTTTTTGAGTTTCGTAACAACAAGGCTCCAATAAAGATTATATCACTAGATATTAATTGCATTGTGGTCCCATCACTCGACTATGTCACTCCAGGGGTTACCATAATTCAGTAGAATACCAAGAGACATTCGATGTACATTACTATATTCATGTACGACTAGTGGGTCCACTGACCAGGAACTATCCAGCTTCGCGATCCTAAATACCTAATGGCGGCTCCAAAAAACGGTTCTTTGAACAAATTGTGATCGTCTGACCCCAAACAAAACATTTCAAAACTATCTGATATTCCTGTGGCGACTCCACACCCTTTTTATTTTTCCAAATTTTCATTTCGAACAGTTGTTTTTCAAAAAAGTCTGTTTACAAAAAGTCAGAAAAAAAATTTAGTTCGTTTAAAAAAAGTTCTCTGTGTTAAAAATTACAAGCCCAATTTCAGTTTCAAGTCGTATTATTTTCTTCGTCAAATTTCCTTTCCGCCATAAACCTTCCTTCAATTGGTGACCCCGACGTGATAGTTCCGACGTGATAGTTCCGACGTGATTGTTACGACGTGATACTATGACAGAAGGTGGTGTTCCCAACCGAGTGCCGGGAGACGAGTTTACGGTCCCCGTCGTGACTGTTCCGCAAGTCAGTCGGGTGTTGGTAAAGGTACCACCGTTTTGGAAGGCGAATCCTCGTTTATGGTTCCAGCAACTGGAGTCACAATTCTTCAACGCCGGTATTACGAGTGACTTGACGAAGTACCACACACTGGTTGCAGCTGTTGAAAGTGACGTACTCGCGCAGGTCAGCGACGTAATCTTGAACCCGCCCACGCGCGATTTGTACGACACACTCAAACAGAGACTTGAAGAACGTTTTTCGGACTCGGAAGAACGACAACTGCGAAAGCTGATCGGGGACCTAGAGCTGGGGGATAGACGGCCATCACAACTGCTGCGGGAGATGCATGAATTATCAGCGAATCGGGTGAGCGATATACTTTTAAAATCCTTGTGGTTACAGCGTCTTTCTACGCAAACACAAGCCATTCTTAGTGTCAGCGACCAAGATTTGAATCACCTCGCAGCCATGGCTGATAAGATAGCTGAAGTAGCTCTACCTTCCTTCAATTGGTGACCCCGACGTGATTTGAACACGCAACCTTCTGGTGTGGCGACTCCACACCATTTTTATTTTTCCAAATTTTCATTTCGAACAGTTGTTTTTCGAAAAAGTCTGTTTACAAAAAGTCAGAAAAAAAAGTTAGTTCATTTAAAAAAAGTTCTCTGTGTTAAAAATTACAAGCCCAATTTCAGTTTCAAGTCGTATTATTTTCTTCGTCAAATTTCCTTTCCGCCATAAACCTTCCTTCATTCATTCAAAACTATGGACGTTTTGAGGTGTTAACCCTTTTGCGATCTTTGTCACACCAAACCAGTACACCAAATAATTCAGCAATACCCTCGACATATGAAGAGTCGCCACGACGCAGAAAAGTCGCTGTTCTCATACTTTTCAGCGTCAATCCCTGGTGCCGCCGTAACCCACAGTCATGCAGCATGACTATAAGAGCGAATGTTCGAAGAAATAACTGGTTTTGTGTAGAATGGCTCCATTTTTTTGGTTTTATAACACATTTTCTCTCCTTTTTTTCACAAGTAACACCTCAGTTTATGGACTTTTCAACGCTGAACACAATGGTAAAGTCAGGATTGCGATATCACATTTCGTTATCAGATTAGGGCAGATGAGCCGTGAAGAACGTCTCAAGTAACAACCACGTTTCTTCATCTTCAAAGTCCTCCACTTTGAGAACGGAAAAAGATATCGCAATTCTGCTTTCACCATCGCGTTCAGAGTACAAAGACCTTTAAAATTACGTGCCACTTGTAAGATTGTTTCATTGTGGAAATTTATGGGTAATTTTCCCCCCTAAAACTCCCAAATAACCCCCCCCCCCCCCCCCCCATTAGAGTGGCCCAATTCTGCTCATCTACGAACTTAGCCTTTTGATTGCCAGGACGAATTGTTTGTGCAAATGTGAACTTTTTATCTCAATTCTATCGTGAATTATCGTCTGGAATGACACATACGAGTACATAAACATATTTCTGGTGTCTTTTGGCAGTGAATTCAGGATGGTCGGAAACGGATTTTGGTATAAGACATTTTCGGAAATTCGAGTTTTAAAAATTTTGTGCCGAGAACAATTGCGAACATTCGTAGAGTATGAGTAACGTTCAATAAAGCACATAATTTATCATTCCACACATTCCATCCTCATTCTGAGTTGTACTAATGATGGTGTAACAGCCGAAACCGGTCTACAGTGCATTTTTTATTTTTGTGTGAAATGGACGCCTTCCTTTTTGACACTCGTCTTTTATTTCTTTAAATCTTTAAGAAACATTGATAAATAAATTGGTGCATCTTTCCCTGCCCTTTGCTTGGCCCAAGATCAGTTGCTCGCCGTACTTGCCTATGGCCTCAATTTTGATTTATTATTTTCAATAATGAACCATTGGAATGGACATAGAAGAAACAGTTTTGGCAACCCCTAAAAATTGATGGGCGAGGCGGATCCGAACATCGAATTTAAAACAATCTCCGTCCGCCGTATGCGGCTCTTCGCCCATCTAAAATAAACTAACAGTTGTGACATTCGGCATTCGGGCTCCGACCAGGCCGAGGACGACCCTAGAAACTTTTCATTACCTTAAAACCCCCTTTGAAATGTCCTAAACGCCATATCTCACAACAGTATTTTATATAAATTCGAAAAAATTCTGATTCAGACAATTTGCAAGACTCGCCGAAGCCCCAGAACGTCATTCGTTCAGGCTCGAAAGTAGACCCGAGTAAAATATCGCTAACATGAGCGCGAATCAAAGAGTGAAAGTTCAAGCCAGTTGCGATACTCGCGAACAGCACGTATTCAAGCAACACGTGTTTTTGTGATAATCTAGTAATAATCTAGTTTTGAAATAGTATTTGTTGAAAGTTACTTCCTAATATAAATTATTGCCGGCGTAGGTACAAGGAAACCCTCACGTAAAAAAATGGATTATTATTCCTATACCATTTATCCGAACCATTTATCCGAACCAACGTTCTTCAACGAGACGACCCATTACAAGATTTCGGTATAGCGACGGAGCTTCGTGACTTAGGCTCTCCTTTCTTCTGCAACGTCAATTTCAATGTCTGAAACAACCCTCCTACATCCAATGAATGCTGGATCCCTCTTAACGTCGGCTCGTATAGCATCCATTTTTCCCACCCCATTCCACCTTATTCCCATTAGAACCACAGTTTTAATCAATTCGTCGCGTTTTTCCCCCCTTTAGAAGGTGACTGTAAGAAGGTTTGATGCTACGCCAAAAAAGAAAAAAAAAAACAAGTCTATTTTACATAACACCCTTTGGTTTTATTCTTGGTACTACAATCGGGAGCCTAATGATTCTTGGTTGATCTATTCGCCAGTTTAGTGTCGCATTCATGTCTGGTATATCCTGGAAGTAACAACTATTGGTCTATCACTTTGATAGACGGTTTTTAATATAAAGTGAATGAAACTATAATATCAATGTTCATATTACGGTTCCGGCTACCGCATGTCTGGATATGTTATCACGTGCGATACAATCTGAGGCAGTTACAATAGTTTGAGACACGAGAACCGTAATATATAGGTACATAGATGTCGTACAAGAAGCTTTTTGTTCTGAACCACGACCTCCTATAACTTCGTTCCTTTTCTTTGGATTTTCTCGGGCGACACTTCATCTCTTGGTTTATTATAATGAACAATAATTATCGTCGATAATGAACCATTGGAATTGCGCAAGAAAATAAATTACCACCCCTCCCCCTCCACCAATTTTCTGGTTTTTACGTTTAAAGATACCTACGTAAATTCCAAAAATAGCATTTAAAACAAATTTGCAGAGTTTTTTGATTCATTATCTTCGATAATGAACCACAGTGGACTCGACCAAAGAAATAATGTTTTAACCCCCCTCAAAATTTGATGGTTAATGTTTCAAGATAAAACGATTCATGACGTTTTCAAAATTTTAAAATTCGTCTTGAACACCTCCCTTCCCATTGACCTAGGGCTATGAAAAGTTTCGAAGATCATTGTGGCGTTGGTCTGAACTCGAAAACCAAATTTTAGCACAACGCAAAGTGGCGCGGACAGCGGATGGCGGGCAGACAGAAATCGAACTTTTAAAAAAACCGTCTGCCCGCTGTCCGCCGTCCGCGCCACTTTGCGTTGTGCTAAAATTTGGTTTTCGAGTTCAGACCAACGCCACAATGACCTTCGAAAGTTTTATTAGCGCTAGGTCAATGGGAAGGGGTTCAAGACGAATTTTAAAATTTTGAAAACGTCATAAATCGAAAAATTCTAAGGAACGGCGTAGTTTTTTTGTAGACATTTAAATAGAGTTTAAATTTTAGAATTTTTCAAGACCATTCAGAGCTTTGTACGACCAGCCGTTTATTCACAAGAAGGGTTCAAAGGTGGAGCAGATCAAAAGCTGTCAACATGAAGGCGAATCATGCGGCAGCCTGTGGGTCTATGTTCATACTGGCCCAGCTGATTCGAACAGTACAAGGTTTTCAGATATCAAGTAAATTGTTAATGATTAATAATATTTAGTAATAATTAGGTAGGTATTAATAATAATTATTATTAATAATTATTATTAATAACTAACAATAATTATTAATTATTGATAATAATTTACACTCCTTGTTAATATTTATTAATAATCAATCTTAATTAATATTAGGTGATAATTATTATTAAGAATTATCATTATTCAGTCATTTAGTGATCTGCATAAAAAAATAAACCGTTGTGTGACGAATTTGTTGTTGTTTCACTTCAACGCATCAGGGTGATTCCATGAAAAGTAGCCTTTTTTCCACTCATAGAAAACGAACATAACTCCCCCGTCTTCTTTCGTTTTGAGCCTTACGGCTAAATTTCTATAAGCATGGAACATGTTTTAGCGACTCAGCTGATCCGGGGCCTGGGCAGAGCCTAGTTAGAGTCCTTAGAGGAGGCTATATAGGTACCAAATTACAGCTTCGTAGTGTGAATAGCATACAAATTAGCTTTAGGAGCCACTCACCTGATCCGGGGTCTGAGCAGCAGAGTCCCAAGGAGGAGACAGCGTAACGGAGGATCGGTTTCAGCAAGTTTCAGCCTATGTGAATCTAATCATAATTCGTTTCCAAGATTTTGTATTACTGTGCTGGACTAAGTAAAGTCTTTAAGTGGGAATATAGTTCTGCCATTCGTTTTGGTACCGGGGTCGAACAAAGCCCATAGATGACTCGGAGGATTGACATGGACGACTTCTGGTTTGTTATTTTCAATAGCTTGATGGTGCCTTCAACTCCTTTAATTTGGTAATTTATTTGGATCATTCATCTGGAACCAAAACATTATATACGTCGAGATGAATGACATTTTCACCTTTCTCGGCATTTGAAGAGAACTAATTAGGTTGAAGGTTCTTGACCACTGGTATTCTAAGGAGTGATGTTGGGAGTATCGAGGGTTGGTCCAAATAAAACAATTTTTCTAGGCCGACGTTTCGCAATACTTTACCCTATATTGCGAAACGTATTTACAACACCGTCGATACTCCCAACATCACTCCTTTGAAGAGAACAAGAATTAAAATAGAGGAAGTATGAAAATACCAATGATAACTAAGCAAAAACTGTGAAGTAACAACTCTGTGGAAAAAAAACTCTGCGAATTCTTGACACAACGGTTTATTTATCTTCTCCGCACAGATCACCTATCTGTCTAGATCACTAAATGATTGAATAATTATTATTATGAATTATCATTAACTATTAATAATTATAATTATCAAGCAGCGTAAATTATTATAAACTATTATTCATTTTTATTAATAAGTATAACTAATCATTAATAATAATTATTAATTATCATTAATTATTATTCAACTCGATATCTGAAAACCATGTGATGTTCGAATCAGCTGGGCCAGTTTGAACATTCACCCTCATGCTGACGACTTTTGATCTGCTCCAACTCTGAGCCCTCATTGTGAACGAACGGCTGCTCCGATGGTCTTGAAAAATTCTAAAAAAAATAAACTCTATTTCAATGTGAACTAAAAACGATACCGATCCATCTGAATTTTTCGAGATATGAAATTTTCAAAATTCGTTTGAACCCCTTCCCATTGAAAAGTTTCGAGGATCATTGTGGGGTTGGTCTGAACCCGTGAACCCAAGTGGGCCAAGTGCCCTCCCTCCCCCCGGACGGATTTTTTTTTCGATTTTTTCCTCTTGTCGATTCCAATGGTTCATTATCGAACATAATAAACCAAAATGAACTGAATTTTTAAAAAAATTGGTCGCGGACGGCTTTCGATAGACGGATTTTTTTCGAGTTTTGGAATCTACGTACCTTGAAACGTTAACTCCCAAATTTTTAGGGAGGGGGGTGGTCTTTTTTCCTTGTTCTTCTTTTTGAAGAGAAAAAACCAAAAGGGGATGTGTGTTAATGATGAGAACTTGTGGATACCAACTCCTGCAAGGAAAACTTCTCTACCTGTCTCAGCAGAGAAGTTACAGCAGGAACTTTTAGAACCAGATGAATGACACACTTTCTCGACTGTGCTGCCCCTTTGGAAATCCGCGTTTCTCAGCTCGGCTTACCACATTTTGGAAGTTTTGACTGTGTAGCCAGGTTGAGATGTCCATCATGGTTAATCGCCTATGATCTGATATTGGAATGGGGTATCGCAATTCTGACTTCCCCATCGTGTTCAGCGTTGAAAATTCTATAAAATTTGTGAGACTTTTACATAAAACCATTTATTACTTCAAAAATTCGCTCTTATAACCATGGATGTGGATTTTAGTTTTTATTGATTGGTTCCTACAGAAATGGGGTACCTCCTCAGAACGAACCCCATTTTCTTCCTAGCTTTTAGTTAAAATTAATATAAGAATGAAACCAATGGATTTTGTGCTATTCATAATACCCAAAGTCCTGATTATGAGGGATATGGGGTTTAAAATGTAAATTGTATCATTTAAGGAAGAGTATCTAAAACGGGGCATGTTGCGTAGCAATAGTACCCCCACCAAAATCAAAATGTTCAGTTTCACTAGGTACTTAGTATTACTCCTCAATACAGGCGACCATATCATCGTTTCCAGTACATGTCAGGCTATCAAAAGATTGGTCATTTTATTTTTACCTTTGAAATAAAACCAATAAAATATTTCAACATCAATTTCAGCAAAAATACAGAACAGGTTTTAGGCCAATTGAAAAATTGCAGAAGGTACACAGTCCAGAAATTAAGAAACGAAGGTTTATCAGTTAGATATCACGATGATGATCGTGACCATACAACAGAAACTCAGCACGGGAACCTTGTAGTTTATATTCCTTAACGTGAATATATGTGCCTACATTTATGATTTAAATAGCAACTCCAATAACTCATGCTGCTCCGGTCCATCGCAGAAATAGAAATCCAAACTTCGGATCATCAATTCAAAATTCCGAGCTATAAAATGTTCTCTGTGAATGAAATTAAATACCAGTAAGTGTCCATAATAATTTTACTTGAATTAAAATAAGTGAGAGATGTAAAGGATTGGTGGAGAAAATGATTGAAGGAGGTTCAACAACAGATTTTATTGTCATAATTTGTTATCTATTTGAACGAAATAGGTTACTCTCGGTTGGTTTCACAGAATTTAGTATCCTATTAGGTATTGAGACAATGAAATTGGGACTGATTAAAAAATACATTGAATATCATCTTACACGTCTAATTAATTTATCAAATACCTTTGCTTCAGTTTAGTGAAAGACACGATATATACATATTAGAATTGATGGATCAACGTGGATTAATGATGGAACGTTTGAAGGGCATGGAGAAGCCCTTCATCACAATCAAGTACCACGTCAAGTATATCGCACCTCAAGAATAGGAGTGTGACAAGTCAAAAATCCTAAATGTTGGGAAAACGCATTTGAAGTTTTGGGTCCCAAATATCGCTGAAAATGTGGTTTACCTAATAATTAGTTTACCTAGTAATTATTACTTTTTTTTGTAGAGTAGCGGCTTATGACTACTGTTTCTAGGGAAGTCTAGCCACCTTCTCCATTAACAACTAGCGACTTGAAAAAATTCTGGATGATTTTGTTGGATAAATCGAGAAAACGTTTTGAGTGGTTACATTACTATCTTGGATTTTTTTGAATTCATTTACAATGATTTTCCCTGAATTGTTTACCCATTTTTCACCTTTCAACTCGCAAATTCGCAAAACATTATTCCACCGTCAACAACGGCAATGCAAGCAAGTATTTTGTATTTATATATTTATGTATGTGTCACTCCGGATGATAACTATCGATATAATTGAGATAAAAAGTTCAAATTTGCACAAAAAAACCGTCTTGGCAATCGAAAGGCTAATTCCGTAGTTGGGCAGAATCGGGCCACTCTAAGGGGGGTTTTGGGGAGTTTTAGGGGGGAAATTACCCGTAAATTCACAAAATGAAACATTCTGACAAGTGACCCCTCACATCAAAGGTTTTTTTTTATGCTGAACGCGATGGTGAATATATTATAATTGTATCACTCGAGGAGACAGTGGCAAGCAATACGGAGAAGCATGCCTTCGACATCCTGTTTGACATCCGCAAAGCATTTGATAGGATGTGGTGGCCGGTGGTGCTGGAAGCCCTCAGGAACTCCCGCCTTCAGCCCGGAATCATGCCACTTCTGCGTAGCTTCCTGAGTGGAAGAGAGGCAGGGCTACCGAACTACAGCTCGGCCTGCACACAGAGAGTCGAGACGGGGTGCCCACAGGGTTCAGTCAGACCATATCTGTGGACCCAACTATTCAACGGCCTGCTGGACAAGCTGTCAGACCAAGGAGTACCAGCCTTTGCATTCGTCGACGACCTGGCAGTGGTCCTATTAGGCAGAACCAAAGCCGAGGAGAAAGGGAAAGGAGCCGCAGCGGTTGAGTTGATCATGGAATGGTGCTCCAGAGCCAAGTTGGAACTTGCCTCAGATAAAACAGTGCTTTGCCAGCTCAAAGGGGACCTCAACATGAGAAGCCCTCCAGTCATCCATATCAATGGGACGAGCATTACAAAGGAGGCTAACCCCAAGTATCTTGGTGTTATCCTGTCAAAAAACTTTGATCCCTCAGCTCATGTCTCATATGAATGCACCAAGGCCCTGGCGAAGTTTGGCCGTATCGGAGCCATGTCCAGGGCAACGTGGGGGACGTCCTTCTGGTCCAGGCGCATCTTATACCTGTCCCTGTTCGAGTCCATAGCACTGTATGCATGCCCCGCATGGACAAAACGCATTAAGGGACAACACTGGAGTGCCCTCACCAAAGCGCAAAAAAGCGCTCTATTGATTGTGACGCAAGCCTACCGCACAACATCAACGGAAGCTCTAGCCGGCCACATGCCCCTGGACATAAAGATGAGAAGCACCACAACCAGGAAGTTTCCATTCCCGGCTACAGCACCCTTGAGGATATCGAGGAATGGGCGTACAGCGAGTGGCAACAAAGATGACAGAACTCATCAAAGAGACGGCGTACATTTCAGATCTGGCCAGACGTCCGCCAAAGATTGGCAAGAAGGTACATAGAGGTGGACCATTACTTTGCCCAATACGAAACAGGACATGGAGATTTTGCCCTCAAGCTGAACTTCTTCAGACGACACGAAACTGGAATGTGCGCATGTGGCCAACCCGAGTCAGCAGCCCACGTGTTCACAGAATGCCAGCGCTATGAAGAGGCACGAAGCAGATGGATTGCAACCATGGGTCCACCTGGCCCTGGAGAATCCATATGGCAGCAATCAGCTAAATGCACTTTAAAGTTACGAAAAAGTCCGTGCATCAAGTTATGAAAATCAAAAGGTGGCCCCTCCCGCAAGAGGATCGCAGCCCTCTTCCCCCACAACCCGACGACGCAGCCTCTGCGAGTCCCATCCCGGGCGCTGCCTCCGGCAGAGGCGAATAGCGTCGGGGGGAATGAGGTAACGACCATCATGCCAAAGAAGCCTAATCAAGGACCCAAACCCTGGTAGAGCCGCAAGGCGAAGGAACAGGGAGAACAAAAGGCATGATGGTGAATATAATATATTCTTGTAGGGCTCGTCAAGATCGGTCTGTCTATGGGTAGGTATTACTCGAAAATCGAATTTTTCGACTTGTCACACTCCTATTCTTGAGGTGTAATATAAGTAGCAAGAAACTATTTAAGTCAGCATCCATGCACCTTAATTGAGAATCATCTTCAGGTGTATGTTATCACTGAACCACAATCATCTTTACTCTTTGAGGTAGATCACATGTCAAATTACATAAGGGTTATGAACAAAATATGTCTCATACATAATACTTTATCTACTTGCTGTATTTTGCATAAACCATAAAAATAAATTCTTTAAAGAAGATAAGTTCTAACAACTAGGGATGGGTATCGGTTGGAAAAACATAGATGTTTTTCCAACCGATACCCATCCCTAGTTGTTAGAACTTATCTTCTTTAAAGAATTTATTTTTATGGTTTATGCAAAATACAGCAAGTAGATAAAGTATTATGTATGAGACATATTTTGTTCATAACCCTTATGTAATTTGACATGTGATCTACCTCAAAGAGTAAAGATGATTTATAGATCTATGTTTATACATGGATTTTTTCTTTCTGCAAACATCGATGTCTAAAAAACATTCATGTTTTTTTCCGAAAATACATTACCTACAGTGATCTACCTATTTACAAGTAGGTACCTGCTTATCTGTCAATGTGTAGGTAATTTTTGTTGGAAAAATATCCTTAAAAAATTGATTACTCAAGCGACAACTTGACAAACAATTTACTTCATTCCGAATATGTATTGGTGGCCTTGTACAAAAATATCAGTTTTACAGCTATATCTTCGGTGAGGCGATTTCTAAGAGGGTTCAAAATTGAACCCACTTGAGAAAAAAGCCTCTCCGCGGGAACAAATGAGGCGACTGCCGGTACTAAATCATAAGGGTTAGGATATGTATCCTTCATTGAAATCCAAAATGCCAAGACGTTTTGTTGAATTTTTTTGAATGGAGAGTTCATATACAGATGAAGCTCATCAGGGATTCACGCGTGCAAAATTCGTTTCTTCATCTGCCACTTTTTGGTATTGGCAAACGATCAACTTAACGTTGCACGGTTACACTAGACGTGGTGGTGGTTTCGGTTTCATTCCATCTATCTTATCTAGATTCAACCATGACTGACATGAAAAATATGCAATCTAAACATTGCAGCTGCTAGAACAATAAAAGGCAAAAGGACCACGTGAAATAAGAAATGTAGTAGGTGATTAAAGTTCCTAACTAAGAAACCATCTCTACTAAGGACCCATCGAAAATAAAAGTTCCATACTTTATTAGTGAGAAATCATCACAAAAAAATAATATTATCACAAAATATGTGTCTCAAAGAATGAAATCTATATTCGTATTAAAACTAGAAACTGGCAAAAAAAACTAAAGCGTGGCATCTCCAATGATGCGAAAGAAGAAAAATGAAACGTATATGCCTATCAATAAACTACGATGAAAATAATTAAGATAAGAACAGAAATAAATTAAACATAAGAAAATACTGCAGCACTTGAGTTAATAAAACATCATGGAAACGCCTCCAAAAAATAAGGTTGAGCAGTTCCCAGTCACAATTGGAACTCAGGTATCTACAGTATGTGAAGAAATGCAGGTAAAAATAATTAAATAATTGGTAGCTGAAAGAGTGTGTCACAATTCTGTCTCCAATAGAGCACAGATCCTAGAAGCCTTGCATTTTATTATGATTACCTTAATATCACAGCAATAAATTTTCTGCATGAAGGTTTTGATTCCTAGGTACTACTCGTATCAGTGTCTTACAGTTGCTATTGAAAATAAACTATTCACCGGTAATTTTGTTAATTGAATACCTATAGACTGAAAGAAGAAGTTGCTCCAGTTGGGACTGAAGCGTACTTTAACCTCAGCAACCTTTAGCAGTGCTTTCTTCCCCAGATGATTTGGTGATCTTCATAGTAGTGAATACCTGAAATATAGTGCACACAGAATATTTAATCATTTTTTAATAGCAGATTAATCAAATACTCATTATTGTTACGAAATGTAAATATAGGTACATATTGTGCACAAATATGTCAGCTCAATATTCCAATTGAGGGGCTTGGAGCACAAGGGGTATTGGAACAAAGTGGCATTTCGTTCATTCTGAGATAAACGTTGTTAAAGTTTATTTACGAGTTTATTTACTCGTACCATGGCAATTCGCATGGAATTAAAATGTCATTTATAGTATTTTGGAGGGTATTCTGAAGGCATAAAGTATCAATTCACATCATGGCATTGAAGTCTTGCCCGCACATAGATGTCGCATCAATAGTTTTCCGCAATTAATAGTGGTCTGTGGTTGCACTTACGCACTTTGTGTTCCAACTAAGGAGCACTTGTACCTACCCTTTGTGATCTTAAAAATAATAGTACCTACTTACAAAACGAGAAACCTCATTAAACATTGGAAAATGTATTTCTTGAACATGAGTAGGTAAGTATTTGACCAGGAAGGTCAAACTTCCCAATCGCAATCACTGTCATAAAATTTATAATAATATTTCTTCGCCTCTGTTGTGAGTTTTCCTCATGCAGCAAGGAAGTGTCAAATTCGCGGTGAACTGGTGGGATAAATTTTATATATCGGGTACTTCATTTTCGGTCTTTCTTCATTAATGCTGAGAGGTGTCTTATCACAACATGATTTCCTCTTCGGTGACCCTTCATATTTAGGTACTTGGGAAAATTCTACAGTATAGCTGAAGCCATTTTTGTAGAACAGTGTTCACAGTGCACTTTTTTTCAAAATGAAACATCTGCATTCTACGGATTCCAGTGACTGAATTCTTGAGGTATGGCTCTAAGTTATAAACAGACATCCCAAGTTATAAAATCTTTTTCGTTCATAGATCCATAAATATTTACTTGATTTGGCGACACGTGTTTCCCAATGTTGTGGACTGTAAACTTTGACGCTTGACATTTTGACATATGTCTTTTGGCTGGGGTCATAAAAAAATAAGCGTGATCGTGATCAAAAAATGTAATGGGTAACTAGGTTGTTACCTACTTTCATTAAGTTACTAATCATGCTACTCTATCCAATTACTGAAGAGTGACACAATTACTTCGTAAAATACTTGGAGTTTCTAGTTCGTGTTACTATTCAATTTTTGTGATTTCCATCAAACCAAAGTTTTGGTCACATTACATGCAGGATTGCCCAGATATTAAAAATTAGTGATCAACTGATTCTATTGTTTTTTTAATGACGTACACTATTCAATAGACTTGAGTAAGCAAGCGGCAATTTCTTTGTATCCACATGAACATTTTAGCTTCGCCAGTGGCCAACTTATGGACAAAAATTGT
This sequence comes from Stenodema calcarata, assembly GCA_963920205.1. NCBI lineage: Eukaryota > Metazoa > Arthropoda > Insecta > Hemiptera > Miridae > Stenodema > Stenodema calcarata. Next base: position 29,904,793 of record OY986048.1, on the reverse strand, counting down.
ATGTCCACAACTCCCTTGCGTAATCCCGTTGTTACCGACCCCAGTCGGTAACATTTATTGAAGATCAAAACAAATTCAAACGCAAGTTGCATCTCTCTTTGCCATTAACCCAACGGAATCTTTTTTTTTTTTTTTTTTGTGCATTTTCTGCTTTCCGCAAATTTAGCTCCTTCTCTATATTGAAGTACTAAGGATCCAAGAGCTTCTAAACCTTTTGTGCTCCAAACTTGATTCGCCAAACGTTTGGAGCTCAAGGGTTATAAGTACTCGTACGTTATATCAGATAAGGCCAGATTTTCATCCAAAAAGAAAAGTCCCTGAAGGAAAGAACTAAAATGTTTGGAGTACAATAGATTTCATTGTACTCCAAACATTTTAGTTCTTTCCTTCAGGGACTTTTCTTTTTGGATGAAAATCTGGCCTATAATTTTTTCGGTCTCATCAATACTTGGACACAAGAATTATATAGTCATTAGGTATGCACTTCACCACTTGACTCTATTTCAGTGAAAATGTCACTTATACCCCTTGTGCTCAGAGCCCCTCAATTATTTGGTCAAGATATGGGAATCAAAAATTTGCAGCGTTTTGTATACTATAATACAAAATTATACAACTTACACAATTATAATACAAATTATAATACAAATCCTATACAACTGTGGGTTATTTTTAAAGTGGATAATATTCTCGGTAATTTCATTGTGGTTAATTTGCAAAGAAATACGGTATTGAAATTGCTTTTGCGTGTTTAACATATGAATATTCTAAATCATATTTCATACAAATCCATGTCCAACTGTTTTGACGTTTTACCTATAGATATATTGCCCATACATTCAGCAAAATGTATCAAAATGGAGATGAAACTTTCAACTTCCCACATTAGGCAACGAAGCCGTTCGCACGAAATAAGGGGACTAAGTTAGCTTGAAATTGATTCTTTTTATGTACTACGAAATTACTGGTGTTTTACCTTATTATCATTTTGTGATTATTATCATTTCACCCATGAAATGGAAGTCTGACGAGTGACACCTCATTTTAAAGGTTTTCACACGCTGAATACAATCGTCACGTGAGAATTGCGATACCTTAATTTGGTCTCAAACTTTAATACTTTGAAGATGAAGAAACGTGGTCGATCCTTGATAACATATTATCTTCTTCATGGTTAGTCTACTCTAATCCGTCGTGTTCAGCGTTGAAATGTCCAAAAGCTGAGTGGCGTTTGTGGGGGGGTGGGAGGTTTACCCATAAATTCCAAAAATGAAAGGGTCCGTCATGTGACACCTCATTTTAAAGGTTTATGATGGTTAAGTCGTGATGGAAAGTGTGATACTTGAGATGTCCTTCATGGACATCATGTTCTTTAATGGAGACATTTTACATAAAACCAATTATTTCCTCGATAATTCGCTCTTATGGCCATGCTGCATGACTGGATTTTTTTTTTTTTTTAATTTCTTCACAATCACTAATGAGAATTCTTTGTTGATTTTCATCATTCCACTAACCTCTGCAACAGTTGGGTGGATGCCGACCAGGCCATCAAACTGGGCTTTGGTCAATCTCAATCGTACCCCCAAAGCAAATCCTTGAGTGATTTCTCCGGCATTTGGAGACAAGATATGAAGACCAACAACATATTCGTCCTGTGAAATAGCGAAATATTGAGAGAGGGAATTGATGATAAAAACAGAAAAGGAGGGATATTTTTGTTGATAGGTAAGAAAATTGCGTTCTTATGAAACGATTATCATAGAGATTTCACCTTTTCATCCTTGAGGCATATAAGTTTGGCAAAGGCAGTATTAGTGTCACTAGTCCCCCAAGACCTTAGAGAGTTTTCTAGGGGGGTGAATGTTGAGTGATATACTTCAATTTTATCCTTCCCGTATTGTGTTATGGCTGCCTCCTCGCTTAGCCCCACAGAACCATACTCTAATGGAGTGAAAACTGTAGTTGCAATGTTGTTATAATCCATTAGTTCAGCACTGGACTTATACAATCTCTGCAAATACAAAATTGAAGAACCCAGTTACAAAACAAGGCAAAAGCATGAAAAGTTTCAGTGTAGGTTAAACTGGATGAATGGGTATCGAGATTGTGCATACGAATTCAAATCGTCATTAATCCAGTTGAAACCAAGTAAGCAACCTGAATAAGCCATAAGTTGTTTTCCATGGTATGTGGAAAGAAATGCGAATTGGTGCTGTAACAAATACTAAGAATCAATGCCAAATCATCAGTAACGTTTGAGAGGGAAGGATGGTGGTAGGTTTAGTGATATCGCGACTAGTTCTGAGATACTTCTTGCGTCTACAGAAAGAAGGTAATTTCAAATTATTACTGGTAAGTAGGTACTTCTTGATAAAAATCATAACATCATTTCAATATAAATAAATTATGAATCATTTATAACTTATACTACTATTTAATTTATAATCAATACATATAAATATTTCATAAGCGAATTTTCGAAGAAAATGTAGCTATTGTTTTCGGTCCAAAATTTTTAAAACTCGAATTTACGAAAAATGTTCTTACCAAAATCCGTTTTAGGCCATTCTGAATCCACTTATATAGGTATGTATATGTATATTTATGTATGTGTCATTCCAGACGACAACTCTCGATAGAACTGAGATAAAAAGTTCAAATTTGCACACAAAAATCTGTCTTGGCAATCGAAAGGCTAAGTTCGTAGATGGGCAGAACCGTGCCATTCTAAGGGGGGGTTTGGGGGTGTTTTAGGGGGGGGGGGAAGGATTCCTCATGATTTCCCAAAATGGAACATTCAGACAAGTGACACCTTATTTTAAAGGGTTTTTTTTTTTATGGTGAACATGATGGTGAATTCCGAATTGCGATATCTCATTCCGTTCTCAAACTGGAAGCTTTGAAGATCAAGAAACGTGGTAGTTACTTGATATGATCTTCATGGTTAGTCTGCTCTAATCTGATGATGGAATGCGATATTGCAATTCTGATTTCACCGTCGTGTTCAGAGTGGAAATGTACAAAAGCTGCGGGGAGTTTTGGGGTGGTTGGGGGGAGGTTCACCCATAAATTCCTAAAATGAAACGGTCTGTCAAGTGACACCTCATTTTAAAGGTTTTTACATGCTGAATATGATGGGGAAGTCAGAATTATTCCGCTCTCAAACTGGAGCACTTTGAAGATGAAGAAACGTGGTTGTTACTTGAGATGTTCTTCATGGACATCATGTTCCTTAACGGACACGTTTTACATAAAACCAATTATTTCTTCGAAAATTCGCTCTTATAGTCATGCTGCATGACTGGGGATTTGTAATTTATACATATGAAATAATATCAGAGCAGGGAAGCTAACTACTGACTCATTTTGCTTGGACTCTGTGAAAATATTGTAATGTAAACACAGTTAATGGTATAAAATCTATGTGACTCAGCGCAATCAACCCTGCGAGTGCCGGTTCAAATCCTGGCAGGACTTAATTGTTTGTTCCGTTTTCAACCTCAAAATCGATACCCCCTATCTACAACCACTTACCGACTGTCCAGCTGCGGACAAACCCTTACCTGTGACCGCGCTCCCGAAAACCACTCCTCCCGCGCTAAGATTGTCCTAAGACTTCAAACTTTCAATTCGGTCTCCTGTAAAGTTAGCTCCAAGTCATTTAAGTGGTTTCCCGCAGCGTCGCGCGTGAAGAGAGGTTTTCCGGAGCGCGGCCACAGGTAAGGGGCTGTAAGTTGTTGTAGATAGGGGGTATCGAAATGGTCTAAAACTGTTGTCCTTTTTGTGAAAAGACGTGTAGGTATCTTTTACTGGTAGTAAGGATTGGCAGTAAATTCAATCAATAAATCTCCATTATCTGTTTGGCACTATTCGTTTCAAGGGCGCCATTTGTTGTGAATAGTTGTAAACACTAACTATAAACTAAGGATAAACTCAAATCTCCGATGGTTCATTATTAACGAAAAGGAGATTTTGTTCATCGTAAAATTTTTCAACTTTTATATTCCCCCTCTACAAACGTAATACATTTCAACTTATCTACTGACTTTTGCCAACAATTTTCCAGCTAGAATGGCAACTGGAGTTAGCTCTGGGCGCTCGATGACATCCCCAACAGCGAAAACATTTTTAACTGATGTTTGGTCTCTCTCATTAACAACAATTTTCTGATTTCTGGAACAAAATGAGAAAACATTGATTCAAGTGCATACTGATTGTGTATGGGTGATAATAATGTTCAACTTTAGCCTTCACATGAGCACATTTTCCTTGGAATGCTTATATATAAATGATATAGTGATGGAAATGAGTTGAAAAATCGAGAGGGGGGGTTGGTAAGAGGGGAGATGTGAATCAGAACCTATGCGGTTCTACACAAGTTATTTTAAATTGTTTAATCATTTACATAGTAACTATTGCTTAACTTTGGCAACTGTTTTCTTTGAAATCTTCATCACGTTGACCATCTAATGGACATGTATAAGTTCTGTTTGTGCTGTTTGGCTGACTTTCGTCTTCTACCAGGGGGCCCTGCCCGACATCTAATTTGGGGGGTGAGGGGAGACTGCCTACTTTCTAGCAAGTGCACGACCACCACGAATCCAACCTCTGTTGGAGGGCAGGCCGGTGGTGCTCTGCCCAAAGGGCGTTGCACCTGTGGCCTGGGGCTCCCTCTGCCCGTGGTACCATTTTGAGTAACCCGAGCCTGCAGGGGACCAGGCATTCACTCACCCAGTTCCCTGCCCCCCATACAGCTTGTCCTCGAAGTCCCCATGACCAGAGATCATCTGAGTCATGTGGAAGTCAAAGGCTATCCATTCTGCTTTCACTCTCTCAAACACGCTTGGTAACCATTCATAAGACCATCTACCTTTCATACTAACATCCCACCTGTTCTGCCACTCATGCATCAGCATCTTCTCCAACATTCGTTTTTTCGTACATCCCACAATTATTATTCCCATCCACTCTCAGCCAGTAACCTGCCCAACGTCTACCCAATTCGATATCTATCGGGCAGGTCCCGACTATCACACATACAGCATCCATTGAAATGGTCCTATAGGCCCTTACCATTGAGACCAGCACCCCTACTAATCAGCCTTCTCCTGGTGTGGGCCGTCAATAGATCACCCCAGGCCGGGGCACCGTAGACCACAATTGGCACATACATTCCTCTGTAGATCTTCAAGCTCCCTTCTTTTGACACCCCAGTCCCTTGCTGCCATCCTAACTAAACCCTCCATCGCCTCTCTTCCCTTAGCCACTACATGGTCTATGTGACGGTTTATTCTCCACTCCTCCTCCCAGATTATGCCCAAATATCTTAGGTGATCCACGAATTTGAGGGCCTGGCCCTCATACATGATCCTGGGCCGCTTCTCCCTGTCGAATTTCCCCTTTAACATCATTCCCTGCGTTTTCGTTCCTGATAATCTCATTTTACTTTTCCTACACCATTCTCCCACCTCTTCCATCACCCTTCTTCCTCTATCCTCCAGTTGCATACTAGACTTTCCACATCTGGGGCCTCAGGGCAGAGCCTTGGGGACACCCTCTATCACACCTCTTCCCTCCTACATCTATTTCGGCGGTTCTATTCTTAAGATATCCATCTAACGGACAGCGGATGAACCGCGGAGTGCGCACCTACATGGCAACCATCGTGCCCCCTTGACAACCGACGCCACGCCTCCGACCATTCGCAGCCGCCGCAAAAACCGGACAAAACTTGGTTTTTTGAAGGTTTTCAGGAAAAACCCGTGTTTACGCTACATAGTTAGAGAATTAAACTTTACCCGGTCCTTTCATTCCTTCACATTCGTGTTTGGAAGGATCCAAAGAGGGAAAAGAAAACAAAAATAGCTGCTAATATCTGCTACCCCGATTGTCAGGGACGTTTGTTTACGTCTGGAGCGCTCCTCTTAGCTCAAGGGAACCCCCTTCCTCTTGACAACTTTCCTTAAATGACATGATAATATCACCTGTTGTCGTTATTCTTCCATTATTTATTCCACTGTTTAACAAGGACGTAAATGAGTGCAAAGTCTTGGTTTTCGAAACTGGAAGACTATTTGTTACGAAGTACAGCTGGTATATTATGCCTTCCTACACCGAATATTGGTTCATGGCAGGGCCATTTTAAATTCCATGATGTCGCCGATTGGTTTAATGTCCAAGGAGGCTCAAACATCGCGCGATAAGGATTTTCGAACCTCCAACACAAGAAAGTTCTCAAGAAAAGCGGCAAATGAAGACATTTTTTACAATCTGCTTGTTTCATCATATCCCCATATTTCATTGATGAGGTCTGAATGGAAACAATCGACCAAAGAACTAGAGGAAGATGCAAAATCGCCATTGTCTGAACATTGAAGATATTGATTCTGATTAAATAACAGAAAAATGTTTACCTATGTATATAGTTCCATTTGTAAAACAGTCATTAGAGTCAAAAAACGTGTTTTTGGGGGATTTTTTAGTGAGGTATATTTATGGAATGTGCATGATATTTCCTATCAGAATAGTCCCAGGAAAGTGAAAAAAAAAATGATACTTCAAAAATGGCTAAAAAATCGGTTTTAATCTTCCTTCGATATATCCTATCTTTCAAACCAATGGTCCAATTCAATCGGAGTTACTTGCATTCGATTCTCCTGGCTAAATAACGCGGAGGAAGGTCATGAAGACGACCGTAATGAAGGTATGGTGGAAATGCTTGAGTTTTGACCAAAAAATCGAGGTTTGGAACCACTGCCCACCGAGCGACTTGTCCTTCTCTCGTGAAATTGCTAATTATTTCTTGATTTGATTTGTAAATTCTTAGAATACTAAACAAACAACAACGGAAAAAATTCAACTGTAATATTCCTTGAAACTTGTTCATATTATATGCTAATAAAATGCAATATTGAATGATTTCATGGACACAACGGTCAACTGGTTTTCGCAATTACATGAACTGAACAAACATGAACTGAAATCGATTTAATAACTCATCTCATCCAATAACTCAGGTTTTTTTTTTTTTTTTTTTTTTAATTGAATCAACCATTACTTGGATAGTTGGCTCCAGTTGACCGAGGCAAATCATCCAACCATCCATAGAAATGACTTCTATATTCACTTCTTAAAACGAGATGTAGTTTTTTCCGTCACCTCAACCTCCTCTCCTCTCCTCTCCTCTCTTCCTCGTAAGGTCCGTCGGCTGATCCCATCGCACACAATCTCCTCTCTTCCTCGTAAGGTCCGTCGGCTGATCCCGACGCTTCCAACCTCCTTGTAAGGACCGTCGGCTGATCCCATCGCTTACATCCTCCTTCACTCCTCGTAAGGTCCTCTGGCTTCCTTCCTCTTCAACACGCAAGTGCCGAAAGCCTTCTGACGATATCGCAAGATAGAAGAAGAGTCCTAACCAACCTTTCTCGGCAATGATTATCTGCAATATGTGTGAAATAAGGTGCAATTTTCAAGATATGTGCATGTTCATCTTTGGATGAGCCAACAATAACATAATAATAAGTGATTTCATTGAGAACTTGGGCCAAAGTTCTGATCTGACAGTGCGCTTTGAGGGGTTCTAATTACTTCCTGGCATTATTAATTCATTTAGAGTCCTAACCAACCTTTCTCGGCAATGATTATCTGCAATATGTGTGAAATAAGCTGCAATTTTCAAGATATGTGCATGTTCATCTTTGGATGAGCCAACAATAACATAATAATAAGTGATTTCATTGAGAACTTGGGCCAAAGTTCTGATCTGACAGTGCGCTTTGAGGGGTTCTAATTACTTCCTGGCATTATTAATTCATTTAGAAGCTTTCGGGAGCTCATGTACATTACCTTGGATTAACTTTGATGCCAACATTATCAAGGTTCAATTCTTTTGTCAGAGCAGTTCTTCCCACAGCCACCATGACAGTATCAAACATCCCTTCAAACAGATCACCACTGGTGAAGGTTCCTTTCACCTTAAAAATAGAAAGGACATCACTAAGAAAATATTGTCATAGACACGATTCAAGCATTATAAATATCACTGAAACAAGAACTGGAGTGTTCTGGAAAACTGAAAAATCATGTTGGGCTGAGTAATTACGAGAAAAATAATTTCTCCCAATTGCTCCCAACTACATGCTGTTTTTGGAAACACATATGAGGCCCCTATTTTTGCACATTTTGCGTGTGCATTTTAATTACATTCATAAAATATTGAAGCATCCTGAGTTCGTGCAAAAAGCCCTTAGTTCCCAGAACTACCCTCAATATGTGGCCCTGAGATCGGAAAGTGGTGTGATACCCTTAGATCAAGTAGAGAATTTTCGATCTCGTAGATGGTTGTTCAAGGTGAGATGTGACCTTTTGGCATTGAAATTTCGACCTTACGACGGTGGAAACCAAAAGTGTGAATTATGCAGTCGCGGGGAACTAGAAAATGCGTTTAATTTTGTAGAAAAGTGTAGGGCTTTATGTGAAGTGAGAAGAAGGTATTTGGGCAGGTCCGAGTTTGGTTGAAAGGACTATCTAGAGCTAATTAAAGGTGTAAATGTCGGTCTGGTGAAATATTGTATAGTTGCATGGGATTTGAGATTCAAAACCACAGTTGAGTACGGTTTCAATGATTAGAATATAAAATTACCTATACATTAAATCATTGCCATAAAGATGTAGAGTATTTTATTATAGTATTTTGTTATCGTTACATATAGCAAAGTTTATAGATGGTTTATTCTCTTGTTTGCGGTTGTTAAATTTTATATCTTGTTTGCACCTCACTTGTTTTGTTTGTTACTTTTTTTTTTCTTCGAAAAGTGCGAACTCATCAGATGGTCTTTTTGACCATGATTACTACTTGCATTGTTGATTTAATTTAAAGGAATATATTGTTATGATTATAAATAAAGCATGTTTTCATTCATTCATTCATTCATTCTCAATTTCTCAGCATAATCATGGCTCACCCATATCAATGGCTTCCCATCATCTATAAATTGTTCAACTGATGTTGGAACACACTCTTTTAAGAATTTGACACCATACTCATCCAAGTACTTTTCTATCTTAGTGGCACACTCTTGGTCGAAACCTCTAAGTAGTATTGATCTCACCTAAAAAAATAAGGAAGTAAATAGAGAATGTACAATTCTATACCACTGTTGGACCACTTAATACAAAGAACCTATGCTTACTAACCATGACTGTTACATCATATCCAAGGCCCTTGAGAAAACCAGCACACTCTAATGCAATGTAGGAAGCACCAATCACAAGTGTCTTCCCAGGAGGATTTTTCAAGGAAAAAATGTCATCAGATGTTATGCACAATTCTTTTGCGTTTGGTAGGTCCAAATGCGTTGGCCTGCCACCGACAGCAATAATGATGTTTTTAGCTTTAACCTCTCTGGGCAAGCCGTCGTTGCCAACCATCTGTAAAATAATAATGACAGTTGAGGTAGCTACAAGCAGAGCAGATCTCCTGAAAATAAATTAACGGCAACAAACAGAATTATTCAATCGCTTCATATACAGGAGTACCTTCAGAAAAAGCAAATTGGGACGAATATTATACTTTCCTCCAGGTACAGAATACAAAAAGCTGAGATTAGGCAAGATAAGGTAATCCTAGAAACTCATTTCATTATAATCTACTTATATCGGAGTCTACATATCTTGAAAAGTAAAAAAAAAAAAAAAAAAAATCGGGTGGGGGGGGGGGGGTGAGCTTTTTTTTCTCCTTTGTCCAATTTAATGGTTTATTATATGAAATAATAAACCAAAATGCTTAATTAAATATTTAGATTTACTAGTAATAGAAGTGCATGTAACACACTGTCTTTAGGAATCCTTTGACCACAAAGGAACCTACTTGGAGGCATGGGCTTATTATTAAATAATAAGTTTTAAATAATAAATTTTAAGGACATCATCATCAGGCTGTAGTGAGCATACTGTACGCATATGACAGCCTGATGATGACATTGAAAGCTAACACCTCCTATTCTCGACTTGCTGGTAACGATGGATTCCTCCTTTCCCCTTTGTCTGGAGTGTTATCTAATGTTAACAATGTTATCGTCTCCTCACATATTCAGGGTGATTATGGGTAAGATGTCAAGAGTTGACAACCATAAATGAAGTAAACAAATACAATTGTATTATACTTACTCGAACAGTGTGCTTATCCAATAAAGATGCTTTTGCATTGAAGAAAGTTACTTTATTTGCTTTGAGCTGTTCAATATATTGATCATTCAATGATGAGATGTACTTTTGAACATTTGTACACAACGTATTCCAATCATGTGATATATCCAACACTGAAAACAAGAAGAATTGACATTACCGTTGAAAAAACAGTGACACTGGTCATAGTCACAACACACCAGCAAGCAATGATTGAGACGGCGTAAATTGGATGGTTGTCTCCAATGCAAAAACTTCAATAAATAAGAATGACGGGAAAATTTATCTGAATACAGAATAATTCTGTATAATTATAACCATATATTTATACCCATATATTATACCCATATAATTATTATAGGCACGAACCATCTGCTGGGAGTTTCCATCCAAAGTCAATCGCATCTTTCATGTCTTGACGGATGATGGCTGCCCTGTGCATCAATTTTTTGGGAATACAGCCCACATTGACACAGGTCCCTCCCAAACCCCAAATGGTACCTCTAGGGCTTGGTGTCACGAAGTCACAAAGGGCAACTTTCTTGTTAGCAGAGGCAGCTTCCTGTATAATTAATTGTGACACTTTATCTGATATCTATGATTCAATAGATGTAACATGACACCTCAATTTTATTGAAGTAATAGGGAACACAATAAACCTAAGTTTATTCAAGTAACCTCCAACGACCAACCTTAGCAGCTGAAATTCCACCAGACCCTCCTCCAATCACTATCAAATCAAATTCAAAATCGAGATTTTGTTTTGAGATCAGTTCATCTAACAGACCAGCTGTGTCATAACTTAAGAGGTCCGAGAAGCCGCCAACATGATTGCCATTGATGAAGATATTTGGTACAGTTTTTTGCCCACTGATTTCATGGAGTTTTGCTTGCACTTTTACCCCGTCATCTGGAAATGAATATAGGAGGGTGTGTTATGAGGTTTTCTGCAATAACTTTACAAGACCTCGTCTACAATACACTAGAACTAAGGGTTGTCATGTTCAGATCAGAGGACGGATGAGGCTCAAGGGTTTGGTTCTCCTCAATCCATTTGGGTTTTTTTTTTTTTTTTTTTTTAATCGAAATTCTGTCTGGCTGATCATTGAATCGAATTCTGTGTTTCTTTTCCGTTTTATTGCAATGCTAAACATTATAACAACACCATCCTTCCTCTAGATGATTTCATCTACAGTGGCGTCATAACCATCTTGACATATTTCTGTACAATTTGGAGATAGAATCGGCAATCCACATGGCATAAATAATGGTACCAAGGATGAAACTGGCGCCATAGGAAACTCAACGTGTCTTATCAAGTCAAATCAGAAACAATCTCAAAAATGCATGTTATGACCAGGAGCGGGTTTTAGGTGTTAAAGTACATGACAATGACTCTAAGACAAAGAAAGAAAGGAAAAGTGTCATAAGTCCATCTCATAACGCGTACCTACGAGTAGGTATATTCATATTTCCCTGAATAGTACGCAAAATGGTATACGACAATAGGAAGACAGTAGAGTATTGCGGGTCGCATATCCTTGGCAACGGAGGCTCTATATAATTCCAGGACAGAGCTGAGTCACAAAGCTTCTTCCTGCTGTCACCGGTAGCGCTGTCACCCAGCAGCTATTCTCGTCAGGATTATTTTACGGCGTTGAGAATTATCAGTTATGACACGAATTGTCTTCTTTTTCCGGTTATTTATTATTTTCCTAGAATATTATTTTCCGGGCTTTATTTTGCTATTAAGGGACGCCCTAAAAAGCAAAAATATCTAACAACAAATCACATTTTAGTCATTGCTACTTGTAAGCAATCAGGAATGAACCAATATTTAGTTTTCATAAATAATTCTAAATTAACGAGGTAGGCTCATATGATGAGGAAAGGTCTACCACAAGGAGTAATTGGGTAGGTAGGTACCCATTAGGGATTGATATCAATAGCAAAAACATCAATGTTTCAATCATCAATGGTTTTTTTTTTTTTTTTTTTTTTTTTTTTTTTTTGTGGAAACCGTCGATGTAAAATAAACACCGATACTTATTCCTGGAAAAGAAATTACTATTTTTATTTCCCACAAAATATATCTGAACAAAAACTACAGTTCAATTTGAATTTTTTGAGATATGGCGTTCTCAAAATTTCATAATACGTTTTGAACCCTTTCTTATGACCTAGAGTTATGAAAAGTTTCAAAGGATCATTGTGGGGTTAGTCCAACCCCTTCACCCACATTTCGTAATTTTAGCACTATGATATTGGGGCAAATGGGAGCAGGCGGACGTTGTTTTTTCCCGATTTTCTAAATTTACGTATCTTGGAACGTAAACCCTCACATTTTTAGAGGGGATTTTTTTTCTTGGGTGATTCCACTGGTTCATTATCGGTGATAATAAACCAAACATATGACAAAATACATTAGCGAAAATGAAAATGAAATACTGTCACTACCAAACATCGATACCCATCCCTAGTGCGTAGGGTATATGATGGGCAGAGTTGCCAGTCGCAAATACTGGAACATACTCTTGAAATGCCATATTCTACTCGTACATTCTATACGTTTACATAGAAATCATATTCAAATCAATGCGTAATACATACCATCCAAATCTAGCTCCCATGCTTGGAAATTTCGTTCTTGGCTCGCCAATAATGATTTGGCCTGTAAAACATTTCAAGCACACACAATTGTTATAATAATTATTGAGAATTATGCAGATGAAAGTTTAAAGGTTCACAAAAGCAGGTATAAAAACCAATGACTATCATTGATCAATTCAACCATGACTAATTCATAACATGTAACTGCATAGAGAAATATTGATCTATTGACTTACTTTGGTACACCAGGGGCACCAAGACTTGCTGAAAATGGCTATTTGATTGCCATGCACAAATTCATTGATTCTGCTAGCAAAAAGGTCGCTTTCCTTGTTTGATGGATCATTCGACTTTCCACTTTTGATTAATTCTTCCAGTTTACCCCCATCACTAAGGGCTGACAGATCAGAGAATCCTCCAACGTGGAGTCCATTAATAAATATATTGGGAACAGTTTTCTGTCCTGTCATTTCAAACAAGGTCTCTTGAATTGAAGTTTCCTCATCTACAAAGAAATATCATCATACATGAGAGTATCTATGTTGAGAAAAGAACAAGAAAACCTTTCATCATGAGACATCATTTCACCTTGATAGAGAGGTCAGTGATCGTTGATAGTGTGATAGTCTGAGTTGATAGTGATTATGAGCTCAAGAAATTAAAATAAATAACAGTTACAAAATTTCACAAGCAAAAATGACAAAACTGTTTCAAGTTCAGCCTCATTTTCACTCTTTCAATGTCAATTCAAAGACCAGAACAATAAGAATGTCCCATATTTTAGATAACTACACCATCGCTAATAGAAAAAGTAACGACAACACTGCATACAAAACCTATGTTCAACCTGAATTTATACATATGTACCATTAGAACCCAAAATCGGACGAAAACGAACCAGTCGGTACAAGAGCATTGCCAACCGTCCCAACCCTATTAGTTCACTCCCGCCGCAGTGGGACCAACACAGTTTGCCCCCATGGTGAAATGGAAAACCTCAGCAGGCCCCACTTACTTTAAGTGAGTGAAACTTACTCAAGTGCCCACTAAACTTATATGACGAGTTCTCTCTATCCAACTAATCTATATTTATGTGATCTATGGTTTGGGGGATGTTCTTTTATTTTTGAGATGCCTGCGCTAGCGAGTATCCAGAGTGTTTGGCAACTGCAAACGAGCAAGCAAAGCAAGCTAGTGAGCATTTGACTCTGATGATTGATTACAAATTAATAAACAATGTGTCCACTTTGCGGGGCAACAGTTGTCTATGTAATCTTTTATCGACTTCAGTGACTGTCTATGTGTGTTTACCTACCTCACCCTGCTTGGATGTAGACCATTTCCGGACAAAGTGGAAATTAGTCGGCCAGTTCCGCAAGGGCACAATGTTCAATGAGCCAAATCCGCGACGTTGGAAGTCAAGCAGGCACGAGTATGCTAGTTCTACACAAAGTGGACTATAGTTTAGTAATATATCCGAGTTAAATACTGGCTAGTTCGCAGTTGCCAAGCACTCTGGATGCTTGCTAGCGCTCGCATCTCAAAAATAAAGAAACCTCCCCCAAACCATAGATCACATAACACATAGATTAGTTGGACAGAGAGAACACGTCATATACTTTTAATGGACACAATGTAAGTTCACGATGAGGCCAGCTGAATTTTTCCCCTTTGCAGTGGGAGCAAACTTGGTTGGCCACATCGCGGCGGGAGTGAACTAATCGGGCTTGGGACTTTTGCCAACGCTCCCGTCTCGACAGGGTCGTTTTTGTAGGACCGGGTTCGATTTTGGGTTCGGGTGTATTTATCATTTTTGAGGCGGAGGAACCTTTGGACACGGGATATTACATGACCCAGAAAGATCTGATGTTAACCACCATTCATGACAAAACAGTACACATTTTTTTAATATTTCACTCACCTTCCTCATCTATTTCCCAGACTTTGTGAGGGGCCCCATGTTTGGCTAGAAGTTCCTTGGCCTAAGAGAGGACATTTACGACAATGTTAAATTAAATCTGGAAAAATTCAACCTTGATGTTGACCAGAACATTCATTGTATTTTACGTTAAAAAAACTGAAAATTGAAAAAAAAAATCATATAAATAACTAACTTTTTTGCAATATGGGCACCATGATTTACTGAACACCGCGATGAAGTTGTCAGTACTGAATGTTTTAACCTTCTTTCCCAAGGAAGAAGAATTGGATGATTCTTTTGCAACCAATGCTTTCAACGCACCACCTTCATCTAGGGACTTCAAATCCGAAAAACCACCAATGTGTTTCTGGTTTATGAAAATATTAGGTACTGTCTTCTGGCCAGTGATACCAAACAGTTTAGCCTGGATCGAGTCACCTCCTGCTGGAAAGGTATGGCCAGTTGAATGACACTCTTATGTTTAGAAGAAGTTCCTTGGTAATAGGTTCTAAATGTATTGCAATTGAACAATTGTTTCCTGAGGTTCTCTAGGGTTCATCAAATAAGGCCAATACAATTTATAGGCCAACGTCACAAATTGGGTATCCATCCTTCAAGGCTTTAGTACAGTTGTTGTGTTCATACCACTAGATGACACTAACTCCTATGCTTTGTATGTTCCTGTGTTGAACAATAGCCAGTCGCGGCTACTGGTGGGAGCATGTGCACCGCAGCCAATAAACCAAAAATAATAATAACCAAATCCCATCCCATTTGAAAAGTAAGTTGGTTATTGACGGAAAGCAGGATTTTACTATTTGAATCAACACGCAAAACTGAGCCGCAACGGGCATTTGACCAATCAGAAGCGCCTTGGAGCAACTGCTCATGTCCCCCTCCCTTGCCTCATATTTCCTTATGACGTCATCCTGACAATTTTCGGTTTGAATCTCGGGTGAATGAACAATCAGAGAGCCTGTGAGAATGAACAATCAGAGTCTGTGAGAATGAACAATCAGAGAGCGTGAAACAAGAGAGATTGATTGTCTATCACCCTCCTTTTTCTGTTTTCCGACAATGAATAAGGATTTCCGGATTTGTGTTGTAAGTTCAACGCCAAATATTACAAAAAAGTAGACTGCCTTTGGGGATGTGAGGTGAGTAACAAATTACAACAAGGTGAGGTGAGTAACAAATAGAGGCTTGGGATGAAGATAGCATAAGGTGGCAAAAAAATTGAAAAACACGAATTGGCCGTCTCTCAGAGTCATTGCTTTCACATTGGGTCTTGCTGTGCAGATTTACATTTCAGTTTTAACATACATTTCTTGGGTTTACCCCTTCAATGATTATTTCAGAGTTTCGTATTCCATTACCGAAAATTTTTCATGTATGCTTAGTAGCGTTTGTAATTTGTAGATGAGAAAGCTTACAAGATTTATCACATTTGCATATGGTTGACATTTTTATTAGACTGATAAAAGCACATCTCCCGTCCCCTTTGCAATAGCCCTTTTGATCTATGTACACCCCCTGAGTTTCAGAGCAGGAGCAAGAAGAAGCAGAAAATCAATTACGTTTTTCAATTTTGATACGTTGGCCTTGAGTTGATGAAGTTGACCAAGGTGGGAACATCATCAGTCAGTTTTACGTTTTTGTAATATGTCCTCATAAAGAAAATCCATAGATGAAATTAAATGTACAATATAAATGATACCATCAATATATCGAATCGAGCGTCTCACGGCAACTTCCCACATCGTCATTTAGGCGACTTTTCAGCAGAGCCAAAAAACCATCTGCCAATGACTATGTTTACTGAGTAATTCAGTAAAATAAATCGTGAGATTTAGTGTTACCTAACTTATACTTAGTTAGATCGATCCGCCGGGGGAAGACGCTTCAAATGGTACGCATAACTATTTTGGCCAGAAGTGACGATGTGGGGAGTTGCCGTGAGACCCTCGAAATGCACGTTACTACATGCTTTTCTAATGTTAACTATCATTAGTCACCACATTTATATATCACAAGATTTTAAGCCATTGATTATTTTACTAACCTTCCAAATCAAGTTCCCACACTTTATAATCTGCACCGTGCCCACTCAGGAGTTCCTTAGCCTAAAACATTCCTTCATCGTGAGCATCATGAAGTGGGAATACGTGAAAACAGTGTTCATTTCCTTAGAAACAAATATGTTAATCGTTGTGACCAATAGCTGGTTGTGTTTAACCCTAAACACGTTCAATGCAGAATCCCTCGATCAAGGAAGGTCGAATTGCTAGTTAGCTGGGGAAGGGCCTCTATTGTACGAGTGTTAGCTCCTGTGACCAGAGGTGCTCTCACATTTCTCTGCCAAAATATGAATTCTCATTATTGATTGGTTCTGAAACGTTGGTTACTCGTTTAGACATCTTTACCACCATTCGAATCCTGATTCTCTCATTTCTAACTCCAGCTATCAGCCCCCTCCCATAAATCTTTTCTATGGAGAGATTATACTATAAAATATCATTTCTCAGTATAATTCTCAAAATTGCGTTAATAATAGTAATTAATTATGTAGCATTGAATGGAGTTAAGAGTGGTCAGTAATGAGAAAAAGTAAAATAAATTAAGAACAGATCATTCCAAACATCAGGAAGAGAAGGTATACGTATGAACATGAGGAAAAAATATATAAAACAATTGCTGTTCTGCAGGAATTCTAACACCTGACCTCAGAAGTAGAAGGTTAATTGTAGGCAGTCCAAATCCCTGCATTACTTGCTCAACGAAAACGCTTCAAAAATCTATGAATTCGAACAGATTTTTGTGCTAAACCCTATTTATTGTTCGTTAATATCCGTAACAAGTGGTAACAAACCTTTAACCATAAAAATTGGCTCCTGTATCTGGTGATCACCATGGAACACAGACTCTGCATTGAACGTGGTGAACTACCTACTGATGATGAGGAAATCAAAACGTTTTTTAAGAGCCAAACTGAAATAGGTGCTGGGAATGGTGATCAGACCTCTATAAGTATAGGCGTTCGTATCAGTATTGTCTTAACTATAAATCGTTGTTTGTTACAGATCGATACCTGCTCACTATAACACCTATTACAGATTACTCTGAAAAAGTATCCTCATTTGATAGTTTTCACCATTACATGACAAGAAATCATCGACAGAGTACAAAAATTAACAAACTTGGCCCTAGGTTTTCAAAACTATTTTACTATGGAAATTAGCAATGTAAATTTTAGAATTAAATGGGTAATTTACTAACCTTTTTGCAATATGGGCACCATGACTTGCTGAATAACGCGATTGCATTACTGTTAATGAATGTTGTAACCTGTTCTCCTAGGTCAGGACAACTTGATTTTTCATTTGAAACCAACGGCTCCAAAGCACTCGCATCATCCAGCGATTTTAAATCCGAAAATCCACCAATATGTTTTTTCTTGATGTATATATTAGGAACTGTCTTTTGCCCACTGATCTCAAGCAGTTTATCTTGGATAAGGTCACCATTAGCTACACAGAAAATGTTGGTGATAATGAAACTCAAAATAGAAGAATCAAATAATTGAAACTATTAGCCTGACTTTGTTTCAGAAAATTTAATGTGATCACAAATGAGACTGAAGGAAATCCTATCAGCATGCTTCTTACACCTAGAGATAGGATTGATACCCACATGATCTAATTAGCAACATTTGATTTGATGCCAATTTAAGAATAAGCAGATATATTCAGAATCATCCTTGGATAACATATTACATTTACATAAAAGTGACCTAGTACCACTAACGTATTCACATCTCCACAAGCAAACAATATACTACAAGACCTATATAATATACTATCAGTCCCGCAGCTGTATATTTACAAAACACAGCAAAACACCGAAACTTCATAGATACTTGTAAATACAAACCATCCAAGTCAAGTTCCCAAACTTTATAAGTAGCTCCATATTTATCTAGAAGGCCCTTAGCCTGGAACAACAAAGAATACATAAATATGATCTGATGACCCAAATGGTTTGATAGGATTCCTTTCAAGCGCTTCCAAAGAGTCAGAAAAACCCCTGGTGAAGGCATGAACATGGATAGCGTAGTTTGTAATCACTGACATACTGTCAGTAGTGTCGAAATATAGACAAAACAGTAGATGTGTGAAATCATCAAGACATCTAGACATTTTTATTGAGGTAGCATATATGTAAATAAATCTTAATTATATGCCATTTAATCAAGATGATAAGAATAAAATACATGGTACGGTGGGATAGCATCTTTTCCCATATCAGAACCAGGAAACGGAGCGCATTGGGCAGAGGTAGCCCGGCTCAGTTTTCTCGTTGATCAAAGTCATGGAGTATTCAAAGTATGACAGGCGTAAAAATTAAACCTTTACGAATTGATTAACATATTGCAATACATACCTTCTTGCAGTAAGGACACCATGATTTGCTGAAGACAGCAATTCCATTGGTACTGATGAACTCTGTAACTTTATCTCCCAAGCCAGATCCACCACTCTGATTACCACCAGGTTCGTCGGCCATTGAGCTTTTTGTACCGTAATGTCTAATTTTATCTGCAAGGAAATGAATAATGAGTAAGGTTTTTGATTTATAATAATAATATTGAAGCCACAGAGTTCTGAGTTTGAACCATTTGGCCTGGAACCCCAACTTGGGAAGACTGCCAGGTTTATTATCAAAAGATTCATTGAAAGAATTGATCCATTCTGTGTTAATCGACTATAGAATAATCATGCTTAGAGGAGGGAGAAATAGGACTTGAAAATATCCCGTCAATCAATGATACCCAAATCTTCAACCTCCTTTGTCACCAAACTGTCAAAAGCCTGTCATGTACCTAGCAACTCAATTCAGATGAGCCGGATTTAGGAAGAACTTTGGGAAGAGCTTTGTGTTAATATAAGCTAGCAAATAATCCTACTGTCAGATTTGTTGTTCATACGCCAGGGATTAAACAAACACCAAAGTGGTAATGTGTTTATAATATAAACATTATAACAGCAGGATGTCAAAACCGATATTCGGATCAGTTTATGTGAATCAATAGGGCACACGAATTTTTATTTAAAATATCACTTTGCTCCAACTGATGAGCAGAATCGACAGATCTAAAACCAACCGTAGCATCGAAAGCTCATCTTGCCGTGATTTCATGAAGCAGTTTGTTCTGGTTTCAATAATTTGCATGCCATGGACATCAAATCTTTCTTGTACCAATCTGAAGAGATCTTGAATCCCTCAGAGACCCTCTTTGAGGCCTCTCAGGGCATAATGTCACGCGTTCATTGCCTTGAATAAGGGTTCGAATTTAAAACCAAGAACCGATCATCAACAAAAGTGTGAACCTCACAATAAAAGTTGAGCTCACTTTTCATAGTGGGTAACAACTGATTCAAACCAATCATGTTTTTTGTTTTGTCGAGTTTCTCTCATTCTGAGATTCTAAGAGTTTCGAGTTCCACGGAAAGAGGGTAATTTTGGATATTTGTTGGTAAGTACTTTGTTATAAAAATTGACAACATACTAAGAACTTGGTGTATTGTACGACATTTGACCTCATTACATCAAAAAATTCAGAAAATAATGAACTGTTTAGGAAAATGTTCAGATCTTCCAACATCAAGTCATTCATGCGGTGAGTGGGAGTTCTCCAAACAGTACATCCAAGACGAAAGCCCGCTCTCTTGTAGCAAGACAGGTATACCTGGTCATGAGCATCAGATTTATTTGGCCTGGTTCAGTCGTTTCCCAACTAACAGACAAGAAGGATGTGTTGAATACTTAATGTGACTACTCTTCACATTCCCTAGGCACATAACCCCACCAATCTATAACTCCTTTCACTGATGTATTTCCTCTATCTCTACACACCATAAACTCCGATATGAAAAAGCAGCGCTGGTCAAGGCGACCTGGGCACTTAACTCAATTATCTATAAGTGCCGGTCTTGGGGAACAAGGTGAACCTTATCCCATGTTACCCTGGCCTTCCATTATTGAATTTCATCCGGAGATTAAAACCAACGAAAAAAACCTTTCCAAAATACAAAGAAAAGATTGCCCATTGTACATTTAGAAGGTGGCAGACTCTTCCTTCCAACGAGACACAGAGAAAAAACAACAGCCTACGTAGCACTGCGTGATGTTGAACGAATTATATTGATATAGTTTGGAAGGGTTCACGAACTGTTAGGTCTGTTGTTCACCACTACGTGATTTGAATAGTAAATAACTAGTAGAGGAAAGCGAGAGCGAATTCGGTCAAGAGGGTCCAAATACACATTTCATGTCCCTACGACATCGTGTCACTATCAGGAAGTTATTCGATCTTTTCTAAAAATCTAGTTTCATTCCACAACAGGAGTTTGTTAATGAATTAACGTACTTGTTTTGTTCTTACCTCTTGTGGAAAAGGTGAAATTGTGAAGCACATGGAAGGTCAGTGATTTAAGGCCCCACTTCGTTTTTTCTAAAAAGAAAACGAAAAATAAATATAAAATAAACCTTAAGATGAAATTCTATGAGATTCGTTGACATGAAGAAACTTGCCGAATCTTGTGACATACTAAAACTTACGCACACTGCAACAATTTATTTCTGATATTGTGAAATGAAGTCGTGTAATTCAAGTAAGATAAGGTTCTATGAGTTTGCCAAGTTTAAGAGGGGTCATAGACCATGTGAACTTCCAACACAATCCTCGGCAATACGATCCCACGTCCCATTCAGAGTCGGACGAGTGGCATCTGGTACTGGGTCACGAATCGGCATTACTCACATTTTTCTTGAAGAATTACATAAGTTACCTCTCAAGGCTCGAGTGCAAATTCAATGTCGAGTAGCAACAAACAAGGTTATTTCTGATTTTCTGGCAACAAGCATCATGAGGGTAGTGTTGATTCCTGAGACCGCAACAGTCAACGAGTATAAATTAATTGATTTTCGTGGCTCATTAACGAATCTTGTAGGAAAAGGATTATCGTACCCAATTCGAGAGGGGAAACCCGCCACAGACCTTGCCATGGAATTCTTATCATAT
Source organism: Stenodema calcarata (assembly GCA_963920205.1). Lineage (NCBI taxonomy): Eukaryota > Metazoa > Arthropoda > Insecta > Hemiptera > Miridae > Stenodema > Stenodema calcarata. The sequence continues at coordinate 29,882,993 of OY986048.1, read as the reverse complement.
TTCATATTTCCTTATCTATCACCTGGAAGCACCACCACAGATTACTGAACACGAAGGTAATATTCAACAGTATCCATGCACCACCTATGATCCATGCTCTCCACCAAGGCCGCCGTATCTCTACTGGAGATTCTCTAGTTCTTCTAGCCGCCGCTAGGTGACTAGTGCAACTTTTCCTTTGTTCTCAGAGAGAATTTCACTGCATCAACTTTTCTTTTCTTTTTTTTTAAATTTCTACTACTGCAGTTGACGTTGCTAGTTGCCATTTACGTAGTTTTGAAGTTTTACGGCAACTAGTTCAAAGTTTTTGAACAAGTAGGAGCTCTGGAACTGGAGCTCTGGAACTGTGGGCATCATGTTTTTTCATCTCATACATACCTATTTTTGCGTTTTCATTAAGATGTTGCGGTATTAGGTTTAGAATTGGAACGGAATTCACTTCATAGGATACAATCAGTGATTTATAACATTCCTTTATCTTCCCCTACCTCCAGGGCTGGCTTCTGATAGTTCTGAACGTTCTCCCCATTATTCCTTCTGGTATCCAGCAATCAATGATTGAGACAAGTATATCTAGCCTTATCTATCATAGGACCTTGTCATTTGGCAACCATTGCCTTAGTTTTGGGAGACTAAAATTAATTTTCTTCGGAAAGAGATAAAGTCAAGTGTTTGGAACGTAAAAATCATGTTATTGTATACATCGAAGTGTGACTGTAATCAATTTAGTATTTGAAAAGTGGCGGTAACAGTATTTCGAAATTTGGCGAGAACATCGCGGTTGTTGAGGCCGTACCTCTACAGTCGACCGCGCTAGTGTCGTATTGAACGCTTTGAATGACCCTTTCAACCTTATCAGCATCAGCCGGTTGTAGATATTAGATAACTCGTTCCATAACAACTTGTGTTCAGTGTCAGACTGGCCCTGTTCGTTTTTCTTGTCTCTCGATATCTTGTGCGAGGTGCTTAGTCTATCTCAACCTTCGTCTTGTCGAAGTGACAAGTGCACCGTCTTCGTAATTTCACTAGTTTCATTGTAAATTTTCTTTCGACATGTTGTCTACTATAAGGTTCAAATCGTTGTCCAGTGGACCTGCAGTAAGTACCGTTTTCTCTTCTTATATAATCAATAAATACAGACACGATTTGTTCTGTTATCGTCATTAGATACCAACGTTACTCACCCCTATCATTTGGCATCGAAAGTAGCCGTTTTCTAACATTCACCCGTATTTCATAGGGTGCAGGATCGTCAATGAATTTCTGTTCACAACTGGTGTTTAGTTCCTTAGAATCAATTTCGATATAAAATGGCAGTCTAATAATTTGATGAAGATTTGAGTACGTCAAAATGAGTTGAGTAAACCTTCGGGAATTATGTTCAAATTAAAATTAATTGGTCGGTAACCTTCCTAGAAATCTTTGTTGACCTCAACGTCCTTGGGATGTAAATGGTTTCTAAATTTGTTTTGCCTTAGTGTGTGCATTCAACACATTCAATATTATTAGAATCATCCCCTTACTGCACTACTATTGGATGTATTCCTGTCGAGTCCGCTGTTCTTGAGATGTCACTGCACGTCGCTTGCTTCTGGCGATCCTAAACCAACAATGAAAGCGCAAGATCACCATCTGATACGTCATTCATGATATGTGTCAGTGGCCTTTGTTTGGAATTGTCTTAGAATCACACTCGACAGTCAGAATATTGAGTGCTGTGTACCCTCAAGTGTACGTGTAACCATCCATTAACGTTATCAATCTCTCCCACAAACATCGTAGTTGTGGTGTGACGTCTACTGTCCACTGACGTCACTTACGAGATGCCCGCCAGCTAAATCTGACATAATTTTTGGTGAAATAACGATTACTCATCAACTCTAATCATAATACTAGTACAAATCCCTCCAATATCGGAATCCTTCGTGTATAAACCATCAACCACAAAACTTGATTTGCATTTTTGCGGACGTCATGTATAATGTATCAAGTATAATGGAGCATGAAACTAATTTATATTTGGACTGTAACTTCGAAACATGAACCTGATCCCACCATTCCTCGTAGAACTAAGAGATCAGAAAATTAGTGAAGTCTTACATAATCACTTTGGCAAAAATCATTCGAAAGAACGAAAGTTTACTTATGAGAACTGTGGATCACTGGCCAGTTCTTTTGCATCGCATTCGTCACATTCATCTACCCATTGCAGGGTTGAGGAAATGATGATCTGAGCAACTTGAAGGCGACGAGTTTCCATTGTAATAGTCCCACTGGCAAGTATTTACTGGTGGATAACAAGGTTCCTACAGCTAATTAGGATTAGTATTAATATTAATACTAATTAGCATTAGTATTAATACTGGTGGGTTAGAGGGAAAAATGTTCTCAGAGGTGTTCTGATAGTTTATCTGAACATCCTCTAGGTGTTAAACTTCCATCGTGTAGGTGGGAGGACTTCAGGAGACATTATTGATTAAACAATAAACTCGGCACGGAGCCCCCCCCCCCCTCTCATGTGACCCCCCTTCACCATTCGTTTTGAGCTAAATTTCTATAAACATGGAATATGTTTTAGCCGCTCAGGTGATCCGGGGCCTGGGCAGCGTCATGTTCGAGTAATAAGGAGGCCACCTGTCAAATTTCAAGTCTCTACCACCACGGGAATCGACTGAACTTCTATAAGGGATTTGGTATTTACATACCAAATTACAGCTTCATAGTTTATAAACAAAATAAGAAAACTGTTATGCCCGTAGCTCTGCTATTCGTACAGTCACAGAGTTATGGTGATCGGGAAAATGTTCGTTAATTCGAACGATTTTTCGTACGATCAAAAATGCTGAAGATCAATTTCCCTAGCAATGGTTCGGTTTTAAGCGGAAATCATTATAAAATCAGAAATAGATTCGCGTAACGGACGGGCGCTCGGTTTTTGCCAATTTTATGAAGGCTAAAACATGTTCCATGTTGAAATGTGGCATTTTTTGTCATTGATATTAGTTTAATTGGCTAGAGTATTGGGAAAGGGAAATTGAGCCAGGAAATTGGTCTAATTGGACAATAATGCTACAAGCACTACTTACTTTACATAGTGCGAGTACAAAGTAAAGGGGTTAGTGTGGGTATCCTTTTTTCCCCTTCTGGAATGTTCAGCACACACTACCAAACCACGATCTGGTACCATGTGACACAAGTGGAGAGAGGACTGTGACGGTAGACCATCTAGGAACGCGGTAGCGTTCCGCCCCGCCAAGCAAAGAAGTTGAGAAAACGAACGGTACCGAGTGTATGTTTACTGGACTTCAGGAAACGCTTTTTCGAGGTATCCATATCTCGGCTCCTATTTGACCGATCAACTTGAAAATTAGTATGGGTCTTCTTGAAGTGGATAATATCATTAGAAAGCCCTGAAAGTTTCAACTCGCTAGGTCTAAAGGGAGCCGAGTTACGTAACTTCAAAAACCCGGTTTTTCGACCTTATCTTGTTCTTCTTCTCCCTCCACTCAACTCCTAAGCATGAAAACTAATCTATTTGTTTGGGAATAAACCATACACAAGTGGCCCAGTCCGCCTAACGTTGGGGTACTTCATTACGTCCTACGTCCCATTACATGTTCATTTTCGTACTTCGTAATGAAGGTTCTTGTTGAATTTGAATTGTTACATTTTTGTTTTCATCATAAGCTTGACAAAGTTATCCGTTGCATAGGTAACATTAATCTCGTCTCTCATTTTCCAGGTATTCAGGAGGCTCCAAAGTACCTTGGTTATAGCAGAACACAACAATGAGGCACTTGCCCCCATAACAAGAAATACATTGACGGCCGCATCTAAAATCGGTGGTGATGTGTCCGTACTGGTAGTTGGAGAAAATTGTTCCAAAGTAAGATACTAAAAATTACTACCAGACATGATACTATTGACTTTATTATTATTTTATAGGCATGCAGCAGTGTGGCACATTCAATTTTATGGTTATTAAATAAGTATAAATTATTTATACTTATTTCAGTGATTCATCACACAGCTCAAGAGCCTGTGTGCTACCATAACAAAACAATGAACACTTGGTTTACACGACTCACTTCTCCAACTTTGGCAGAGCCTTTGACTGTCATTGTAGTAGTATTGTGTAGGGATGGGCATCGATATATCAAATATCGATATTATCGATATTTTCCCTCAAAATATCGATGATTTTTTTATCGATATTGAACGAGGCCGATATATCGGATACCGATATTTTTCCTAAGATATATCGGTTTTTTCAAAGCCGAGACTATCAGTATCGAGTGACAATTATATATTTAGCACTGCCTACTGTGGCAATATTGTTGGAGGCGGAAGGCAAATGTGAAAAAAAGCACACTCATACCTGCTCACAATTGGAGATTGGAAAAACGAAAAAGAAGGCTTGTTGGCCGGCTTTGTTCTCAGTGACCAAAGAAACTGGTTAACATCGGATGGCCAATAAGCTGCTTTTCCTCAAGGATACTGATAATTGCCTTTGGTGAATCAAATTGAAATAACAAAATCGTGATTCTATTCCAATTCTTTCAATCTAATTTCAATTTCTTTAGGTATCTATATTTTCTATCAATATTCAACTATTGACAATGTAGGTTTCTCATAATGTCACTTTAAAAAAAAATCTTAATTCTATTTTAATGTATAATCCGTTGCATATTTGTCAATAAATTACAATTTTCTTCTTTTATATATTTTTTTAATAAATAAAATGTATCATAAATAATATTTATGATTCATTTTTAGTTGTTGGAATATAATGCCATATTATGGCATACGACCTTTTTTCTCCATACCGAGCTATTTATATGAATTTTAATGATTTTTGGGTCAATGTTCGATAAACTACGGTTTGTAAGAAAGACATTTTTGCCATTTATCGATATTTTGGCATCCGATATATCAGCATATCGATATGGACGCAAAAATTATATCGATATCCTAAATATCGATACATTTCGCTTTGATACCCATCCCTAGATTGTGGAAAAGAGAGAAATGGATGAATTGGTTTTTAGTTGAAAGAAGAAGAACTATTTGAAAATTTATATCATAGCTATGTGTTACATATTGATGTTTTCAAGTCCTAACAAGACCACGTTCTCACATAAACATTCATAATCTATAGAAACATGTCCAATAATATCACTTCCAAAATGGAGGAAGGAAAATAGAATTATAGCATCAAGAACCCAAATCTCCACAGTTTGCATCAGTCCGTTTGGTGTGGCAGTTGAACAATTCTGGCTAAGTTTCACTTCTACTAAACGTCCAATCTCGCCATTATTTTAACATCCTGTATGTATGATTAATATATTTCAGGCTGCTGCTGAAGCTGCTAAGCTACCAGGGGTTTCCAAAGTATTATTGGCCGATGGTGGGTCATTCAAAGGATTCCTTCCCGAGAGTATCACACCCTTGGTTATTGCTACACAGAACCAATTCAAGTTTTCTCACATCATAGCTGGGGCTAGTGCATTTGGCAAAGCTCTTCTCCCCCGTATTGCTGCTAAGCTTGATGTCTCTCCTGTCTCAGATGTTGTTGAAATCAAGTCACCTGATACATTCGTCCGGACTATATATGCTGGTACAGAAGCCAAACTCTTTTTTTTTAGTGTTGATTCATATATTTGGACTAATCGGTGCTTATGAGTCAACAGTTTACTAATTGGGAAGACTAACCCCTAATCATTCTAAATGAAGTTAAATTGTTCCAATGGAACCAAAGTAATTTTAACGAATTACTTTATTGTGGGTTCTAGCTCATAGATTATTCGATGATGGCATTTTGAATATCTCTAGTTCCGAACTTCATATTGAGATCAAGTTGTCAGGTACTTGGATGCTTCGATTTACATGTCAAGTTCACCCACATGTCCACCCAATAACAAAAATACTGTGAAGTGTTCTACAGAAACAATTTCGTTTACTGATTCATTGTTCACACCTAATTGGATGAGTAGTTGGAAGTCGGCAACTACTCATCCAATTCCTACTCACTGGTCTTACTTTTCTCGTTATTTGCTAAATGAAGATACTTGAAGCCGTAGAACAACAGGTTTAAATTAACTTGTCTTGTCAGGAAATGCAAGCCTTCGGCTCGACAAGATGAATTGACATAGCACCTCAAATGATTCTGATATCTCCAAATTAATGCCAGACACGATTTACGCTATTATTCAAATCGAAAAAGAGATGGTCTCAGATGTGCTTGGTAACAAACCTTTTGTCGAAAATTGCAAAACTTTTTTTGTGCACAGCATTATAATGATTTATTTCATAACTGATGAGAAAAATCGTACTATTTGGACAAAATAGCAACTATTGGTTATTCTTAATTCCCAAATAAAACTAAGTTTTCTGTAAATACTTAGGATGCCTAACTAGGTAGGTACCTACTACAAATGGATTGCATTCTGTCACAGCGAAATCTAGAGCTGTTAATACAGTTGGATGCAGCTACGAATTTCCTCTTAATCTGAGTTTATTATCGAACTGAAATTTATCCATCTCAAATTGTGTCCTCAGGAAATGCAATCATGACACTTAAAGCTAAAGATGCAGTCAAGGTTGTCAGCGTTCGTGGTACGAGTTTCCCTCCTGCAGAAGGCGAAGGGGATGCTAAAACTGAGCCTGCTCCCACTGGTGATTTTAATGCTCCTCGAACAACTTTCGTCTCTCAGGAACTTACTAAAAGTGACCGCCCAGAACTAACGGCTGCCAAAGTTGTTATTAGTGGTGGTAAGTTTTTTTCTTTAAAAGTTCTATGATGTGATACTTAAAGGGAGGGGGGGATGATCAAGTGCCATACTGACTTTTGTTGGATTGCTTTACTCCATTTCAGTGTATTATAAGCAGTGCTCGTGGGTTTTCGGCCCTTTGTTATTAACTCAGAAGATTGATTCAATGAACACTCCCGGTGTGCTTTTTTCTAGCTAGTCAATAAACCATCACAATTCCGTGATCATGAAACATATTTGCAACCATTGGATTATATTGCTACTGTAAGGTGAGCCCTCAAAGGGACTTCTCTCTCTGTCTGGAAAGGTTGTTTTAAAATGTAAGTTTGAATAGGGATGGAGGGTTGTACTCAGAAAATGCGGCGGGGGAGGGACACAGTCCCACATCTTAAGCGCACAACCATTTGCTGATGCTTCTATTGTAGTACCTAAATGTCTGTTCTACTGATCTCACTCAGCGCTAAAACCTGTCTAATTGTTATCAATTATCTGATCTAATTGTCAACATCCTCTTTTCAAGTTTTTCATCCTTGTTACAGGAAGAGGTATGAAATCTGGTGATAATTTCCAACTTCTTTATACTCTTGCTGACAAGATGGGAGCTGCTGTTGGTGCTTCACGAGCTGCAGTCGACGCTGGATTTGTGCCTAACGATCTCCAGGTTGGACAAACTGGCAAAATAGTGGCCCCTGTAAGTTTTTCCGATTTATTTCAAGTGTTGGAATTACTCTTGGCTCAGTGGCAGTACCCACTTATCATCCATTTAACCATATACACATCAGAGTGTAGTGAATTCTATTGATCAAGGTCTCTTGATGAAAGATCAGGATTACTAGTTATCACCAATAATAGTATATTCCAGTATGCAATTAGTTGTCACGTAATTAATTATACTTTGTTACGTAATTAATTGTATTTTGTTTTGAAGGAACTTTATGTTGCTGTCGGAATATCTGGCGCTATCCAGGTAACTTGAATTATTTCTCAATTTCATGCTCATTTTGGGTGTAATTATTAGATGTAAGTATAGTTATGAAAAGAGAGTTTCAACAAAATGTGAATTTAGATTTACTGCAACAGTTGTCCTTTTCTTGGTGTTCTTAGTCGGACAAATGGGTATTAAATTATTAATTTGTCTCTTGAAATATATTCTTTACGCGCCAGGCAGGAATTTTGCGACACATGACAAAACTGGTTTTTTGCTTGCTGATGCCCTAATTTCGCAGTTTTCCTTCGTGAATCTTTAGAAACACACCAAAGCAACATCATATTAGAATGGAAATGTTTATGAAATCCAATCATCATGTATGATCATTTGAAAAAGGCATCAAATTTTCAAAAAGTTACCTATTACTGATATGAAAACTTCATCCTACTTTGAATATTGTATAATTTCAAACAGTCAGAGTTATTACCTGAGTACTGAGTGTAGATGAGTAACAGTAGAACAGAGAATATACATTCCAGGCACCTACCTACCTATTAAACTTACATTTTAAATTGATGAAAAACGCAATTTCTTACATCAAATCACAATAACACACTGGATTTTGATGCCAGAGTACAACTAGTTAAAACTGCCCCACCACTTGTCAGTTCTTGTTTCTTGAACTGTCCCTTCAACTGTCTGCCTTGTTTGAACAAATTAATTTACAATTGAAATACCTTCTTGGGCTTTGACAAAAGTTGGCCATTAGGATCACTAACCAAAATAGCACTGCTGAATATTTCATTTTGAGTATATGAAAATTGAAACTGTTAATTTCCTGCATTGAGGTGCATGATAACTACTGAACTCTGGACCTATAAAAACGAAAGTAGGCACCATTGCACTTGCCAAAATATCAAACATATTCTGTACCAATGGTGTAACTTCAAATAAACTGGTCCACCAACTTGCTTACGCTTCCCCAAACTCACCTACTTAGCCAATGAAGATATGATTATGACTGATTTCAATTATCTTTGTTTTCAGCATTTGGCTGGAATGAAGGATTCCAAGACCATCGTAGCAATCAACAAGGATCCAGACGCACCTATATTTCAAGTAGCAGACTATGGCCTTGTAGCTGACCTCTTCAAAGCCGTACCTGAACTCACGGATAAAATTTAAATTTCGTACACGATTGAATAATTTAATTTACCATCTTCAGACCAAATCCTTACATTAATTTTTGTAACTAATTGTTGAGTTTCTGGCAAATTGTACGTGTTTGCAGAAAAATGTACTTTTGGTCTTGTATCCTCCAATCTCTCTCTCTTTTCACAACTGTTAGGCCCACGGATACAGTTAGTTTCTCATCCACTATTGAATCAGTGAGGAAAATTTATATTTTTATAAATATATATTTTTACACCCTATTTATTTGTTATCCTTGTAGATGCAAAAGTACCTGGTTCGTAGACACATCAAGAATTCGCACCACCAAACTAAACAATTTCGTTTTGGAACTACTATTCCAAAAATTGGTTTTGGAATTCTACCCTAGTATTAAGAGAAAACCAAGATTCAGATGGCCTTGGGTTTTGCTAGCCACTTGATTGGCTGCATACGTAAGTAGCTTGTTGGGACCCTTTGCTATACAATTTTCTGCATTGGAATGTTCAACTGAATTCTTCATTATAAAAAGTTGCTATTTTGAGTCAGTATCGTTGTTCTCAACGCCTTGAGTATTAAAGTATTTTGAAGAAAAACGATTGTCAATACAAAGGGGTCGATTCAAAAAGAGATTGGGAAAAAGGGTTTATTTACAATGTTCATTTACTTACAAAATTATATTCTGAACTCTGCGTTAACAACAAAGTAGTTAGTACATAATTTAAAAGTCAAAATCCCCATATATTTCCAAGTCATCATTTCACAGCAATAAATACGTTGAACTAATACAGAGTTTTAGTTCAATAGTATGCATATTAGTATAGTATACGTATTAGTTCGTATATACGTATTCAATAGTATACGTATTGAACTAATACGTTGTATTAGTTCAACTTGAAGGATATCATACTGCCGTCGTAAGTTAAAACCACCTATCTCCATTTTTTTCATGTCGAAAAAAAATGCAGTGATCATCAAACTGGAGATAAGATAAAGTCTTTTTTCGAACCTTTCCGATGGAGATAGGTAATTCTACCTTGGCAGAAAAGACGCGCCACGTCGAGATCTACGCAGCCATGTGCCCAACTCCAAAAACACCAAAATGGTCGATAGGGGACTTTATCTTAGCACGGCAGCATATTATGACATCAGGAGACACAGTTGAGGAACTTGTATCAGGTATTAGTGATAACTACAATTTGTTGTTACAGGGGATTTCAGAGTCTGATTTTGATTCAAATTTACTAATTATTGACAACGGGAATAAGAACGAGGAATCCAGAGAACACTATCCCATAGTGTATTACGTAGATCACATCCTTGTTCCTCATCAAGCACTCATGATTTCCCATTGGACAAGGATTTTTTCAAAGCCAAATACCACTGAAAAGTAAAGGAAAAATATTACATCGAATTGAAAAATAAGAGATCAAAATGAAAATATAAGAAACATCAGGCCAAGTCCAGTTAAAAAACGGCCCATCAATGAAAGAGTAACTTTCCAACTCAATCAATATCAATTAAATAAATAAAATTGCCCTCATTACAATAATAAAATAAACTCATTCCTACAAGAAAATTTAATTCCACTTGTCATTTTTTCAGCACGATTTACAAATTTATTGGTTATTTTTTGACTCCTCACTGCCCACTGGAGGTACTAATATTCATGCAAGAACCAAAAACAAATTGTTGTCAATTACAGTGAATTTCCACTTGCATTTCGCATTCTAGGCACTAGGGAACAGATTCTAGTGAATGAACAGTCTACAAAAGCTGAAAAGAGGGTTTTAATTAGAGTTTAACGGAGTAACCCTAACATCATGTTGAGATCATGGCAAGTAATTGACAACATTTCTCCGGTACCTACCCTGGGAATTTGAACTTACCCAATCAGTGAAAATCTCACTAACAGGATATCAGGGCTGTCAACGTTTCACGTATGAGCATACATGTATATATGGAGGATCATGATCCAATAGTATTGACATGGGATTTGCCAAACACCAGTTGACAGTGATGCTAGAAATTTGAGCAACATCGAATGAGTAGTTCACACCACATGACTAATACCGACTTTTACTTACATCATACAATTGAAGTTGCCGCTGCTCATGCTTGGGAACAATGAGTTCATTCTTCTGCAGAGCACTCCACCCATAATGAAGAGCACCCAACACCGGTATCATGACTATCAAAACTACATTCCTTTGAAAAAACGTGCCTTCTTTCTTCATCTTGTTAATCTGAAAATCAGTAAAGATGAAGATCAACGATGAGTAAAGATTTGATATTAGTCAAATCAGTGGTGATAAGTTTTACTGGTCAGCATTTGTTGTTATGGGTACAAATATATTTTTTTTCTAGTAGAAAATACATCAACCTTGTCATATGCTGATTGGTTCCTTTCAGTTACGTTATTTACCAACAAAATACTCGTCCATTTGCTGTTCCACTTTCTGGTAGGTGTACCTAAGCGAATAATATGCACGACTGGGCGCGTGCAGCACTCCATACAGCACCATATATAGTCTTAATATTAGTAAAAACCCGCATTTTTTTATTAACAAATGTTAATTATGCTCCAATAATCTTGTATGGTCATTTTCGTTTTAGAGCACTTATGAGTACCCTAAGTTGAGCACAGCGTAATGTTTTGAAAAATAAGAAATTCGTTTGGCGTTTCACGATGCACTAAAACAAAAATGACAAACACATCGGATTGGTGCTTTTGGCACGGTGGTAACGATATTCGTGCTTTGTATACAATTCATTTCATATTTATAACAAAATGTAATAAAAAGGAAAACGCTAAAGGTCAAAGCAATGTTTGTGACTAGTATCTGAAAATATTCCTAAAAGTTTCAGTCATGCAGCATGAATTACCGAGCGTAGTTGGCAACTATGTCAAAACTCGTCCATAGGGACAGCTTCTTATTTGGAAACCATATGACCCCAAAATAGATCATATACATATAGATTAGTTGGACAGAGAGAACTCGTCATATACTACTATTGAACTAATTCATACCGAAAATCTCAAATGAGTCCAAAACCCGTACTGAATGACCAAATGTGTAGTTTAGGTATGAAACAGAGACTCATAAAATATATAAAATCATCCGAGATTAATGGTCAACTTTTACAATGATGATTGAGTACCTAGGTACTAATAATTAGTACCTACCTCTCTTGGCAATGATTATTATTACTAATGAGGATCAAATCTATTCATATCAAATGGTTCCGTTGCCCCAAGTTTTCACCTTCTGGAAACTGATTTGTACATCTATCTCTCGTCGCCTCTTTTTATCACTATTTTCGCTCTCTCATTTGACAGCTAATGCACTCTGCCAAAAGGCAGAAGCTGATTTGCAATCCCTGACTAGGTATACACTTGGTAACAGTGACATTTATAACCTTGAGCCGGAATTAAACGGAATTTGAGAAAATGTTCAAGTACATTTCACGTACTGTACTTGATTCAAGCATCCAATTATTCCGTACACCCTGCATAGGGATACCATGGTCAGTCTTTCGGTTCTTGACCTTTTTGGGGCGGCTGTGTAATAAACAAGCAGCTACCAGTTCTACTTGAGGTTCCTAAGTCCTGAGAAAATAGAATCATCGTACGCTAGGAAAATAGAATCATCCTTGGCCCAAATAGAACTTCCACTCCCACCAAATTCTGTGGCCCAGAAAATTGCAGTGCGGACGGACAAATTGTCTTCGGTTATCAGAATCGAAGTATCTTCAAACATTGACGATTGAATTGGCAGAGGGAAAGTTCAGGATATAAACTACAACTACAGTGACAGCAAACCCCGAATTGAGGATTTCAATTCGTACCATCAATGATAGTCACTTAGTAAGGAATAGTTAAGGTAGATAATAGTGGCTTCTACTATTCGCTGAATGATGTACGCCACGTAAGGGGATAATGAAAAGCACGATTTTCAAACATCGTACTTACGAATGATGAGTAGAATAAATACATTACCGACAGGGAATGAAGAGCTCGTTGGAAGAAACTACTGGCCACGGAAGAAGCTGCGCGTTGATGATATCACCAGGCTAAATCCATAAGCGGACAACAGAAATGATTCGACCACACAAACCGAAAATCACAAACCCATAAAGTTTACAATGCTATGGCCAAATGACAGTAATATTGGTGGTTGATGATTTCAGGATTCACAACACCGGCAGATGATAGCGATAGCACCGCTGATATGCAGAATTAGTGATAACTCACCGCAGTCATGTTTTCGGTCGCCGTTGACTGCGCTGCAATCGCAATCAACATGGCGGCAGAGTGACAGATTGGCAGGTACCTGACTGATTACCTATTTTTTGTGCCTTCGGGCCTCATCTATTATTCGGGCCTTATCTAACATTATTCTAAATTTAAGTCAATGGATTGTACCAACTAATCAGTTATTACAATTGAATTGTTGACATTTTCATGTATTGAGTATAAAAACACTGCACAGTAAATTGTTTGCAACCTCGGAGGGACTGAGGATGCCCCCCTTACCAAGGTGCTTAAATCTTTTGTATGCAAGCGCTGGACAGTTACAGAGTATGTGCTCTGCTGTCTCTGGCTCACAGTCACAAAGTCGACAGTCATCTGTCCTGCATATTCCCATCTTTTTGAGGTGGTACTTGACTGGACAGTGGCCAGTTAGGAGGCCTATGACGGCCTTTATGTCCTTCCGGCTGAGGGAAAGGAGAGCCCTGGCTCTCCTTCTGGAAAAGCGTACGAACTGCTTGGCTTGTCTCATTTTTGGAGCGCTTTGCCAATGCTTTGTTCTCTGCTTGTCAACCCACTTCCCCACTTCTCGGGCTATAAAGCTCTCCGTGATGCCAAGGAAGGGTTCTGGTCCAATTGGGTTTGACGTGGATGCCTGTTTGGCGAGGCGATCCGCCTCTTCGTTGCCTTTTATGCCCTCATGACCCGGCACCCACAGCAGCGTCAATTTGTTGCCATGGGCAGCCATCTTGAGGGAGTTTAGGCAGCTACAGGTAAGCTTTGATTTTATGGAGAAGGCCGAGATGGCCTTCAATGCTGCCTGGCTGTCTGATAGAATATAGATCTTTGCGCCCTTTAGTCTTTTCCTGGCGATCTCCTGGGCACAAATATCTATTGCATGGGTTTCCGCTTGAAAGATGGTGGCCAAGGCCCCAAGGGGCTTAGACAGGCTAAATCTGGGGCCTTTTATCCCCAGGCCTGCTTTTTCATCCATCACCGACCCATCTGTGAACCACAGCAGTGATCCTGGCTCTAATTGAGGCATGCCTCTTTCCCAGAAATCACGATCTTTTATTATTACTCTGAATGGAAGATCAAAATTCATCCTCTCTGGCATTTTGTCAGAGATTGGTGAAGCCACTGGGTCTACCTTGACAAAGTCAAGGATGGACGCGTGGCTATTTTTCCTGGCAGGGTGTTTTATTATTCCTGCTTGCAGCATCCTCATGGCCCCCAGGTAGGCCACCCTCTGTATGTGGAGATGAAGGGGTTCAAGGTCAAGTAAAACCTCTAGTGCTGCAGTAGGGGCGGTTCTCATTGCCCCTGTTATTCCAATGCAGGCCTGGGTCGATTTTAGCTAGGCCCTATTGTTCTCGGTCCAAAATTTGAAAACTCGAATTTCCTAAAAAAAAATGTGTACCTACCAAAATGCGTTCCAGACCATCCTGAATTCACTCTCAAGAGACAAAAATAAATGATATATCGAGGGTGAAGTGGCAACAAGGCCTACCTCAAGTGGGGGCTGAACAACATGGCCTAAGTGTTTTCTTGAAAATTTACAGGAGGCACAAAAAACTGTTTATTTATAAAATGTGGGAACATAATATTATATGTTATATTATGAACATTATATGTTATATTATAATGTTTGCAACTATAGACACTTCTGGGTGCCAATATACTATAGGTACAGACAACTTACAATAGTTTTAAGTGTAATAATTTTAATAGATTTCAATTTAAATCCCGCAAAATAAAAAAAAAGTCAATATGCCAAATAATGTCATTTAGGCCATGTTATTCTGGACTATTTGTGGTAGGGCATGTTGACCAGCCCTATCTCAGGTAGGCCGTGTTGTTCAGCCCCATTTGAGGTAGGACTTGTTGCCACTTTACCCTCGATAGAGTACCTAGGTATTTTATTTAATAATTTATTTAATAACTCTTGATAGAATTGATATAAAAAGTTCAAATTTGCACAAAAAGTCTGTCTTGGCAATTGAAAGGCTAAGTTTGTAGATGGGCAGAATCAGGTCACTCTAATGTGTGTTAGGGGAGTTGTGTGAGTGGGGGGGGGGGGGGGGGGTAAATTACCCATAAATTCCAAAAATGAAACAGTCTGAAGGTTCGGAAGAGCGTGGTCGTCCTGTCCCGTCCCATGACTCATCAGCTAGTCTCCACAAACCCCCGTCCCCCCACCCAATTTGACCAAGATCGCATCGCACGCATCCTAGAAGAGGGGTACAAGTCCGAAAAATTTAGTCAAGTCTGCCCCCCACTCCTTTCTCCTTAAAAAAAAAAGAATATTTTTGTCCTATGAGCTATTGGAGCATTAGTGTGGGGAACGATTTCCGCAAAGATCACTAAAATCAGGGATGTTGCTATGGAGACACAGCCTTTTATGTATGAGAGAAATTTGAAACCCGATTCCAGGAAAACAAATTTTTGGACTTGTATCCCTCTTCTAGGATACGTGCGGCATCTCCTCGCCTCTTCCTACCTCTCTCTAGGGCTTGAAACGGGACCTTAACAGTCCTTCAAAGTTCCTCTTTGAGTTTCTCTCGTTTTGGGGTGTGGGGTTGTTCAATTGTGGCAGTCAAGTCATTGTGGGTGTCAAGTGTGATTTGACTTACACTTGACACGCATTAATGAGCATTGTTCTTCTACAACTATGTTTCCTTTCTTATTACGTATTTTTTTCAGGCGGACAGTGCAATTTTATTAGTTACATTGTTGATTTAAAAAATTAAAAATTATAAATAAATTTAAAAACCTCGGGCCCACCATTAGAACAATCGGAAGCCTGACTCCATATCCGGCACCTACCATCTGTTTCGTCTCCAATTTTAGTCAAAAGTCAAAGTCTTCGTCTTTGCTGTCACGCAGCGAATTCTCAAAAGATTTCGTTTTCCATTTCTTATCAATATGATAAAACCAGGATTGCCAGCAATCATGAACACGTATTCCTGGCCAACGTGGTATTTGGCACAGCACTGATCCCATTCGGTGTGAGCAACAGTATTGAAATACCGGTTCAAGTTTGAGGGAAGAAACATTCGATCAACAGAAGCATTTGGTTCATATACAGGGTGTCTACAACAATTATGGGACATACTCAAGTAATCAATTCAACAGCTAATTTGCAACGAAAAGTGCCTCTTACAATTTTTTGGTTTATTATCTTCGATAATGAACCATTGGAATCGCCCAAAGAAAAATTTTTTTTAACCCCCCCTCAAAATTTTTTGGTTTACGTTTCAAGATACGTAGATTCAGAAAATCGAATAAAAAAAAACTCTGCAAATTCTTGACACAACGGTTTATTATCTTCCTTGTGCAGATCACCCTTCTGTCTATACCAGACTGTATTGCAAATCGGCACCATACCATATTCTCACCGTACTCATACCATACCATACGAATTTCTTTCCTATCATACCATACTGTATTATTCCAAATCATACATACAATAATATACCATACCATACTCATACCATGTCATACAAACCGAGTGAATAATGAAATGTCATCCATTTCAGACCTATATTTAAAATTTCAAGTATCTAGCTCATCATCAACATTTAATTTGTTTAAACAAATAGGTATTATTTAAACAATTTTACAGACAAGAAACCGAGTGAATATTGCATTGTTATCCAGTTCTAACCTATTTTTAAAATTTCAAGTCAATAGCTCATCATCAAAATTTAATTTGTATTATTACAAAAAGGTATTATTTAAACAATTTTACAGATGAGAAACCGAGTAAATATTGCAATGTGGTCTATCCCCGACTCACGGTTAAAATTTCTAGACTGTAGTTTACCGGGAAGATGAAAAAAGGTAGTTTTATTCTGGGCGTCTGGGGGTTAACGGCCGTTTTCGACGCGAAAGTTTAGTGTTTTTCCTAAACCTTTGCGCGCTCACTGTGAACGAACAGCTGGTCGCACAAAAACCCAATTGGTCTTAAAAGATTCGTAATTTTTCAGGTCATTCAAAAGTGAACTAAACATTACACGGTTCAGTTAAATATTTGGAGATATGACATTGTCGAAATTTTAAATTTCGTTTTGAACCCCTTCCCCTTGACCTAGGGTTATGAAAAGTTTCGAGGATCATTGTGGGGCTGGTCCAAACCCAGAAACCAAATTTCGTAATTTTAGCTCAACGCTAACTGGGCAAAACGGCGTGGACGGCGGACGGCGGACGGGGGACGGCGTACGGCGTACGGCGTACGGCGTACGGTGTACGGCGTACGGCGTACGGCGGACGGACGGATTTTTTTTTATTCGATTTTCTGAATCTACGTGTCTTGAAACGTAAACCAACAAATTTTGAGGGGGGGTTAAAAATTTTTTTTCTTTGGGCGATTCCAATGGTTCATTATCGAAGATAATAAACCAAAATCCGTCCGTCCGCCGTACGCCGTACGCCGTCCGCGCCACTTTGCCCAGTTAGCGTTGAGTTAAAATTACGAAATTTTTTTTATGGGTTTCGACCAACCCCACAATGGTCCTCGAAACTTTTCATAACCCTAGGTCAAGGGAAAGGGGTTCAAAACGAATTTTGAAAATTTGAAAATCTCATATCGCGAAAAATTCATATAGAACGGTATGTTTTTTATTTCATATTTAGATAGAGTTTGTTCCGTAGAATTTTTTAAGACCATCCGCAGCTCTGTACGACCAGCCGTTCGTTCACAATGACGGCCCAAAGATTGTGCCTCACAACCCGATCGTGAATCAAACTGTTGAAATACAGGTCCATTTTCATACTAACAAGCTCTTTGGAACATCATATGGCTTAAGTGATGTCGAGTTTGTTGTTCTGAGGTGCGTTTCGTGCTACGGAAATGAAGGTAATTTCGAATGTTTGTTGGTAGGTACTTCTTTTATAGAAAAATTATTACCGACGCAGTATTAAAAACCCCAGAATTATATCGTATTAATTAATCATAATTAATAATAATTATTATTAATAACATATACGAATTATTAATACCTAAAAATAAATTATAAGAATTTTCAATAGGTATGTACTTGATAAAATTGTTAATAATTAGTGATAATTGATAATAATAATTAATCTAACATTTAGGATCTAGACATTTAGACCTAGTGATCTAGACAGAAGGGTGATCTGTACAAAGAAGATAATGAACCGTTGTGTCAAGAATTTGCAGAGTTTTTTTCATTAGGTAATCAATTAAAAACCCGATTTTTTTCACTTTTAAGATTTTGTTTGTGTTTTCGACCTTGTCTGAGTATAACGGTTCTAACTCCCTTGACTTACTATGTAAAAGGAAAGTTGAGGATTCGGTAGGAAAGAGCGTTAAATTTGCTATCTCCCTGGTTCGGCTTATGACAGTACTAATTGATGAAAAAATGGCTAAAGTACAAAATTTGAAGATTCCTTGAAAATCACCGTTTTTCCTTTCGTATTTTGCGCTATCAGCACGGGGTTCATTCGGCGTGCACTCCTCGGGAAAAACTTACCCAGAATCTTAGCTTTTCAATGGTATAAAAAAAAGTTTTTCACAGTGAAATTTGTTGGAGAAAATGACGTTTGAGTCCTGAAAAACGTGGGTTTTTAAGGGAAAATCAACGTTTTCCACCAAAAGCCAAATTGCTTCATGGAAGTGAGTTCGGTATCGCAATTAAAGCATTTTTGACACTAAAACGAATGGTGACACTTGCAAAGTGCTGTGGACGAAGCCCAGTAGCGTTGTGCTAAAATTACGAAATTTGGTTTACGGGTTCGGACGAAACCCACAATGATCCTCGAAACTTTTCATACTCATAAGTCAAGGGTTCAAAACGAATTTTGAAATTTTGAAAATTTCAAAACTCGGACAATTCAGATGGAACGGTATAGTTTTTAGTTCGCCTTTAGTTAGACTTTATTTTTTCGAATTTTGTAAGACTATCCGAAGCTTTGTACGATCACCCGTTCGTTCACAATGAGGGCTCAAAGTTGGAACAGATCGAATGACTTCAACATTCATACGTGTCCAGCTGATTCGAACAGCACATGGTGTCAGAAATCGAGTTAAGATATCATATTTAATAATAATTATTGATAATAATATATGAAAATTATTAATAACTAACAATAAGTAAATAACAACAGTTTTCACTACTTCATAAAATTATGAATAATTAATGATGATTCATAATAATCTAATAATCAATCTAACATTTAGTGATTTAGACAGATGGGTGATCTGCACAAAGAAGATAATAAACCGTTGTGTCAAGGATTTGCAGAGTTTTTCTGCTGTTTTGCCCCACAGTGGCGCCTCGAGGTGAATTACTACTGGCTAATGAAGACGGTTGTTCACTTGAATCACTAAACGGTATGAATTAATCAGTCCAAGCTAACACCCGGACTATCTGGCGGCAAACGCAAACGTCTACCAAATTTACAGAACATTGTAAGCTTCCATAATTAAGTAATGATTTGGTGGCTTTTGGTGAAAATTCGTTTGATGCTCTTCCGGACGCCTTGCTAGCTATGATGTCGGCTATACTGCAAAACACACAAGTATTTCGATTCGGCAAACTTTATAAGGCGAGACAATACATAAAATTTATATACATCATGCTAACTTGGTTATTATTTCTCTCTGCTTCCCTTAAAAATGGTCGTCTCCTAGCCTGAAAAACGCCTGGATGTATATAATGTATATTATATATATATATATATATTCATCGATATGGTGGTTACGAGGGGGGGGGTCTAGATTTTACCATTATAATCTACGGAATCAAATAAAAGTTGTTGGGGATTTGTAAACATTAATTTTTCAAATTAATTTACAGACCGAGGTAACCCCAGGTTTAAAAACATTAATTTCGATATCTGAAAACCATCTGCTGTTCGAATCAACTGGGCCAGTATGAACATTGACCCCTTAGGCTGCCATGATTCACCCTCATGTTGACGACTTTTGATATGCTCCAACTTTGAGCCCTCATTGTGAATGAACGGCTGGTCGTACAAACCTCCGGATGATCTTGAAAAATTCTAAAAATTAAACACTACTCAAATGAGAATTAATTACGAGAATTGAATGAGAATTAAGCTTAATGAATAACGAATTAAGATGAGATAATAATCTTCAAAACATGTTTCATCTGAAGTTTTCGAGATATGAATTTATCAACATTTCAAAATTCGTTTTGAACCCCTTCCCCTAAACCTAGGGTTATGACATGTTTTAAGGATCATTTTGGGGTTGGTCCAAACCAGTAAACCAAATTTCGTAATATTAGCAACGGTTTATCATCTTCTGTCCAGATCAGTGTCATCAATACAATAACCTTGTAAGCAAGCACGTGCCATAACTACACGAAATGATGGGAGGAATAAGCTAAATATTGTGTGCCCGTTCGGGGAGATTCCCAGATTGACATTACCGGTTACTAACTCATGGATGGTTAACTCAATTCCGAAGTGACCCAATAATTTATTATTTATATAAATTATTGGTAGAATACTTACAAATGATAGATTATTTATAATTTGTCAACATGTAACTAATTCCGTGAGTGCGTCCTTCCTGCCCGTCCCTAAATAATATGTAGATCTATGTATTATATATGTATCATGTATTATCATACTAACAAACCTAATTCTGGTCAAAATTAGAGAAGAAACAAGAATAGAACTTCGTTCAAAGATGAGCGGTTTTGAATAAAAAATTTGGATTAATCAAATTTGAGTTTATTGTGTTTCAAGATTGCATGTTGTTTCAATTTTGTACTATCGGGCGAAATAGGAAAAATCGACTGGAGCATCCGCTAACAAGTATCACTTGATCAAACATTATCCTCCCCGCTGATTGTTCTTCCCATCGATGTGTATACCCATCGAGGTATAAAGGGTGGTCCAAGAGTTAGATACCCCCCCTTTAATTTCTCTAATTTTCGGATTAAAAAAATCGGACAAACACCATTCTGCATAATTTTTTTCGTAGTTTTCAAAAATGATAAAATTGCGAGTTGCGCGCTTGCGCAAATGTGCGCAACGCGCATCAACTTTGTATTTTCAAACGGAAACCCCCTTTTTTTATTGCAGATTTGGATTCCACGTCAAATTTCATGAACATTTTACTTCGACAACCTTTTTTATTGGGCGCGCCCAAGAGCGTCCAGAAGCGCACTAAGTTGAACTAACCGCGTTTGCTCGTCATTTCGACAAAACGAAAAACCCCAGTGTGGCACATGAAATTTAATTATTTTTCGACACTGAATCACGTGGTGATATCAGTTTTTTTTAAAAATTGGAATTAAGTAAACCGGGATTATAGCCTGTAACATGGTCGTTTTTAAGAAAAATCACCTTATCCTGGATCTTGATCAGTTTACTTTTAGTTAGATGTGTTTTTAGGCAGGTGGGTAGGTATCTAAAGTATCTTGTTAGGCCATATGATTCAATTTCCCTCGCCTTTTCCCAACCCGGGTTGGCCAGGCTTGGGACCGGCTAATTCAAAAATAAATCCTACTCCTCGATGATTTTTCTTCTAAACTAAAACAACAACAAATTCCTTCTCTGCCATCGCAAACTTTGGAGGAATAAAAGAGATTAAAAAAGAGATTATCGACCGAAGATAACCATTTTTTAACCTCCCTCAAAATTTGAGGGTCTACGGTTCAAGATACGTAGATTCAGAAAATCGAATTAAAAATATTCTTAAAAAGGATTCTCCTAACTTTTTGTCACCCTAGGTCAATGGGAAAGGTTTCAAAAGTTTACAGTCTAATTACATAATGATAGTTCCAAAATTAAGGTGGCTTTCTGATCCTAATTAGGACCTTAAGGTCCTGTGACCCGTCCAGGCTGTTAAGAACTGTTTAAGGCGCTTAAGAACTGTTTAATTTTTAGAATGTTAGATCATCCGTCATGGTGTCATCCGTGTGGTGTACGACCAGCCTTTCGTTCACAGTGAGGGCTCAAAGTTGGAGCAGATCAAAAGCTGTCAACATGCGAGTGAATCGTGAGGCAGCCTCTCGGTTCAATGTTCATACTGGCTCAGCTGATTCACTCAGCACAGGGTTTTCAGATATCAAGTTAATTAATAATAATAATTATTAATTTGTATGACTAATTATCAATAACTAACAACAATTATTACTCATTTATAATAATTAATAATAAATTACACTACTTGATAATAATTAATTATAATGATAATTCATTTAATAATCATTCAATCATTTAGTGATCTATACATAAGGGTGATCTGCACAAAAAAGATAATAAACCGTTGTGTCAAGGACTTGCAGAGTTTTTGTTGTATAATTTTGGCAAAATTGTCTAACAACAGTGATTTCAGACAATGTCTTCTGGCAAACATTGAAAACGTTGAAAAGCATTGTACAGGAAAACATTATTTTGACTGAAATTTTAAAAGAGTCTAAAGAAAAAGAATCCCCAATGTTCGCTGGCAAATCATAATAGAGTTTGGCACCACGGTATACACAGAATCGCTGGCCAGGATCGTAGTCTGGCAGAAGGGGATCTTAATGCTTCCGCAACTCCGAGTGTTTGACGTATTTATTTGATACTATGATCCTGCCTGGATACATTTATAGGTCTCAATTAGTGTCACTGTATTAACAGTAGTAGTGACAGCCGGGGCTTGAAACAACCTAAAAAGCTCCATAGAAGGAAAACGCTTACACGTTTTTAAAAGAATTTTTATCAAAGCTTTTTGGACAATTATGAGAGGTTTGATTTGAGTAACCTGATTTGAGTAACCTCTGAAACCCGTGTATGTTTACCGGACGTCACGAAACGCGTATTCTTGGTATCCACATCTCGGCTCCTGTTTGACCAATCAACTTGAAATTTGGTGTGGATCATTGTGGTGTGGATAACAGAAAGACCTGAAAGTTTCAAATCGCTAAGTTCAAAGGGAGCCGAGTTATACAACTTCCAAAACCTAGTTTTTCGCCTTTACCTTGTTCTTCTTCTTGTTCCTGTTCTCCTTATTCAAACGGTCATGGCTACAGCCTCTCCATCTTCACCGACTGACTTGAAATTTTGAACAGAGCTTTGTTTCAGCTTGAGACAGAACCTTGTAACAGATTGACCCATTATCTCAGCCCAAAAAACGTTTAGAAACAAAAAAACAGAAATTTTGCTCTTATAGCCATGCCGCAGGACTGTGGATTTTTCAGTCTATTTTCGGGTTATCCGCGATTTTCGCTATCCGCGGTGCCCTTGCCACCCAATTCCGCGGTATAATCGGGGTTCTACTCTATTGCGAATCCTCCTCCACTACCAAGTGAACCATTGTGGTTACTTGACATATCGTGGGGGAACTTAGGATTCATGACTCCTACATTTGAACTAAGAAAGAGTGGGAGATATTGAGGCCTGTCAGTAGGAAGGGGGCGGAGTTAGGGGCCATGAGGGGCGTGACCACAACATCTTCAACAGATCAGAAACCAGTCTTGTCAAGAACTCCAATACACGCGCTACAATACATCGAATTATTACCCGACGACCTCTTCATATGGACCAGGAGTCTAGCGGTGAGTCATTTCATACAATATAATTAAATATTAGCCGTGAATATTTTGTTCATCAACTAGCGGCCCAATAATGTTTGGCTCTGTGGATCTTCTGCGGTCACACTTCCAAGGTGCTCTTTCGGGAACACCACATATCGGACACATCCAATTTAGCGAGTATCAGGACGTTGTGCAGTTCAGTGTCGGAGTTGTTTGGTCGTGATGACGAAACGTTTTGTCATTGTTGTTAGACGGAATACGACTACTGCCTCACTTCGTGGTGCCAAGAAATCATCTACCCATTGAAATGGATATTTGTGGTTTGACTGATCACAGTTGAAGTGGACTCGTATGTTTGTATAGTGGTGTGTTCATGCATATCTATGATCACACATTCACAACAATCTCCTAGTATGCTGAATAAACAATCACGTATATGCCGCAGTACGAGAAAACGCTCAAAACGCAGTCGCGAGAAATCTTACATATCTCTTATAAAGCATTAGGTCCGGTAAGCAAGGTAGCTCTAGTATACACGTGCGAATGCGTTCGCTACCAAATCTACTCCTAACTCATCAAAATCTTACGCCTTTTAGTATTGGGTTCTTCAAGCATGACAAATGTGAGTCAGACGCGACGGTACTACTACAACCTTAGATATGATAACATTGGCCCGCTGAATCGTGATCATGATCAAAATTTTGGCATTTGTCAATATGAATAAGTTGAACATGAAGTCCTAGATACTCACAACTTGTGAGTCATACAACGAATCATGACTGTCACCGCGGAATCTGACATTACTTATACAATGCACAAAACTGGAAGAATCAAACTAAGTGCAAACATTTTCAAATTGGTTAGGTAACCAGTGCAACATGACGAAGTGCTCGACTGCATTTCCATGCAGTTCATCCTTTCATCTTATTCAGTCAGTGTCTCATTTAGTTACTTCATCCTACTAACCAAAGATATCTGATTACCGATTTCGCTATATAATAATTAAAATGGTAATCAACTCTTTTAATGGCAATAAGGTCTTTTAATTGAAACATGAGTACGGAAAGACCCGAGTTCCTCATTTTATCAATAACATCGGCGAAGCATTTGTTGGAAACTGTTGAACTTGACCAATAAACTTCATGGTTTTACGCAGCTTACGTATGATTCAGAGTAGTATTATAATAACAACCACTCCTGAATATAACCTGGACTTAGGGGTATCCACTGATTATTTTTGTGGTGTTTGTGTTGGTTGAATATTTGTAAAACACAATAACTCAAATTTGACCCACTAATCGTCTCCAAACATTGCACACCTTACACACAACTTATCCTTAGTTTTGTAATTACTAAAATGTGGGAGAAATTTGGGATATTTCGCATGTGGCAGCATTTATACAGGGTGTAACCCTTAAGGTCGTACCAGCGACCAGGGATCGATTCTACAACTAATTTCTGATGAGAAGACTTCTTAGTGTCCTTTTTTTTTTTATGCCGTATGCAATTCGGCTTTTTTCGTGTTTTCGACTTTAAAGTAGCATATAATAAGCAGTCATTAAAATGGACTTGCATACTGTAACCCTAAAAGTTGGCCCCAAAGCTCAGCTTTCCAACGGTATGATAAAAAAAAGAAAAAAAAAATTGTTTACAGTGGTGGTTATGGTGTAAAATCCTCGTTCCCGTGCCAAAAACCGTGGATCTTTCAGTAAAAATCGACAAGTAAAATATTTCGCAAAATTGTCATTTTTACCGTGAAATGAGTTAGGCAGCAATCTTGTTCGCAATCTTTGTTTCGCTGAGTCAAATGATGACACAAGACTTCTCGAATAAGCAGTCACTGATATCTTGTTATTGACATCTTCCAGTTTTATGAACTGTTATTTTGTTTTGCATCCTAATTAGGCGTTAAGCTTTCATTTTCTTTTTACCGAATTTTCGAAGAAAATGTAGCTATTGTTCTCGGTCCAAAAGTTTAAAACTCGATTTTTGAAAAGTTTTCATACCAAAATCCGTTTCAGACCATCCTGAATCCACTGCCAAAAGACACCAAAAAATATGTGTATATATAATATATATACATTATATTTATATTATGAATTTTAATGATTGTACAGGAGGATGAAAAGTATATAGAAACAATTACAGAAATGATAAAAACGGGAATTTTCGCGTTACAGCGTCATCAGCCCGGGCGGTAAGTGTTTCTATAAAAGTTTTTGGTTTATTATCTTCGATAATGAACCATTGGAATCGCCCAAAGAAAAAAAAATTTTAACCCCCCTCAAAATTTGTTGGTTTACGTTTCAAGATACGTAGATTCAGAAAAACGAATAAAAAAAAATCCGTCCGTCCGCCGTACGCCGTCCGCCGTACGCCGTCCGCGGCACTTTGCCCAGTTAGCGTTGAGTTAAAATTACGAAATTTTTTGTATGGGTTTCGACCAACCCCACAATGGTCCTCGAAACTTTTCATATTCCTAGGTCAAGGGGAAGGGGTTCAAAACGAATTTTGAAAATTTGAAAATCTCATATCTCGAAAAATTCATATAGAACGGTATGTTTTTTATTTCATATTTAGATAGAGTTTGTTCCGTAGAATTTTTTAAGACCATCCGCAGCTTTGTACGACCAGCCGTTCGTTTACAATGACGGCTCAAAGATTGTGCCTCACAACACGATCGTGAATCAAACTGTTGAAATACAGGTCCATTTTCATACTAACGAGCTCTTTGGAACATCATATGGCTTAAGTGATGTCGAGTTTGTTGTTCTGAGGTGCGTTTCGTGCTACGGAAATGAAGGTAATTTCGAATGTTTGTTGGTAGGTACTTCTTTTATAGAAAAATTATTACCGACTTAGTATTAAAAACCCCAGAATTATATCGTATTAATTAATTATAATTAATAATAATTATTATTAATAGTAAATACGAATTATTAATACCTAACAATAAATTATAATAATTTTCACTAGGTACTTGATAAAATTGTTAATAATTAGTGATAATTGATAATAATAATTAATCTAACATTTAGGTTCTAGACATTTAGACCTAGTGATCTAGACAGAAGGGTGATCTGTACAAAGAAGATAATGAACCGTTGTGTCAAGAATTTGCAGAGTTTTTCCCAATGTTTGAATACAAACCACAATCTAAATCGTGTGGTAGTCAAAACCTATCCAATACCTTGAAATGTAAACCAAAAATTTGGAGAGAGTACATTTTTTATTTTTTGAAAACAATTAACCAAAATACACGGTCTTGGTGTGCGGCGCACCAAGGAGGCCCTCGTTTGGCTAAGGCTCTCCACCAAGACCTACCAATATTTCAGACATTTGTATTGATTATTTGAGGATATTCAGAATGACTGATCATTATGAACTTTCTGCATGATTGGTCACTAATCACTACTGCACAATTCTTCTGATTTCTATGATACTGGGATGAGGTGGTGGAGGTTCGGAAACGGTGATAGGTAGGATTAAATCAGACATAGCTTATATATAATATCCCACCAATTCGGATTTTCCGGTTAGATAAGACTTTCCCTATTTGGTATCAGAACAATAATGGTAGGTTCAAACCCTTAAGACGTCTACAACGATAATATCGTTATAGACGTCATATTCTGTTCAACCCCCCGCCAAATCTAGCTGTTCACTCCGCATACCTAGTAAGCACGGTTCAGAGCGTCAAAGAAAAAGTTGTACTTTCCTACAGCTTTTGACAAATATCTCAGAATTATGAAGTTTGACGGAAAAGCTAGTTCATAAAAAAATAAACAACATAACCAACCACTAGTTGCCCCATGAATTTTTGTGTTACTCAACGGTACGGAGACATGGAGGGGTACCAACTTAAAAAATTCTCGAAATCACTTTAAAATCAGCAACGTTTCAATGAAAATAGTACAGCGTACAAATACATGCGTCGCTAAATACGTAGTATTTTGTATTTTTCTGTATAGCTTTTGTAATTTTATATTGCCTCTTCAATCAGAAATCAAAATTTATTACCCTACACTGAAATGTGATGTTATTTCGTATTTAGAAAGTATGATATAATGATATGTTGATATAAGTAACTCCAACTGTTGTTAGTTGGAAACAAATCTTAGAACTCTTCTTCATCATCAATAAATAGTGGGCCTTAGTTGGTGCATCCAAGTCTTGAGCAATTCCTGTACACCTTTGAGCGGTTCAATATTGCCTCTTTCAGTACTGGGAGTTTCGGAGAAATTCATTTTTGCAAATGCATAATACTTTGAGCAGCAGAATTCGTAATTTTAATGAACGCTGATGGCCCTTATCCCTAGCCCTATTTTAGTGGTGCTAAATCTAAATCCAAAATGAAGATCGGTTGCCTCTAACCAATGAGTGACTTTCTGAAGAATCATAATTATGTTATTCACTATCTGATGAATTCTACTCCTCAACTCGTGGGTTGTTTTGTCTTTATATTAACTACGCAATTACTTTTCTTAATCTAACCAAGCGTCGCTTTGTGACGCCACGGCACCAGTTTCTGGCATTGAGCGTAAAATGTCAATTCGACACCAGCAGTAGTCAAAATCGGAAGATTTTTCGGCTTTACCTTCTTCCCAGTCAAATTCCAAAACTCTGGCGGGCCAATGTAAAACCAGATAGATTTTTGAATTGGACGAAGAAACAAGCACGTAAATCAGTTAAGAATTGAGTACTGGTCAGCACATAATATAGCACATATATAGCACTTATATTATAAGATTTCATCACAAGCATACATGTTTCACTCATATGTTAAGTTATTTAGGAAGTCAGATGCAAGTACATGTACATGAACCACACACACAGATCTACACTCATGGGTTGACTCATGATGGTCTGAAACGGATTTGTATGTGATCGTTTCTTTCTCAGTTCCATGTTTGTCCACTTGCGATCTGGATCGAAAACATAAGCACTTGCTTCTGACTTCCTGAAAATTCTGAACATAGGAGTAAAACTTCGTGCATTATCAGCTCTACCTGAACCAACTGACTTAAACATTTTTCTAGTCCCAGCTTTCCAACATAATTTTAATTGTATAATTTTAATCAATTCTGCTCGTTCAACTGTAAAAATGTGACTGTTTCCCATCACTTTTTACGAGTTTCATGGTTGGAGTTATTCGAAGTCATAATAACCCATAATTACTGTTCTCTCGCTTTGTGCCAAGCGCACAACCAACGCAAAAACCACGCTTTGCCGCGATCAATAATCAAACATTTCTATAATAATATTTCATGTGAATTTCTTTAAAAACGTGAAGAGAAAGATTCAAGTTTTGACGAGAGTTTACTTACGCCTGAGTGTGATTTCCCAGCACATACCTATCTGATGAAATTCAGGCGATGTTTTCAAGTTGATTTTTCAGTCAATGGTGCTGTAACCTTTACGTGGTAAACAACCTCATGAGGGGATTCTAGAAGATCTGATACAATTGAAAATTGATTCTGGTGACTGTGATCTTGAAAGGTTCACAGAAGAAGGAAAGAAGAATGCGAGGTATTTGTCTCCAAAAATACAAAACGAACTTATCTGTTTATGTGGGAACGTAGTGAGCTGCATCATAGTTGAATACATGAAGAAAGCTTGCGCATTTTCCATATTGGCTTATGAGACAGCTGATAAATCGGGGAAGGAACAGAACGTTGGTACGCGAGGACTTTCTGGGATTCGTTGAGTTGGAAGTGATGGATGCAACAACTATTGCAACAGCAATAGATAATTTCCTTGTTAAAAGTGGTCTCGAGCCAGAAAAATGTGATGGGCAAGGCTATGATGGTTGCTACGCAATGGCGGGGAAAGATGGTGGCGTCCAAAAATTCATCAGGGATAAATACAAAAATGCTTTATATTTCCATTGTGCGAGCCATCGGTTAAACCTGGTTGTTAATGTTTGAATTTGGTCGTTGAAATCCGCAATACTATCTCCACAATAAAAGAGATTGTCAACTTTTTTCGTCAGTCAGTGCTGCGGAGGAAGCACATTCCTAACATACCTGCATTTTGTGAGATCAGATGGTCCAAAAAATATCGATGCATTTCTGTTTTCATGAAGCATTTCGTGGAAATAGTTCAGGCATTGGAAAAGCTCACTACAGAGGAAAATAGTAATACAAGAAACAAGGCGTTTCTGCTTTTCAGTGCCGTAACACGACCAATTTTCATCATTTGTGCCTTCATTATATCCAAATACTCGGCTCTGTTGCAACCAGTGGTAAATATTTTGTAGGGAAAACACCTGAATTCGCTTCAATGCAACGATCATATTGAAACTATGTTGTCAACTGTGAGGAATCACCGTAAGTCTGCTGATTCTGTGATGGGAGATATTTATGCATCGGCCAAAAAAATGTCAGACGAATTGGGGATAGAGCTTTTGACGCCAAGAGTGGTTGGACGTCAGCACCGATGTTCGAATATCCCAAGTGAATCTCCTGAGGAATATTGGAAACGATCAGTCATGATTCCTTACCTAGACTCGTTTTCTTCAGCGCTGACTGACAGATTTTCTCATAATAATGAACCAGCGTTTTGCCTTCTTTCTCTTCACCTCCACGTCATGTTAGCTTCAAAATTAGACCATTTGAGACTCCAAGCCGAAATAATTGCCAAGTTTTATGATTTTGATGAGAATCTGCTGTACGCAGAACTCCAATCGTGGCACAATAAGTGGGCGGAAAAAATGGGCAAGAACGACAATGGTGAAGACTGGAATAAGACTGAAAAACTGTCAACACTTCAGAATATGGAAATGATCGACTTGATCAAGAAGGCGGACCCCTTCTATCCTTCCATCAAAAAGGCCCTGATGATTGCGTAACGTTACCGTGCACGACCTGCTCGGTGGAAAAACTTTCAGCACCCTGAGGCGCGTAAAAACATGGACATGGTCTAAAATGGGGGAGGATAGGCTGAATGGTCTGTGTATGCTCAGCCTCCACCGAGAGTTGGTGAAATCAAAGAAGGCAACCATTGTTGAAGAGGTAGTTGATGAATTTGCCAGCGCCCCTAGAAGACTGATGCTGTCTTAAAAATTGTCCATTGCTGTTTTGTATTACCTACCTATGTTGATTACTGAAATAATGTAAAATAGGTATACAAATAAAGATATGTCATGAAAATTATTTCTCGGAATTCAGACTTAGTACCTTTCGTTTGCTATAATATGCACACGTATAGTTTATATATAATAACTCTTGAGGGTAGGCACCCCCCCCTCCCCCTTGGCTAAATCCTGCCTACGCCCATGCTTGACAGGCCAGTTACCAGCTCACTACACACTCCACACATCATTTCACAATCGGTTACTACGAGTAGTAACATTTGACATCTGAAATTTCCGGGTTCTATTTGAAATGCCCCGCTACCTACCTATCAGGCATAGGTGATGTGAAGTGGAAAACGAGCGAATAAAAAACCGGCCATTAAGATTGTATGGTCGATTTAGTTCTGATGTTAACAATTAAATTTAATGCTAATGTGGGAGATATGTGGACATTAGAAGTTACGATGTGCGATTAAGGCGAGTGAGTTCAAACTGTTAACCTCCAACCTTTAACAGGGTTATCAGCTGGTGGTTTCATTCGTTTTGTTCCCCCATATTTTGTAATCTCGAACGTCAAGAACATCAAACCAACGATCCCAGTCGAAAGAGTATTTAGATTTACCGGCCGCAGAACGTCCAATGTTGTTTTTATTTCTCGTGATTGCTACTTTCTCCGTTACGTTTATTTCGATATTGGCAAAACCGTTATCTCAAGAGCTGGGTTGCCACGAGTTTGGTACAGGGTCGTATGTTACTATGGTTAGATTACTGCAGTTCAGACGCTCAAACTGCCATAACCCCAACGCATTTGAAGAGTACAGGGGAAGAATGATACATGTCCATAAAAGCTAATCTCGAGAAAAACCATTATTAAGGCTTGAAAACGTTTTGAAGCAAGGGAATGATCAAGATTAAAAAATAAAAATAAAAATATGTGCAAACATCTGAAGTCTTTTTTAATCTTGATCATTCCCTTGCCTCAAAATGTTTTTAAACCTTAATAATGGTTTTTCTCGAGATCAACTTTTATGGACATGTATCATTCTTCCCCTGTACTCTTCATTTGTCACATTTCGATGGCCGCAGATCACGTAATTCACCTAATAACAATTGGATCACCCTCATACTTCATTTTCTCTACTACGGGTTTACCTTTACTACTTACTTTACCCGTTTATATAAGGTTTCAGGCTTCACTATTAGGGTTGTCAATCTAAAGCAATTGCGTTTCTACCATATGACTGGATAAGTTTCTTAACTTAATCATGACTTTATCAAAACTGAACTCATTTGTTGGGAAGTCAGCAAATGAGTTCATGAACGTTAAGATTTAGACTTTCCCATGAGAAGCAAATTTAAAAAACCCTGAAGAGTATTGTCGTGTGTTAATAAAAAAAAAGTTCTTCAGTCAATCTAATACATCCTTTATATTTCAGCTAGATCTAAGTATTCAACATGTACGAGTACAACATTGTTAAATAATTCCTGCTCACAAACGGAAGCTTCTTTAACAAATAAGCAGAAAAATGTCGACAAACCTGTGATAGACGCCCGATGTTCTGACATCCACTCATAAATATCCCGTTATTTATGGCAATCTTTTAAAACCCACCCAATATCAGCTGTACTTTTCGAGGATAGCAGTCATAATATTAGCTGACAAGTTGTACAATGCCTTGAGCATCATGCCTTTTCATGGATGTGTGTGCGTCCTTCTAGACAATATCGCTCATAAAGGAAAAAACATTGAAAATTACTAAAGAGACTAAAAGACATTACTAAATCAGTTCAAACACCGAAAAAAGAAGTGAGTAATGTCTGAGGTGCTGTTTGTAAAAAGCTGCCCAAAATCGTAAATTTTGAATGTACAGTCGTTGGACGCTCGGAATTTTTTTCTGGCGTCTTGACGACCTTGCGGAAAAATACGTCTTTGGCACAGTCTTTCATGAAATGCTGAATCGATTTTCTAACTTGATAACTTACGTTGAATTGGTTAACCCTCCCCCGCTGACACCAGTGAAAATTCGGTCATTTATGTATTTTTCAACGTGATGAATGTTCGGTATTGGGCGGCCGACCAACAAGTTTGTCGGTTTCTCTGATCATGATCACAACTTTTTGATGTGATGTAACGTTATTAATCATTTCCAGCTAGGGCTCATGTATTTCAGTGTGGAACTACCCCGCTAACCGTAGAAATTCACCGTATAAACCCATACAACTATGTGAACGCTTTAAGTTTGGGGAAGAAGAATTTTTATCTTGATTTTCGGCGTCACTTAACACAAAGTTGACATTTCTCATCTTTGAACTACGCATTTCACGACAGTAATAACGACTTTTTCTAGTACATAGTAAATATGTGTTCACTAATGTTCCTACGCACAAACAAAACAGTTGAAACTTAGGCAGAAAACTTGGGTATGTACCTAATCGCAGGTTCACTAACTGTAGGTCGCATATCTATTCAAGATCTCCTTGATATTGTATACGCAGTTCGCATCAATACATCTACAGAAAACTCTGCAAATTCTTGACACAACGGTTTATTATCTTCCTTGTGCAGATCACCCTTCTGTCTATACCAGACTGTATTGCAAATCGGCACCATACCATATTCTCACCGTACTCATACCATACCATACGAATTTCTTTCCTATCATACCATACTGTATTATACCAAATCATACATACAATAATATACCATACCATACTCATACCATGTCATACAAACCGAGTGAATAATGAAATGTCATCCATTTCAGACCTATATTTAAAATTTCAAGTATCTAGCTCATCATCAACATTTAATTTGTTTAAACAAATAGGTATTATTTAAACAATTTTACAGACAAGAAACCGAGTGAATTTGCATTGTGATCCAGTTCTGACCTATTTTTAAAATTTCAAGTCAATAGCTCATCATCAAAATTTAATTTGTATTATTACAAAAAGGTATTATTTAAACAATTTTACAGATGAGAAACCGAGTAAATATTGCAATGTGGTCTATCCCCGACTCACGGTTAAAATTTCTAGACTGTAGTTTACCGGGAAGATGAAAAAAGGTAGTTTTATTCTGGGCGTCTGAGGGTTGGGTCACATAACGGCCGTTTTCGGCGCGAAAGTTTAGTGTTTTTCCTAAACCTTTGCGCGCTCACTGTGAACGAACAGCTGGTCGCACAAAAATCCAATTGGTCTTAAAAGATTCGTAATTTTTCAGGTCATTCAAAAGTGAACTAAACATTACACGGTTCAGTTAAATATTTGGAGATATGACATTGTCGAAATTTTAAATTTCGTTTTGAACCCCTTCCCCTTGACCTAGGGTTATGAAAAGTTTCGAGGACCATTGTGGGGCTGGTCCAAACCCAGAAACCAAATTTCGTAATTTTAGCTCAACGCTAACTGGGCAAAGTGGCGCGGACGGCGGACGGCGTACGGGGGACGGCGTACGGCGTACGGTGTACGGCGAACGGCGTACGGCGGACGGACGGATTTTTTTTTATTCGATTTTCTGAATCTACGTGTCTTGAAACGTAAACCAACAAATTTTGAGGGGGGGGGGTTAAAAAATTTTTTTCTTTGGGCGATTCCAATGGTTCATTATCGAAGATAATAAACCAAAATCACACATGTGTGAAAAATTATATCGTGAAATCCCGAAATGTGGGAGACAATGCAAACTGGGTGGATGAGAAAATTCCGTATGATTATGTATAATCTCAAGTGTGTACATAAAATAGAGGATTATTGGTCCCCCATGAATGTTTCTTATTAAACGCTAGGTCCATGGATCTCACAAGACCAAAATAATTTCTCAACTCAGCGGTTTCCATCGAATATTTGAAGAGAATACGTTATTTGCAAAACGTTCAAAAATTCCCGTCTTTGGGTACCCTAAATCCACTTCAATGATCACAAAAATTCGACAGCATTCCTAATCCAAGGTATATCTAACTACGAGTATGTACTTAGATGAATTTTTAGGTGCTTAGGTTTCAATAATTTTCGTTATTGTGTTTGGGTTAATAATTACTCATCATGATTACTCTCTTGATCGACATAATTTCTAAATCAACCGTCGATTCCCCTGTATTTTATTATAAGACTTCCGACACACTTGAATCATTCGGTATGACTTCCTCCTTCTGCTCCGATACGCTGTCCATGAGCTAGACGACCTCATTATTATACTAGTCCACGATATGAACGATCAAATAATTTTGCCTATACCTCGGTTTGACCATAACAACTGGTGTAGCCTAAAGCGACAGGCAAATCTTGACTTTTTCTACTCCACCAATCCGACAGCCACGTCAATTTATGTACTAAGCTCACGAATACCGTGCCGAATTTATTGGTTGAACTTGTTTTGTTGAGGGGATAAACGTGCTTAAACAGGGTAAAAAGGGAGTCAGTCCATTTCAGTTTGTGTCGGCTTTGTGAGCTCGTCGTTATGAGTTTCCTTACAAGGCGGCTTCCTTTGAGGGCTCATCATTAGGCTAATTAGGGCACCAAGATTTTCGAGAGGTCTCCACTGTCCCAGCCACCACACCAGCTCGTCACCACATCCACAGGCTCTTGTTCCGCCGACATGAGGATACGACTTTTGGTTCAGATCCTTTGTTTTCACATTAGGGACTGTCCTCCCAAGAAGAAGTATTGTTGAGGAGGTCTGTTGCGATCAGTAGGTATATTATGAACCAGACATGACAGTGGAACAAGTTAATTCAGTAATTGTGACAAATAACTCAGCATTGATTATAGTGATGAAGTACTTGTTAAATATCTCAGACTTTTAAGCTCAAAATTGACACCACGGCGCCAAATCCAATTTGATAATCAAATGGACGGAAGTGCGTGGAAACCGGGTTTGTCATTTCAAGGACATTATTTTGGTATGTCATTTATACGGCCAATTCTCGAATCGGCACACTGGTATTTCCAACTGTGCCGAACAAGGAGGCATAATTATTGTATCTTACTGAGGGATCCGTCTGCACTTGAGTATTCTCTCGACGGCCTGATATGGTGTCCTTACATCAAAAGAGCTTACATACTTGACCGATGCCGACCAACCCCTCCAAAAAGGATGCTAATTGTACTTCTACTATTAGTGCAACTACCTCTCTAGAGTTAATACCAGTAGACATGATGATGTGAAAGGTGTCTTCTTAAGTTCGCGAAACACATTTTCATTCTTATCGATCTCAGCTGCACGTCCCCAGCAATAATCGCTTTAGTGAGAGATAATATTTTTAATAATCCATGTTTCCTGTTAATGATATCTACAATGAGTGTGTGTGATTTATTTCGACCGTCAGTAAGAATGATGTTGAGGGATGTCGAGGGTCGGTCAAATTTCATTTTGACCGACCCTCGACATCCCTCAACATCATCGATATCTACAATATATTGGATAGTGCATTTGAGTATATTTTATCACGACAATGAGTTGCAAAGATAGGTGAATTGCACTCCTTATTTATTACAATTCTTATCCACTGAGAAGCACCAATTTTCTGCGAGCCCATCGGTTTTCTAGGCTTGATATGATGCTTATTGGAACTTTTTTTAATTAAGAAGATGCGAGCTTATTCGATTTGGTTATATCCGACGCTGCTAACAGATAGTACTTATACTAGAACCTACATCATGCTGTATCTATTACACGCCTTCTGTACCAAAGTAATTTATTGCGCTGAAACAGAAGTTCATGTTATTTGTTCAGGATTCATTACTAGGCTGATAGATATTCCCTGACAGCTGCCAGGCTATAAATTAGGTATGGAGCGCTTTCAACGTTCTGCGCCTTGCTGTCTGGGGCGTTTATTCTTTTTCTCTTCGCATTCTTTGTTTTATCAGTATCTAATCGGGGACCTGGTTGATCTCTCAGTGCGTTCACATAATCCTCTTCATAATTGACGTTTCCTTACCCCTCTTTTCTTAGCCTGCGAATCTGCTGAGATAACGCTTAGTGGGCATTGGAGTGGAAGATGAAATTGTCACCATTTTATGTTGAACTCTTCTATTGTTAAAGGTTGGACTCGAGGATGCGTTAGACCTGCGGGGTAAGTGCTGCAGCGATTTTTATAGTAACGGTCAGCCAAATTCCGCATTTTGCTCGCGAATCTTTCGGTCGTTACGAAGGAAAATTCAAGGTAATAAGACGGTATTACCCCCCCGCAACAGTACTGAATCCCCGCTTCCTCCCAGTTGGCACGTTGATATATACCTACTATTTGAGTTTTACTTCGAGAATACTGAAGAATTCGTTATAGAGAGATCATTTCACTAGATCGTTGCTTGGAGGACGTTTAAAATTAACGATACAGACGTACCCCTTTTCCTAACTTCTTGTTGATATCCACTTACATGGCTTACATGGTTCCTATCCTTCAATCTGTAATCATTGATGCCCCTCAACGTAATAACTGACACCTGACTTTTCCCCCTAGTGAATCGAGTCACTATCATCATGAGAACTTGAAAACTTGTAGAGACATTAGACAATGATTCAACAACTCTGTAAACTGATGTATGCCACCACGTGAGCCACTTGTGGCCATCTACCATATAACATGAATATTTCAATAAACGTTTAGAATGATGTTAATTAACCATTTATCACCACAACCAAAGATTAGATTGGTTTGTTGAGGGTTTGTATCCTATGCGCGTTGCAGATCACCCGTGATGTGCCTTCAACATACTCGTAGAAGCACTGTCACCGCTATTACCATTAAACTTATCAATCAATCATTTAATGCTGTCATATTTTTAAAGAGGTCCTACTTTGCCGCTTGTCTTGTATTTGATACATGTTATAGGAGTAATCTATGGGCCGTGTGTATGCTCCTGTTGCCCTGTAACCAATATCAAGGAGCTGCTTTCATATAATTCAATTCCTCTTTCGGTTTTAGAAGGAATTCAAATCACTTCTCACGTAGCTCACTCTACCCTACGTAAACAATGTAATCCTGAGTGAATGGAGATGCTTTACAATAGGAATACCTATCGTATAGCATCTCCATTCACAGTTGTTCCGAAGAGGCAGACAGAAGCACTGCAACAAGAACCTTGATGATGAGGGGCTTCTCTTTTCGGGCCACAAATTTAGGAAAATAGTTTCTTGAAACGAACTTGCATGCGTGAGGTAGGAGAGATATGTGAAATGGTTGTAATTCACTTAGAATGGACATGTGCCAAGATGCCAACCTACTGGTCTTCAGCATCCTATTTAAAATATTGCACAGTTATATCGAGCGGTGGGCCGTCCGCTGCAGTATTTTAATATGATTTACTATTCAATTAATAGAAGCTATTAAAATGTTTGCTTATGCCCTCTCGTCGCCTCATTTTTCCATAATTCATGACGTCCCAATCATAACCGCTGGCGTTTTCGAGATCATCGCAGAGAAGTGCAGTGAAACATGAAATAAAAAACTTGAACGTTAATACCCTAAATATCGTATTACTAGGTTCGTATGGTATTAGCCTTTCAAATGAGAATCTCGCTTCCGATTTCCACGTCTGAACTTCCTCTCGCGTTTTGTATTTAGAAGGAGTATGCTTAGGTGTCTGTTCGGAAATCATTGCTTCAGGCGTAACTCAAGACGTTAGCAACCGATTTTGATGAATCCCCCAGAGGTTATGTGGGTCGGTCCGCTAATATTTGCAGAGATCTCATCAAAAGAGATCGTACACAGACTTTCATCTGCGCCAATTCAAAACCCCTTCTCCGCTCATAACTCTGATTCTTTACAACCAGTTTTGATGGATTTGCAGTGGTTATGGTGTTCACGGTTGGTTGAGCACCTCGGATGTCTCACCG
This sequence comes from Stenodema calcarata, assembly GCA_963920205.1. Classification (NCBI taxonomy): domain Eukaryota; kingdom Metazoa; phylum Arthropoda; class Insecta; order Hemiptera; family Miridae; genus Stenodema; species Stenodema calcarata. The sequence goes on along the minus strand of OY986048.1, from coordinate 29,844,441 downwards.
ATCTGATATGAATACAAGAAAGTAGTTTTTCACAACTGATGAAACTGATAGATTCCCTTCATACTGCCAGCAAAATCTAAAGATTTCTAATTGAACCAATCTCAGATGCAAGCTTGGCCACTCTGGTCTCCCGGTGTTACTTACGCACGTAAACTGCGCCGCTTGTAATAATACAAAGAGAGTTTGCAATAGTCACTCAAAAATTTAGTGAACTTCTAATTAGACCAAGAAATTGAAGTCAGAACTGTCTCAACTTCTACAGTACCCTTCGGATGTCGCCTCTAGCAGCTTCCTGGAGTCATGGGAGATGAGAGTGGAAATTGTGGTAGGATAGCTGAATTTATAGACATTTTGAATTCCAGGACGCACTACTTCATACAGTTCATACCCTATAATGAGCGATCAGGCTGAGTAATTACATGCATGAATGTCGTACATGATAATGCCTGGAGTTCTCATTAAGCCGGAACCCTTGGACATCATCGCCTTATATAGGAGCTGGGTCAGGAGGAACCACTTGTGCAGTTTTGAAGAAGGAAAAAAAATTTACGAAGACATAGGTACAACACATTAAACATTGGTACGGGAATATCCCAGAACTAGTGAAAGGCGGATGTGACTTCATTTATCCGATGTGAACGTGGTCACACCCTCAAGAAGACTGAACACAAAACTTGGCCACACCCCCTCATCTTCCCTTCTAGGAGTCTGACTTTCCTCCCGGTAGGTTGTTGAAACTACTGAGTATTATTACCTATCTTACGGGATTTAACGAACACTGAAATTCCTTAACGTCAAATATTGAGAAATGTACAATCTAATGATACCTAATAGACGATTAATTGGCATTCTTACGCGGGTACAGAGACGATACAGGAGAAGATGAACTTTTGGGAGTGAAGCGCAGTTGAGAGTAATTGGTCACCTTCCGTCTCCTATTTCAAAAATATTTTCTAAATGTGCCGATTGCAGGCTGTTCAAAGACAGGACCAACCCGATATAGTTCTTTAACACGAGGCATATAATAGGCACGTTAGACCACTAACTTAAGTCAACTAAAGTTGAGCAAAGTATGCATTGCAGCTACTGTTGAGAGGAGTATCTCGAATTCCCCTCACACAAACGCACCTCAGTAATCATTTCATGGACGACTAAGATACTGTGAAAAGTTCACTCTTTATGATCATTCAACATCACTAAAATATTCTTCCGGCTCTCATTTTAAAATTGCCAAATCGCGGTTCGGTTATTTGTTAGTTGTTCAAAGAAAATTATATTTCAACACCTTGGATTTCATTTCTCTTCCATTTTCATATACCTATGACTTCAACAAGTCACAGGTAAAAGGAGAATGGCAGGCGAAAATAATCGAATATTAATTGGAAACGGATTATAACATTCCGACGCGGAATTATAATTTTGCGCCAGGCGAAATTCTTTTCTAAACCGCCTTGATGGCATTGTTCAATGACAGACTTGACGTATTTTCACGTCAACCTGAAAATATTCAGTTTTTTGAACAAAATATTATAAAACTTTGTTTGTTTAAAAATTCGTATTCGGTCAATAATTAGTTTTTGGTTTCAATGCTCCATCTGACTTAGTCAGTCATTAAATCAGGATTACATTAAAAAATACATTTCATTATTTATTATTGCCAGAAAAATAAAGATGCCCAGAAGTTTTTCGTTCACTCCCTCACAGAAAATATTTGGAGTATAGGTTGGAGGGGAACATGATTCAATGGGTCGGGATTGGAAGGGAGAGTAGTGTGAAGCCCCGTGGATTTTTCCAGATACTCGGTCGCTTATTTCGGTTCTGCAGTGGCATTAGGTAATAAGCTATGTAATCATTTGATTGATTTTTATATCAATAAATTATTATTGGGTCGACGCGTAATTTAGATTTAAAGTTGACGAGAGTTCATTATTACAACTGATCCACGTAGGTACCTAGTTATGGGACTTACAGAGACTGTGCATATCATTCTTTTTATTTAGACCGTGCTCCAATGAACTTCTAATCCTCATAATGTCATTCCATAGATACTTAAGAGTACATCCCGCGTTTGTCCTGCCTGAAGTAACTGCTTCTCAAGCATTTGTCAAGTCCGTTAGCTCACTTTTTCGACTGAAGGTTTCACCAGCGGGAAGTATGCCATTGCTGGCTCATTATCTATAGGAGTCGCCAAGCATATATTTCCAACGGTATTATTCCAAGACAGGGCTGAAGTAGTCCCCGCCCCGGCCTTGACCATGCCTCTTTACCCCTATCCGCAACTTCTCCTTTCCACTAATCAGTATCTATTTTACTTTCCACTTAGTTTCAAAACGGCCAAACCCTATAGTCTATTATTTGTTTGTTCGCTTCATTCGTTTTTAGACAATTCCTCTCAAAAGCAGTTGGATTTGTTTGAACTTTTAGACCTTATTGTACCTTTTTAAACATTCGATTACGTCCTATGTTACGTCGTATGATGCAGAACATGCTGATCATTTTTGGAGAAACCGCAGCCAAATAACTTCAGCTGTTTGGCTGTGACGGTGCAACTCCACTAACATACTTTGAATTCCATCTAGGTATAAGTACGATTACCTAACCATGGGTCCTACTGAATAGCAAACCAATGACATTATGTCGTTTTATGTTCCAGGAAGAAGCTTGATGGTCTCTACTGAAGAATCCCTACCCTCTAACTGTGCGGGTAATCTATTTTATTTTCAATTCGAAGCATTTAGGGGAGCGGTATCGCTAACTTGGCAAATGTGTAACCTATTCATGCAGACGTCAAAAATGTAGTATTCAATATGAAGTTTAATATAACGATATGGGAACAATTAATTTACCTTAGGGGGGAAGCCCGTTGTCCTGAGCTAGTCAAGCTAGTCAAGTGGTAGCACTTTTAAAATAAGGACCTCTTTATCAGGCCGTCGGGTGAGACGGAGTCCTAATTTAAAAAAAAAGTATATTGTATTCTAACAGGGCATCAGGAAACGTTGTGTCACAGGTGAAAATTATGACACAATCCTTTCAAAATGTAAGTTGCTTCACAATTTGATTACCAGACCTCCCTTCAGACCAGGTCACTAAATGATTGAATAATTATTATTATGAATTATAATTAATGATTATCAATTATCATCAAGAAGTGTAAATTATTAATAATTATTAATAAAGATGGTTAATTATTATTAATAATTATCAATAATTATTTATTATTACTCGATTTCTGAAAACCCTGTGCTGTTCTGATCAGCTGGGCCAGTATGAATATTGACCCGACAGGCAGCCTCATGATCCACCCTCATGTTGACGACATTAGAACTGCTCCAACTTTGACCCCTCATTTTGAACGAATGGCTGGTCGTACAAAGCTTCTGATGGTCTTAAAATTTTTTGAAAATTAAACACTATTTGAATGTGAACTTAGAACAATACCATTCACTTTGAAGTTTTCGAGATACCTATGATTTTTCTCAAAATTTCAAAATTCGTTTTGAACTCTTTCCCAGTGAACTAGGATTATCAAATGTTTCAAGGATCATTGTGGGGTTGGTCCGAACCTGTAAACAAAATTTCGTAATTTTAGCACAACGCTAACTGGGCAAAGTGCTGCGGACGGTGTACGGCGGACGGACGGAGTTTTTTTCCTTTGGCCGATTCCAATGGTTTATTATCTTCAATATTATTTTCATTTTTGGATGTAGAACGGGTAGTTAAAATCATCTCAAGTTCCACGAATTTCAATAGGTGGGTGTGTTTATTGTTGTCTCCGAATCGGTGTTGAATGTCGCACTCCCACGTTTAAAATCAATCTTATATTCTGACTAATTTGCTAAGTCGCAGAAATTCTTTATGCTCGACAGTCCTATAATCGTATTGAAATCACATTGATTTCAGAAGCTACAGCTCGTAGTAACAAAAGCCCCAACCATCTTCAACATTTGAGCAAAATTATACTAATCGTTTGTGAAGTATGTTGATCTTAGGATTTCGTGTTGCGCCGGAGGCCGCCAACGCTCCTTACGAGCGAAATCCACGTGGGACTCACTTTGGACCAGAGTATTTGTTAGATGTACCATAGTTTCACATTCACGCTCTCATTACTGAAGTAGGTACTTTTACTGAAGTGGTTACTAGTAGTTACGTTACTGTAGTTTACACCCCCAAACATTTCACAATGGCTGTGCTCATGGTAAGGCGAAGAAGATACAACTGCCGAGCCCTGCGAGGTAGAGCATTCATTTCATTTTGGTAAATTGTCTTCAAACATTGGAATCGCCAATGTTTCGGCAAATTTTTTACCCCCCCCCCCCCCCCCATTCAAAATTGGTTGGTTTACGTTTCAAGATACGTAGATTCAGAAAATCGAATTTGAAAAAAAATTCGTCCGTCCACCGTACGCCGTCCACGGCACATTGGCCTGTTAGCGTTGTGCTAAAATTACGAAATCTAGGGACGCGGGAGCGTCCCGCCCGCCAAGAAAACCGAAGCCCTGAAAACCGAAGCGACTGAGACACTGATTACGCGACGGATAAAGTTGGGGTTTTCACCCTCCTGTTGCTCGGATCCCTGGGTGTCGGGACCATCAGGTGCTGGGGGTATAGCAGTTTTAAAGTTTTTCGTGTTCTTCTCGTTCTCGTTCTCGTTGTTCATTGACGGGGCTACAGCCCAGCAGACAGAACGGATTGAGCTGAAATTTTGCACACACGTTTGTTTCCATCCAAGGCAAAGCCTTTTGTACATTTTGTCCCCCTTCCCCCATTTCACCCCCAATTAGGGGGGAAAGAGTAATTCTCAGGAGTTTCAAATGGTCACCACTTCTTCAAAATTTGAGCTGTTTCAGATTTTACTTTTTTAGTTTTATTCTGCTTAATAAATTCTTTATTTTGAGATAAAAATGAGCTTCCTAAGAGGAAGAACGAAGGAGTTATGATGATTTTTCTATATTCAATTATAACTGCCGTAAAAATCAATCGAAATTGGTGCGGTTGGTCCTAAAATGTCCGTTGGGATGTCTGGTATATGGTAAATGATTTTGAACTTAATCTCAATCGATTTGGCTAATCCACACCTAAAAGTACGTGAATGAATCCTACATCTACTAATTTCCGAAAACTTCAAAGTTGAACGGTGGTCAGAAAAATTATCGTAGAATTGCGCCTGTGTTACGATCGATAGGAAATTTAAGGCTTTCGAATGAGTGTAACACACTTTTCCCAACGGTAGGTTTTACGTTCTTCAAACTTTCTCTAATTCTCTTCCACACCCAGTATAGTGATTCTCAACAACAAAAATTTGCATAATTCCCAAGGGAAATTTCAACAATTTTTTTTTTTTAATCAAAATTTTTTTTAATCAAACTTTTTTTAATCAAATTTTTTTTAAATTCAAAGTTTTTTTTTAAAATTCAAAACATTTTTGAGTTTTTTGATGTTTTGAATTTTTGAACCATCATCATAATATGAACCAATATCATCAATATTATTGAACCACCATCATATTAAGAAATTATCTCTGTATCACCAATGCAAAAAGATGTGATATCCCCCCCCCCCAAAAACAACTCCGTTGCAAAAACTGGCCCGCCAAAAACCTCTTCAGCAGCGAAAAGGAATGATATCCATTTTGCCCGCCAGCCACGTTTATAGGTTGCTCGGTGCTTCGCACCTCGCTGTTTAGTGTGCATATAGAAACCTGATCTTCCTACCCCTAAATACCACCATCAATGTTTTTCTGTTCACCGGCACCGAGCATCCGTGGCTGGCGGGCAAAATAGATATCATTCCTTTTCGTGGCTGTGGAGGTTTTTTGGCGGGCCAGTTTTTACAACGGAGTTGGTTTTAGGAGGATTTGGTATACTGGCTCGGACCAACCCCACAATGATCCTCGATGCTTTTCATAAACCTAGGTCCAGAGGAAGGGGTTCAATACGAATTTTGAAAATTTAAAAAATTGTATATCTCGAAAACTTCAAATGGAACGGTATAGTTTTTAGTTTACATTTACATAGAGTTTATTTTTTAGAATTTTTTAAGACCCTCCGCAGCTTTGTACAACCAGCCGTTCGTTCCCAATGACGGCTCAAAGTTGGAGCAGATCGAAAATCGTCAACATGAGAGTGAATCGTGAGGCAGCCTGTCGGGTCCATTTTCAAACTGGCTCAGCTGATTCAAACAGCACATGGTTTTGAAATATCGAGTTAATAAATAATATTTAATAATAAATATTAATAATGAAGCTTAAAAATTATTAATAACCAACAATAGGTAAATATTAATAATTTTCACTACATGATAATAATTATTAATAATGAATGATGATTCATAATAATAACTGTTGTTGGAATAGCTGTTTTAGACATCACATAGTTTTGTGATGTCGAGTTTCTTGTTCTGAGTTTTGTGCTACCGAAAGAAGGTCATATTGAATATTTATTGGTTATTATAAATTATTAGTGAATAAATCACCATCTCTATAAACGTTTCACCTATCATTTAGTAATCTAGACAGAATGGTGATCTGTACAAAGAAGATAATAAACCGTTGTGTCAAGAATTTGCAGAGTCTTTTAAATCACAATAAAATCCAAGAATATGTCTGCGAAAATGCAAAAAAAATTCACTGTTGAACCGAATAACTTATTTCAAATTTAAATGTAGAAATAACGAGAACCGTTGTGTAGGTTTAACCAGGAGGAGTTCAATATTTTGTCGGGTCTTCGAACCGTATCAACGTTTTTTCCAATTTTCTCGGTTTTCTTGGCTCAGCGACTCATTTGAATTGTACCCATCAGCTCTTCATGAATGAAACTAAACCTACCTACACTAAGCCAATTCCTAGTCATGCAACAACTTAGTATTTTCTATGTGTGATAAAAACACATCCCAACGACTGAATATTAGAAAGAAAGAAAAAAGAAATCGCACGTTCTCCGCCCTCTGGTTTTACAAAAGCAGTTTGGTGAAAAAACGCAGTTAAAACTGATCCGTGTAATGAACGCATCGGCCGGCTGAAATATGATGTTTGAAATGTCCCGGGATGAGAAAGTGGCGAAGGCGGGAGATTTTCTTATGAAAGCTGCCTTTAAATCACCAGAGTCGAACATGTGTTTTGGTTGAGGGTCCCTCTGTCGGCCAACTCACGTGGTACCAGAACTCTACTAATTACTGGCATGGCATCATCGATGGAGGAGGAGGATGGAGAGAGAAAAAAAAATCATTGCCAAGCTTTTTTTTCAGGACAGCGTATTTCCTTGTATCGTTGACACTTGCCACGTCGAAAGGCGTTTCAAACGATCCAATAAATTGATGGTTTTTCAACTTACTTAATATACACGGATGAATTCGTTATACCTGTGCAATCAATCATTTGTCCTGGAAAACCTGGTAAATAAGATATGCGGGGTGTGATCAACTATGGCGGTCTCATCATTCTTAGTATAATCTGAGCAATATTGGATCTGGTATTGTGTAATATTGACGACACCACTTACTATAAGACGAATTGTGGTTGACGGTTGTTGTTATCACACGAATATTTGCAGGTCCTAAAAACTGGATGGTTTCATAATCTAATAATAATAACACCATCCTGTTTTTAGGACCAGCAAATATTCGTCCGAAACATGTTGCAATGAGCTTCTTGGACTAATAGGCGAATTTTCGAAGAAAAGGCAAAATTTTTAAAACTAGGCCCAACATTTTCAAAACTAAAATTTCCGAAACATTTTTACCAAAATCCCAAACATTAAAAGGAGTTAAAAATTTAGAAATTTTCTAAGTGATAGTCGTTTGGGTTTTATGTAGTAGGGTACATCGAAAATGCACTCATCAGATCATGCTGCAAGACTAAATATTTTCCTCATAAACACGGGCATTTCAATGCAAACGTGTTTGAGCTCGAGCAGATGAAAGTTGAAGAAGGATTTTGAATACATTCAAAGAGAGAAAAGGTACAAAACGCGGTGGTCCGCTTTGTTCTGCGTCTGAGGCCTCCTGATGAACGCATAAACCCTCATTACTTGGCATTGGGTTGGTCAAAGATTTCGGAGAGGAAAAGGCTACCAGTGGCGGTAGCTGTACAATGCTGTACAAAATTTTGAAATTTCGAAGACCTCAGTATCTCCACAATCAGTTCGTTCGGATAGAACTTATTCATGAGTGCAGTACTAGAAATAGGGAACGACTTATGCAGATCCCGATCCATAGAACGTGTTGATTATGATATAATTTATTTGAATTTAATGATTCAATTGATTTGAGATCAAGGCAAAGAAAAGCGGGAGAGAGAGGATGAGGTAGCTGTTGAATGGGAAACTGTGGGCAGAGTCTTGGCGATAGACGGGAAGATCTTATTGAGGTTCAAAAATATATTCCGAAAAAAAAAAACTCTTTTTTCGTTGGTTTTCTGATATTTTTCAATGGTGACTATCGTGAGCTTCAGTCTTGGAATCAAGCCTTAGACACGAGAAGTCTTTGGCGATGCTCCTCGGGTGACTTATCGCCTGGGGAGGAGCATTGATGATTGTTGTCCCATCTCCACCACCAAGTACAGCTTCCAGTATCAGGGCTTACCTCCGAGGTGCAAGTTATAGGATTTAGTCATTGAAGGTTCGAGCTTCAACTCCCACAATTTCAATCATAATCAACTGGTAACAATACTGTGTATTAGTATCTCACTCTAAATAGCTGTTTCGATGAAAGGACCATACAATCCAAAAGGGAGCAAAATGCCATTAATATCAATAGATTATTCTGTCAAGGAGATGTGATTGTAAACCACTATTACGGTACTATTCTTACTCTCAATAACCAGAACGCGTAATGGGCTGCGTAAACTGCGATCTTTTCAGATTGGTGAACTATACAGAAAAAATAAGCCGTGATAAGGGTGATAGCAGCGTTTCGAGTATAGGTTTCACTGAAATATGAGAGGTACCATATCGATGACCTATCTTTACGTTTTTATTCACTTGTTAAATGTAGCCGATTTGATTTAGGTATGACGCCAAACTGAGATGGTCGGCGGTGTACTTGTTCCTAAGTACCCGAACCATCAGGCGCTTTTGCAAAAGCTCCCATTGGAGGAGTTCGTCAATTTTCAACTCTTTTGGGAGCCCTGATTTGGAGCTGTTTTCAAATTCCACTCAGGCTAAATGTCGCAAATTTTGTGTCGTATATTTTCCTCATTTCAATTACCAAACATCGTACAATGCTCCCTACTATTTATTCTGACCTGTTTTCAGGTAGCATTTTGACGGAATTTCTATTCTTTCAATGGTTTTACCTATACTTACAATTTCAGCTAATGTATGTAGAAATGATAGAGTAAAAATATATACTAATATATCTATTGCTCGTGAGGTGGAGCTCTGAAATCGATTGTATGGAATTATAAATACTTATTTGGAGTCACAAAGTCGGATCCACATAAGTATTTATGATTCCATACAATCACTACTAGTTGGCAGTGCATTTGGACTGGCGAAGATATTCATTTTATTGAGACTTTTCATTACAAAAACACGGAACAGAACATGAAATAATTATGTATTCATGACCTCAGCCAACTGTGACTGCCAGAATTGACCTGCCTACTGGTCTGCCTTATCGTGGTGTCAGCGTGAAGGTGGATTACTCTCGATGCTATAGACGGTTCTATAAGCTCCACAATCTCTCTCTCCATCTGACTTTGTCTGAATAAAAAGAATAAATTTTATCGCAATCGGAGCAGTGGGGGCCTGTGCGTGAGCGCAACACGCTAAATCCATGAAATGCAGTGTCGCACTGTTTTCACCGCTGATTAATAATATTCTTGTGGCTGACAGAGTATCAATTTAACAATCCTCATTAGGTAAACCGGTTCATACGCCCTATGAATTTATTGAGGATTGGACCCTATGGTTAGCGCCATAACCTATAGGTGATGTATTGTATCGATTATTTCAAGTAGGTCATTGTCGTTATTCGAACGAAATTCAATGCAGCAAAGATAGAGCGAACACTAGGCTATGGCCAGTTATTATCAACATTCGATTATTATGCAACTTCCTCTCAGCCTTTAGGAATAATGAAAATTAATAACCAACGATCTTGATATTTTTGAATCGGAAGGTTTAAGCTATTCAATCTTCGGAAATGGAGCCTTGCCAAATCTGTGCCAGAGTGATTTTCAACATGAACTTCCGGTCCTATTTTCCAAAAATCAACCAAATCGTTCACCATTGAAAACACTCTGCCAAACACCCTCGTTCGGTTGTGTTGTGGTATATGTATATACATATTGCAAGAGTGGGTGTGTTTACGGCATTTATGCGTATACTACATAGACTAAATTACCCATTTGGCGGATCGAACATTGTGTCCATCGGTCTCTCTTTCTAGGTAAACAAACTTGAACTTTTTTTTAACGAGATTTTTGTTACAATTAGGTAGGTATATGAATGCATGCCAGCTGAGAGGTAAAACATTTTGCCTTGGCGTGGGCGGAACCTTTGAAGATAGTTCCTCAGCTAATTATACACATGTTCGAGAAGAAGACCGGTAGGTGAAGGGAGGGGACGTCTGTAAGGAGGCGGGTGGGGGTTTCTAGAACGAATCGTCTCGCGACGAATATATAGCCCCTGTCATCAAATTAGGCGCTCATCTCGTCTCCTACCCCTCCTGGTACTTCCGCCACACTCTTCATCGCTTTTGTTTCATGTTTAAAAGTTAGTCTTCTAAGTTTTCACTCCCTTCCTGCGGCTATAACATGATCCTTTCAACCGACCGACGGCCTTTTGAAGAGTTGTGCCGCTCTCACCTGCAAACCCTCAATACTCACATTTGCGTTGTATTGAAGAGAGGGGAACGTGACGTCATCGGTCGCAGCTCTGTTGTGGAACCGAAAAATAAAAAAAGTTACACGGATTCGAATAACAAGTTTGTGGCCGGGTCAAAATCACAGTCTACTTAGGTATGAGGTTATGGCTAACTGCAATGAAACCTCATTTCACTTCGGCGGGAACCACAATTGAATTTTTGTTTAGAGATAACGGTCTAAGTGGAGTGGAGTCGTGTTGAAGGAAATAGCCCTGATAGGTACCTAGGAAAACCAAAAAATGGAACGGGAAAATCTAAAATTAGGCTCAATTTCACTATCCTATTCAGTGGCGCATCGTATCGGTGGTTGGCTTATCGGTAGCTCGAATTACAAACGCACAAATAGGTGAATTCAGTACTTATCGTTTTTCACCAGCCAGTCCAAGTAACGTAGTCCTGCCGATGGCGGAAAGGTGGATTTCCTTCACTTCACCTACCTGCAACCCTGATGGGAAAACTAGGCGCCTTCGGATAAGTTCTGGCCAGAACATGTATATCCAATTTTGTTTGGGTAATTTTGCCATAGGAACGTACTATTTTTAATCGTATTATTAAATATTCGGTACTCAGCTTCTGAATGATACTACTAGCGTATTTTTGTTCAATCTCCCAGTGGGTGGCAGCAACATGCATCAGTTTTGGGAAAAAGTACGAAAATTGCTTAAAAAGTATAGGTATACTCGTATTAGTTGGCGAGGATTCAAAGATTGGCAACTAAAGGAAAACAAATATGCTGATTAACATTACACACTGAAAACTAAATTGACATTGTGCGTTCCAGAAAGTATACCAAACATGTGTACAACACGTAAATACGAGAATGTATACGAAGACATGTTTAGAATGAATACAAGAATACGGTTTTCCCGTAAATACGAGAATGAAAAAATACAAACGTTGCTATTTATTGCGCTCGAGAGCTTAAATTACAAGAATAATGATATCATTGAAACTAGGTCTCGCTCATCAAAGCAGTCCTTACCAAAGGCGAAGCCGATCCAGGCTAGGGCCGCGGCACCAAACAGTAGGGCCGCGGCACCAAACGTGAGGCGGCAAATTTTGTGGAACAGAACGGGACCTCTGAGCTTGGTTATAGTAGTTCTACATTTTCACCTATAGAAGTGCCCATTACATACAAAGGAATGTTCAGCAGAAAAAGAAGAGGAGACCTGCGGTGAGCGCTCAATCCTTGAGATCCTTTTCCAAAATAGGAGCTTTATGCTGCCCAAAGGCAGAAGGTTTTCCGAGTTCAACAAATGGGAGAATCGTTGCAGTTCAAAGCATTCAAAGGAAGGAGCAATCCATGGAGATTGTCTTGTGAAGAAACCATCATGTGACAATGGTTTCTCTGAAGGACTGAAGGTTGGAATTCCCTCGCGTCTAATTGCAGATTGCTTAGTAAATACTTCTATGACTATAAGTCATTCTGGAAAGACATCGAAGTGTTTTTACAGGTTTAAGTTCGTTCATGGGAACCCAATTACATTCATGAACTTATTGATGTTGACTAAGATAATTGCTATTTCGAAATAGTCACATCGTTTCGTACGAGAATGAATTGAAACACAGGTAAGGATTTGTAAAGAAACAACAAATGCAAGAGTTTTCTTTGAATAATGCGGCTTCCCCCCTCCAACATCAAGTTACAGCTCTTATAAATGTTTACCACATTGTGAACTCGGGGGCCCGTTTCCCTAAACCCACTCCACTTCTGATTGCCCGGTCGACAGCTATTTTTGAGCCCCCAAGTTGACAAATCACATGCTCTATGACTCTTTTGTCGCCAACATCATTTTAAACCCACAACTCTTTGTGAAACCTTTTTCAACAACCGCTTGGAAAGATGTGGGACCCAGAAATTGCAGTAATTTACCGCTGGCTGGCGCTGTTTGGAATTAGTCACTTGTTGTGGCAAAACAAAGTTGATGTAAAATCCGAAAATCGAAAAGAATAAATTTAAAAAATGCTGCAAATGTTTACACAAGGTTGTATTTTGTGGTAGAGCTCACAGACCCAGTAGGGCAGTTTTAAAGTGTCAAACTTGTAATTTTCTTGTAACACAACCAATGGATCCGGTTAAGACAAATAATTTCAAAATTTCCACCAAATAATATTGAATTATTTAATTAATATCTTTACGTGCAAGCCGAATTACAAGCGAAATATGAAAAGACGAAAGTCTTTTCACAAAAATGAACTACAGTTTGCGAACAAATTCAATATGATAATAAACCAAATAACTACGTTCCGACGGCATCTGAACCAGCGCACACAGGGTCGACCCAGCTGAATCACTCCATCAATGGATTTGCTAACGGCGTTATAAACGAAATTGTCGTAATGAATATACGACAATATAATATTTTCACGGAATGCGGACCAAGATAGTTGAAAGAATCTTCAGTTTCCATCAGCTCTTCTACTGGACTCGAATTTGACTGTGGGTGATCCTTGAAACTTTTCAGAACCTTAGACACAGAATACGATTGATTGATTGATTGCTAAGATTTTATTGGCATAAAGGCACATACATGGGGTTGAAATCAAGTGTCTTAAGATACATATATGAACAATATCGGCCTGCCGGATTTAAATGTCTAGTAGTCTTAAATAGTATTGTATTTCGTGTCTTAGCTTAAGGGGGTGGGGAGAGTGAATTTTAGCAAGAGAAAAGGGAAACAATTTAAAACTCTTTGGGTGATGGTGGGGTCTTAAAAACTGAAGCTAATTACATATTTACAGAATCCAAAGGCTATTTACATATTTACAGTATTTAAAGACTATTTACATATTTACAGGTTTTACAAAATATATACAGAGGTGGCTTAGGGGTAGACTGGTATGGGATAACTCAAATCCGCACCCGTGTGTTTTGTCCCCATCGGGGTTTGTGATCTATGTTAATGTGGTGGAGGAGGGAGTTTGGGTGTGTTCGTAGTTTGTCTGTGAATTTGTCTCTGTTTGGTGATGAGGGCTTCAAGTGTATCTATTCCAAATTTTTTGTGTAATGTGTTGATGTTTGTGCGGCTTGGTGTGTGGGTGGCGAGACGAATGCATTTATTTTGTGTAGTTTGTAACTTGTGTAATGATGGGATACAGAATACAGAACGTTTATTGACACATTTATATACAATAAAAGTATTGAATCGTAAGAATAATCCATCAACACCGGCCTAAGGCCTTATTTGACTTAAGATATTTGATTACACCGGGTTTTAAAACGTCGGGGATACTACTAATATAGACAATTAAGGGTTATGCCGAGGGAAAACCCACAGGTGAGTTTTTAGTTCTTAACCTAAGTAAACTTGACCAATAATATTCACAATATGTACAGTTTTTGATCGACTGGGGAGGGTGTGACCTCAGGTCCGCCTCTCCCGCGATTGAGTCCCCCATTTGGGTTTCGAGAGTGTGTTCAAATTATTATTATCTTGAGTGTTGGCTTGGGATGTGTTGGCAGTCAGGCGTTAAAATGATCGGTTTATTTTGTGTATGTGGTCAGAGAGTGTTTCTATACCGTGTTGGGAGTGTAGGATGTCGAGCTTAGTTCTGAAGGGGCTGCCGGTTGCAAGTCGGACACTTGGGTGATTTGGTGTTTGTGGAGGTGTGTTTGGGTGGCGGTGTGCCATATCGGTGCTCCATAAGTGAGTGAGGGGCTGATGATGGATGTGTGAAACTTGATCAATAGGAAAGTGTGCACAACCGGGTTAGGAGATGTCCAAATATCTCGCAAATTTCATATGGAACTGCATAGTGTTTTGTACTAACAACTAGCTGTCGGCAGAACACGGGGTGTGTCCATCTACCTCTGTTACCTGTCCCGGACGGGCAGAACTCGGGATAGATCCCTCTGCCACTCTTACCTGTCGCTTTACGGATTATACCTCTTACCCTTTATAAACTCTTATAATCTTAATACCAAAAATAATATTCATCTGTCTCACCGGAAGGAAGAATTTAAGATTTTTCTATTTTGGCTTCCCTATATACCCCCACCCCTATGCATCGGATCCGGAAGTGAACCCCGCTATGTCTTTCCCCGATCACGGAAACTCATAAATACGGGAGAAGGGTTCGATCCATTGAACCGTTTTTGCGTGATTGAAGGACAGACAAACAGACAAACAAACGGACAGACAGAAACCAAATTCAAAAGCGGCATGGTTCGACTCCATTTCACGCGAAACGAATAACTGTAGTGAAATTTTTCGAATATAACCGAGGAACACGAAAATCGTCTTTAAATTTAGTTATATGTATAGATTTACGGATATTGATGCAGAGAACTTCTTAGGACCATATGACGACTATGAGGTTGACAATGAGGGTTCAAGGGTGGAACTGAGGAAATTCCGTCAGCATGAGCGTGAATCTCTCCCTCCCTTGAGAACTATATCTGGAATACTCCTATTTCAGCTTGTTTTTCCAAGTATTATACGTATAGTAATGCGACTCACTAAGACACTAAGACATTGTATAATTGTATACAAAACAGTGTTCTAGACTCAAGGGTGATCATTACAGAAGAGAATAAACCGTTGTGGAAAAGTTGGAAGCTTTTGTAAATTGAACACAACCTCCGAAATGAGATCATTTAATGTCAAGAATGGTTTTTTTCTCAGCAAATTCAAATTTTTCCCGAACTAACACGAAGGACATTGATAAATAACCTAATCTTAATATAGTAACTCACGCGGATTTCTTCAAAACTGTTGGAGCCGATCCGAAGGAAGGCGAGTAGGTAGACATGCTGATAGAATTACTCCTGTGGGCGTCCTCTGTGTTCAAAGAAACTGAATCCAAAAACTGTTTCATTCATAATTTATGTCAAGGATCTTGTACACGCGACTATATATCGGGGGCTTACTGTGGCGTTAGGTTTGGAGGGACTCGTATGATGGACTTATTATGAAACAAAGTGCAAAGCAAACTTGTTAGTAATTTTACTACCGTTTTCACAATGATGGACTGGCTCGAAGTCAAAACGTCTTATACTCGTGACGGCGTTGAAAAGCGTCTCTAAAACACGTTATTCGTGTCTTTTCTTCAATATGGCTGTGTTGATCGAGCGTGCCGGAGCGTTGCTTGACAGACAGTGGAGCACTGGTGAGCTGCTCCCACCTGACAAACGGAAGGCAACAGGCGATGCCACCCTCGTGCCAAACGCCCTTTTAATCGGCTGAGCGAAGAGACTCCGAGCCGCCTTATTCCTCTCAAGGCATTCGAGACCAAGAGAGATAGACTGATTAACGTGTAGGGTCATGTCGAGCTAACGGCCAATGTGAAGCTAATTAGACGGGAACAGTAACAGGTAGGGGCGCCAACTTCCACGGCCACTTTGCAGGCCATGGAACACTTAATAAGTGACCGCCTGCCGTTCCCGCCTGAGCACTTATTTTCACGTCTGTTAGCAACAACCGAAGCGCTGAAAATGCGCTGCAATCAATTTTCATCTTTTGTGGCATCTCCTTTGAGGGTGGTCTTTAACAGATGTACTGCCGACATATGTCTTGATATCAATCCAGACATCTCCGGCACTTGACAGAAAGATAAATTGAATTCGCCATCCGCTCCGTAACTCTGAGTAAATCCATTGTTTTTCGTTGGTTTTCAAACATCTTCCGAAATCCCGGAAGATCCCTCCTCGGTTCCATCTCTGAAAAACAAAACCCAGGTGGTGGTTAGCTCATCACTCTGTCAGGTGTACATTTCTTAGTTGTAGTGCAACTTTTTCCCCAGATTTTCTTTGGAGCTCACTCAGAAATGTAGTCACCTAGAGAGAAAAGTTCTTTGAATTGAAGTGTGTGAACAAGAGTCAATAAAACAGAAATTAGTTCTTAACGCTAATACATAAGCACCACCTATTGTAGTACTGCCATTATAGTTAACTTTCAAAGTTGTTTGATGAAACATGAAGAAAAAATGACTACATGATTATGTGGCAGACGGCAGAGGAAAATGGTGGGGTGGAAACGTTACTTGAAGAATTATTGAGATTCATACTGATGATATTTAGAACATGTTACACGGGATGTCCCTTCTCCTTGAATAAACATCACACTACCTGTATACCGATGTATTCAATGTACTTTTGAGGCAAAGGAGTCTCTCCTCTGATTCAAGGTTTACGACCCAGAGTTGAACTGTAAAAAGTGTTAAAACTGAATTTTGCTAATTACACTTATTTATGCTTAGTTATACTTATTTTGGCGAGGAAGGGAGGTTCCGCTCCAGATGAGATTTCTTATAATATCCGATTTAAGAGCATCTCCAATCAAACCAAAACCAAGGCCCCAAGCCATGTTCCATTCTCATCAATTTGATGAGTTTTGTTTTAAAGCTTACTGAAAGCTTTGTTTAGTTTCTCCTTCTTATGTAGTTCTGTTAACTTGAATCGTGTTCTCATTAAGAGTGTGCTTTCTGTCAGAATGTTTGTGAGAGTCCAAGAACAAGAAGTTAGTTGTGAATGGACTGTGAATATGATACGGGCAAGCTGTAAATATACCACAACCCTACCGCCACAAATATAGGTATCTACCAACACATCTAACCTACTCCTGTACTTTAGTATGAGTGCTGTATGTGTGATTCCACAAGAGTGATATTGTTCAGTCTAAGGATTGGGTTCTTGGGTAGTTCGTGAAATCAATATTTAGATACATAAATTTGTACCATTTCGAATCTGTGGAAGAATAAGAATGGTTCGATAAAAACTGAACGTGAGTGAATTATAATGATGAAATTCATACAACTGCGCTTGGCATGGCAGTGTATAGCCCCATGAACAACCATATTTAATGCCAACGATCAATATAGTGTCTTCGGTTAAGAAAGTGGACTAACAAATTTGGCTCCCAACGTTAAAAGGTGAAAAAATTGACTCAACTCAAATCAGAAATAGGCGGACGAAACACAAGAGAAAGTTTTTTGTGGTGTGGTCATAATAAATTAGAAGAAGTCTTAGTTTAAATGGCGGGGAACGGCTCGGCAGAGAACAGGTGCTTGCTCTAGAAACGTTAGAATCAAGTGGATCCACATCCGTTTGGCTCATATCTCACCATCGCATCTTCCAAAATACAAACAAATATGTCTTTACCTGAGATTATTTTATATGACATTACCTGGGGCCGTGGTGAGTTTTCAGGCGAAAAATAATTCAGGCAATACCACACAACGTGAAGCATTTGAACTCGTGAGTGTTTGCGATGAAATTCTTTCCGAATATAAAATTATTGGTTTTGTTATGCGAGACAAAATATGAAAAATTGGGTGAGAGGCCCCATTGTTGCCGACTTGAGCGGTTCTTTGACCTATGACTGGGTTTCAGTGCTGCCCTATCCCTCTGACAATTTTAATATTTGTTAAATTCGAAAGAGGGGCTTTCAACGATGAAACGTAGAGAGGAAATTTTTTAATCCGACAGAAAATAGATTAATCAGTTGACTTCAAACTACAAACTTGTTTTTGGTCCAATCGTTCCCCAGATGGTCCTGTGGTTTCCCAGCAGCGGCCCAATCGTTGCCCACTTGAACTTTCACGCACCTATTGAGGCAGAAAATGATGCAATTTTGCAGCATACAGTCAACATTTTATAGATTTCGGCTTTCCAGTTATTTATCACTCAGCATGAAAAGGGAAACCCTTGAAACAACATAGACAATTTTAAGAGAAACAACAACAAAACTTTATTCAAAATTGCAATGAAACCAGTCTTCTGTCTTTCATAATAATTTTGGAAGCGCCTTTTATTAAGGTACTGAAATCATAGAATAGCTTACTGGAGCTATATATTCGTTATAAACAATTTCAAAAAAATTAGAACAAGGTCTATTGGGTAAGTGCTATAGGTACCTCATCACACTATCTCTTACCGTCACAGCTCATGTTACGTTTCAAGCACAACATTGATAATGCGAGTATTTAATCCACTACAGTTGACTAAAAATTTTCATAACCTATTGTACTAACAGATATCTACAACAAAAACATACATCTAAACTCGGTCTATCAATTTTGCATTGCGCTATCATTATCACAATTTATTGCGAAACATTTTATTCTGTCTCAGTCTCATGAATTGTTTCAAATAAACCTCGAAAAAATCTCCTTAAACATTTAAAACTTCTTTTCAAAATTTCTCTTTTTTCCGAAGGATTCTCACCGAAACTACCCCTTGATCAACACTTTGAAAAATCGTCGAATCAAGAGAAAACAGAATGTGTTTACAATTCCAGTCCCAACTCCAACTCTTGAGACCTGGTGTTGCAGTCTGCGCATACGACAATATTATTGTCGTCATCAATGAACTCCGAATCAGCAAGGGATTGCGTATACGCAATATATATGGAATCGTATTTCGCAAATATCGGATGATTTTCCACCTCTTACATCGCTGATGGGTCCTCCACATTTTCGAGCGCACATACACCCTGATATATCCACTCTATCAGGGTGTCTTCCTCCTCAGGCATCAACACTGTATTTGGACCAAACCTAGGCTTGGGAAATTTGGGTTCATTGTGAATCTCAGTGTCGATTTGGGTATCCCAAACTCAAGGGACGATTCTCTAAAAGACATACCATCGTCTACTTTTTGCAGAGCTAATTCTAGCATGCTTGAGTCGTAGTTTTCTTAAGCCTCTTGAACCCCCGCTTTTGGTTTATGAACTTCGATAATAAGCCGTTGGGATCCCCCCCTCCCTTCTCACCCATCAAAACTTTAGGGTTTACGTTTCAAGATTCGTAGATTCAGAAAAGTGCAGCGTAATTTCGATTGTGTGTCGTTAGGTACTCCTTGTTGTAAATAAATTATATAAAATACTGAATTCAGGTACCCTTCAATTGGCAGGTCATTCCATGCGTGAGGCACGGGCGTTTAATGAAGACAAGCACATGTGTCCACATGTATCCACTATTGAGGAACCGTTGTACTTTCGGTTCTTTACTAATTGATGATCAACATTTTGATGTTCGCCTAAAAATGTTCGCCGCGATTGAGGTGTCCCAAGGCTTCGTCCGATTCTGAGAAGACGGCGGCATGCCATACATGGTCCAGTAGTATACACCCATCGAGTCACTACGCCAATTTTAGTCATTAACATTCTTCATGACTTAATAGAAGCCGGTATGAGCCGATACAGACAGAGCTGGTAGTCGGAGTTTGAAATGTTTCAAGTTTACATTTGGAGAGGCTCGGAACGGTCCGTAGATAAAGATGAAATATTTGTGACCATCTAGAGATCCTCACGCATTCTAACACTTTTGAGTTAAATCAAAATTCTATTACTTCTGGAGTTCCGCTGCCTCTAAAAGTTCGTACACGAGATGATTGAAGTCGAACAAAATAACCTTCATTGGAGCCTCAGATTAGCTGCAAATGGAACGGAAATCAATCCAAAATTTGTTTCTGTTGTAATTTGTGTTGTAATTCTGTTGTAATCTTCTTTTTCCCATTTCTGACTTTCGGCTGTAGATGCAATTCTCGGATCGGGAGCAGGAATCTCTCCTGTTACGTATTCCCAAAATCCTGCACGAGTTAATACCGCTTGGGCATGGATTTTCCAGGTGTCATAATTGTCGCTGGTGAGCGTTTCTATTTTATAATTACTCACTGCCATTTTTGACGATTACCTTCTTCTTCTTTTCCTAAGCGTGCTGAAGGTGCATAACCTGTTGTAATTTGCAGAGTTTAGCCGCTGGATGGAAAGAGACGAAGGTAGGTTTGAATCGTGCAAGATAATATATTGAATGAACAAATCATAATATGATAGTTTGAAAAAGTTGGGAAAAACATTCGTTACTACATTACAATCATATTGGATTGTAATGTAGTTGCAATGTAGGCGAGTGTCCTATCTAACAGTTTCAAACTTGAAAACAGCGCGTCGCGTCAGTCTGCTTAGCCAAATAAATCGGCCAGTTCTTCAAATATGAATTTGAGAGGTAGAAGAAAGTAACAGACCAACCTTAGAGTTTTACTGTCATCTCTTTTTTCTTTATTGATGAATAAGTCTTGATTTTTACTATCATTCAAAATAAGTGGTGGTACTTTACGACCTATTCTCATACCCTCGGGATAAGGGGGTACTCACGGGTTCAAAAAACATTTATTTTTCAAATATTCTCGTCGACAGCTTTTATTTAAGGCCATAGATTATAATCGGAATATCTAGACCCCTCCCACCTGCGAGGTACCCCCGGGTTCCCCACTGATAGGTACCCCCGGGTTCAAAAAATGTTAATTTCGATATCTGCAAGATTTTCAGGGTTTGTGTTGGACACAGACACACAAAATCCGCCCAACGTAGAATTTTGCACATGAGATAATTGGATTAGGCCGATTGAACAAATAACCAGACTGGCTAGTGGGCTTCTGAGTGCAGTAACAATACGGGACAGCAAAGGACAGGAAAAAAAAAACCTTTCAAAGGGTGTGGTGGGTACTCAGAAAGTAAGAAATGCCGCTAAATTGTGAAACCCTGGGTGATCCAGATGATATAGCATCAGCAAGTGTCAAAAACACACTGAACTTCAGTTTATAATTCCAAAAGCTGTAGGGATACCTGTGAAGAACACCTAATTATCACCTGCGAACTGGCGACTGGCATAAGAACAGTGTAATTAAGTTTGCGGAGGTCCAGACAGATACGGAACCGAAATAGTCTGAAACGCAGAATACGAGCAGGAGTTGTTTTTCTTTTTTCACCTTTTGCATGAATACGAAAGTTTGAAAACGTTGCCCACCTTCGGCAGTGAGGGAGCAAATGGTGTTATAAAAGGAGAAACGAAACTTTTGTCGCATCAGTCGATTGCCTAATATACGAGGATGGAGACGGTTTGAGCCAAATCTGAGTCAGTTGACTGAAGCAGCGGTCAACACGGATCCTCAACATAGTGGGAATTCCGCGACCTGCACTCGCCCCTCGTCTGGCCATGTAGAGCGAGGGATGTCATAACCGTGTTTACGCGGAACATGAGTTAGCCACGTCTTCGGACTGAAACGTGACACCTAAGTGATCCTTGGAATGGAAAACGCAGTCCCTTCTCCTCCATTTGGCTCCTCGACAACGTCATTCTTTTCTTATTTTCGACCTTCTCATGCAGTTGCGGTATCCGAATGCGCAAAATTGTTTTAACCAAAATAACTGGAAAAGCCTCGTTTAGAGGCTCCTTCAACAATATTTTGTGCAGGGAGGTAGATTTCATCCAAAGAAACGTACGAAGGAAAAATACGCTATTTCGTCGTTGTAGGAGCACCGTGGCGTATCTCAAAGTATCCAATTTTACAGGAGATACAGAAAAAATATATATTATAGGCTGTCGTCCAAAAGTACTGCAAAATCCTCAACTCGTTTGAAAATTTTCAAAATTGAGAAATTTTCGTTATTTCTATGAATTTACGAACATATTCGTGTTGTAAGTACAGTGATCGAAAGAAGGTGGGATATTCATATAAAACTGTAAATTCACAACATACCGCAGCTTGTCGGCGGTAATATGGTTAGGTAAATCGAGAGCTATCCAACAAGTGGTGATCGATTTTTGTACGATGATAACTGGCGAAGATAAAGTTCCGTAGCAACGAATCGGTTGTAAGCGAAAATCATCAGAAATGGTCAATATTTGAAAAAATACCTCGTTCATGAAAACATCTTGCATACGAGTCTGCAACCCTGTGGGACATTTTATGTCTTACCGCGAAGACATAACGTAACATGGTTAACGTAATATGGTTAGGTAAATCGAGAGCTATCCAACAAGTGGTGATCGATTTTTGTACGATGATAACTGGCGAAGATAAAGTTCCGTAGCAAAGAATCGGTTGTAAGCGAAAATCATCAGAAATTTTCGTGACGATTTCGTGTGACGCTTTTTTTTTTTTTTGTGTAACGTTTTTTGAGTTATGTGCCAGAGTAAAGACATAAAATTTCAAAAGAGATACGCCATGTTATCAACCAGTTTTAGATACGCCAGGATACTTCATTAACGATTTGACCGCATTCTGTTGGAGTACCTAATATTAAAACTGATGTTACCATTGGTTCCGGCGCGAAAATTTGACAGTGGAAGGCTGAAAACCTCAAAACGACGATTTGTGCTCCTGCTAAGGCCTAAGCAGGTTGACAACGAAAATATTTCGACATTTCAACACGGATTAAATTCATTCTAAACAATATCTGTCTCCAGCTGAAAACCTCTCACAAATACCGTTTGTAGAAATATACCAAGATTTCGAAACGGGTACGGTGCTTGTAAAGTGGGTAGGACATCTCTCAAGGCGGGTGGGGAAAGTAGATATATCCCCCCCAAAAACAACTCCGTTGTAAAAACTGGCCCGCCAAAGAACCTCAGCCGCAAAAAGGAATGATATCAATTTTGCCCGCCAGCCACGTATATAGGATGCTCGGTGCTTCGCACCTCGCTGTTGAGTGTGCATATAGAAACCTGATCCTCCTACCCCTAACCTCCACCGTCAATGTTTTCCTGTTCCCTGTCTCCTTCCCACAACCTCCTCTCACCCTTAGTCACCCTCGGTTTCACCTAATATGTTTCCTCTGTTACACCAGCAGGGAGCTTTACGCTTCTTTCAATGCTGTTGGCGGGAGCTTTTTGCCAGATGAACATGCCTGAATTGAAGCATTACTTCATTATAGGTGTACCACTACTGATTACTCGTGACCACCAGTAATACTTATAATATAGTAATGCTTCAATTCAGGCTTGTTCATCTCAAAAAGCTCCCGCCAACAGCATTGAAAGAAGCGTAAAGCTCCCTGCTGGTGTAACAGAGGAAACATATTAGGTGAAACCGAGGGTGACTAAGGGTGAGAGGGGGTTGTGGGAAGGAAACAGGGAACAGGAAAACATTGACGGTGGAGTTTAGGGGTAGGAGGATCAGGTTTCTATATGCACACTCAACAGCGAGGTGCGAAGCACCGATCATCCTATATATGTGGCTGGCGGGCAAAATTGATATCATTCCTTTTTGCGGCTGAGGTTTTTTGGCGGGCCAGTTTTTACAACGGAGTTGTTTTTGGGGGGGATATCACATCTTTTTGCATGGCTAGTTTTCGAGTGGTACCTACTTATACAATACGGTTCCATTTAACAAAAGTACCTACGAGGTAACTAGTAAATGTTTTTCTAAATGAAGTTTTATCCTAGTCAAAATTTAGTAAAAAATTAGTACGCCTACTAATTTGCCTTTTTGTTTCTTGTTTTTGTGACAAGAATAATTATTGTTTGGAAACTATTGTTTGTTATCTGAAATGTGTTTGAAAAATAAGTAGTTTTAAAATTTTTGCGAATTGGTTAAATAGTAGTTTTAAAATTTTCGATTAATTAAAACAATTAACAATTTAAAAACAATTATTAAAATTTAATACAATTATTCTTATTATTCTTATTATTAAATTTAAAAAAATAGAAAGAATTAGAAATTTAAATAAATTTGAATTAGAAATGTTTTGAAAATTGGTTGCATTTTTTCTTGGGGATTGTGCAAATTTTTGTTGTTGAGAATCATTACAATAATTGTAATTATTGGTGTCGAAGAAAAAATTTTCTCTTAAGTGGAAGAGAAAGTTTGGAAAAGGTAAAACGCACGTTTTTATACCAACAATCGCGAATAACTCGAGAACCGTTGAGGAAAGTGACAAAGTGCGCTACCCTCATTCGAAAGCCCATAAAATTTCCTATCGATCCTTTAGCAGGTGCCACTCTACGACAATTTTTCTGACCACTGTTCAACTTTGATGTTTTCGGAAATTAGCCAAATCAGTAGATGTGGAATTTATTCACGTATTTTTGGCTGTGGATTAGTCGAATCGATTGAGATTAAGTTCAAAATAATTGAGCATATACTAGACAACCTAACGGACATTTTAAGACCAACCGCACCAATTTTCATCAATTTTGGCGGCAGTTATTGTTGAAAATAGAAAAATCACCATAACTCCTTTATTTTCCCCCTTAGGAAGCTTTTTTGATCTCAAATTAAACAGTTTTAAAAGCTGAACACAACTAAAAAAGAAAATCTGAAAAAGCTTCAATTTTGAAGGAGTTATGACCATTTGAAATTCCTAAAAATTACTATTTCCCCCCTAATTGGGAGGGAAATGGGGGGAGGGAGAAAAAATGTTCAAAAGGCACTCCCTTGGAGCATAACAAACGTGTGTGCAAAATTTCAGCTCGAGCCGATTTGTCTGCTGGGCTGTAGCCCCGTCAATGAACAACAACAACGAGAAGAAGAAGAAGAACACGAAAAACGTGAAAAATAGTGGTTTTAAAACTGTTATACCCCCGACACCTGATGTTCCCAAGAGCTGAAATTTGTTTTACGTCCTCACGTGCCCCTGGAGAGTTGGTGTACAAAAAATCAACTCTCGAGACACTCAGGGGACCGAGCTACGGGATGGTGAAAACCCCAACTTGTTCCGTCGCGTAATCAGTGTCTCAGTCGCTTCGGTTTTCAGGGCTTCGGTTTTCTTGGCGGGCGGGACGCTCCCGCGTCCCTAGATCTACTTTCCCCACCCGCCTTGAGCCATGATATATCATGACTATTTCCGACTGCTATAGAATGATTTTTACACGGAGTGTTTTGTAGTGGAATATCACATCTTTTTATTGCTGAAGTTGAAAAGATCTATAGAGCCAATGTGCAATCGGTCAAGGTGGACAGGCCTTGAGAAACTTTCAGTTTTTGTTATTTTTGTTATTCTTTCAGTTTTTGTTATTTTTGTTATTTTTGTTATTCACACCGAGAAGATCCGCACCAAATTTCAAATTTATCGGTCAAAATGGACCTGAGATGAATATATTATGGTATCTGGAAAACGCGTTTCGTGACATCCCGTAAACATTCACTCGGTACCGTTCGGTTCTCATCATGTTTGCTTGGTGGGGCGGAACGCTGCCGCGTTCCTAGATACCAACATCGTGGTCGATGTGTAGAAATTAATGATCAAGAGTTGAGCAATTTTGAAATATAAAGAGGCTATCAAATTTGAGATTTGTGTTAAATTTACTGAAAATAATCAATTTGGTTGCTGATTACTCAGGAAGGGCTGAATGAATGTATCTTGAAACTTCAAATTTCGTTTGTTAAAATGTCCTGCGTAGATTCGGCGTTCCATACGCGCCAACAATGGCATCGCGGTATACTAATAACAACTAATGATGGATTTCAGAACTTAAACGTATCGTTCTTACATTCTCTGTATTCCTCATCAATCAATGTTGACGCTTTGATAACGTCAGTGTTGATGCCTCACCGAAAAGAAGCGTACGAAGGGAAATATACACACGCAAGAAGTAAAAAACTGTTGTACAAAATCACATCACAAAGTAGCATCCTGAACAAATTGCGTCCCATTCCTGTAGGTCAAAATCCTTGAACCAGGCATAATTCAGCTGTTAAATGTATTATGGGATTTTCAGGGACAGCCACCTTTGATGTCTATAGCGATAGTAACATTGGAGTCTCGTCTATGTCAACACCTGTCTATTTTCCACCCCTGGTTTTAAATTTTCGTGGCGGAGAGGGACTGGTTTTCCGAGTTTCTCCCATGAATTTCCCGACAATCCGAATGTGAATAGCATCTGCACATGCTCACGATGATCTATTTTCTGTTTTATTGATCCGACAGCACTCTAACACCCAAGATATTTGGAGAATGGTCTGATGATAGTCTCCTATAAATGCCATCCCCTAATTAAACTATTCTTCGGCTAAATTTCAGAAATTATTTTCTATAACTAAAATTGGTGCTTGGAATCTGAAAAACGAATCAAAATATTCTCTCCATCAGCGGCACTCGGCCAATTTACAATTGACCTAAAATTTAGAAATTCGAAATACCTACGGCCTTCTAGTAGGCTGAAGAGGAAGAATCAGAAAATCGAATTAAAAACTCTTTCCACAACATTATTGAGCGGAAATAGGTGTGCTTGTTCAGGAAGGAGACTGGGTAGCCCTCTTCAAATTAGCGGAGAGCAGAGTTGGGATTATTCGAATAAAAATTTAGTTGAACTAAAGTTGAAACTAAAAACTGATTAGTTTTTAGTTTTGAATTTGAAACTAAAAACTAATTTATTAGAAAACTATTAGTTTCAGTTTTCAGTTCTAGTTAGGAACTAATTTAGTTTTAGTTTTTAGCTTTAGTTTCAGAACTAATATTTGAAACTACCTCCTTACCGTAGACACAAAAAAGTATCTCAGAACAAGATACTCGATATCACAAAACCACGCGTTCTTTGAATCAGCTGTTCGCATGTATGAAAACTAGCCTGAGGTTCCCCAGTTTGATTTACTCTTATATCGACGATTTTCTCGCCACTTTGCCAATTTAAAATTGGCCTAATTATCCAAAATTCGGAATGCGGGCTCGAACCGGACTGTGGATGTTCTTTCATAACCCTACGTCAATAACATCAACGTTTATTTGTTTATTATTTACAAATTTGAATAGATTTTGATTCTAAGAATCGATTACGACCACCCGTAGCATAACTAGGAGTTTCTTGATATAAATTATTGAAGAAGTATGTCAAAACTTATAAGTTTTTCACATTATTAATAGATACAAACTAACGTTTATAATTAAAATAAGTAATTTTTATAAATAAATAATATATTACAACATAAATAATATATGATACACAAATATTATAAATTGTTTATAACTCAAATAAAAAATTTATTCATAATAATAAAAATAATTTATTATTAGTTCAGCCCAGAATTTACCTCGAAAAGTGAAGGAAAACACCATCGCAAACCCACAACATAATGTTTCATGTAGTTATGGGACTCACAAGGGTATTGTACAGAGAACAGTGATCTAGACAGAACGGTGGTCTAAGCAGAAATTTAGCATCGTGAAAAAGTATTCAGCGTTTGTCTTCCTGCGGTCAAAATATTCAACAAACTATACAATAACGATAATTGTATAGGGGAATTGTTGGGTTTGGAATCTTAATCTCTTATCCCTATGACAACCTTCTTTGGTTCTTCCTCAGTTTCATGCTACTTCTCACAACGATATTCCAGTGGGCGTCCCCAGTCACAAATTTGGGTCAAATTGATGCATGGATGAGAGTTGAGGAGTTTTTTCTAAATGATTCCATATCGAAGACAACGTTTCGGCCGCTTCTGCGGGGCCTTGCCTAAAAACGTCTGCCAAGGTGTGGCACATCCACAGCTTTGTTTCTAGTAATGGGCGATACAACGATTTCACGCACGCGTGCAACTTCATGTATGTGTTGTGATGAAATGTATAAGGGAATAACCTCGAAACGACCACTATAACCCATTATTATCATTTCAAAAATACACTCATCAATCCGCACGCCGAATAATCTCGCTTCCGGCCTTGTATTTACTCATCTTCCCTGTCGCCCTATTTCTAAACCAAACTTTTAATGTTTCTGTCCTAAAAATAACGAGAATGATTGGGTTACTTTTACTGCTCTCGAGACACTTAATGCGATGGATACAAAAAATAGTAATCCCGCGACCTGTCCGAATGGTAATATGGGCTTCCATCTTGGAATATTACGTGTATAAACCTGAATGTTGATATAAATTCGGTAACTTTTGATGTTGTAGACATCTTTTTCGATTAAGAGGTGAGAGGAAGAGCCAACTGAGAAGATTTGTGCGTCCTAAATGAAGTGTGCTCCACAACTTGGCATTGCTTCCCCATTCCAACTCGACTTTCTTTGATCTTAACACGACTGCCTTACAAATTGTCGCCGTTCTTTTTATTTATTGGTCCCCTCCGCTCTCTACTGGGCCATCGGGGATATATCACGTGGCTACCTTCGGAACACACTCTGCCCTACCGTTTGGGACATGCCTTGACAATGCCTAATTGCTCGTCCGCCGCCCGTCTCATTTGGAGTCGGTCGTCCTTGCACTTGAGGTAACGGTTGTGTACACTTTCACGACCTCTGAAATTGATATGAATCAACTCATATGCTCTTCTTGGAAGAAAGCAAGTGTCTTATGATATCAAACGACCTTGGTGCAATAAAATTAAAATCCAAAACACGGTTAATACGTTCCTCGCGATGGCTTGCCACTTAATAGACAAATACACTCTTTTGATCAATTATCCACGTATTCTTCCGACCTAAGCTTGATTACTTGATTTTTTGAAATCGTATCCAACTATCCCCCCCCCCCCCAGAACAATCAGGCTCAGTAGTTGCTAGTTATGTTGCATCATAATTTGAATCGTGTAGAGTTTTAATAACTTTTATTATATGCCATTTTTGTAATCGACCTTTATTCAGATAAATTGATTTGTTTTTTCTTCCCCAGTTGTCACAGGATGTTCGCAGCCGTACGGGGAGATGAATCAGTTGGGAGGAGTCTTCGTGAACGGGCGACCTCTACCAAATGCCATCAGATTAAGAATCGTCGAACTTGCTCAACTCGGCATCAGACCATGTGATATCAGCAGGCAGCTCAGGGTATCTCATGGCTGCGTCTCCAAAATCCTGGCAAGATTCAACGAAACTGGATCCATCCTACCCGGCGCGATTGGCGGTAGCAAGCCACGCGTGACCACTCCAAAGGTTGTGGCCTATATTAGGGACCTGAAGCTGAAAGACCCAGGGATTTTCGCGTGGGAGATAAGAGACAGACTTTTGGCGGATGGTGTTTGTGATAAGTTCAATGTGCCATCGGTTAGTTCTATAAGTCGAATACTAAGGAACAAACTTGCTGGGTTCAGTGGGTCCCAGGTGCAGCCTCAAGCGCACTACAACCCACCACTATACCCATCCTCCTACTACGGCCCTGGAGGTGAAAGCTCCCAGAGCTCTAGAGAAAAATGGCCGAGGCCCGCCCACTCCGTGTCAGACATCCTTACGAGCCAACAACAACCCCATACCCATCCGCCAGCTATACATAATTACTGCTACATGTACCAATGGCCTCCTCAATAGCATTTATTCGAGATGATTCGAAGACTAGTGAGTCAAGATATGGGTCATTCCGTTTACCCCCCCCCCCCCTCACACAGAGGTTCGTATGTATTTCCTACAACAGTTTCTTGAAATACAACTAAAATTTTTGTAAATTAAATACGTATTCGTTACATGTTAAGTCACTCATAAGGCATGTGCGGAGGTTGGAAGTTGTAGACCTGTAGACGGAAGCTGTTGTGCAAACGGGTAGAATATCAGTTGCTAAATACCCCAAGAAGGATAATGAAGTGATGAAATTCACAAGTGAAGGACGCAATCGGATTGTTACCAAAATTCACTACCTACGTCAATTGTCAATTCCAGTACCCCAACCACTGGTGACTTAATCTTGTAACGTACTGATTTCCTGCTGTTCTACAACCTGACTTTTAGATTTCATTCGAAAGGGCAATTGGAGGGGTACCTACTTGGGCACTCATCACCAAAATTGTGAACATCAGGCACTAGTCAAATATACCATCACTTCATTATTTAATTCAACAACAGATGCCTTCGGTCAAATCCAACCGCAGGCTGCCCCTACGAACAAAACCACCATGGCCACCACTACAACAATCTCACGGTTATAACCGTGGTGGTGGCCACGGTGGTTTTGATCGTAGGGGCAGCCTGCGGTTGGATGCGGTATACTACTACTATTTTTGGAAGCTGCAGTTTAAAAAAATTCATTTGAAATACGGTTTAGTAAAAATAAGTCATGCCTATTCCCTAAATCTATATTCTAAACATATGATTTGTTGTGATGCCAAAAACTTGTGGCCTTATATCTAAGTTATAAAATTGATGAAAACGACAATAAATCTGAGATTAAAAAAGTTCCAGTCATGCAGCATGGCTATAAGAGCGAATTTTCGAAGAAATAACCGCTTTCATGTAAAATGTGATGTTTGGAACATCTCATTCAAATATAGGCAATCTTGAACTTATTTTATTTTGTAATTATAGGTATTTGAGTATGAAGCTATTCGGTTAATTCGGTATACATCAGGTGTGGTGCTCTCTGAATAAAGATCGATGTCACATGTCACATGTCACTGTTTCATTTTGGGAATTTATGGGTGATCCCCCCCCCCTCATACCTAAAATTCCAAAAAACCCACCATCGTGTTCAGCATTAAAAAAAACCTTTAAATTGAGATGTCACTTGTCATACTGTTTCATTTTGGGAATTGATGGGTAGGTAATGCCCCTCCTCCCCCCCCCCCATAACTCCCCAAAACCCCCCTCAGGATATAGCTTTTTCAAAACTGAACACGATGATGAAGTCAGAATTGTGATATCTCTTTCCGGTATCAGATTAGAGCAGATGAACCGCGAAAAGCATCTCAAGTATAACCACGTTTCTTCGTATTCAAAATGCTCCAGTTTGGAAATGAAATGAGATATCGCTATTCTGACTTCACCATCGTGTTCAGCATGAACAAACCTTTAAAATGAGGTGTCACATGTCAGACTGTTTCAAATTTGGACTTCATCCCCCCCTTAGAGTGGCCCGATTCTGCCCATCTTCGAACTTAGCCTGTCGATTGCCAAGACAGATTTTGTGTGCAAATTTGAACTTTTTATCTCAATTCTATTGAGAGTTATCGTCTGGAATGACACATACATAAATACATAAATATATAAATACATGAAGATGAAAATTATAGAAAACACTTACTACATTTGGAAAAAGTGGAAATTTTCGCTGTACAGCGTCGTCAGCCCGAGAAGAAAATTTTCTTCTCGGGCTGACGACGCTGTACAGCGAAAATTTCCACTTTTTCCAAATGTAGTAAGTGTTTTCTATAATTTTCATCCTCCTGTTCGTTCATTCAAGTTCATATTTCACGCGAGTGTCTTTAGTTTCACCAATCCATCGTATAAATACATAAATATATACATATGATTATTTGTGTCTTTTGGCAGTGAATTCAGGATGGTCTGAAACGGATTTTGGTATACAAATTTTGTTGAATTTCGAGTTTTAAAAATTTTGGACCGAGAACAATAGCTTCCTTTTCTTCGAAAATTCGCTAAAAAGGAACCAATAAGAGAATGTTTTCGATGAACCTTCTCTGTAGTTACAATATGCCTTGTCTCAATTATTGTAAATACCTCTTGGTAGAGGTACGTAGGTAGGCATGTACCTACTAGTGATTGGGATTTTGTTCCTACAATATAAAACACAAAACGAATTCTCTACAACAAATCTGAATATATAAATGTATTGTACTCGTTTTGGTTGGAGTAGTTGTAAATGTGATTTGATAGGTCTAAGTTATCGGATTTGTAAATCAGATCCACAGGTAATTTTTATATAATTTTCATATGTTACGTTTGTTATTTAAATCGTTGGTAGGTACCGATTTAGGTTCTCAGTTACATAAGAAAAGGCAAAATAAAATTTTGTTGCTCCGGTAATATCAGGTAATATCGTGCTGACATAAAATTCACAAATCCTCTTCTTTCTATAAAACTTAACTATAGTTACTATTAATCTTCCAATATTTAACTCCTCTGCGAGTTCAAGTTTTGAACTATTGTGTTTATCCGTCCATTTAATAATTCCAGTAGGTACCTATTGGAAGTATGCAGAATTGTTGAAAGTGTATCCTTGGTATTAATAATAACCAGTAACTGTGTTTGTTGTTTTTAATCATAAGGTCATTATACTGTTTTGTTATGTAAATAAACCATTTATACTTATTATTTAAACTTATTCTCATCATTTCCGAAACTAACAAAAAGGTGGATTGTTTGAGATTCAACCGCATTCCAGAGGCTCTTGGAGCTTCCGGAACTTTGAGATCACACCTCGCTCACTGGTCGCCAAGGCATCTAAAGCAAT
Source organism: Stenodema calcarata (assembly GCA_963920205.1). Taxonomy (NCBI): domain Eukaryota; kingdom Metazoa; phylum Arthropoda; class Insecta; order Hemiptera; family Miridae; genus Stenodema; species Stenodema calcarata. Next base: position 29,811,750 of record OY986048.1, on the reverse strand, counting down.
CCTGAAAATTGTTTCTTACAGTATGCTGCAACCACATTGTAAGAATCTTATTATTGTTCCAGACTTTCGTCCTTCATCCGCTAATTATATTCATTGGGGTTTCGTGGGAACCAGCAAATAATCGTTACCAAAGGGGGTTTAGGATCAATTTTAATCGCCCTCACTGTTCCTGTAGATCCGCCACTATTCCTAAGTACTCTTCTGGTGTCAAATGAAAACCTTCAAATGAAATGTCCCTTCTAGGCATGCAGTAATGTAGCAAAGATTACTACGCTTCCGATCAATGAGCATCGGGTATATCGAGAGAAAAAAAATGTGTTGAGGTACATGAGGTGCAAAAAAGATTATCGAAAGTTTAAATTGGAGAAAATAAGATTCCTCCGTGACTCTTCTTCTTGACGTGTTTGCAAGACTTGTTCACTTGAGTATGTTCCTACTAATGGTTTTGGATGTACAGGACTGGGGTCAGATTGTTTTCTCATGGATGTGCCAGGTAAGGCTAAGGTCTTTGAGTTAAAATTTATAATTTTCCCGTTCCTACAGAAAATATTTTTTCAAGCGATTCACGTGTACCTTCTGAGTTGTCCTTTCCATTTTGATATTTGCATTAACACCATCCACTGATTCTATTGTGAAGGGGCCCAAGTAACTAGGAGATAATTTGTTGTTTACTCCCTTCTTGTTTTGTTCATTTTCCAATAAGACCAAATCACCTACTTGAAAGTAGACCAGGGGTTTATAGATCCCTTGTGTTGTGTTTATATACTAATTTACTCTTTTCTAGATATTCTCACGCTGCCTTGTTAGAGACTTTGTTTTAACTCCATTAAATAGTCTTCATAATTGTACGTGAAGATGGGAGGTTGGAATGGTATGCGGCGAGTACCAGCATGAATGTTCGTGTTCACAGAAAAACTGGCAAAGGGGAGCATCTCACACCAGTTATCCTGGCTGGTGTTGATGAAATGCTCTTTTCAACCGAGCCATTAGACATTGGGGGGAACGATGTTATTTGAAGCTCTTTAATCTTGAATAACTTGCAAAGATCTTGGATTAGGGAGCTGACGAAGTTACTACCCATTTCGGAGAGGATGTAACGAGGAGAACCATACATTAGAAAGACTTCCTTTACCAGTGCCCTCGCTGTTAAATAACTAAATTCAATATTGCTATACCACTCCCAAATCAAGAATCGGAGACCATAGCGAGGGCACTGGTAAAGGAAGTCTTTCTAATGTATGGTTCTCCTCGTTACATCCTCTCCGAAATGGGTAGTAACTTCGTCAGCTCCCTAATCCAAGATCTTTGCAAGTTATTCAAGATTAAAGAGCTTCAAATAACATCGTTCCCCCCAATGTCTAATGGCTCGGTTGAAAAGAGCATTTCATTAAATTTTTAGTCTATTCCCATGGATAGACAATGGAAGCGGACTCATTATGTCCAAGTTAAGTTTTTGGAAGGCTTCGAAGGGAGTGAAACTAATTTGCATGGGTGCTTTAGTTGATTTCTGTGTTCGTGATTCATTTAGCTCGCAATGTGTACATCTTTTCACAAAGTCTTACACTTGTTCCTTCATATGGGCCATGAGTAATAATGATTGAGTTTTTATAAGTTCGATTCATGCCATCGTGGCCATGTAAGATATTTCCATGGAATTCTTTGATAATTTCTTCCTGGCGGGCCGGACCAGGAATGATAGGGATTCTGTGATTAACTAGGGTGATTGAAATAGATGTTTGATCGAACAAATAACGAATCATTGCTTGTAACTGGTGATTTTCCAAATCATCTGGTAGTTTCTGTATGACGGCAGCTTTGCCTCGGTTTAGGCAATGTTGTTTTAGAATGGAGCAAATAATCGTTGTCCCTGTAAAGGTTCTGTATTTCGGGATTTGTATTGAACTATATAAACTCGAATTTTTTCTAATGTGATTTGTACAACAGTGTCTGGGTCATCCTGGAGTTAATATTTTTCTATTGCGGTAGGATAAGGTATTCGGTCGATACCGACTAAATCACTTGTTATGAAAAAAACCGATGACTCCAAGTTGGAAGATCGCATCACTGTTTTGACATCTTTCCTTTACGAGTGGGTTCAAGATAACCCGAGTTTGCTGAGCATTAAGAAATTCCTCATAACGGTCAGCGTCGCCGACGGCGGCGGAATGTTGGGATTGCTTATTCGACGGTGTAGCACTCAGGGCCGTCGTAAGCTATTCTGCTGCGCTAGGCAAGATATTTTTTTGCTGCCCTAGACTCCTTTAAAGTAAACAATTTTGTAATTGTACTGAGAAAGTTCGACTGACCATCCGGATAATCGGCTGTAGAGGTCTTTATGGTTGAACAGCTACGTTAACCCAATCGCGGGCGCTTGGCCGACCTGCGGTCGGTTTTTAGTACCCTAATGTCATCTCGCCTTCCCTAGGCAACGGAAAATTCTGTGAATCATAGTAATCTTCAATTAATATCCCCCCCCCCCTACATGACTACACCTTTGAACGCAGGGTACTCTCTGGCCGACTAAAATACTGGTAGCGCCCGCTCATGTAAGTATTTTCTTCCTCTAAACCCATCACATTATTACTTTATTATTATGTTCTCGTTGTTCTAAATAATGTAATAACTGTCAAACAAAGTGAGTTTCACAATAGTTTCATAATTTTCAACCAATTTTTCGGACCTTCAGTTTCCTTGATCCTACGTCCTTGAGCCCTCAGTTCCATCAGCCCTATTTCAGTCCCAGTTCAACAATACGGACCTTGCCACATTGTCCTTAAAAAAAAAGAAAAGAAAAGAAAAGGAATTCAACTACAGTCAAATGTGCTACTTGCAACAGCTTATCTGTAAAAATCATTCGGAACGAGTAGTGAAATGTTCAAAGTGTACTTACAGCTGGAGAAGTTGCGTCTGACGAAGAAGACGAATGATGATTACCTATGCAATCAAATTTAATTGTTCAATTCAACTAGGTACATATGTTTATTCATGTTACCGTTTTTTAGTTCCTTTTTTTCAAGCATAATAATGTTCATTTGCAAGTAACTGCGTAAAAAACGTGTGGCTGACCTCAGTTCTGGTAGCGCCCGCTCGAGTGATTCGGGACAGAGACAAATTGGACACCGAAAGGTTAAGGGGGGGGTGGAAAATATTTTAATGTGGCGGCCATAAACGTATGGGAAGAAGTGACCTAAGCAAAGGAGGTTGTTTGTTTTAACTGTTAACTCAATCTATTAATTTATATAGGTTGTTTTCTACGCGTTCTGAGAATTGGAGAACACTCTCATTTGATCTCTGACGCGCTGAGTAAAACAATGTTTCCAATCGTTTTCGAGATTGTTTATCACCAAATAATTCCGTGAGGTGTTTTTTTCAATTCGTCAAAAGTCACAAATTCCCTTAACTTAGTGGCTTGATAGGTTCGATCAGTTAATTTTAATTTAATTAGTTAAAAAAGAACATCTTTTTCTGCAGGATACTAGGCCTAAAAGGCCTCTCTCCCAAATTAATTCACACATTTTACCCCATAACCTACTGTGTCAATATCAATCAGGATTTCGCAACTTTCACAGTTGCGAAACTGCTCTCTAGTAAGAATAATTGAAGACACAAGACTCTCCATAGACTCCTCCTTCTGCACAGTTCTGGTTCTTCTTGACTTCCGTAACGCTTTTGGCTCTGTCCCTCACTCTCTTAGTCACTAAACTAAAACGCTTTTTTAACTTTCTTCCTCCTCCTGTCAAATGATTGCTTCCTATTTATCCTCCCGTATCCAAAAAGTAATTTTCTGCCAATCCGAATCCAGCTTCCCCCCTACTCTTACCGGTGTGCCCCAAGGTGCTGTGGTTGGTCCTATTCTCTTCTCAATGTTCATCAACGACCTTCCTCTTGACCACCAACATTGCTCATACCACCTTTTTGTTGACGACTTCCAGTTGTATCTTTCAGGTGGACTTGACGAAATTGTCAACACCATCCACCTCTTAAATGTTGATCTCTCAGCCGTTTCAGTGTGGGCAAAGAGGAATGGAATCAACATCAATCCAGCTAAATCTAAAGCCATCATTATTTCTAAAAATTCTGTACCCTCTGATTCTGTTCCACCCATCCTTGTGAGTGGATCTGTCATCCCATACTCAACACATTGGGCAAGTCTGTAGAAGAATTTATAGCTCTCTCCACCCACTTCGCACACTTAGTAAATTCATTCCTCCTAACCTTAAAAGACAACTGGTTGTTGCGTTAGTTGCACCCCATTTTCTATATTGTGATACTATTTTCTCCCATTCCCTCTCTTCTTCATGTGCCAAAAAATTGCATGTAGCCCATAATGCCTGTATTCGTTTCATTCACAACATCAAACCTCGACATTCTGTAGGAAATCTAAATCTTTTCTCCCTCCCCTTAAATAAATACTTCCACCAAATTTATGTCGTATCCCTGGGTACGTTTAGGGAACAGACTTTTCAGGATAGACGAATGAGAGGCGTAGTGGGTTTTAGAAACAAGAAAATATATATTGAACAATAGCTTACTCACAATAGTACAGTCATTGACTCCTCGGCGAACTGACTACAATAACAAACAGAGAGCTTTTATAATAGATGGGCGGAACAGTTCTATAAACAGAGCAAACAGAGATTAACCTTGCAGCCGAGTAAGTAACGTAACAAACCACAGGATTCGAATAACATCTTGATCGAATATAAAGTTAAAATTTAATATATGGCAGTCTCAGGACCATGAGTTGGGGAATGGAACGCATTCTAGTGGGGGCCAAGTGTTGTACAATGACTGCTAGATATCATAGTAGTGATAACCTGGAAATAAAGTTCAATGATTAAACGTGATCAATTGATCTAGTCCCTCCAAGCGAGTTAATGCAGGAAATCGTTGAGGAGTCGATAGGCGATCTCTTTAGCTCAATGAAACATGGTAAATATTGATCTATTAGGTACCCCTGAGGTTCTACAGGACCCATGGGCTATTTCGTAATCATGTTCACTGTTCAGCCTTCATAGAAAGGTTGAGTAGCAATTATCAACACAAAAAGCTATGTGGTCGACCATAAAATTGGTAGGAAGGTTGAAGGTGTTGACTGATCCAGCCCCAACTCACTACAAATTTAAAATGTATGATACAGAAAAAATAAGTATTCTATCACATAAGCCAAAACCATAACTAATTTCTGGTTCTAGTACGAGTAAAACCAATGAGAAAACAATTTCGTAAATTGGAAAATTTTTTCAATTCATCTCCCCCACTCCCAAAGTCAGTAGTCCTAAAGTTTGTAGTTTATTGCACAACTAGACTTAAACCTGAGTGGATTGCAACACGATCCATGAAAATTGTGAATAGAGCATTGCACAGCTGTAGTCACATACACGGATGCGACACTATGGGAGGGTTAAGGCTATATTTTTCATTCCTCATACATTTGTAACCAGTTCTATCCCAAGACAATCCAGTCGGTATCTTTCTTTTTCTGGAACCACTCTAGATTTTTACCCGTCTCTAAAACTAATTAATGGTCATTAACTTCATTTGTATTAGGTACTCAAAATCACTGATCGCCAGGAAACATCATCACGTTGTTGACAAGTTGAGCACCCATCCACGTTTCAGGGTAGCATTAGCATCCCAAAAGTGGAATACACGGGCAACCCTATCCTCTGATCCTTCCCTTAGACTCTGTCAATTCAACTTGAAGAAATAGGTGGATTAGCTCTGCCTGAATACGAGACTCTCATCATTTAATAAAATTAAGTATGGCTCTCAGACCATCATACATTAATTTCCCAACAGACCGCAGTATAATTTCCTCTCTTGGCTTTAGCTTCCCTTTAGCTCCCTTAAATATTGTTATAGACCTACTTGAAGATTATTATTGTTACAAAATCATATGTTCCTTGGTAATCATAGTTTGTTGTTTTTGATTAAAAACCTGAGTTTGAGTTTTGATTCCAAACGGGCTTCATTTGTACCTTATAACGATCAGTTATTGTGTATTGGATGAAAAAGCGTAGCTAGCTGTAGACAAATTGTTGTAGCTCCAGTGATCCACCTGAAACAAAATAATTTCGAGTAAAATGATAATTCCATGAGAAGAAACCACTTGAGGTTCTACTACTTTTAGCTTACTCTGTAACTAAAATCAGGAAATTGAGTGTTTCATTTAATTGGTCAAAGGTTTAGGGTCTTAGATGTTAATACGAAAGTCAAATAAGTTCAACAACACAAATGGACAAACATGATGGAAAAACAAGTCAATTTTGTGTACTTAGATTCTATTTCTAAATGATTGTTGGATAAACCATAGCTTTTCCCAATCTAAGGGCAATTCAAAATTGGCTCGTAGTGTTCATTTGAATTAGGTACCCATCGATATAGAACAACTAGATTGCGTCATCACAATTGGACAGAGAGAACAAACAAATAGCTATTCTGTGGGACTGGCAACTACACATATGAATCAATAGGTTTGTTCCAGCCAAAAAGAGTGGTTGAACCGCGGTCCACTGCCTTCTTGATTAGGGTTAGAACCACGGTTACATCTGGTTCAGGTTTGGCTGGAACGCCTTCTGGTCAACCCCGTTACCAGATGGAGGTTATAACAACTCCAAACCAACCGCCCTGAACCCCAAGCAAGCGAGCGGTCGAACCACGGTTCAACCTGACTGAACCGTGCTGGTAGGCTGGAACAGCGGTTGCCAACTGCGGTTAGACTCGGTTTGTTGGCTGGAACAGCGGTTCACGAGTAAATCACTACTGCGCATGCTCAGTTCAACCACGGTTCAACCGCGGTGACTGGCTGGAACGAAGCTAGTAACTACATTTCATTGTGAGAAGGAACCATCCTGACTCTTACAACTAGTTGACTGGTAAGAAACAAACCACAATGACCAGAGCTATACAAAACACTATTTAAATGGGAAAACATTTAGTCAGCCCTGAAGTGAGCGGTTTTCTAATGTAACCTATCACCATATCCTTAACCTATTAATATGATAGCAACATAATATGCAACATAATATTATAGCCATTTCCTTCACCCATAAAAACTACAATTTTAACTCATAGTCCTGGAGCCGAGGCCGAAAATGGGTGTTCATTTTAGGAGAAGGTTTGATATAAAATTATGAAAATCTAGTCAATTCTGAGTAAGAAAATCCAAGTCTGCCATTTCAAAGCGGTTGCTTTCAAAAATGGCAGCCATTTAAAAAGTGACGAAAACGCACAAACATGACCTGTCTTTAGGATGGATGGAACTTTTATAGATGATAGATTATGTCCAAACATAGATGTTTTCACCAGTCTGCCACTTTCAACCGGTTGAAAATGCGTGGCAGACTCAATTTCAAAAATTGCATTTTTCGGGTGTAAAATTTACTTACAGTATTTGGGACGCCTCAAATTTTCACACATGATTATATATGCCCAAATAAGGAGTTTGAGACTTGTCTGCCAATCTAAAGCAGTTGAAAAGTAATGGCAGACTTGAATTGAAATATTGCCAAATTTGGTGATAAATTTCATCAGTTTTAGGAAGATTCAAATTTCAATACGTTAAAGTACCTGTGGTATGAGAGCAATAGACCATGGTCTGCCTTGCCTAGCCAGTTGCTTTCTACCGGCAGACTGAAATGCAAAAATTGCCAAATTACTGATCAAAATTTTGTGATTTTAGGATGCTTCAAATTTCGGCTCAACATTGTTCTCCTGCAATAAGACTGAAAAAGAGTAGTCTGCCTTCAGTAACCCGTTGTTTAAGTTAGGCAGACTGAAATTGAAAAATTGCAATTTTCAAGGTCAAAATGAATGTATTTTGGGAAAGTTGTAATTTTGGCATGTGATACTAGCATGTTAGTGTAAACTTTTTGACGCAGTCTGCCATCAATATTCCGCTGCCTTCTGGCGGCAGACTGAACTCAAACGTGGGAAAACAGAAATAATTTCAATTATTGACCATTTTTATGGTAAAAATGCATCTTCTTTAGGACGATTCAAATTTTGGCACATGATACTACATTGTAAGAAGAAACTTTGTGACATGGTCTGCCATCAATATCCAACTGATTTTTTCGGCAGACAAACAATATTAGGTATCTTACTTACATAATATGTTACAATTTGCCATCCCTCAACACCTTTATTAGCTGCAAGTAATTTTTTCTACATCCATTTTCCTTCATGACCGACTGTTGAAAATATCTTTAATTTATAAATGAAACAAGGGAGAAGCAGAAAACAGAATGGGAAAACACTAAACTTCGCGTCGAAAACGGCCGTTAGGTGGGTCCCGGGTAGCCGCTCAGAATAAAACTGCCTTTTTTTCATCTTCCAGGTAAACTACAGTCTAGAAATTTTAACCGTCAGTCGGGGATAGACCACATTGCAATATTCACTCGGTTTCTCATCTGTAAAATTGTTTAAATAATACCTTTTTGTAATAATACAAATTAAATTTTGATGCTGAGCTATTGACTTGAAATTTTAAAAATAGGTCAGAACTGGATCACAATGCAATATTCACTCGGTTTTTTGTCTGTAAAATTGTTTAAATAATACCTATTTGTTTAAACAAATGAAATTTTGATGATGAGCTACATACTTGAAATTTTAAATATAGGTCAGAAATGGATGACATTTCAATATTCACTCGGTTTGTATGACATGGTATGAGTATGGTATGGTATATTATTGTATGTATGATTTGGTATAGTACAGTATGGTATGATAGGAAAGAAATTCGTATGGTATGGTATGAGTACGGTGAGAATATGGTATGGTGCCGATTTGCAACACAGTCTGGTATAGACAGAAGGGAGTTTTTTTTTCTATGGCCATAGATTTAGGCAAGTTTAGTTATTTTCCATTGTACATTGGTAACATCAACCGAATCCAGAAATAACATTATTTTGTTTACTTTTCCAACAATTTTGATTATTTATTTATCGCCACATTGCATCCGAAATTTGGACATTTCACCGCTGAACACGACGGCGAAGTCAGAATTGCAATCTCGCATTACGTCCTAAAATGGACGAAGCGATTAGGAAGAAGTTGAACGAAACGAAACCTATCCATATAAACTTCACGAATCTGAAGACATACGTAATCCCATTTAAATTTAATAAGTTAATATTAACTCACAAACAGTACCTTAAGCGGACGAGGCGAAATACATTGGCATGACTCTCGACTGCAAGCTGAGGTGGAAAGCCCATGTAAAGAAAAAGAAATAAAAAACATACCGTTCTATATGAATTTTTCGAGATATGAGATTTTCAAATTTTCAAAATTCGTTTTGAACCCCTTCCCCATGACCTAGGGTTATGAAAAGTTTCGAGGACCATTGTGGGGTTGGTCGAAACCCATAAAAAAAAATTTCGTAATTTTAACTCAACGCTAACTGGGCAAAGTGCCGCGGACGGCGTACGGCGGACGGACGGATTTTTTTTAATTCGATCTTGAAACGTAAACCAACAAATTTTGAGGGGGGGTTAAAATTTTTTTTTCTTTGGGCGATTCCAATGGTTCATTATCGAAGATAATAAACCAAAATGAAGTACGAGGTACGCGGTGTGGGTGTGACAGGGGGCGCAGAGACATAAAAGGTCTCGTCGTATGACGCACTAGTTGGCTCCTGCCAGCCGTATTACGTCATACGCTCGTGCGTCATAGGCTCTGACGTACTTGTTGGCCTCCTGCTAGCCGTCTAACGTCATACGCTCGTGCGTCATAGGCTCTGACGTACTTGTTGGCCACCTGCCACCCGTCTTACGTCATACGCTTGTGCGTCATTGGCTCTGACGCACTAGTTATCCTGCCAGCCGTCTTACGTCATACGCTCGTGCGTCATAGGCTCTGACGTACTTGTTGGCCTCCTGCTAGCCGTCTTACGTCATACGCTCGTGCGTCATAGGCTATGACGCACTTGTTGGTCTCCTGCCAGCCGTCTTACGTCATACGCTCGTGCGTCATAGGCTCTGACGTACTTGTTGGCCACCTGCCAGCCGTCTTACGTCATACGCTTGTGCGTCATTGGCTCTGACGCACTAGTTATCCTGCCAGCCGTCTTACGTCATACGCTCGTGCGTCATAGGCTCTGACGTACTAGTTGGCCTCCTGCCAGCCGTCTTACGTCATACGCTCGTGCGTCATAGGATCTGACGTAATTTCCCGCCGGTCGCTTGTGATCTGACGTGATCTGAGGGAAAGGGTGAATCAAGGGAACAAATTTTTCCCGTTTCAGTTTATGTGCCAAAGCAAAGACATGAAAATGTCAAAAAAATGTGTAAATAGGTACCTAAGCCCAACTGTAATGTCAATTTTCTGACAATGAGTTTTCGACTATAGTTTTCATACCTTTTTACTTAAGTACTTATTGAAATTTGAGACTGATAATGAGCTGTTTGCAAATAAAAAGTCTGATAACTTCATTAGGTACATCTTATTAATCTATTTTCAAGTTCCGATTCACAGTTGAATGTGTTTTATTTAGATGTCGTAAAATTCGAAAACGATGGAATGACGAAACCTGTCGACTACTGACTCAAGTGATACTGTCGACTTCTAACACATGTAGGTCGACTACTAGTGCAAAACCATGTCGACTACTGAAGAAAATGTTGGTCACTGGTATCGACTACTACCTAGAGCATTGGGATTTTTTACAAAACTTGTTTTTCCCTTTTCAAACCATGTTGAATAATATTTCCCGCTGCCAGGTCTTTTAGGAAAGGATCTTGGGTACACAATGAACAGGTTTGCAATGAGAAAAACTCTGCAAATTCTTGACACAACGGTTTATTATCTTCCTTGTGCAGATCACCCTTCTGTCTATACCAGACTGTATTGCAAATCGGCACCATACCATATTCTCACCGTACTCATACCATACCACACGAATTTCTTTCCTATCATACCAAACTGTATTATACCAAATCATACATACAATAATATACCATACCATACTCATACCATGTCATACAAACCGAGTGAATATTGAAATGTCATCCATTTCTGACCTATATTTAAAATTTCAAGGATCTAGCTCATCATCAAAATTTAATTTGTATTATTACAAAAAGGTATTATTTAAACAATTTTACAGATGAGAAACCGAGTGAATATTGCAATGTGGTCTATCCCCGACTCACGGTTAAAATTTCTAGACTGTAGTTTACCGGGAAGATGAAAAAAGGTAGTTTTATTCTGGGCGTCTGGGGGTTGGGTCACATAACGGCCGTTTTCGACGCGAAAGTTTAGTGTTTTTCCTAGACCTTTGCGCGGTCACTGTGAACGAACGGCTGGTCGCACAAAAATCCAATTGGTCTTAAAAGATTCGTAATTTTTTGGGTCATTCAAAAGTGAACTAAAACATACACGGTTCAGTTAAATATTTGGAGATATGACATTGTCGAAATTTTAAATTTCGTTTTGAACCCCTTCCCCTTGACCTAGGGTTATGAAAAGTTTCGAGGATCATTGTGGGGCTGGTCCACACCCAGAAACCAAATTTCGTAATTTTAGCTCAACGCTAACTGGGCAAAGTGCCACGGACGGCGGACGGGGGACGGCGTACGGCGGACGGACGGATTTTTTTTTATTCGATATTCTGAATCTACGTATCTTGAAACGTAAACCAACAAATTTTGAGGGGGGGTTAAAAAATTTTTTTCTTTGGGCGATTCCAATGGTTCATTATCGAAGATAATAAACCAAAAACTCTGCAAATTCTTGACACAACGGTTCATTATCTTCTTTGTACAGATCACCCTTCTGTCTAGATCACTAGGTCTAAATGTCTAGATCCTAATTGTTAGATTAATTATTATTATCAATTATCACTAATTATTAACAATTTTATCAAGTACCTAGTGAAAATTATTATAATTTATTGTTAGGTATTAATAATTCGTATTAATTATTAATAATAATTATTATTAATTATGATTAATTATTACGATATAATTCTGGGGTTTTTAATACTACGTCGGTAATAATTTTTCTATAAAAGAAGTACCTACCAACAAACGTTCGAAATTACCTTCATTTCCGTAGCACGAAACGCACTTCAGAACAACAAACTCGACATCACTTAAGCCATATGATGTTCCAAAGAGCTTGTTAGTATGAAAATGGACCTGTATTTCAACAGTTTGATACACGATCGTGTTGTGAGGCACAATCTTTGAGCCCTCATTGTGAACAAACGGCTGGTCGTACAAAGCTGCGGATGGTCTTAAAAAATTCTACCGAACAAACTCTATCTAAATATGAAATAAAAAACATACCGTTCTATATGAATTTTTCGAGATATGAGATCTTCAAATTTTCAAAATTCGTTTTGAACCCCTTCCCCTTGACCTAGGGTTATGAAAAGTTTCGAGGACCATTGTGGGGTTGGTCGAAACCCATAAAAAAAATTTCGTAATTTTAACTCAATGCTAACTGGGCAAAGTGGCGCGGACGGCGTACGGCGGACGGACGGATTTTTTTTTATTCGATTTTCTGAATCTACGTATCTTGAAACGTAAACCAACAAATTTTGAGGGGGGGTTAAAATTTTTTTTTCTTTGGGCGATTCCAATGGTTCATTATCGAAGATAATAAACCAAAAACCGAGTGAATATTGAAATGTCATCCATTTCTGACCTATATTTAAAATTTCAAGTATGTAGCTCATCATCAAAATTTCATTTGTTTAAACAAATAGGTATTATTTAAACAATTTTACAGACAAAAAACCGAGTGAATATTGCATTGTGATCCAGTTCTGACCTATTTTTAAAATTTCAAGTCAATAGCTCAGCATCAAAATTTAATTTGTATTATTACAAAAAGGTATTATTTAAACAATTTTACAGATGAGAAACCGAGTGAATATTGCAATGTGGTCTATCCCCGACTGACGGTTAAAATTTCTAGACTGTAGTTTACCTAATATTGTTGGTCTGCCGAAAAAATCAGTTGGATATTGATGGCAGACCATGTCACAAAGTTTCTTCTTACAATGTAGTATCATGTGCCAAAATTTGAATCGTCCTAAAGAAGATGCATTTTTACCATAAAAATGGTCAATAATTGAAATTATTTCTGTTTTCCCACGTTTGAGTTCAGTCTGCCGCCAGAAGGCAGCGGAATATTGATGGCAGACTGCGTCAAAAAGTTTACACTAACATGCTAGTATCACATGCCAAAATTACAACTTTCCCAAAATACATTCATTTTGACCTTGAAAATTGCAATTTTTCAATTTCAGTCTGCCTAACTTAAACAACGGGTTACTGAAGGCAGACTACTCTTTTTCAGTCTTATTGCAGGAGATCAATGTTGAGCCGAAATTTGAAGCATCCTAAAATCACAAAATTTTGATCAGTAATTTGGCAATTTTTGCATTTCAGTCTGTCGGTAGAAAGCAACTGGCTAGGCAAGGCAGACCATGGTCTATTGCTCTCATACCACAGGTACTTTAACGTATTGAAATTTGAATCTTCCTAAAACTGATGAAATTTATCACCAAATTTGGCAATATTTCAATTCAAGTCTGCCATTACTTTTCAACTGCTTTAGATTGGCAGACAAGTCTCAAACTCCTTATTTGAGCATATATAATCATGTGTGAAAATTTGAGGCGTCCCAAATACTGTAAATTTTACACCCGAAAAATGCAATTTTTGAAATTGAGTCTGCCACGCATTTTCAACCGGTTGAAAGTGGCAGACTGGTGAAAACATCTATGTTTGGACATAATCTATCATCTATAAAAGTTCCATCCATCCTAAAGACAGGTCATGTTTGTGCGTTTTCGTCACTTTTTAAATGGCTGCCATTTTTGAAAGCAACCGCTTTGAAATGGCAGACTTGGATTTTCTTACTCAGAATTGACTAGATTTTCATAATTTTATATCAAACCTTCTCCTAAAATGAGCACCCATTTTCGGCCTCGGCTCCAGGACTATCAATTAGGTACCTAGGTTTTCTTGAACTCCTATGAATGGACATTAAAACTAGTCGTAATTTCACAATTTTTCTGAATATTATCCTTGGTCTTTAAGATACATCTTCCATCAAAACCCGCCTGGATGCTTCAGTTGCCATCAAACTCCGGACATTACTAGAGGAATCCAGACGTAGGGCACGCAACATAGAGCACGACAGTCAGAGATGAGCGCAATGCTGTGATTTGACTTGAGAGAGTGAATATGGGTGCATATGCAACTCGCGGTGTGGCACACGCCCAGTTGCATCAAAAACCAGACCAGATTCTCCCAGCGATCACGTGATCACGTTCTTCATCAAAAGAGGTATCTAAGAAGCTCTGAAATAATTAGCACCACTCTCAGATTATCTAAAACATTCTAACCAAATTTATACAAAGATTTTCAATATTCAAAATGCAAGTACCCCAGGTTATTCGAAAACGCTAAATTGCAATGGTTTATTCAACAAAGGAGAATCGTAAGGTAATTTTTTACATCAAGTAAAGAGTTTTAGTGACTTACGAAATCTGAAATTCCATCAATCGCAAGAATGTAACATGAAATGAGATCATTTTCTTGAACAATAAGGTGAGTAGCCCAGGAAGGGACAAACTAATATGCGACAAACGCACAATATATTGGGAACCGTCCAAATGTATTCCCTCTGGAAAGAATATAACACAAAATCAAGGATGGTTCATTAAATTAGAATTTCAAATTAATTGTATCTTACACACAGAACGCAGATAACAACACTATCGATTGGCCTTCTTCCATTAAGATGGAATGTTGAAGGCTATTACGAATGAGAAAATCAACGTTACAAACGTGTTGTCCATTACTACTAATCTAATGAGCGTTACTCCAAATCGTAATCCTCCTGCCATAGTAGAAAGGTTTAGACGAGTCTACATCATGATAGGCAACAAATATGATTCATCTAGGAATATTTTAATCAACTACAAAATTATAACATTAAGCTTACAAACCTCAACAATACATCCAATTTTCGAAGACTCTGGATTTTCAATTACTAATGTGTTCAAGTATTAAGTCCTGTTTTCTTCTCAGCGTTTTTTGAGAGAGTATAATTTTTTTTCTCAGTGTCTTTCAGCACCATTGATTTCAATATTCTGCACCAGCCAACCAACGGAGGTGCAGAATACATGAGGTAAGGTGGTCTGAGAAGGACGGCCCACGAGTCAATCCAATTGCACAAGGTGTTCTCCATCGATTGGTAACTAACCAGTGAGGAAATTCCAATGGAATACGAGTAGGCCAATTTAGGAAGAAATTGGCGAATTTCAAGAGAGAGCCCATAACAGAGAGGTCGTCTGACAGAGTCTGAAATCAAATTTAAATGGGTAAATGGAATGGTTCAAAGCTTTTCATTGCCACGAATGGGCACAATAACGTTCTATAAGAATAATATTGGGGGTAAATGCTCCTATCATGCAGTGATAATATGAGCGAATTTTCAAAGCACTAGTGATCTAGTGACCAATACATGAAATACATGACATTGTGCAGTTTTGAAGAGGTGTTACTCCAGTGGTGGGTTTAGGAACCTCGGGGTGGTCACATTGGAGAATCGTGCAGTTTTTAGTCAAAAACACGGTTTGGTCATTAAAACGTCGGGGCGTTGTCGTCTGCACGTTTTTCGAAAATGGCAGAACCAGCGGTGATTGAGCGTTGGGTGCAATGTTGGGAAAAAAGCGCCAAAACGGTAAGAATAACGGACAATTTAATGAAAGTGACACAACTATAGAAAGAGCTCTGCCAGGAGGCATCCAATTGCATAGGGCTGCTCTCTGAGGAGGATTTTGCACTAAGATTCCATAAGATTCTTCAAGATTCCCAATAAGATCTTGATTGTCCAAGAGTTGTTGCCCCCTGACTGCCAAATCCAATTGGTCAACATTTCGCTGCTGGCCCAATCACAACCCACGGCAACTGTACAAAAGACCTCTGTACTTGCCAACCAGGTCTGGTGCGCCATTTCCAAATTCGGGGTGAATGGGCCTTATTTTTATTATTATTTTTTTTTTTTTTTTTTTAGTAGGATGGACAAACCGACACTGTCACTTCTCAGCGATATGTATTATGTTGGAAACCTCATTAGGAGCCCGAATTAGATGAACTGATTGAGGTGAACGATCCGGGAGACACCTGGTTTCAAGAGGACAGTGCTGGGGCCCATTCTGCTAAGATGGGGTCTCCTAATTTGAGCATTTGTGAATTTTTCCTGTTGGGCTACCGAAACCATCGGTTTTTAAACATTGACCTCACACCTTGGATGAACTCGAGAAGCGAATTCAGGTGTAAATCGCCGCTGTACCCATCAAGATGTGCTAAAATGCCGCCAAAAGCTTCCAAAATCGGCTTCATCAGTGCATCGCTGCTGAGGGCCATTAGCTTGGTGAGTAAATGTATGCGATAAATGGTGCCACCTCCAATCGCTTTCATACTTACATATAATGTAGAGGGAAGGTGTAGAAATATAAAGACAAAGTATTTGAACGCAAGAAAGGTGGTTGAGTCTGTCAAAGACAAAAATATCAGACGCTTGGCATGACCTATTTTAGTCCATGTTATGAGTGCGTTCTGTTCAGACGATGTAGCTTTTGCGTGCAGTGGTTGCGAATTTGATAACCTATGGGTTGTTTCTTCAAAACAATTTCCAGCATTCAAAAACTACTTTGTCTTTATATTTGTATACCTTCCCCCTACATTATATGAAAACAATTAGAGATGGTGCCATAATATGGAAATTAATTTTTAAAAGGTGAAATTTCACCATATTATATTCATATAAAATTAGAGAAAAGCTGATGTACCGATTAAAATGAAAGTCACCCCACCACGTTAAGTAGTAACGTTAAACAAAAAATAGCCCTTCAAGCCTGCACAATGTATTTTCCCAACCCTGTATTAACTAAATCGAAGTTGAAGGTCACGGTACGACTTCGTAGTGTATCATCAAACAGCAAACGCTTGAATGGTGCATCAAGTATTGACAGTAGGTTCTCAGAGAGTCAAGCAGCACTAAACCTAGTCAAGACTGGTAAGGGAGAGCTGGGAGGCGCTCAACTGCTTGGGGGCAGAGAACAAAGTTACCCTAATGTGGGTACCGTGGCACACTGGGGAGGAAGGTAATGAGTGAGCAGAGTTCATAGCAAGAAAAGGTCCCTCCACAGTAAGTATTTGTAGGGCCGGAACCAGTATTTGGGTATCGCTAAATGCTCGGTAGGATCCTCCTTGGAAGAGTGGGTGAGAGAAGAGCTCGGGAGGCAAAGTTATGTGTATGTAAGGCACAAAGGTTCGGGAAGTTGACTACGGCAGCAGCTTGTAAGAGAAGCACTGGAACTGCCTATGAAGATGAGACTTCTGGTGAGGATGCTAGCGGGGCACGGGTGCTTCTGGAAACATCTGCACAGAATCAGAGTATACACGGGAGATCCGTCGTGCAGACTTTGCGGAGAGAAGGACGAAATTGCGCCTAATCTCCTTTTTGAGTGTCCAGCACTTGAAGTTCGACGGTACAGAATCTTCTGGTCTCGAGTACCAGAAGAGATTGTATCGGCAAGCAACCTTGTAGGGGAATCATAAGTCTGGTTGAGGGAGTGGACTGGACCCAGAGCCTATAGGTCGGCCTACAGGGCAACGTCCCGCACAATGAGCCCAGGTTTCACTGCGGCAGGTGGGGATAGGACTCACCCTGAGCCCCTGCTTATAATCTAATCTAATTAACAGTAGAAGTTTGATAGGGTTTCTCAACTAGTAAGTACCTTCAATCATAATCATTACCTTGGTCTTGCTATATGGATACCGTTGATGGTAGGTACCGGTACGTAGATGCAATCACGAAAGGCTGCAAACAACTTCTGTTGTGTATGTAATAATTAAAGGATCCTGATCATTTTACACTCATCAAAACCGAATGTTTAACGTTATCATACCACTAGTAGCCGAACATCAAATGAAAGACTTGATGCCTGCCCGAAAAACAACTCATTTCCGCCGGTCTCTCTGCACATAACAGTATTGACAAACTGACTTCCAACACGACACATAGTTTGAGGCTAACTTTATTAATGATTTTGCAGGATGCTGGCAATTAAAACTTCGAAAATCATATTTTAAAAAAGAGCTAAAAACCTACACAATTATATACGATTGTATTGTATACGATTGTATTGTAACAATTCTGTTTGAATGATAAGTGATAAGAAGAGGGAGTAGAAGAGGGTTGATAAGACGAAGTACGTCACATGGATGAAGCTAATTAGTTACCTACTCTTTCAATAATCGGACGAGACGTTTAAATGTCACATCTGGCAGTGACGTTAGTTATTTGTAATTTATTAGTTGTTTCGAAATTATTTTTAATGATTTTTCAGCTGACAATTTGAAGTACAAACATAGTATGTTTGTATCCTCACTTCAATTGACGGTATTACCGTCATTTGTTTCCTGAGGCTCATGATAAATTCCCTATGTTCAATAACTTCTGCTCTCTAGACTATGAGAACGTCAGTTTATTAATACGTTAACAAAAAGATTCGATGTACTTATTAGTTTATGGAAAGAGTAGTTTAGCGCATTCTAGCGGACAGCAAACGAACATGCTGTGGTAGGGCCTTTGCTTGACGATGGAACTTCCATCATGGAAGTGGGCCAAGAGTGCAACTTGATTGTGAATTTTAGTGCATAGAGAATAATAATTACTGATAGATAATAGACAGATAGATAATAGACTGACTTATCAAAGTCTTCATCAGGTTTCGACAACAACAACCCGCACCTGGTCAGGTACATAGTAGCGTTGGTTCAGTGCTAAACTATTACTTATGTCACTATATGACATGGGCCATTCCTATAGAAAACTCCATTGCTAACTGAAATAACTAAATTTCTAATCAACTCCTATTTGTAATTGGCCCAATTGATTTTTTATTTTTATTTATTTTTTTATTTTTTTTTATTTTTAGCGACTATTCAAAGAATTGTTTAGCTATTGTTCTCGGTCCAAAATATTTAAAACTCGAGTTTCCTAAACATATTTGTCCTGGCTATCGAAAGGCTAAGTTCGTAAATGGGCAGGATTGGGCCACTCTAAGCAGGATTTTGGGAAGTTTTAAGGGGGAAAAATGACCCGTAAATTCCAAAATGAAACATAATGACGAGTGTCACCTCATTTTGAAGGTTCTGTTAAGCGGAACACGATGGAGAATCTTATTCCGTTCTCAAACTGGAGCACTTTGAAGATGAAGAAAGGAGGTGAGTAGTTTCTCTTCACGGGTCATCTACTCTAATCTGATAACGGAATGAGATATCGCGATTCTGACTTATCATTGTGTTAAGCGTTAAAAAAATCTGAGGTTTACTCGGCAAAAAATGGTTGAATGAGATTTTACATAAAAACAGTTATTTCCTCGATAATTCGCTCTTATGGCCATGCTGCATGACTGTGGATTTTTTTTTATTTTTTTTATTTCTTCACAATCACTAATGAGAATTCTTTGTTGATTTTCATCATTCCACTAACCTCTGCAACAGTTTGGTGGACGCCGACCAGGCCATCAAACTGGGCTTTGGTCAATCTCAATCGTACCCCTAAAGCAAATCCTTGAGTGATTTCTCCGGCATTTGGAGACAAGATATGAAGACCAACAACATATTCGTCCTGTGAAATAGCGAAATATTGACAGAGAGGATTAATTATTTAAAAAAACAGAAAAGGAGGGATATTTTTGTTGATAAGTAAGAAAATTGCCTTCTAATGAAACGATTATCATAGAGATTTCACCTTTTCACCCTATTGTATTGACCTATTGCTGGTTTGCAGGAGATTCGGACACTAGCGCTTCATGCTTGAGGCGGTGAAATTGGCGCCCTTGATTGTCATGTCATGTCATGTCAGGCCATGTCATGTCAGTGATAAGAACGAAGTTAGTCTCATCAGTTTAACAATACACTTTGTCATATTTGTTTCTCATAATGCATTCGAAAAAAAATTAATTGTAATTACTCATCATCAATATCCGGTGATCATCTCAAACTTTATGAAAGAAAGAACGAGTTGTGTGGTGGGGTGGATCCATACGAAATAGTTCTCAGCATTGCGAATGGTGTAGGTATCTGTCATTGCAAAATTTGCAATTTAATGTTGATTTTTTAGTTTTAAAAACTGATTTTTACACGTCAAAACAACTGAAGAGTCACAAGTCTCTGGGCGCTCCCAACTTTTTGACAAGTGGGCACATCAAATTCATATCCACATCTGATGATAAAAGTTATCGCCTTTGGAAAGGTTAGTAGGTAGGCCTAAATACCTACACCAGGAGCGTAGCATGGCTCTGAACTTGGGGGTACAGCAGCCATTTCAACCCCCCCCCCCCCCCCGCCACACACACACTTTGTAACTCTCTCACCCTAAAAATGAAAAAGAGACTTAGAATAGAGAGCTAGATCACATTTAATGTCATCTAGAATGACTCTATAGCACTTATAAGATCATTTTGGGGATACATAACGTGTATTATATTATAATTTTCGGTGTCTTTTGGCAGTCTTTTGTTCTGAAACGGATTTTGGTACCTATACAAATATTTTGGAAATTCGAGTTTAAAACATTTTGGACCGAGAACAATAGCTTCCTTTTCTTTGACAATTCGATAAAAAGCCATTATTAAAAACCATTATGTTTTTTCAGAGGAAAACAAAAGGTTTTTTATACTAGGTACTCCCTGATAACCTAGTCAAGTGTAGGTATCTATTTTAGTTCTAATATTTGTATGACGAGCCCTTGAGATCTTGCACCTGTCGAATTTTTGCTAAAACTTCGCGAAACGTTCAATTTATACAGATAAACTAAACGAACAATTGAAACCTACCAGCACACATCAAAACAAATAGAATTGCATGGATATTATCAATTGATGGATATTATAAATTCTCTGGCCTCCGTATTTCAGCGAAAGCGACGCCTGCGCATAACAAGGGCATACGCAAAAAAAGTGCGGTAACCAGCTCCACGGTAAACAGTCAGTAAGAGACACCCTCACACGCCCGCGCCAGAACACACACAGACTATCAGAACTATCAAAAGGAGGTAGCAAGGAAGAAGGAATTCTCCATGGGTAGGTAGGTAGCTGTAGGTAATTTTCAATTGAATGTTTTACTTTTGATTAAATATTTTGTTATTCGTAATAAATTTGTTCATCATTCAACTTCTACCTACATTCTTCATTTGTTGTGGGGAAGCGCCGCTTCCTGCGCTGCCCCTGACGCTACGCCCCTGACCTACACTTACAATTTCATCTTTCATAGACTCCCTCTGACTGAAAACGAAGTAGATAGTTAAAAATTAGGTATGTTTTCTGAAGGTAATTGGCATCCTTCACAACAGTTCTGAATAAAAATCCACAGTCATGCAGCATGGCTATAAGAGCGAATTTTTGAAGAAATAATTGGTTTCATGTAAAATGTCTCCATTAAAGAACATGATGTCCATGAAGATTATCCAAAGTATCGACCACGTTTCTTCATCTTCAAAGTGCTCCAGTTTGAGAACGGAATAAGATATAGCAAAATTCTGACTTAACCATCTTATTCAGCGTGTAAAAACCTTTAAAATGAGGTGTCACTTGTCAGACTTTCATTTTTGGGGTGATAACGGGGTAATATCAAAATAGCTCTTTCTTATAATATAAGCATACATAATATTATTATGTATGCTTTGGGAAAGTTAATGAGCTGGTAACTCGAGATAGTTTTTTATAATAGTCTCAACCAATTTTAAAGCAAAGTTATAACATAGCAGAACTAAACTTATTTACAACCTACTTTAAGGTAACACATTCAACTAGGAAAACGTAGATGTATTATTATGTATAAAAAGAACAAACCAAAATTCCGAAAAATGAGCTAATAACTGAAACATCCCTTTTCTGAAACTGAAAAGTCGATACCCCTAAGAACATTGCAGGAATAAAATACTCAATAAAGAATCATATAAGTATGAAGTACTGAAACATGAGCAAAATGGCTTGAATGCTAAATTTGAAACATGAGATTGATGTTTGATTAATTCACGTTAAACTGAGCAAAATCGACTTGAAAGTCCAACAAGTTCTTTTGTCCTTGGGAGTGGGAAGGTTAGAACAATCTCACTCCTCATCAAAGAAAATTCTTCCGCCTCATCTTGAATGACGAATTAATTTTTCAGTTTAGAGTGTTTAAGATAAATTACCTGAGGGTCATAATCTTAATCAACCCCCACAACTTTACAAATATAGGTAGTGGTGACTAGTTTTGGCGGTGCAAAGTGCTTTTGGATACAGTCATTTTTGGTCACAGCATCCCTATCACTCCACCCTTCTTCAACAAGTTGACGGCCTTCTCCACGGCCCAGTGACCCACAGATGGAGCCGCCAATGAGAACAATGATAGTTACCTACTCCTGGTGGGAATGCTGACACATCACAGGGGCATCCGGAAACATATGCACAGAATTAGAGTATACACGGGTGATCCTTTGTGCAGAATTTGCGGAGAGGAGAACGCTTGACAATACAGAATCTTCAGGACCTGCATCATCAGTCTGGTGAAGGGAGTGGACTGGACCCAGTGCCTATAGGTCGGCCTACAGGGCAACGTCCCTCACCCCAGGTTTCAGTGGGGCGAATGGGGATCGGTCGCATCCTCAGTCCCTGCTACAATATATCTGCCTATGACAGCAAGTAATTAATCGAAGTATGGGTAACGACTGTGAGGTTGCACAAAGAAAAGCAATCGAGAACCTGTACAAACGTTTCAAAATGAAGTTCTGCAGCCCAACGTCGAGGCACCTTGGTACATACGAACGGCTGATCTTCACGGTGGCCTACAGATAGAGACAGTCGGCGAAACTATAAGAGAACACGCTCCACAAACATCCAAACGTTGAAATATTGAACCCACTGGACAACAGCGGAGAGATACGGAGACTGGAGAGGACCAAACCAATGGACCTCGTCACTACTCACTATGTGTGGAATATAATTCCAAGTGTGGAATAATACTCATATTATTCCAAGTGTGGAATAATGTGTAGTGTAGATAGGTAGACCACAAAAAACGCTCTGATGTATTAGAGAAACTTTGCTACTTATATGTTGCAATACAGTTGTAACATGAATAAACCAATTAGTTTGAAAAAAAATCTTACTTTTGGATATAAGCCCAACTAAGGGTTTAAGAAAGGTCGCTTCCTGATAGTTGGAATAATTTATTTATTTTAAGTTACATTATTTACATGTTCATTTACAAAAATTTACAAAATATTGAACATTCAAATCAACATTAGTACTATGAAAATAGTTAATTCTCTAACCAAAAATAATACAAATATGTTGCTAGATAGTCTTGTTGCAGTACTTAGTATGATTCAATTCTATAACATATTAGTATTGTATCATTATTTTTTACACTTCATAGTACAGATTCAGTCATAAAGCGTATTGATTGGTGCTCTGTTAAGATAAATCGATAAGGTTGCTATTCTAGTGTAAAAGGACATCGTGTTGCAAATATATTTGCTAGGTTTAGTGCATTTCATCAAAGTTGGGAATGCCATAATTTATTCATGCTTCAAAGATAAAGGAAGTTAGTAAGCACTAATCCAACGTTGTCAATGGAAGAGTTAGGTGTAATTAAGAAAGACCATGGTCTTGAATTCATTTAAAGAGAACCATGGAAATTATAATTTCTGGGATTCGATGATAACGAGTGCAAAACAAGCACATACTAAAATGTATAAAAATTCCATGATTCACATTTTTCTAAAACAAACATAATACAAGAAGATTTGAGTGGGTTTCCCAAGTCCCTTATTTAGTGAGTATGAGTGAATTTTCTGTGAGCAATTACTGAGGCAGATAAATTTAAGCATTGCGTACATCTTGAACCCAATCATGGGGTAATTTCATGGAACATGTACGTTTAGCTGTATCTACCCTACTATGAGTGATATTATTCATCAAATATGAACTGAATAATGGAAAATACATTAGTAGGTATACGTTTCATGCGTAATACGAGTATGGGGTACATTGTTTTATATCTTTAAATGGTACTAATTACCTAGGTAACAACATTAGCCAGGTTTTCATTGATCAAGCCTTCTTGACAAATGAAAAGAGGATTTTTAACCGATGATTTAAAATTATTAGTATATTTAGATAGGTAGGTACACGAGTAATTAATTTTGGAAGACAATACAGTTCACTTCTTATTTTGGTAGGTAAACAGGTGGGGGTCAGGAGTAAAATCCATATAATCTCATTTTGATGAAATTAGTGACTCATTAAATTTTAATAATGAGACAAGCCCATTCACAAAATATCAACATCCTAAAAGCCCAATATAGATTGTAAGAGTAGAAAATAAAGAAGGTAGTCGAATTTTAAAATTGAATAGTAAGATTACGAGTTGTAATATACCGTAAAATCTTTGTAGTGTTCCTGAATGGGTACAAGGCTGGGACGGTACATGGGGCGGTTTGAGGTTTGTATGTGAGATCCACATGTCACCTATGGATCTTAAAGATTTCCTCACCAGCCTATGAAGGAAAAAAAAAACCTGACCTTGGGTGTTGCAAACCTTTGACTCAACTTGTCTACCAAGTAATGGGTTTAGGAGTAATAAATGTTATAACCTGTGTCATTGAATCAGAAGAGTTGCAGTCACTAACTTGGGGTTGCCAAATATTCAAAGTGATTGCACGAACCACCTATTAGCCAGCAAATCACTCAGCAGAAATGATTCTTGTATATACATATGAAAAATTCGAATGCAAAACAAAACTGATTAGATTAGAACTTACACATTTCCTACACATGTACTTACTTAGTTGTTTTAGTCTCGTTCTCAAGACCAGCTCAAAAGTAAATTTTTCAATTTCAGCAGATATATGTCGTGAGTCACTACAGCTTACCCTGTCGCAACTGACGAGGCACTTTTGATCTGAGGCACTCGTGATCTGCAGAAACTGCGATGGAAATATCGAAAAAAAGAGAGTTTGCCCTCCACAACCTTTTCCTCAGGAGGGTAAGTTTCATTTAGAGTTTTGAATTATCTCATTAAAGAGTTACAGTCATGCAGAATGAGCAAATATTCCAAGTAACTAGCTTAAACTACACTCAACCTACCATTATCTATGTATAAAACACTTTCATGACTTTGTAACAGCAGTGGGCTATGACCCCCACGCTTTTCCACTATATGAATAATCAATCAATTATTGTCCAAATTCATATATGGTTAAATTATGGTTCAAATACATGTTCCTCGATTTTTTTTGTATGTTATTTATTTTTCATGTAACAATATTGTTTTCCGTCTCATTATGTCGAAGCCCACAATACCTTAGGGTACCATTCTTTTTTTCAGGTGTTTTGTGAAGATAAAAGCAATTTTTAAGCAACAAAAATTTGAATTTAGCCATTGAAAACGTAAGGGACTTGGAGCTCATTATTTTTTATTGCAATTGATCACTTTCCTTAAAAAAATGGTTGAAAGAAAAAAACTGAATTCAAACATCCCGTCAACAGATAGACAGGTATTAAACTGTATAGATGTTGCATTGACCGTGGAAGAGTATTGAGCAATGGGAGTCAGTTTAACTGTAGCAGCAGTTGTGGTAAATAGGCAGTTCTTATTTAAATTGTCTGACAAATCTTCAAAAGCGTACTCTCCCATAATGTTGGTGGGTTCGTATCTCCATGAAGTGAAGTAGGGAAGATATGGTATCAAAGATGGATATTTATAAAAGTACCTAGACAATACTATAGGATCCCAAGGACAAGAATAGTTATGAACATTTTTGGGAGGATGGACAGAGGGAAATAGCCCCAGCAGTAGGAACATCTAAGACGTTTCGTTCTCTAGGTTTTGTTTCTTCTAGATTAAAACATCCAGAATCAGCTGCCCAATCCACAATCAACACCCCTCTACACTCCTTAAGGAATGACATCTCAAGGTGCTACGGCGACATTTCACGAGAGGTTCAAGGTGTAACAAGTTGTGTAGGACAAGCTCCTCATTGTACCTATGAACTGTTTAATTGAGGGCTGATGTACCAGGTTGAACATTATGCACCCGTTGATTCAGCACTGATTGTCGAAGTAGGAATTCCATATCACCTTCACAATACTAGACTACCAATCATTACTCTCTGCGCTGCGTCATTTGAACTAGATGATTTTCAATTCCTTTTCGAACTGTTGATGAGGTATTTACAACAATGAGTGAGTAAGTGTTTTTCTGAGCTTCCATTCCCGCCGTGCTCTCTAGTGTAAATGTCTAAGCCGTATTGTCCTTCCTCTGGAAATGAAAGAGTGAAAGTAACCACCTCGTCGCCGGAAATTCCGTGAGAAACATATTTTGACAACCGTTTTTCTTCTATCCCGTTTTTGTGAAGCGTTGCCATGAAGTCCGTGAGCTGTCTTGACATTCTGAACTGGATTTCTAATTCACGTCCAGCACATATCAGAGCGCCCTGTAACAGAGGGAAAAGGTAACACCGAATCAGTCAATGTCCACTAAATATTATGCACTGAACGATAAATTGACATTCAAATGAATGAAATTCTTTCATCTGTTGGGAAGAGACGTTCAAGTTCCATAAATCATAATGTCTACCCCCCCCCCCCATTCAGGCCCGTTTCATCAGTCAAACAGGGAGCATTTTGACTATTATATCAATGGTATTGTTTTGTCACTGACGATGGTTTAATCACAACAGTGTAAATACGATTTTTTCAAATACTCTTGTTTTTCTTAACATGGGGTTCCACGATTTCGTCGCGAGTGATTTAGTTCGTATCAATATTTAGGGAATTGCATGATCCTTCTCAAAGTGAGGGTGATCTACTGGTAACAACACTGTTGGGTGCCTTCATTTTGGTTTATTATCTTCGATAATGAACCATTGGAATCGACCAAAGAAACATTTTTTTCAACCCTCCCTCAAAATTTGTTGGTTTACGTTTCAAGATACAAAGTAGATTCAAAAACTAGCTAACTAAATGTGAACTAAAAACGACACCGTTCTATATGAATTTTTCGAGATATGAAATTTTCAACATTTCAAAATTCATTTTGAACCCCTTCCCCTTGACCTAGGGTTATGAAAAGTTTCAAGGATCATTGTGGGGTTAGTTGGAACCCGTAACGAAAATTTCGAAATTTTAGCTCAAAGGTAACTGGGCAAAGTGCCGCGGACGCAAAGTGCCTTTTGTTCTTTTATTTTCATTTTGTTAATTTACCCTAGGGCTGTTCGGCTTCCTGGCCATTAAGAATGCTCTGCCACAACGAGTGCCAGGCGGCCATTTTGGGAAGGGTGGGCCCGGGACCAGTGGGACTCCTCCAATCCTTCGATCTATTTGTGTGAATTTTACTATCTGTGAATGAGATTTTATTGGCGAGAATGTAAATTATTAATGAGTGAATGAATTACATTAAAGAAACCCGACTGTGATAACCGCGTTCCTGTATAAACTTTATTGTGATAACCTAGGCTAGTATAGAATAAGGACGGGAGTACTCACCCGTCACACCCCTGTACAATATGAGCCTGCCAAAGATTGAAGAGCCGCAAGCCATAAGAAGAGGCGGCGAGTAATGAGGCCGAGCAATATATATTTATATATAAGAGAAAAACCTGCCAATGATGGAAGAACCACAAAATATAAGAAGAGGTGGGGAGTACTGAGGCCTTACTGATAAGGAAATAGATCTCAGAAAGGGATCTACCCCTCTGCCCCTAAAACTTCACGTACAAAACCCGGCACCTCCACGTGGTCTGTCTGGTCATTCCTCTGCATGACCATGACCGGAGGGGGCAGAAAAAGGGGGACCTGCTGCTGTGTTTGGCATTAAAAATGCCGAAAATCAGTCTGCCAAAAACTAAGAGTCTGAAAAACATTGTCATGGGCCCCATGGCCTAGAAAATTTTTTTTATGGGTTCCGGCCAACCCCACAATGGTCCTCGAAACTTTTCATAACCCTAGGTCAAGGGGAAGGGGTTCAAAACGAATTTTGAAATGTTAAAAATTTTCTTATCTCGAAAAATTCATATAGAACGGTATGTTTTTTATTTCATATTTAGATAGAGTTTATTCCTAAGAATTTTTTAAGACCATCCGCAGCTTTGTACAAAGGATGAGCCTGTCAACACGATCGTGAATCAAACGGTTGAAATACAGGTCAATTTTCATACTAACGAGCTGTTTGTAACATCATATGGTTTTAGTGAGGTCGAGTTTTTTGTTCTGAGGTACGTTTCGTGCTAGGGAAATTTCGAATGTTTGTTGGTAGGTACTTCTTTTATAGAAAAATTATTACCGACGTAGTATTAAAAACCCCAGAATTATATCGTATTAATTAATCATAATTAATAATAATTATTATTAATAATAAATACAACTTATTAATACCTAACAATAATTTATAATAATTTTCACTAGGTACTTGATAAAATTATTAATAATTAGTGATAATTCATAATAATAATTAATCTATCATTTAGGATCTAGACATTTAGACCTAGTGATCTAGACAGAAGGGTGATCTGTACAAAGAAGATAATGAACCGTTGTGTCAAGAATTCGCCTATTTGTTTAAATAAATTAAATTTTGATGATGAGCTAGACACTTGAAATTTGAAATATAGGTCAGAAATGGATGACATTGCAATATTCACTCGGTTTGTATGACATGGTATGGTATATAATTGTATGGTATGATTTGGTATAGTACAGTATGGTATGATAGGAAAGAAACTTTAAAATTTAATCAGTCTGACGTGTCCTTTGGTTGCCGCGTCACGAGGGGTATATTTGAAACTTGCCTACCTACTCCTCTCGAAATAGTTCGACGTGTCCAAGTGGCCGGTGATGGACTACTTCTTATTATTTATTAATTAAGAACTATTTAATAAGAACTGGTCCCTCACCGGCCACTCGGACACGTCGGGCTCCCCCGATAGAAGTAGGCAAGTTTCATATATACCCCTCGCAATGCGGCAACCAAAGGATCGGGAAGGAAGCAGACATTGAAGGTTGTTTGACTCCCAAGAGAGGTCGCTACTGTATATCAGGAACGACAAGTTGAGGAGTTTACACACATCGTCCGCTAACATTTGTACATCTTTGAAAACGTTTGTTTTCAGCGTGTTTTGCTATTGAAATATTTTGGCCAACAGCTTGTTGATGTGACCGGTGTTATTGACGAAGATTCCAAAAAGCTCCAACTTCCATTTCGGTTTATTATCTTCAATAATTAACCACTGGAATCGACCAAAGAAAAAAAAAATTTTTTAATCCCCCTGTGAATGGCGCATTGCTGTGCCCAGCGAGTGGGAGCGGTCCACTAGGGACTACTCTCATCTCCTAGTACCTTGCGCCACCGGGAGATGGCGTCGACGGGCCAATCGCCAATTCACCACTCCGAGACGCTCTGCTCCACCCCGTTGGGGAAAAGATTGGGAATCGCGGATTCATTCGAGTGTGGGCTCTAATTGGAGAAACAGGTTGGACCAAAGGCGAGTCGTGCGGTGTACCGAGTTAGAAGGCGTGGGTGACCATAGTACGTTACACTTGATAATAATAATTATTAATCAATGATTATTCATAATCTCTCATTGAGTGATCTAGACAGAAGGGTGATCTGTACAAAGAAGATAATAGACCGTCGTGTCAAGAATTTGCAGAGTTTTTTTTTAATATAGTGGAACAAATGAGTTCAATATGTTGTATTGTTTGATAGTGGTTTGCTTGAAAAGAAGATAATTTAATGTACTTAGATACGCACCTGACACACTTGATGTGTGATTGGGATCAAACCAAAGAGTCTTGTAGCTTTTGTCGGTCCCCATTCGCCACTCGCACAGTCGGGAAGAGGTACCATTACAGTTTGAAGATCCTCACATGAGATTTTGAATTTACAAACACTTTTGAACTTCATTGGTTCCCCCGTCAAGTATTCCTTGGGCGTAACTGCGTTCGCAAATATATCAAGTAGGAAGGCACCACTACTTGGAGCGTGTACTCTGAATGATACAATATTATCTAGAACAGACTAGCAAGAGAAATAAGCATTAGAAGAGAGTCAAATAACATGAAAGATGATTCAGAGCTCAGACCATAACAGCTAGTAATCTCACCTGCATTACAAAGCGCTTCAAACTAACTCCATCATAAGAATCTCCATCTGTGTCATAGAATTTGAGATTGTAATGAAAGATTAGGCTTGATTGCATATTAGAAGGCATTGCAATCCTAATGGTAGCTGCACCTGAAAAACAAATCTCGATATCAAAGATTGTATAGAAACTTTTACTTTGTTATAGTTTAATCATACATAGCAAATTTAGTCAGTCTATAAGAAGCAAACAGTATATTTTATAACATTCAACTTTTATACCTGTTGCATCTGTGTACATTACAGCTTTTGTGTGTGAATCAGGGAAGTACAATCCATATCTGAAGAATAAGGATCTGACGAACGGTAGTTCTTCAAACTCTTGAAGTGAAATAGGGGTTTTCAGCAGCTGCCATTCGGACTGGATTGGGAAGAATTCATAAATGAACTCTCTGGGATCAGTCAGGAAGTAGTGATCATCATACTCGTACCTGCGCATAGTACCAACAAGGCATCAAGGAAAGTTCACAGGAAATATTGAGAAGTCTCAAAACGTGTTATTACCTACAGGTATGTAGTCCACCCATTAGCGGCCTTTACACTTGCATCCTTTCCGCCACGCTTGGAACGTCAAGGAAAGCGCCCGAGTAATACCGACCATGCAAAGATTTGGATGCAAAATTGTGAAAACACGCTTTTCAACAGGAAAGCGTGTTCATCTGATGACGCGAAGGAAAGAGAGCTAGGAATCCTGCACCCAGTCCCCGGATCGAGGAGTGGTCGTCAGACGACATCGCCTTAACACCTACACTCTTTCCTGCTTGAGGGTCTTTCCGGCAGGAAAGCAAGCAAGTGTGGGGGCCGCTATTTACTTGCTATAATGGGAATTTGGATGGACTGAATAGGCGCTGAGCAGTAGGCTCATTGGGAAGATTTCATTTCAGCCCATCAGGTGTCACTGTATATTTGAGACAAATTCAGATGCATCCCCATGGAGTTGACTAGTTTGGATGTAATTGTTGTAAGCAAATAAGCAATTGTTACCTCAGACTGTCTGTTTTGGCCAATTTGGCGCCAGCTTTTGGAACTTCTTTTGCGTTTACCAAGTGTCTTGCTCCCCAGTTACATTGGACAAACCTCCATGCACCAGCTACATAAACAGCATTCCATGAGTTGCGAAACCTGTTGTCTTCGAAAGATACACCAGGTTGATAACCAGCAGATTTTGAGTAACCTTTGATAACCACACAATGTAGACCAGCATAACTGAAAAAAAAGTTGTGAAATTCTCATATTATAGTTCAGTGGGTCATTGCAGTAGATTTCTGCAAAAAGTGCAAAGACTGAAAGTTGATTTTGATACCAACCTGCATAGCCGCTTGAAAAGGACATGGTAGCTCTCTGTACCATGTTTGATGCCCCTCAACAAGCCCATTGGGGTGTCTCCTCTTAAATTCTCATCGAATTGCATCGTATTCAAATTCTTGACAGTGATCCAACGGAAAATCGTCCTGTAAATAGTAAGGCATACCGAGTGGTGATTTATATGTGGCTCACCAACCCCCCCATGACTGATTCCTTTGCTTTAATGTGAGGAACACTGGTATTCTAACCACCTCAAAAACCTAATTTATAATCAACTATTTGAGGAAAAAAAAGAACAAAAAACTACCTGGCTTTTTCGATATCTGACCCACAACGTCCAACAAGTTGTCTGACGAGGTCAGTGAATGTCTTCTGATCTTCTTGAGCAACCTACGCAATAGTTTTCCGTTTTGCTTTGATTAGACAAATGGAAATGAAAAGAGTGAGTTTAATAAGAAAACAGTTTGTAAATAGAAGAATTAGCCTACCGAAATTGCAATCTCGTCGATATACGCAAATTCATTAGGGTGTGAATAAATGTGGTATTTCGCTAATGCAGGGGGAGCAGGGCTAGGTGCTTGACTTGGATAAGGCGCTGTAACTTCCTCCTGTCCTGGCGGCTCAAGGTAGATACTTTCAGCCATCATGTAAGCGGATCTTTTTTCGTTTATAAGCTCCAACATTTCACGGCTCTGTTTCTCAACTAAAGCAGCAGTGGCAGCACTATAAAATGAAAAGAAAAAACAACAATGATACCAAATACACGATTTAGCAGGACTCACCTCCTTACGACAGTAGGCCATTTTAAAATTGAGGTAAAAGTAAATTCACCGTTCATGTTCGAGTAGCTTTCTCGTTAAGCTTTCTTTTTTTCGGTCTCTTCTAATTGTCATGTTCTTTTCCAAGTCATCTCGTTCCTGTTGAAGCCGAAGAGTTAGAACTTTGGTGTCTTCTGGTCGTTTTCTCTTAGCAGTCATTTCTCGTTCGAACCTTGAAGTTAGCCGCTCTAGTTCTTTCTCCCACTCATCCTTGAATCAAGAGAAATCCACATTGAATTATGTAAAGTAAGCAGTCATTCCAGGCTGTGGCTTTTCCACTGACTTTCCACATGACGGATCAGATCGGCAGGAGGTTCAGTATTAAACTCCCAAACTCTCCCAAACCCTAACCAGAGCAGTGGAATGGGATTTCATAAGTTATACGATTGGACAAAATTTTGTTCCAATCGTGTCACTTAAGACATCCCGTTCCACTCTCTGGTTGGTGTTTGGGAGAGGGGTGCTGGGATTCGAACATACAACCTCAGCCTCTATCCCGCCCACAACGTAGGTATCAACTCTACGTAGCACGGAGAAACAGGAATTTTTATCACCTAAACGGAATGTTGGAATACAGTTTGTTTTATTAAATTCCATACATCACCAAATTTTGTTTACTTAGATCCTAAAGATTATGCCAGGAAGGTGGCCGCTCTCAGCGGCGACGAAGGCGACTTCTGAAGTTTTCAGCCTCTCCCTTGCATATCTCGATGAGAGAGATGAGGCACGCAGGGAACATTTGCCGCAGTTTTATCATTGAGATTTGCGCTATGTGTAGCCCTGTCTTGTTGTAACCAATATCCCCCAGATCCTGTTCTTCAGCTAACTGTTCCAACTCGGGCCCAGAAAATGTTTCTTACATGAAAAGATAAAGGTGAGAGTTGACGGTAACAGTTCGCCAGTCCTCCTCGGAAAATCACCCCAAATTTTGAAATGGTACGCCAGACAGTGACTTCTGGGGCCTCTGAGGTCTCTCGTAATTTCTCTCTGTCACAGCTCCATCATCGCCTATATCCTGTCGCAGACGCCTCCATCAGTGCGTCGCCACTGAGGGCGGCCACTTCCCTGACATAATTTTTAGGACCAAAGTGATCAAATTGGGTGATGTATGGAATTTAATCTAACAAACCGCATGCCGTTTTTTTCAAAATCGCCCTTTGAAACTGCAATCTTTGTTTTGGCTCACCCTGTATTAGGGGTCATCTGTATATGTGATTCAGAATTAAAAATATTGATTTTCAGAAACCTAAGGAATGATATTATTTCATAGAGGTTCTATCATTAACAACACTGTTATATAATTGTATCACGTAATACGATACCAGACGCTCTTTTGGGATTTTTGTACGCGTACTATGGAACACATTAGATGACCTTATGGCTACATACAATAATTTATGAAGTTGTCCAATGCATTCTTTACATACAATTCCTATAACATTCCTTTTGGTTTCTTGTTGAAATCTCCTCAACAAGGTTGAATATGCCTGCAGTTGGGGAACTCTAGTTGTCTTCCCCCTGAGGGAAGATCGCACCAGGGACTTACATTTCTTCTTCCTATTTTGTCATCCGATCATCCTGATTGACTGATCGTTACATTCTGTTGAATTGGCCCATGGCCCTCTTCTCTTCCTCATACAGCCCCTGCGCTAGTTCGATACACTCACCTTAAATTGCACTCAGTTGCCAAAGCAGTGAACCTCCCTGTGGGCTTTGGTATGTGAGGTTCCTGTTCAGCTCACCTCAGAAGTAAGTGAATCCTTTTCAAGGGTTTTTATTTAACTACAGTTGAAATATTAACTTGGAGATTTAGGAGCTTTTTTGTCAAGAACATGTCTTTGCATAGTGACTCCTATAAGACCTCATTAGTGGAGGCTTAAGTAACGTTCGGAACTTGACACTGGTTCATATTCAACTCCTAATTTATACTCAATATTCAGAGAACAACGGAAGAATTTCATAGTCAAACGAACAAATTATAGAAGAAAGAGATATGGGGGTAAAGAGTCTATCTCTATTTAGACACATTACAAAAAGTTAAGCTTCAGTATTCGAGTTAGGTAGTAATTACTCCTAACCGGATTTGTATCAAAGAAAATTACGTTAATTTTCATTCTCCAACATCGCCGTCCAATGTTGGGATGAATGCTACAGAAGAATACAGGGAACTTCCAACGGTCTTTCCACAGGGACTTTCGTTTTTTCCCTTGATGTATTAGCTTTGAAGAATATCCTTCGGAATTTTGTCGTGTAGCTAACAAGAACCTCACAATAAGGTACGGATATCTACATTTTTGTGTTGACAAAACTGAAAAGGATACAAAGACGTTTCACTCCATTCACACAACGTAAAGCGCCGACATCGCAACTTTTTAGATTTTTGTGTTCCTGACTTTTTAGTAGATATACTTTTTGTCTCCAGTGCGCATTCTCCAGCAATGGAAGCGGTTAACTTTCGTAAGTTTCCTTCTAAAGTCTGCCACCTTCACTGAGCAGTAAAGTTGGATATAATTTCCTTTAGTTCTGCGTAGTGGTAGATTCGTCCAACTGTGGAAAAATTTCCTTACTGCTTAGAAGCTAAACTACTTACTCTGATTTCGTCTTTAATCCTTTTATCTTCTTCTTCGCGTTGTCTCATGAATTTGCGATATAAGTCATCTTCTTCTTTTCTGTGTTTCATTTCTAGCCTCGTTTGCTCGTCCTTATCCTGCAATAAAAATCAAATTCCTACCATGTTAATGAATTTGTTCAGCAGAAAACATCTATTTATTGAATAAAACATCATTTAGACTCTTGGAAAGTTCGTTGGTGATGGTAAGGTGTCATAAGTGGATTAATAACAGACGAATTTAGCTTTCTCTCAACTGCATGTGGCCTAAGACATTTTAAAGGGCAAATTTTCAAATCTTGCTCTTCTCACTTCATAATGTGCTTTTACTAATGACGAGTTCCTCAAACAGTGGTGCAATAATTTTTAATTCATTACTCATTCATATACTGGTAGGTGATAATTGAGTGGGTTAGGAACAGATTTAAAAAAAAATCCACAGTCATACAGCATGGCTATAAGGGCGAATTTTCGAGGAAATAACTGATTTAATGTAAGATGTCTCCATTTTACTGGTTTTATAACAAATGTTGTCGCTTTTTTTGCCCAGTAACACCTCAGTTTATAGATTTTTCAACGCTGAACACGATGGTGATTTTTTATTCAGTTTTTAACCGAGAGCACCTACTTTTCTAATTTTGTAAATTTTAAGAAGACCATTATTATTAAAAAATCCCCAGTCATGCAGCATGACTATAAGAGCGAATTTTGGTTTTATGCAAAACGTCTCCATTAAAGGACATGATGTCCATGAAGAAGTGCTGATGATGAAGTGCTGTCCATGATGAAGTGCTCCAGTTTTAGAGCTAATATTAAGGTAATATTGTATTATAGCAATCCTGAATCCCCCATCTTATTCAGCGTGTAAAAACCTTTCACTTGACAGACCATCATTTTTTGGAATTTTTCTTTCATTTTTGGAATTTATGGGTGCCCCCCCCCCCCCCCCCCCGGCGCAAGGCACCCCTATCGATGTTCGACTTGTATGTAGTTGGGTACGAGTCAGCTGTTCGTATCCTTAGCTCAGTGATGGACCATAAATTAAAAATTAAACATTTGTATTCATTTAGCCTTAAAATGATTTTTTTAAATTAGATTTTCTGAATCTGTGTACCTATCTTGAAACGTAAACCCACCAATTTGAGGGGAGTGGGTTACACTTTTTTCTTGGTCAATGGTTCATTAGTGAAGCGCCTCTTTGCCCAGTTAAAGTTGCCCTAAAGTTAGAAAATTCGGGTTACTGGCTTGAAACATCCCTAGAATGTTCCTTGAAACTTTTCATAAGGGCTCCAGAATGAATTTTGAAAACGTCATATCTCGAAAATTTCAAATGTAACGGTATTTTCCAAAGGAAGCTTTGTGCGATCAGCCGTTCGTTCGCAGTGGGAGCTCGAAGGCAGAGCTGATAAAAAAAAAAAAAAAAATCGTTCACTTGAGTGTGAATCAAACGGTAAAACTCCGGTCCAATTTCTACTCTGAGGAACAGCTAATTAAAACAGAACATGGTTTTGTGATGTCGATTTTTTTGTTCTGAGATACTTTTTGTGTCTACGGGAAGAAGGTGAGTTCGAATATTTATGGGGAGGTACAAGTAAAATGCCCAGAGTTATGTAAATGGAAGTAAATTATAAATAATTTATGGTCACCTATTCGGACAATATTTTAGCTCATTACACCATTTATAATATATCAGAAGGGTGATCTGTACAGAAGATAATAAACCGTTGTGGAAAAATTTGCAGCGGTCTTTTTTTTTATTCGATTTTCTGAATCTACATATCTTGAAACGTGAATATGCTTAGTCGATTCCTATGGTTCATTATTGAAGATAATGAACCAAAATTAAGGAAGCATCCTCGATCTTTTATTTCAGGAACTAGTTTCCGGAAATGGACATTCTACAAAACCATTACAGGTCCCAAAGAGTTCTAAAAGGAGAGATAGAGCAAAAAAGTGACGAACAAGGGGATGGAGTTCAGACGTGGGATCGGCCGCATCCGGATTGTGTTGGCAGCGTCAGTGGGCTGAAGGGGGTTTCGCCTGAGTGACGAAGTGCGCTGGGACAGGAATGGAGCGAGTTGACCTGATGATGCTGGGCCCCGAACTATACTAAACTCGT
This sequence comes from Stenodema calcarata, assembly GCA_963920205.1. NCBI lineage: Eukaryota > Metazoa > Arthropoda > Insecta > Hemiptera > Miridae > Stenodema > Stenodema calcarata. Next base: position 29,774,670 of record OY986048.1, on the reverse strand, counting down.
GGCACTGGCAGTACTTAGTACTGTCGCACCCGTAAAGACACTAAGTGACAAGTCTTGTCACTTACGACCTTATTTGTGTAATTGCCACACGTCATAACCAACGACGAAGGCCTTTAAATTTGGTCTGCTATCGGAAAATCTAGAATTGATTCAGGATTGATATATTCAGTAAAGGTGGGTGGCAAACCTAAGGCCTATAGGTCCGACCAAGGTTGCCTGAGAATCAACAGGAAATTGAAACGAACTAGCGTCGAATTAGTATCTAATTGTAGGTCCTACCTAAGGCGAAGGAGAGTTTATTGTATTGACCAGTTTTGGACCCATTGGAATTCATAGTACGGCCCGGCATCTAAGTGGCAATCTGGACAATCTGAGGGCGTACCCAGGATCAAAACGGGGGGTCGTTCAGATTGTAACATTTCAGAACGAAAAAAGCGACTGAAACCAAAAAGAAAATTATATATATCGACTGTGCTTAATTAGCTAATACACGGATTCCGTTTAGTTCCATTAATTTATAATTTTAATCAATTATTTTAATTAATTTGATTAATTTTTAAATTAATTTATAGCTTTCATAATTATATTTAGGCTTCTGAGCAGCCTCCCTTGGCCCCTTAGAGTTTTCATCAAGATCCAACTTGACAAGTTCGCGACCATTTTGAACAGTTCAAGTTTCTACTCTTCAATGTGCTTTAACGTTTTTTAACGTTATGTTAAAAAATGACGTTTCATTCTATTTTTTTTTTGGTTTTCAGTGAATGTATGAAATTAGGAATTCTATACATGATTAGTGATTACATAGAATGACTAATAATGTATGAATACATCGTTTTCATAGATTTACCAAAGATTTTAAATAGTGACTAAATGTTTATTTTTTCGATCTCTCATTCATTCCAGATTATGTCTTTCCATGTTCGTTCATTCTCCAGACACTTTAAAGATTTTGCAGCGAGAACAATAGCTTCCTTTTCTATGAAACAAACAATAGCTTCCTTCTCTATCAAACAAAACGACTTCACCTTCCAAATTAAACCGGACGTACATTTCAAATTTCAAAGCCTTGAAATAAGAGTACAAATAAATTGTACTGGAGGCATAATAATTAGTAATAATAATATAGATAATTCAGGATTCATGTTTGATTCGAGAATTTCGCTCAGACTAAAACAATCTCTGTCTAGCCAGAGAGCAGATGACTTGGAAACCCCTCAAGGCGTCCTCAATAGCCACACAGTCAAGAAGAGCAACCATGAACTCAACCATTGAATTTGCTCGTCGCCAAAGTGAGCCCTTAGCTTCTATAGAAAATATGAGTGATGATGTGGATTTCTTTTCTGAGGGGTAGATATTTTTATAGCTGTGACTTAGTCTGGCAAGGTAAGTTTGGTCAAAATATTACCCCTAATCCTAAGATGAGCTAATAACCGCTTAGCCAGTTAATCATACTATCATTTGGGTAGGTATCTACACACACAAGAGATAGGAGCAGTTTATAATAACCTGTGGGTCGTTATAAATAAGCGCACTGATCGGATTATTGTTGTGGAATTTGTGAGATTATTAAATAGCTAGAAGTTCCTTAGTCATTTTGCTTTGATATAGAGGCCAAAAGAGAACTCCTTCCTCCGTTTCAAAGAATGGAATTAGGTAACTATGGATCTATTTAAATAACGAATGAGAGAGAAATTAGAAAACGCAGGTCTAACTGGTTCCTGTTCGTTACTGATGAAGACGTGGATAATAGGTACGTTATGTTGAAGGAGTCAAATCATAGACTCAGAACCCATTCAAATATACATCATTGCTATTGTCTGGTGGTGTGATTTAGTATGCGTAGGACAGAGGAGACTATCAGACACACGATGTTACTCATTTTGAAAACCACCATGATGTTACCCAATCATGTTAATACAATCGTAATTCCGTCTGTCTGTACATTGATTAGAACCCTTTGTCGTTTTATGGTATCTGGAGAAGATCGCAACCATTTTTAATTTTTTTTTTTTCTCGTCTGTTTTTTGTTTTCGCACATCACCGCTAAAAACCCCGGCCGAATTGGATGAAACTTGGGAAATGTGTCGAGGGCAATCCAACTTAGAAACTGCGGCCATTAAATGTCAAAACCTTCACAGAGAAGGTGGGTATGAGCAAGATGGATAGGGAAACGGTAGGTAACTTGGACTGATGGTGTTGAGGGGAATATGGAAACAGACTGCTGCTTTCGAAAGTGAGAAAGGAGCCACACCCCGATCCATTTTGAGCTTCCACCTCATCTCAGCGCAAGACAGGAGTGTGCTCAGATTGATCTTGCTTCCAACGGCTGACTAGAATTCAGAACTTTATGGCTTTTAGTTAGTCACTTTAGTCTTATTATAGTATTTTATCACTTCCCTTTTATTTTAGTTTAGTGAGTCCCTTTATTGCTTCCATCCTGCCAAAGGAAACCTCTATATTTTCAATTTATTGAGTTGGCAGTGATAATTCTTTTTAACTTTTCTCTTCATCGAGTTTTATTTGCTGTATAACACAATACTACAAAAACTGAAATCCTGCACGACGATTGACGCCATAGTCTCGAATGATGTAAATAAGATTGAAGTTGAGAAATATATCGGGCCGTCTAGACATCTGCCAACATCCGAAGATGGTGACTGACGGGTGGAAGAGAAGAGGACCTGAATCTGCATTAGACTGTCAATCGTGATGGTCAAATTCTAACTATAGAATTTCAAACGTATTGTTCACTTACTCTCAATTTTCAATCAATTAGTTCATAAATTTGGTTTTCATCGTTTGGGTTGTGTTGAGCGAAGGACTGGAATAGATGAAGCAAGACTCCGCTTCCCTGGTACCTGAGTGGCACCAAAAATATTCCATCACAGTCCAAAGGTCCAATTGGCCAAACCATGCAATTTCAAGTCTTAGATCATCTTCCTACGTTCAATCAGAGTGAAACTAACGGATTATACCAACGATATTGATGGGGAGGGGTAGGATTTTGGCTTCTTGAAGGGCCCTCACACTGGCAAAAATGTTGCACAATATTTTAAAGATGCCTCAACATATTGGGAGTGTTCTAAAAAGGACGTTCAATATTTTTCTGGTAGGTTTGCAATTTTTGTGGTCATATTTTGTAGGTATTGAACGCGGGAGAGGGTTATCCATACTCTAGTATTATCTCGTTTATCAGTAAATTAACAAATCAGTTTTTCAAAGAGCCTCAAGATAGATACTATTTTTGACTAGATGACCAGAAAACTACTATCGTTACTATTCATAGCTTTTTGTTTGAAAATTAACAAGACAAAGGGCCTCAAATTTCGTAGATTTCGAAACGATAAAAACTGATTCCCAACAGTAACTGTTACCAAACTACAGGATACTACAAACATCCATTGAGGAGAAATGAAGCGCTGTAGCTCGATTCTGTGGCTATTGGCGTGTGCACAAGGCCCAAATTTACCAGTGAAGCTCGAAACCTTATTTTCGGAAACAGGAATTGTTCTTAAAGGCTTTTGCAGCGGGGCTGTTGATATGTTTATGCCACCGCAATATAAGGAACCTTCTGGATAATTGCTTTACTCTTGGAAACTTAATATCATTCAGGAATAAAGATCTGTTATGAAAATTTACTTGGAACCTAAATACACAAGAAAAATCAAAGTTCGTAAATTTTGGCGCTCCTTCAAGAAGTTGGGACATAATTTCTTAGTTATACAAAATTGAATATTTGTTATTAGTTTCACAAAAATCTACTGTACGAATGGGTGTTGAGATAGGGGGCTAAAAATTATATGTTTAGTATCGTTCATACTGAATTTAAAATGCTGAATAAATTTTTTAACTTGATAAAACCCATCGAGTTGGACATTTATGAGTCTCTACGTTGGCTACTGGGATTTATCACCGGTCCAGTCCACTCCAGTGTGATATTCTAATTAATGGACGTGACTAGAACTTTTTCAATGACCTTCATTAGCTCAATGAATCATGTACTGATGCTAACTGTAATCTCGGTCGGAAACTGATTGCATATTCTGATGGTGAAGAAACTGCAATAGAAGGATTTTTTACTTATAATTAATTACGTAATGGCAAAAGCTTATGTTTTAAAATCAATTTTCGGATGATGTTTGAATACGCGAGAAAATGAATATTTTCACAATCATTCAACGTCCTGTGAGAAGTGAGTACCACCCATAAACCAAAGACTCAGACTAATTTAGCAAACCCGTCAGAGATAATTCACCAATCGAAGGTGATAAAATGTGCGCATGACGTCAGAGATGTTGACCGGGTTTAAATTCAGTACATTCATTATTTATTTGAATATCCGTCTCTACTCATCGGAGACTTCCCGTAGGTACTAAGTACATCATTTGGGGCAAACTTCGACACATCATTATGATCAATCCTTCTGTTTTGATTCTGTTAGGTAGGTATTCTTGTTCAATACAAAGTTCAAATTGTTACGCATATTGCATGGCCGGCAGAGTCACATGGAAGTCTTAGTGGATCGTCCGACATTCGTGGGTATTTCGGAGTAGGTTCCAAAATTACCAAACGATATTTTCATTCATAGCTTCGTGTATCCTGCGTAATTACCTTTTGGCCTTCTCCACATTCATGTAAGTCCTGAGTGTTTGAGAACGTGCCTGCATGAGCGTAGTCATTATCTTCCGTTTGAAATTATTACGCGTTACGAGAACTCCCTTGAATAGGGCAACTGAAATATCATAAGGAACGGATTCCAGTAGTTTTGAGGTCAAGGCGATCAAAAACTGTTACATCAAGTGGGGAAAGTTCCAAAGAACCGGTGTCTAGGCAGACCCCAACATGATTCGTCGATACCGGGGGACACGGATTCCCAACGCATCCCCGGTGGGTAGTTAGTTACGACTCCGTCCATATATGTGTTATAAACTAGTTTGGTCGGCGATGCTTTCCGAACGGTGCAGTATAGGCCAGTTAGATGTCATTCATACTGCACTCTTATTATGTAACTTTTACGAGTTACAGTGATGCAGCATGACCTAATTAGCGAATTTTGTATTTCGTAACCCGCAGATGCTACCCTGAACATTAAAACCAGCATGTATTTCGTATTTTAAATACTCGATTTATGAAACATGAAAATAAAAGTTTGAGTACTCCTGGGATTTCAACACTTTTCATTATTGAAATAATTATTAATTGAGCTAACTGGAAACTATCTTGTATTTCGTGTGGTTTTAAAGAGTATTTTCCGACTCACAACACATTCCATATCTTAAAAATTCCACTTTTGATCGTGGTTTGTGCGAATATAATATATTATATCCATTAGTCGGAAAATATATATCATATCCATTCCCCAAAATTACCGTAGGGATAATGCGATCCCACTAAAATTAACATGAGACCTTCAGGGAACCAAAGAGCACTATTTCTTTTGATTAAAGGTTATGACATCAGTCAACCCCCCAAAAAACACTCAGTGTAAAAAACCCAGCCACGCGAATATCATTCCACAGTGGCCAGGAGAAGTGATGATATACACTTTCCCAGCACCCCTTTAAGAGATTTTACACAAATCTTAAAAAGCTATAACACTGAAGGAGGCTTTATAAACAATTTCAGCTCGTATAATGTGGTAAAAGATCTTCTCGCCATGGCACCAAGGGGAGAGTTCGAAACGGTTACGGTGCTTGTGAAGTGGCTTGGACATCTCTTTAACGCGGGCGGGGAAAAGTTCCAAAGAACCGGTGTCTAGGCAGTTCAATTATTATGAAGTTCGATAATTGATTCGGCGTTCCATCAACGATCAATAATGAACGATACACTGTAATGAAAAATAGTTCTGATCCGGAACACGAAAGAGATTTTAGGGACAGTAAGGTGGAATCAGCTTTTGCACATCACTTGAATGAATTAAATCATAGCTTCAGTTTTGATCTTGCAGACAGGCAATTTATCGAATTCCCTCATTTGTGCCAGAAAGGAAGCATGTTGCAAGTGATACTTTTCACTTGGTAGCAACTAATCCCAATAGTCCTTTCACTTTGTCCTTCATAATAATAATCCCCTAGTAACACAACAATAATCCTTCCCAATTAATCCTTTCACTAACCCCCTTCACCTCAGGAGCCATTAACAATATGTTTTTCTCCTTTCACTTTGATCAAACAATCCTGTTTGACCTTTCACTTTTGGGGTCCCTATACCCCAAGGGAAATACCTTGTTTCTATTGCCAAATGGCTGGTTTTCCCTTCCTTCTTTCATCCTTTTTAATCCTTCAATCCTTTTTAATCTTTCAAAATTCCTACCGTTTTGGTGAAATTGGGGATTTTTTCTTTTTCTTTTCGTTTAGTGACATGTGCCACATAAATACACCAATGACAATTCTGTATGATCCCGCGGATTGAATTCAGGTTACCCCAAAACGAATTCCTACGACAACATGTGGTTAAAGCTAGGGATGGGCATCGAATACTCAATTATTTAAAACATTCGACGTTTTTCTTTAAACATCGATGTTTTGGCATCAATGTTTTTCCTCCGATATTTTTCTTCCTATGTTTTTTTCCAGATATCGATGTTTTTTTCCTTTCTCCCAAAATACCAATAACTACAAACCCATTTTACGTTTCAGTATGTAATTGTATTATTTCTGTACCCTATTAGGAAAATTGGGATCTAGTGCAACCTTGCAACGTTTATCGTTTGTCGATACCAAAAAGTGACAGATGAAGAAACGAATTTCGCACGCGTCAATCCCTGATGAGCTACAACTATATTTAAACTCTCCTCAAAAAAAAAAAAAAAAAAATCAACAAAACATGTAAGGCATATTGGATTTCAATGAAGGATACATAACCTTTGTGATGTAGACTACATCATACCTAGTATTTAAATGTGTACCTGCAGTAGCCTTCTCTGTTCCCGCGAAGAAGCTTTTTTCTCAAGCGGGTTTAATTTTGAATAATAAATATTCGGAATAAATTGAATTGTTTGTAAGGTTGTCGCTCAATAAATTGCGTTGTATTTTTTAACGTAGGTAAACTAGTACATTTTTCATGGTATTTGCTTTATAAATAAGGACAAACAAATTAGTTGGTGATGATTTGGGCAGCTGACATTATTTTCAACTTAATTTTGAATAGATTAGAGAGACGAAAAGGTTTCGTTTTCAATCTGATCAATGTAGACTCGTATGAAGGAAGTCATTTAGTGTTGCATCTGATTTTGACCTTTCTGGAGAGGGACCCTCCCCCCACTTTTCTTCTCGAAGCCTTTTTCTTATATTTGCAGCGCCCATCTTTTTCCTGCAGTTTCGTTTGTTTTTGATGCGTCTTCTCAACATCGATCAAGTTGTCGCGCCCAACCGCTTTCACATGCCCGAATGGTACTGGGGCGTCAGGTGGAGGAAGAGCAGTTCCATCTTTGGTGAACCGGTCAGCTCGCCCGCTAACTCCGATAAATGGTGTGGTACCCATCGGTCTTGCATATCTCTACTCCACAAGAGAGCCCATGGGAGCTCGACTTTTCATTAATATGGGAGACTGATTATTCAATGTGGGCCGTAGGCCAACCAGTAGTAGAGTTTTGAGTTTTACCATTAGCAGCCAGTAATTTAATGGTTACTGTATGCACTGCTGGTACATCACGTCGAAATCAGTTACTCAAGGATAACAGTTCTCCTGTTATTCGTGCAGCCGATGATTTTAGCTCCCTCAGCTTTTAAACTTGCAGGGAATCTTCCCTATTAGGTAGTAAGCTCAGCAATTTCAACTACATGAAACTTTTGTTCGTATGAAATCTTGTGTTGTTTTGTGTATAACATTTGTACTATATAGGCCACAATTGTCAAACGATTTCCTTGTATGGAGGGTGGTTCTTAACTAGTGGAAATGAATTTTAATTGTTCATTATTTTAATTTTGTTTTAATTGTTTTGAAGTGCACACCGATTCGAGTTCCAATTGGAAGGTGAACAAATGTTATATCCAAAATAAACATTTCCATGAGCGGTCTGCGAAATCTTGCAACAAGCTCAACTCCGATTCTATTCAACCAATTTTGATGACATTTACGGACCTTGTGTGGTTGGCTTTGAAATGACTTCTTGTATGAATATCATCAAAATGGTGCTTACAGTTTCCTCTGCGAATCCACAATTGTGAAATCCATCATAAGTACACGAATTTGTTCAATATTCTTATTGACAGCTGTAAAAACTGTTATAGAATCGAAGCCATGCCACCTTGCCATGCGCAACCTTGACAATATGTTTTGATGTAACTGTGATTCTTTTAGTTTTCACTAACATTGATGATTGATGTCGTCGATAGAGCATTTGCAGTAATCACGAAGTTTGTCCTTAGAAATCCTTGTACGTGTATGCGATTAACCTATTTCTCTAAACTTTCCTCGACCTTGGTCCGATTCTTGACGATAATGTCCAGGATAGAAGAAAGAAGGATGTGTCCCTAGTAGACTTGAAAAAAAAAAAAAAATTATTCTCAGACTTGATTCTGGCTGGATTTGGTATGTTCCTGACTTTCAAAGTCATAAGGTTGCGAGTTTTCAGGGAGAGCTTAGTTGGGTAAACATATTTGAAAGCCCCAGGGCCAAACTTATGAGCGAGTATAAATGGTTCTTCCCTCCCACGGTTCAGAGTTGGAACTACGATAGTTAACTCGTAGTTACGCAACAAACTTCAGACATTTCAACATAAGACAAACTCCAAAACTATTCATTCAAACATTGTCAAGGGGTTCTACTACCTATTTCAATCTATTACCTATTCAACATGCTGTTTTAACCCTGCTCCTCTTGAGGAACAATAATCACAATGTGGGCTTACGAGTGGCCCGAATCTCTTTAATTGTATGGGATAGTAAAATGTCATAATGTACATGACCATTACCTATTTAAATGAAACAAATTATAACAATATGCCAAAAGTACCTATTTTTGTACTGTAACAAAAATAAACTATGATGGCTGATCCCACTATTCCTCATAGAACTAAGAGGTCAGACAGAATATTGGTAAAAGTCTTTCGAAAGAACCAACTATATTTATGAGAACTACCGATCAGTAGCCCAGCATCTTCGTCTTCACTGACCACCTCATTTTCACCGCATTGGTTCATTCTTTGTCCATTTGGGAAAACCCCAGCCTTGAAATTCCACGGTTAAAATCCTCACTAATAGCTGGAGAATATTGTGTTCTTCCAATATTGAAAAAGAGAATCATTGAGGATTATGGGTCCATCTCAAACTGTCTCATCCCTTGATATGTGTAACAACCATAAAAAATGTTCAACTTCATGAAAAACTCTCTCTTCTGGTTTCAAGATACATTGAATCAGAAAATTGAATTTCCGTCTGCCGTACGCGCCACTTTACCCAGTTAGAATTATCCTAAAATTTTGAAATTCGGGATGCGGGACGTTTCATAACCTTAGGTCAATAGGAAGGGGTTCAAAATAAATGTTGTGTTTTCTGTTCAAATTTAAATGCAGTTCAACGCATTTTTTAAGGTCACCCGTTTGGTTAATAAGGACTCAAATGTAGAAACGATTAAAAAAAAATTGTGAATCGAATGGCGGCACGTCGGGCCAATTTCCATACTCGGGAGCATACTGTTTCAAGCATCACATGGTTTCTTGTTCTGTGGTACTTTTTCAGTATACGGAAAGAGGTTGATTCCGAATATCTTATGGTACCTACTTACCATTTAAATCTAAACAATTTGTAATTTATATTATAATTCTGGTCACCTATTCGAACAATATTTTAGCATATCTCTCCAGTGGTTTCGTATAGTCATGGGACTCACAAGGATATTGTACACAGAACAGTGATCTAGATAGGTGGCCTGATCGCCAGAAGATAATCAACCGTCGTCGACAAATGTTCAGCCTTTTCTTGTTCATGAAAAATGTTAACTTTGGTCTCGAAAAAAGTAGGTACCGCTCGTCGTGTAGTGGCAATACTCTGTTTTCCTCATGACATACATGTGCCCAATATTATACCCTCCATGGCTTACATTAAACCACATTGATTGATTTATTTCATTACCACACTTCAAAATGTGTGTAACTATTCTAAGTAGGGAGCGCTCAACAATCAGACCAGCTCAAGGTGTGGGAAATCGGTTTTGAGCAGTAGCAGAATCGGCCGGCCCCCCTCCTATGGAGCTCGTCTCCCAGATTCCTTGTTGGCACAGTCAGGTGCACGCGGAAGTAAACCCACCGGCAACCGGAGACCGCACCTGCCACGTTGCCAGATCCCTGAAGTTGGTGGAATAACACACTTTCCCCGACATTCCACCGCGAATTCCTACCCAGTCCCGATTGATTAGTGTTATTAGCGAAGGGGCATCAGGGGGTCCATGACAACTCCAAACACATCGACAGTAATGCGGAACGTGAATGTTATTTCCTGAGGTGGTGTCACGAGATGTTCTACTGACACGGTGAGTTAACTAGGAATTAGGTGAGCAGAGTGAGATAACTGCTTTTAAATGTCAATCGCCATTATGTAACAGAAGGGAGGCTTATTAAGATTAAAAAGGCCACTCAACTCTAAACCCAAAGGATTGTATCACGCAGTAGGCGTAAGGAAAGGGGGTAATCCTGTTGGCGGGTAAATCATATAATAGTTTAATTACAGATATTTCCATCTTTGCACACCTTGTCCCATTCTTTTCGTGTCATCTCAAGTTCAATTGAACAGGTTTTCGTAAGCCCTAAATTATTTGTCATTTATTTTATGATTGATTACATACATTTACTTCCTCCCTCTGATGCGAATAATATACTTAATGCCATTTAATTTTTTTTGCTTTTTGTTAGCCATTTACCAGTATAACAGAACAGAATTTTACACTGGAATCTACCAACGTAGCGGAAGCCTTGTGATTCCTATGAACCATACTAAAACAATTTTTTTCTCCTGAATTAACATTTCATATCATGAGTTAATATTACCTAACATTAGTTATGGCTTGAATTCTAAACACTCACAAATGAATTTCACTAAAATATAATTATCAGTAGAAACACGCCTAACTGCGGTTTGATTCATTCAAATTTGGTTCCACTAACTAGGTTACTAGGTGTGTAGTTACTTGGTTCTGAGAATAACTACGTTGTTGTTTGATGGATCTCAATTATGTTAATCCCAATTGGACTAAAATTGGACCTCCAGCTACGAATGCCCAAACGTTTGATAATCGCAAGACGCATAACCCCGGTTCTTTCATTATTCGAATAGATACCTGAATGGTCTCCGTTTCTATTAGGTACTCCAATTATGACTGATAACTGGGTTGATGACCGGGTCAGTTTTTGAAGATTACACAAAAGTTCAGGAATCTAAATTCAAAAAATATTTGTGTGGCTTGATTTCTGAATCACAACGCACGCCTGCATATTTGGAATGTAGAGAACTATCATTGTACTATCATTGTATCATTGTACCATTGTATAATTGTGCCAAGCGTTTGATAGCACAGATTAGGATGGCTGGACATAAAAATGTTTCTCTTTGCCTAACAGGTATTAAAACTAAATTTAATGGGGAGGCAGTGTGTCCGATTTGCAATTCCAGGAAGAAAGACACATTAACCCATCTTTTGTGCAGCTGCCTTATTTTCAGGTGTGGTAGAGCCTGGTACTTGGGCGGTGCTTTAATGAATGAGAAAAGTGTGGCTGGAATTTTGGACATAGCAAAGCCCCAAGATTACAAAACAAAAAATGGAATGCTTTCATTCAAACTGCTGTTAGGCTGCGACAGTTCATTTTAAATGAGGTTTTCGGAAGTAATGATTTTGCCCTAGTTATACATTTAAGGTTCATACAAATTACGGTCATTTCATGTCATTTCTCCAATTATACATAAATAATGAATACGAAATAACTTGGCAGAAAGGTTTGCCATTTTCGCGCTCGAATATCTATGGCTATTAAAATTATTTTTTCGTGACAAATTATTTTATTTATCGAACATTCAAGCGACTAAAGGTTTGGATAGATTCACATTTTACCAGATGGTAATGAGATTTTAAATGGCTAGTCTTCAAAATAATCTAATTGTAACTACTGACGAATTTCGTAGCCAAGGTCAGATAACATGATACGTCTTAACAACTCAAGTGTGTTAAGGGCCTGCAGGTTGGAAGGTTTTTGAAGGATAGCTTAGGATGTGATTGACTTGCAGTTTTGAAATGCGAGGGAGTTTTCCGCCTCTATAGAAGTGCCAAGACATCCAATGAGAAGAAGGTTACGAGACATTTATCTTTTGTTGTTTTGTTTATGTCCTCCTTGGTTGAAAAACCTTTGTCTATTTGGAGGGTTGTAGGAGGTTGTAAAGAAAACGGGGGAGACGTTTTTCCAAGCCATTTTCAGTGCTGTAACATATAACGTCAATCTGCTATAGGCTTGACCGTTGTCGGTGTCACCAACTTACAATTCTAAATTATTTAATAATACAGTTACCGACAACAGCATGGAAAAACTTCTCCCCCGTTTTCTTTACCTCCTACAACCCTCCAAATAGAAGAGGCATTTATCGTAAAGTCGAGAAAACAAATCGAAATTTATTTGAGATCCTGCTCGCTCATTTTACATGTTTTAACTGCAATGTTTGCATTTTGCGGTCTATTAGCCTTCCAAAAATGCCCCCTCATCTCGTTTTTTCAATAAAAAAATTTAGCCACAATTTAAAAAATTTATTTTATGAATTTCAAAAATCGGACAACGTAGGGGCAATTTCTTACTAATACAGTGAATTTAGAAATCTATTTCAAAACTCCAAGTCGATCACAGCCCGAGATATCCTTTAACAACTTCCCGACCTAGGTCCTGCATGTCCTTAACATCTGGTAAGTATAGAAAATATTTGGAATAACCATAACATATAATATATGTTATGGTTATTCCAAATATTATGTTCTAACAAAGTTGTACCCATTAAATTTCAAAATGTTCCTAGTAAATTCAAAAAAATCTGCAAACTAAAGGAGAAAACTTATTAGAGAATAAGGAGTAAGAAAAGCTGACAGATGGTTGCAATCTTCCTACCAACCTACTGATAAGTGATCTGAATAGATCAGGATGAAAAGATGACTACACAAAGCGGTCTCATCAGCAGTTCGGTTCGTTTTTTGTGGTAAGATAACTAGGTCTTATATGATGAGTTTCGCTTGAACGAAATGGGGTTAGGTTGATCTCATAAGATGATCTTCTCCGTGGAAGACTGCGGTGGTTTCTTTCGTTCATTGTTTGTTTTGAGGTATCTAATCGTGCTAGGGGCCCGACATCTTAAGAAGGTAAAATCTCGAACCACATTTCCGAATGCAGGTTGACGGTTAGCTGCTGTACACGGCAAACGCAGCACGAAATGTAGGAATATATTTTGTTGAGAGTAATAAATTGAAGTTTAAGTGGGTAATGGGTAAGGGTAAGTGGGTATGGGAAAATGAAGTTGAGGGTATTGGCTAACCCGAGCCAAGTGAATAGCCACACAAGAGTATCTAACTATTTGGAAAAAACCGAAAATCTACAGTCAAGCAGCATGACTATAAGAGCGAATTTTCGAAGAAATAACCGGTTTTATATAAAATGTCTCTATTTCTCTCAGTGGTGGTCTATAATTTATATATATAAACGAAAAATGAAACATTTATATAGATGATGCATTATTACAAGAAAGAGACATGAAAAATATCTTTGAAAAAGAATCTCGGTATATGAAAACCATTTATTGTGAAATTGACCTAGGGTTATGAAAATTTTCGAGGATCAACCTGGGGCTGGTCCGAACGGCAATTTCGGAATGAATTAGCGTAAAAAGCGAAATAGATAGGTTTTCTTTCAATCCTAAATATTTTTTATTTTCCTTTCCCTTTCGTTCCACGAGACGTTTGGAGAATTAATCTTTTACAGGTATTCATAGAAAGAGAAAGGTTTGAAATAGCTGCGACAAGGTGCGATTTTGGCCGTTATTTTTGTGAAAGCAGACATAAAAACACGCTTTTAGCACGTACACCTCATTTAAGGTGAATGAACAAAAGATCCAAATAGGTACCTACGGGTAAGGAACTGAATGTACACATGAAACATTAACGTGGTCGAGAAATTTCGTTCGAGGAGGGGGTTTGACATTCCTGAAGTCCGTCAGTTGAGTCACTTTCACTGCAATTCCACGTTTCATTGGGTTCAAATAAACAAAGATTCGGGGAATGATGAGTGCGGGGCAGAATGGCGACTGTATTCTAATGAACTGTTCTTTCTATGTATATAAACATTGAAGTCGTTTGTTGAATCCCAACCCGCTAATGATACCTCACTTTCGCCAGTCTTGTTATTCTCCGTGTGTATTAGCAATCTCAATGCCGAATGAAATTTCTAAATGAGAAATTTCTCGTAGTATCACAACCCCACTATGTAATAGATCCCATATCAACTCACTCAAGACTGTGAAGGTACGGAAAGGTTCAGCTCGGCTTTAAAAACCAAGATTGGTTGATCTTCTAATTTTAGAATCCCAGAGTGACACTTTCATTGCATAAGTGCCATTATTCCCACAAAATTAGTCGGAATGAGTGAAGCCATCCATCCCTGACCCTTCTTCAAGATTTCGTCACATTGCTCTTGTGTAATCAAGTAGCGGTGCTTCAAGGAAACTAAGAATTAGTTTTCACCGTCAAATTACAAATTACATTGCGTCATTACTATGACTTATTGCGAAATCCCTGGTGAGTTGGGACTGCTTACAGTTATGGTTGAAAATGAACTACATCCAGGCCCCCAATATAGTGGAGGCTATCGTTTATACTTCGTTCTTAGATGCTTTCAAATTCTTGCCGGAACTTGAAAATATAATATTATTTTCACAATTGAACTTTGGAAGAGATAAGAACATCATATAGTATTATTATTATTTCTATGTATGATAATTCACGCATGTTCAAATCAATCGTACAGTCGACGTTTGATGAAGTTCATTAGGGATTCTCAAAAGATTAACATCCATTCTTATAGCTGTGAATATGGCATACAAACAGGTTTGATGGTCGAATTTGTTCAGGGTGGCGAACAACCAAAATCCACAGTCACGCAGCATGGCTATAAGAGCGAGTTTTAAAAGAAATAACTGGTTTTATCATCTTCAAACCCTTGCATTTATCACCTTTCACCAAGTAGGTATTTCAGCCCAAGTCAAATCAAGGAGGCTATCCGACTCTCATCTTCCAGAAAAGCTCCAGGATATGACGGCATCACCAGGCCCCTGCTTACTAACCTTCCTCGCAAAGCTCTAGTAAAATTAACTAGCATCTATAATGTTATCCTCAGGCTGAGCTACTTCCCTGCGAAATGGAAGTTTGCACACATTGTAATGGTAAAAAAGGGAAATCTCCACGTGAAATGAAGAATTACAGGCCGATCAGCCTCCTGCCACCCCTTGCTGAAGTGTTTGAGAGGCTGTTACTACCAGACCTCCTCCACTTCCGTGAACCTCGTCTCCCTAATAAACAATTTAGATTTCGATCGGAGCACTCCTGTCCTCAACAGCTGCGTTGATGAGATTCTCAACACATTCGAATCTGAAGAAGTCTGCCTCGGGCTCTTTCTCGATACTGAGAAGGCATTCGATCGTGTTTGGCACGCAGGACTTCTCGGAGGCTCAAAATTTTTTCTTCCGGACTATTTTAGAATCCTGCAGTCCTACCCACTGAATCGGACGTATGCTGTTAAGAGCCACTCATCAGTTTCCAAATCCCACAGAATTCAGGCTGGTGTACCCCAAGGAAGCATATTATGCAGCATAATAACAGCATAATAATAATAATAATATTATTAGGCCCTCTCCTGTGTATATTTTTCACACATGACTACCCAAAAAGTCCATACTTACCGCTCACTTCGCAGACGACCAATCCGTCCTGGTGGAGAATATTTCGACCAACTAAGCCAGTGGACAAATAAATGGAAAATTCAGCTGAACGCCACTAAAACAACCCTGGTGTGCTTCACCTATAAACTCGCCGTCACTGTTCCTGATGTAATGCTCAATGGTCAGGCAGTGAGAAAAGACGAGTCAGTTCGTTACCTCGGGGTTACACTGGACAGCAAATTAAATTGGAATATTCACATTAGATCCATAAGTACCACCGTTTGATCAAGGATTCAGCAAATAAAATATCTCCTGGCTAGCCAAACCATTCACATCAAGCGCACGCTCTTCCTCTCTTCTGCGACCCATCTGGCTATATGCATGTGAGATATGGAACTCAGCAGCCATCACGCAAATTAAAAAAATTCAGACCCTTCAGAACCGCATATTGCGTATAATTGCACATGCCCCTTGGTGTGTGCACAATGCTACGCTTCACACGGATCTGAATTTTCCCTACGTGCAAGATGTACTAAACGAATGCTACAAGAATCTTGCCTACCTCATGAGCCTCCACAGAAATCCTCTAGTCAACTCCATTCTGAACGAACCCCGACCACCCAGAAATCGACGTCGACTAAAACGTAAATGGCACAGTGATCTACTAACTAGCTGACCCAAACTTTTCTCAAATTTATCTTCTATTATTCTTCTCTTTTATCTTTGTTATGTTATTGTTTCGCTATCTGTTGCTAATGTCATTCCACATGTAGGTACCTGTTAATTTAAATTTTCATGTTGAGTTCCAAAATTCTATTAGCTCACCGATGGGTGAGAAATAATACTGCAAGTGACATGTGATTTGTATATAATTGTCCTATGTAATTGTAATTGTGAAAAAAAAATCTTCAAAGTGCCGAGAACACTAGCTTCCAAAAATGCGCAATTCATGCATCAAATACGTGAAGTTTGATGTCTAAGAAGTTCAAAATAGCTGGGGCCGAGCCTGTTACAGCGTTCTCTCCTTCTGTTGGTATTAGCGAATATTTGAAGATAAGGAACCTATTCTCGGACAAAAATGTTTAAAGCTCGAATTTTATTAAAAAAAATGTACACCAAAATCTGTTTCAGACCATCCTGAATTCACCGCTAAAAGACACCAAAAATCATGTACACATGTTATTCACGTATATACTTATATATTACAATTATGTATGTGTCGTGAAAGTTCATGAATGGACAGAACCTCATTTCAAAGGGTTTTTTTTTTCAACCCTGAACACGATGGTGAAGTCAGAATTGCGATATACTTATCCCGTTCTCAAACTGGAATTCTTCGAACATGAAGAAACGGTTCATCAGCTCTAATCTGATAACGGAATCAGATACCGGAATTCAAGAACAACATTTGTTATGAAACCAGTAGTTGCCGACTCCCCTCTCCCTTCACCATCTATTCGGAGATGACCATTTGCTCACCTATCCTAACAATATTTTAGCGCATATCTCCAATGGTTTTGTATAGTTATGGAACTCACAAGGATATACAGAACAGTGATCTAGACCGAAGGATGATCTGTATAGAAGATAATTAATTGCTACCCGCTGTGGAAAAATGAGCATCGTTTTTTCTACTTTTCCTAATCATTTTCTCTGAAATATCAAGTATGCAACAGTGAAAACCTCAATGGTTTCTCATGCCCTAGGGCTTGTTGTAGATCTCAAACATCTATCGAGCAAGAATTCGTCCTTTCCTCCCACTATGAAAATAAGTGACAGTTCTTGAAATTGAACTCATGACATTCACTCTCAACAATAACTTTTTGTCATCGAAAATTCGCAGAAAAACCACCCATGACGAACAGCAACAGAGTTCTATTGGATAGGTAAGATGAAACGTGGTGTTACGAAACTCGTATTATGAAACTTCGCATACGCCCTTATTAAATTTTGCATGTGGGTGATCAAATAAACAAGGGATCAATCGCAGGGGTCAACAACATTGCGCGCTTCACTTCACCACTGTTACCCCGCTCAAACGAAAATCAATACTTATCCAAATCAGAAACTGCATTGGTGAAAACGGTCAACATTAAAATACAGTGGGTTGAGGACACAATAGTTACATTTCTTGTTGAATATTAATATTACCACTCGACACGTACTGTTAAAAACAAACCGTACTGACAAAGTAACGGGACTGCAACAGCAACGAGGTGGACTCTTTGCCAAAGAACCTAATTCGCTGGACTTTCTAACTTTCTAGTTATCGCTGCGGAAAGGCGCGATAATGATTTGGACTGCATGATGATTCCGGGGCGAGTACGGTCGACGGAGCGTTGCAGCAATTTAATTGGAACGCCAAGCAGCCCGTAACAAGAAACTAGCGAGTCGTAACTAAAATTTAACGAGAGGAGCTGAATAAGTAAAAAAAAACCACAACACCTGAAGATGAAGAAAAAAATCCGTATAATAGCAGAGTAAATTAACGGTTCCGTGATATGTCTCTCATCGATTGGGATCTCTTGTTTTTACGAATTGAATTAAACCATTCACATTTCACGGAAACTGATCCCATATTAAGTAGGTTAATCGCTACCCGCCTGGTCATTCAGTGGTACGGTTTTAAACTTCGCGCCCTACTTCATTTCTTAAGGGTGTGAGATAATTTCTCAAACATCAGGAATGGCGTCAACTCTTAATATATAATCTTATTTCGTTTCCATGATTACTCATGAAAAAGTCGTGCTGCTAACATACGAAATTGACTATTTATACAGGCTTAATGTGAACAATTCAAGGCTAGCGTGAAAAACACATTACAACACTCTTCCTTTGATGAAACGTTGGCAATGAATAACGAGCAAATGATGAGCGAAAATTCTAGGATCGGGAGGAGGGATGATTTGTTGCAATTACATTTAGCACGATAGCTGCCTCGTGGGGAGTGAATCGATAGAAAAGTTATCCAAGTTGGTAGAAAATCACTCAGTATCCATTGAGTTACTCAATATTGCTCCATTTTTGAGACACGCACACACATATGTGCGCATTGTAAAGATGAACAGCAACTCCAACAGAAACAAAGATAATTCCGCTGTTCACCCAAAGAGCCCGTTGCGAGGGTGTTTTGATCGGCAGTAAATCCCCGTAGCAGGAAAACTGTAACCTCTACTAAGTAGATGTTTACCTCTACAAGTATTGTTACATTACTATTTCTGTTTAAAGCTGAATTAATCTGAAATACTCCTCCTAATTTTCTCGGCATGATAAATGAAGCTTTTTAGGCCTGAGCTATTTAGGTACTCCCGTTTAAATGATCAATGGGCAATTCCATTGGGTCCGAAAATTTACAATAGGACAGTATTTTTCGGTCAAGGGACGTGTGAAGATTACGAAAATAGCATGAGTTGATCAGTTTTTTCGTTAAGTTTGGTAGGAAATGCAATCAAAACTAGTACTTGTTCGTACTGTGCGCGCTGAAACATTGACGTCATCGGACACCTCAAACGAGGATGGATAGACAATATCGTTAGTTGTAGTATCCACGATGTTTCAAGAAAAATGATCCATGCATTCGCGTCACTCCATCTTTGCGTCACTCCAGCATTCTCGATCTCTATTCTGCATTATCGCTTGATTATCGCCGTTCGCCATAACAAGTTGATTGGTAACAAGGATTGAACCTTCCGCACGCCACAGGAATCCATGGATGCTTTATGCATGGATAGCTTCATAATCTAGTATCCATAATGGTGACGTCTTGGCGTCACACCCGGTCACTCGTCCGGCGGTTTTTTCAAACTACCAATTTTCTTTTATTTTCCTAAATTTTTGTGAACATTTTCTTGGCGAATGGACCCGATTTTCGCTAACATTAGACAAGGTACTTTGGAAAAATAAAATTAAAAAAATTGACTGGAATTGCCCATTGAATCTGCAAACTGCAAAAACATAACCCATCTCCATATAGTTTTTCTATGTCCCTCTAGGATTGTACACAATTGTTAAAACCTTCTGGCGGTTCTGCAGAGCATAAAATTCGAATTTTGGGGCGACAAAACTTTCCAATGTCGATTCCCCAAAGGTTCATTAATAATCTTAATCCAAAATCCATACGTCTACAATCCACAGCACTTTGTCCTTTTACAATTGACCAAGAAATTGGAAATTCGGGACGCGAGCTCCTATTAGGCCAAAAATGATGCTCGAAAGTTTTCCAAACAATAGTCAATAGGAAGGGGTGAAAATTAGGGTTCAAAAGTTCTGAATGCCATACCTCGTTTTTTATACAAGGTTAAATAGATTCCGATTCAGAAATGTTCTCAAGACCACAAAGAGTGGTCTTACGATCAGCTGTTCGTTCACAATAACGGCACCAAATCGTGTATTAGGAAAGAAGATCATTTCGGTATATTCTTGTTGTTATAATTGTAATGCCGACGTATGTGGATAGGTTTGAGTAAAACCCCCTCAACTGCATGGTTGGCCAGGTATTTAGTCATAATATTGGACGAGAACATCACTGAGCCATTTACAGATTCCCTCGGCGAAGGCGAGGGGG
Organism: Stenodema calcarata; assembly: GCA_963920205.1. Taxonomy (NCBI): domain Eukaryota; kingdom Metazoa; phylum Arthropoda; class Insecta; order Hemiptera; family Miridae; genus Stenodema; species Stenodema calcarata. The sequence goes on along the minus strand of OY986048.1, from coordinate 29,754,213 downwards.
AGCAGCAGATCACAAAATATTTCGGAACGTATATGTTGACCTAACTTTTTTTTAATTATTTTTTCTTACTAATCCAAAACGGTTGATATTTGTGCTATTCATAATGAATACTAACATAACTAATCTCCAGCTTTGTTCATGGGCCAATATAGGCATAAAGCCACTTAATTATCCACTGGATCAATGCTGAGTTTCAATTGTTTTTCGTTCTCGGGTAAATCTACAAGATTCTACAAAATCAATGACTCCAATGAATACGGATTCCTTTGCTAAAATTGAAATTCTTCTCTTTCTCCAATACTATTTCTATATATATATCTATTACAAGAATAAACATGACTTTTCCATTGAGTTGCAACACAAGATCTAGCGAAATATTGTACGGTGAAAACATCAAGCTAATTGGATAATACAGGTTTCTACTCGTATGTCAAGTTTTAGATTTAAAATTTGTCATAATCTACAGGAAAAACTCCTGTGCCACAGAGACCTTAGTTTGACACAAATCCGAATCTGACCGATATTCAAAACACGGAGAATGAAAATGATAATAACAGCTACTGAATATCGTATTCAAGTTGGCGAATTACAATGAAAATGAACAGCTACGTTAGGCGGCGTTTTCATCAAGTCAAGGAGGGAAGATTTTATTTTTGCGTTTACATTTGGAAGATTTAAAGAAGTATCTTCTGATGAATAAATTATTTAAAATGTAGTGCGAGACAATTGAGAGGTGCAAATTTAGGCTACAATGAAAGTACTTCATTATTCCCTCTACCGTCAAGATTTCTCCAGACTAGACCACTGTAGACCATGTTAGAAGGTTCGGACCTGACTGAAATCGGTGGTATTTTATTCATATGAGTTGGGAAGTAGTGGAACCTTCAATTCATCCTTACAAACATTAGTGGCCGATGCAGCAAAAGCTTCGCAAGAAACTCTGCGCTCCCTTATTTCCGACGTCTGTTGAACCTACTGAATTAGAAGGTACCTACGGTCAAAAGCACACGTTACGGTTTGGGAGCCAACAGTCAGGCGTTGGCATAACTAATTTAGATAGTTCTTGATTTTTTTTTTTTCTCAATAATATCTGTAGAAGTCCAATGAGAGAACCAGCATAACGATGTTCCAAGTATGAATATTACTCGCAGAAAAACACAAAAAAAAGTTAACGGGACGCGCTAATAATTCTGGTTAATTAATATTAAAAGGAAGGAGAGAAGAGGTTGAAGGCCTTGATAGGTGGATAACAGTTCCGAGAGGCAGCCCAGCGTAACTTGAGCATGGAAGCTCGGAACGGCCGCTAGAGGGAATCGGAGGATATTGCGGCGACCCCCTGATAGTAGTCCACATCATAACATCCTTTAACGTCCCATTGTTGACTTAGGGCTGTTGAATAACCGATGTTCTAAAGAGAAAGAACAACCCAATCTTAGGACGAAGAAGGAAGTGAGCTAAGTAAGTAGTTGAGAGGTACTAAGTGAGACAGAGAAAATTTGAAATAATTTTGGTATTTTTCAGATGATTTCCCAAGCAAATAAGGCAGGACATAACAAATGATCACATTTTTTTTCTTGAATCGATCTTAATTAGCAACATGAAATCGACTTACTCATTACGACAATAATTATTGTCCTGTAAATTATAATTTACAGGAAATGGAAATGGAGTGGAACAGTAATCGATGGTTTCAGGACATCAGTACCAGGAAAATGGACTATCCAGTGTACGGCATCACACTAATTCTATTGCCTCTCTTCAGTTGATTAGGAGACTTTGTAACCGTACAAAGCCAAAATATGACACCAGAATGAAAAAAGGCTGTTCCTTCAATGACTACGAACGTATCCAAAACAGCCCCACTTATCAATTACAGCATGAACGCCTAAGAACCTTAGTCTGTACGAATGAAAAATCAACACTTTTTATTACATTCTCATAAAAGTCGGTATTGTAGTTATGCGAGGTTCAACAGGCAGCGGGATTGTTGAAGAACTGGAACAACATGAGGTAATCTGGGCGAATTAGCAGATAAGGCCCAACCCGCAGATTGTGCTCAATCTCAGGAAGTTAACATTGTTCTTTCTCTGTCTCAAAGAGATGGAGGTAAGTCGTACAAGGCGCTATCGCTGCTGTCACTCAAGAGATTCTTCAAGCCTCCCGTTACAACGTTCGCTCGACATACCTCGGGATTCCATCTGTAGCTCAGGGTGCGACTCGCACTGTTATACCTCAACAATAACTGGAAAGATAATTCGAGTGGTCTAACTAGTTGTTAACGTCCCCTGTTAAACTGGACCTCTTCATTTTTCTGATGGCCAACGTACCATCCTGTCTGAGGTGAAAAATATAATTCAATATATTTACTTCAAACTAAATCAATGTCATAATCAAATTTCAAGTTAATTAGACACACGTGGAATGATCATACACCAGTCATTGAAAACCTACGAAAGGGAACAGAGCGTCTGACCAAGGATTGAACTTGATAGCATAATGGGACGGGACATTATACTCTGATCAGCTTTGATACAATCGATTATCGTACCAGTAAGAGAAGCCTCTGCTGTATACCATGCCGCGATAGCTCTATTTTTTTTTTATAGGCCATGTATGTTGGGTGTTGAAACGGTGAATGGCGGGAACTATAAAACTCCGTTTCTATTCAGTATTATTATTTATTTTAACCGAAGGTGCTAGTGTCGTATCCATGTGGTGTCATTATCGGTGTCATTATCTAGTCATGGTGTTTCATTCAATCAGCCAAATTCTGTCTAGGCAACAAAGCTCAAGATTTTGTCGGCAATCTGTGAACCAACAACTATTTTGAAGTTTAGAGGCCTCTACGCATAATCTCGTATATAACTAAATTTAGAGCCTTGGGTATTTACGAAAACTTTCACTACAGTTATTCGTTTCGCGTGAAATGTACTCGAACCATGCCGATTTCGAATTTGGTGTCTGTCTGTTTGTCTGTCGGTCAGTCCTTCAATCACGCAAAAACGGCAAAATGGATCGAACCATTGTGCTCATGGATCGTATTTAAATGTTTCCGTGATCGAGGAAGGACATAGGAGGGTTCACTCCCGGATCCGATGCATAGGGGTGGGGGTATATAGGGAAGCCGAAACATAAAAATCTTAAATTCTTCCTTCCCGTGAGACAGATGAATATTATTGTTGGTATTTAGGATTATAAGGGGATGTAAAGGGACATGTAAGAGGTCTAAATCCGTAAAGCGACAGGTAAGAGTGGCAGATGGATCCATCCCGAGTTCTGCCCGTCAGCGGGACCGACAGCTAGTAGTTAATTAACGTCGACTAGACACGCACACTTGTACGTGTATGTTTTTGTGTTTTGAAGAGTGTTGATAATTCGAATGCTAATGACAGTGCGTCGGGAAGAGCTGAGGGTTCGGAACGATTGAGCCTCAAGTTGGGTATATTTAGAGGTGGTGTCAGAGGTGTGGAATGGGAAGAAGGTGTACCCGTTCCACCTCTGTCGTAAGAATTGTACAACCAGAACCTTCTCAGGATATTTTCGTTTGTTGATGTTGTGGGAATACTCCTGCAGTTTTCACCCTTCTGAGAATCTCCGACCTATTGTTCTCACCCTGACCCTGTTTTTTTTTCTGCAGTGGCAAAAACATTAATGGCAGTAGATCTAAGGAATACTTGTTGGTTAAAGAAACACATCTATGAGAAACGGGGCATTACAGGAGGCGCCTACTAGGCGGTGTGTTGACACATAATACTGAAGTAGGTGCCTACATACTTCACTTTTTGAGATGGTTCAAATGTGATTTCTACGTAAACGGCATTGAGAGATCCAACAAAAAAAGGTATACACTTTGGGCATTTTTTCACAAGGTTATTCGTAACTGTACGAATAATTTGAGCTTTGAATAATTTCGGTAGAATGCGGTTGATAACTAATTCAGTAATGGTCTTGTCAATTTTGCCACAGGCCGACCTGTATAATTAACGGGTAATTACTTGTTAAGCAGCCACCTGTCTATCTAGAAACGTAGACCAACAAATTGTTGAGAAGGGACTTGTCATTTATTTTTCTTAACAACGAGGTATGTCTTCCTTCTATCAGTTTTCAATTGGCAGCGAACTGCCTGATATTTCGTTCTTAGTTTTTTCAAACATTCTCCAGTTTTTTTGGATGTTTATAACATGATCTCTTATGAATTGGATCAAGTAAAATTGACAACTAACCCTTTGAGGAAACCTGACCAGCTTGCTGCTTACCAATCCATATGGATTTCAACTTAGCTTCTGGTCCAAACATCGTGAATATAACTGTTCCTATTCTTTCGTCAACTTCCAATCTCGAGAGCTCCTCCTTCCGATGACCTGGCAGAGATTCAATTTAAAATTGTTGCAAAATATTGGATATTGGATACACACGAAGCGTCCTCAGACGAAATTCAACGGTTATTAAGTTTGAATCTCATGAACATATTCCTACCTCTCGCTGTTTTTTTGTCCATGATTTCAAAAGTAATCTCGCGGATCCTCTCGCTAGGTGTTCTAGGTAGTAAGCGTTCCCATACCCACTATACCTAAATGAACCGTGACACACGTGTAGCCGCAAGTTGCCAAGGCCCAAGATCCAACGGTAAATTTCCACCGACCGAGTGAGTACAGGGGCTACCGACCGACCTTCCGGCAACTGTATGGGAAGTTAATCACCAAAAAAGAACAGTCTGAACTTTCCTATTGGGAATGCTTCTTTTCCGCATGCTAACGGTACGGTGGATACTGCAGGATTTTTTTCTTGTACCCTCGGTAGTGGTATCGTACGAGTGCAACTCCTGATATGACTTTCCCACTCCTTGCGACTTTTCCACAAACTACTCTCTGTTCAGCTGGAAAAAGAAAATGTAACTTCCCTGTAGGCTTTCTCTTCTTTTCATCATTTCTCCTTGGAATGCGATTGCTACTTCAGGTTCCGTTCAATTGAACTGTCAAAAGAATTCATACGTTTTCAGATCTGTCGTAAGGAAAAAACCTTTCGTCCAAGGATTGGTAGTTTATACTCACGTCAACGAGAAAAGTGATATGTTGAATGGATGTTAAAGGGGGACGACATTGACATTGGTTATTGAATTCAAAGGGCTACTTCCTCGTGATGGAAGAATTCTTCGTCTCTTGGAAGTTGAATACTGAGAGAAGCCATTTGGCTTATGACTGTAATACGTCGCCCATAGGCACAGGTGCTCGGTCTCAATAACTTGGTTTGATGACAAATAGGTAGATAACTTGGATGGATGATGATTCTCTTGCACTATTTTTATATTCATTCATTACACCAAGTTGTAGGCACGTAACTAACTGCTAGCGCAAAATCATACCCCCAAAATACTCCGTGTAAAAATCACCCCGCCTCGCAAATATCATTCTGCAGCAGCAGGAAAAAAGTTATGATATCCACTTTCCCCGCCCGCCTTTTTCCTTCCATCTAAAGAGATATCCTAACCACTTCACAAGCACCGTACCCGTTTCGAAATCTCCCCTTGGCGCCACGGAGAGACGTTTGTATTACTACACAAGTATGTATTAGATGTGAAGTAACAAAAATGTCTTTCAAATGGCACTGGGTCGTGTAACACAGTATAACAGTTATAAAGACGGTCTGTACAACATGTCAAGTCAATTGATCCTGTTACCCAGGCTGTACACTCGTCGAAGTGGACAAGTGGACAATGTTAGCCATTTTTTCCCCCTAAGTTTTTTGGGTTGAGATAATGGGTTAAGTCTTTCAAAAGGCTGAAACGAAGCTGTGTGCGAAATTCAAGTCAACGAAGTTAAACAAACTCGTCGAAAAAAGACAGCGTTTTCAAGTAATTATTTGAATGACGTCAGTTTTTGTGGACTGAAATGTCACCAAAGCTATTAATCAAAATATTAATCCCAAGACCCAGCAACCTCTCGTGGGTGGCTTTGCTGATAGTGTCTGATATTTGAGGTGAATAAAATCAGAGAAGCTTGAGTACTGAACTGAGACAGATAATAACAATCGTGATCGCTATCCAATTAATATGGGAGGATCCAGACGTACATCAAAACCGTACTGTCCTCATGGGATCAAATGGATCTTCACTTTAGCGGTCTATTTAACCGACTATTGACGCACGTAGCTGCGTCACTAGTGAATAACGCAACAAGTCACATCAATAGCAATAACCAAATGAAAAGTTGCTGAGTGGTTCTGAATGCACTTCAATTATTGCTGGTAAATGATGAGAGAGAACTACTCCAATGAAAGTAATCATACTTGTTGAAGATGCTAGTGAAGCGTAACATCGTAGCGTAATAACCTTAATCGGAGAGCAAATCGGAGACAACGGCAATGTGCTCATTGAACGAAAAGATTTTAGGGAGTGACTAGCGTAGGAAGAACCGTGGGCTTGGATCAACAGGACCGGTGATTCTCAAGGACTTTCCGTTTTATCGGCAAGGAGATGAATTAATATATCGTGAAGAATAATAGAAACCATCGTAGGTAATCAATAATGATATTCAAAGCGGTTTTATCCGTTTAGTAAAGAGCTTTAATGTATGAAAAATGATAATGATACGAGAACCATCACTTAAAAATGTAAACTAAGGATACCGACGTTGAGGTTGCGTGTAGGTAAGTACTGAAGTGATATGGAAACGACGAAGTAAGTGTCACGTTTTGGCTTCACCACATAGTGTTCAACCTTTTTCATAACCCATTACCGATTCGCAGTTCATAATTTCGTCCAGTTTAGCCAGAACAGGTGGGCTGGGCGCCAGAACGTCCACGTCCACCACCAAAATGTTGACGGTACAACTTAATAATAGATTACTCATATTTTCTTATTAAAATTGAAACCCTCTGGGTGCAATCAATAAAATGAAAAATTAATGACGTATATTTTGTAATGTATTGGAGGACGGAATAAGGTTGAGATATATTCTCGTGTTAACGCAAACCGTCGTCGGAATCGTATCATACACAGATAGTGTCAGTAAGTGATTGGGATTTGAAATTGAATCCTGTGAATGATCGGCGAGTACTAAAAGTATAAGGGCTTGTAGGCGCTTGAGGATCACTAGGCTGGATTATTGAGTAAGCTCTCCCATTCTTCATCGGACACCACACGATAGCTTCGAGTGGGACTCATCCGGGAGATAATGAAGGACATTTAATGATACTCCACTAATGGTTTGACGTAAGAGTGTTTCTCGTAGTCAGATAATCGCAATAACCATGAGTGAATAGTGACATGGAAAAACACTGGCTTGTAGCGGAAGACCTGCAAGGTGATCTTGAAGAGAGTTTAATGCTGATGGAATAGGTTGATCACTTTCCAAACGAAATAGCACAACGACCACCCACATTATCTAGGTTGATATTCACTATTAACTGTAGTAACATAGAACTCAACTTCAATCAACTTCATTCATTATATTTGACTGTTAAGGATAGGGTTGACACTCACTATTCATACATGTATACATTCATACATGTAAAAAGTTGACTATTTATAAATAGTCAACATTTTAGTCCATCAAAATGTTTAAATCCGGTATAATGATTATTTCTGGTATGAATGTACTACTTTGTTATATTTTGGTTTAATGTCCGGAATGCATTCCAATTTTTATCCGTTCTAGGTATTAACAACATTTCAACACGTTTGAATAATCGGAAATTAAATATTGCTATAGATCCAAAATGTTGAAAACAAAATGTTTTGAAAAGTGTCCCCACATTGGAGGGTACTCTGAATTAGCCCTTGTATGCTATTTACTGACAAATGAATCATATCCCATTCTCTATGCGTTTCAGTAATTAGCATTGATGGTGACAATAATAATTTTATGTCTGAACCCGAAATTATATTTTAATTTTGTGATTATAGGGGATTTAAACAATGAAGCTATTTCAAAAGCTTTAGAATGTTTTGAAAGCAATGAAGTTTAAACATTTTTGAAGGAAATCCGATTCGGAGCATTCTGGATCTTAAATCACTTACTAACACGTTTTCATATGGATTGTATGTATATGTATATGTAAACCCCTTTGGGGTTTTTTATATTCGTATACTTTAGATGCATATATTTCAAGTTTCGGTGAACGCTGATGCAAAAAATAAATAAAAATAATAATTAATAAAGCTCATTCCGGAAGCCCATTGGTTCTTACGATTTGTATGGAATGCTTTCGGTGTCACTCTAGCATCAGACACTGGTGCCGAGGGAAACAGTACCCGTTAGATTCGAAGTCGTAAGTAAAAGCCTGATTATTATTTAAAAAAAAAAAAAAGAAAACAAAAAGTCCTTTCCTCATCACGATTCCGGTTAAAAAAATCAAATTTTAGGAATGAATCAATTGATGGTTAAGATTTATACTCGTACATATATTTCACTATTGAGATATACATATAATGTATATAAGTATATGAGGTACGTTTCCTGTGGCTACTTCGATGATATGTTTTACGATGATGGTAATCTTGGAGACTTTGAAATTGCCATGGTAATCTTGGAGACTTGTACATATAAACATTAAATTTAATATCAGATATTAGGTGGACTCAAAAAAACCACAAAGCGAAGTTTTATCGGAGGCATAAGTAACAAATTTTGTGTCTACCTGAGACATTGCTAAGCAGTATTATTTTTACTAAAATCAATTTATTTAGTACTATAACCTCATTCAGTACACGTCTTGATCAATCGATTGATCAACTTGATACTAATTATTTGAAATTGATTTTTCACTTTTGTAGGTAGCCGTTTCAGGAACATTTCAACATTCAAGACAAGATATAAATTATTATTACGATCGCCCGAAGCGAATTGTTGATTTTGATTGTTACCCGTACGTATTTTAAAAAGCGGTTATGAGAAATCGCACTAATTCGCATCAATTAATTACCATGCATACAAATATGGCGACACCACCTTTAAAAATTCTACTGGCAGTTTTTCCAAAACCTTCATCCAAGAACGTGTGTTCCAAACAGCATACTTTTGCTTGAGCCCGTCACCTCAATGGGACTCACGGAGCATTTGTATTATCTCTAAATGCGACCATTCAACTTCGGTGAAGGTACAGCCGTGCGAATTCCCCTTCAACTGAATTGAGACATATTTACTGAACACACCGAAAAAGTGGACACATGACGGACTAGAGTCAAAGAAGAGGTTGTAAGATTCCCGGAACAGCTGAGCCGGTAAACTATCTGGGTCAGAAGTTCTCGTCATCTCTTGGACGAGGCTTTTCAATTTTGTCCCAAATACTTTTGCCAAATGTCACTATTACACTGAGCTCCTAAGATAGGATCCCCAGAAAAAAGAGAGCTCGATTAGCATGTGGCAAAAAATAGGTAGAAGAGAGCGCTGAATGTTTATCAATCACCCAAGTCTGGTGAGATAAACATTCAGGGTGGAAACTTACGTCATTTTGAACATTATTAAATGAATAAGAACAAAAACGATGCCACTTATTGAGATGAGATTGTCCACTTGAGCAAATGAACATTTATATCCTAATTGCAGAATAGTGATAAGATATTATTTTGAACGAGCCTCCCCACAATAATATTAATAAGCAATATATTATATTGCTTAAAAATGTAACCCTGTTACAGTGTGAGGCAATAGACTGTCACTGCGGTCGTCAGAAGATAGTATGAACCTTTAATTGGTTCCTTCATTGGAATTATCTTGTTTTAATTTTATTTTAATTGGCGGTAGACTAGCAGGTACTCTAAATGTATGTATATACCGAAATGCATCAACTCAGCCCACCCTGTCTCGCAAACTTCATTGTACGGAAACTGTACAATTGTGGGTAGAGAGTGATAAATCAATTTTAAAAATGCACAGTCATGCAGTGTGGCTATAAAAGCCAATTTTCGAAGAAATAACTGGTTTTACGGAAAATGTCTCAGGTTTTCTGGTTTTATACCAAATGTTTTCTCCTTTTTTCGCCGAGTAACACCTCAGTTTATAGATTTTTCAACACTGAACACGATGGTGAAGTCAGATATCGCAATTCTAATTTTACCATCGTGTTCAGATTTTAAAAAAAACCCTTTAAAATGAGGTGCCACTTGTCCGACTGGTTAATTTTGGTTTATTATCTTCGATAATGAACCATTGGAATCGACCAAAGAAAACATTTGTAGATTTCCCCCCCCCCCCCCACAAAATTTGTTGGTTTACGTTTCAAGATACGTAGATTCAGAAAATCGAATTAATAAAAAAAAGTCCGCGGCATTTTGTCAAGTTAGCTAAATTGGGTGTTCGGGCCAACCTCACAATGATCCTCGAAACTTTTCATAACCCTAGGTCAATGGGAAGGAGTTCAAAACGGATTTTGAAAATTTCATATCTCGAAAATTCAGATGAAACGGTGTAGTTTTTAGTTCACATTTATATAGAGTTTATTTTTTAGAAAGCCTTTGACAACCAGCCGTTCGTTCATAATGAGGGCTCAAAGTTGGGGCAGATCGAAAGTCGTCAACATGTGAGTGAATCGTGAGTCAGCCTGTGGGGTCAACGTTCATACTGGCCCAGCTGATCAGAACAGCACATAGTTTTCAGATATCGAGTTGATTAATAATAATTATCAATAATAATAATAATTAATAAAAATTATTAGTAACTAACAATAATTAATAATAATTTGCACTAATAGATAACAACGATTAATAATTACCTAATTATAAATCTTAACAATAATTGTTCAATCATTTAGTGATCTATAAAGAAGGGTGATCTGTAAAAAGAAGATAATAAACCGTTGTGTCAAGAATTTGCAGAGTTTTTGGAATTTAAGGGTAATCCCCCCCCCCACCAATTAAAACTCCCCTAAACACCCCATAGAGCGGCCCGATTCTGCCCATCTACGAACTTAGCCTTCCGATTGCCAAGACCGATATAATATATTTATACATAATATCGATGTAATATATTATATCTATATATATGTATAGTGTTGATGGGATTGACTAGTGTTGAAGTAGGTTGTATTCAAATGACTAGCTGTTCAAAGACTAGCTTGGTCATTTGAATACTACCTATATATAATACCATATAATATGTATACATATGATTTTTGGTGTCTTTTGACATCATGACGCAGTGACATTCATGATGGTCTGATCGATTTTTGGTCTCAACGGAGTGAAATTCTTCATCAGGCAACACACTTTAAACCACATTGAATTCATTAACACAATGTGCACGAATAAGCATTGAATTGAAGAAATTTCAATGAAGGAACATTTTTGTCTTTTGCTTGAGTATAAGTTACATGGAGGTACTATCCCTACTGCATACTGTCCTACCACAAATTTTCACAATGGAAACCGTCATGAATACAGAAAAAGAAAGGTGAAATTTTCTTGGATTTGAGCCAGCTGGAATGCGCTAGGAAAGGAGAGAAGACAATGTGACTTTAACGAGAGGTTAAGGGAGAAGGAGAGAGACGACGAATAACCTGCTAGAGACGGCAAGCGATTTTGAATGTGACGCACATGAATAAGATTTGGCCTTGTGGCCGACTTGTGAATGAGTATGTGGAACGGTGACAAGTGTATTCAGGCGGAAGCCGGGAGGGACTATTGAGAACCTTATTGGGATTTAAATGCGAGCGTATGAAAGGTGCGGGTTCGTTGACCTCCTTCTGACCACAAAACAAGTGCGGGAAAGGTATCCTCATTTTTTTGTGCGTTACATTTTGGCAAAAAGTCACGGTGGGAGGTGCAATGTTACAAGTGTGGTGAAACTAAGTCCGAGTTCACTACCAATCAAGGAGTGAAGAATGATCGAAGGTAGATAATTAAATACACGCAGTAGGACAGAACGAAGCATGAGTATTTGGAAGGTACGACAAGTAGGGGTTTCAACTCACCAAGTAATATTCGATGGGTTTTTCTCGGGGTTTGTTGTAGGATCTGTGTAGTTCCGTCGCTCGAAGAGCATGAGCGATGTGAAGAGCCGATGCATCGAAGCGGCCGTATTGATAATCTAGTTGAGGCGGCGCAACGACTGCCGTTCCATTCTGGGATCGAATTTGGTCGTTCACCAAATTCGTTGTTTTTGGTACATTCAACGCCGAACGAATACCCACAGCGGACCCGTCCAAATGGCCCGGACCAATTTTCGGCACATGTCCCGAACAGTATACTTCCTTATCTTCCTGGCGATGCTGATTGTTATAATACGTTTTCAAAGTCAGTTTGGTACCGCACACAGCGCACTTGAAACATCCCGAGTGGAAGAATGTGAAGTCTTTAAGTGGCCCTACCCTATCAACCTGATAAACAGTTTGGTCACACCGCAAGCAAGTGCTTTCATAAAAATTCATCCGATACATTGTGACTGTTAGGCATTTAACACGGCGCGCTCAGACAGCTGTGGACACCGCCATATTTGTTACAACACTACCTGCCTTCTTCCTACCTTGCTCTGCCCTGCCACGGCGGGCTCGGCCACTTCCTCCCCACCGTCGTTCCCCACTTGCAGGAGTTGGCGGCTCTCAGGCCAGCGCTGCAGCGCTCCGTAGGAATTGCTACCCATAGGACGCGCTTCCATACAAAATTTGTTAAGGTAAATCAAGAAATTAACACATAACATCTCTCACGTAATAAACAACAACATGGTAGAGAAGACTAAAAATACTGTGGGGGAGTTGGAACCAACTGTTAGTTTTATTGCATTTGAGTAGTTTTATAAAACTTATCACATTCAGACCTCACTACAATTCATTTTCAAGACAATTTCTCGTACGATTTTTTCTATTCATGATGAAATTTGATTGGTTTGATGTTTATTGTAAAGCACTGTAAAGGACCCTGAGTAAAAATTTATAGTTATGCAGGAAACTCAAATTTTCTGAAATATATTATTGTTGGTGTGGTAGGTGCGTCCAGGCTGATTGCGGTTATCCATTATTGTGGGTTGTGTTTTTAATAAAACCACCTAGTAGCAGCCAATAATTTTAATTAAAATTAATTAATTAAAATTAAAATTATTGGCTGCTACAAGGTGGTTTTATTAAAAACACAACCCACAATAATGAAATATATTATGTCGGTTGAGTGAACTGGGGAAATATCTCTCCAAAACTTATCACTTCTCTCAAAACTTGTTCTCCAAAACAATTAATTTTCAAGACAATTTCCCGTGCGAATTTTTCTATTACTAGAACTCGGGGTGTGTCCATCTACCTCCGTTACCTGTCCCGGACGGGCAGAACTCGGGATGGATCCATCTGCCACTCTTACCTGTCGCTGTACGGATTAGACCTCTTACATGTCCCTTTACATCCCCTTATAATCCTAAATACCAACAATAATATTCATCTGTCTCACGGGAAGGAAGAATTTAAGATTTTTATATTTCGGCTTCCCTATATACCCCCACCCCTATGCATCGGATCTGGAAGTGAACCCTCCTATGTCCTTCCTCGGTCACAAAAACAATTAAATACGGGAGAAGGGTTTGATCCATAGAGCCGTTTTTGCGTGATTGAAGGACAGCCAGACACCAAATTCAATTCATTGTCTCTGACAGACAGACAAACAGACAGACACCAAATTCAAAATCGGCATGGTTCAACTCCGTTTCACGCGAAACGAATAACTGTAGTGAAATTTGTCGAAAATACCCAAGGAACACGATTAATCGTCTCTAAATTTAGTTATAATATAACTAAATATCTATATATCTATATTATAGATGATGGTGAAATTTTATTGGTTTGATGTTTTAATTATAAAACACTTTAAAGGATCCTACGTAGAAATGTACCGTTCAGCAGGAAACTTAAAATTTCTGAAATACCTATACGGGTTGAGTGACTGGAGGAATATTTCTCCAAAACTTGTCATATATGATACATATGAATATATGAATGACATATATGCATATATTCAGACCTCAAGAAATTTCTCGTGCGACTTTTTCTACTCTCACGGTGAAGGCCGAGGGGGATACAGCTGAAGAAGCTGCTCACAAACTCCAAACCCACCTTGATAAAGTCATCAAATGGACCCAACAATGAATAATCAAACTCAACGACGCCAATTCTGCATACGTGAATTTTACGTGTAAGAAAGATAAACCGTGGCCAATTATGATCAACTTCCAACTCATACCCGCAGAAAACACAGCTAAATATCCAGGGTTGACGCTAAATGCATAACTGAAATGGAATGAGCACATCAAAATTTGAAGAAAAAAAAACCGAGCTCAACATGAAATATAGGAAGTTGTACTGGTTACTGGGGAGGCACTCAGAACTAGAGGTTCACAACAAACTACTGCTGAACAAGCAAACTCTAAAAGCATTCTGGATGTATGGCATACAAATTTGGTGCCGCAGAAAAAAATCCAACTTCCGAAGTAGGTACTTCGGGGGATAATCAATGCCCCGTGGTACATGATGATCTTCATCGTGACCTAAAAATGGAAACCGCCACCGAAGCCATCAAGAACTATGCGGTGAGGCATGAAGAAAGACCTCACAGACATGTAAAGCTAGAAATGATCCGGATCTTGTAGTGAAACGGTGCGGCGTTTGGATCAGACAAAACCACTACATATTTTATTGTATGCACTTCGCGAAATTGAGGACCAAAATGAACGGTCTAGTGTGCTTGTAATTGGGTCAGCCGGTTAGTCCATCTACCTACTTCAACTGTATGCAAGTGAAGTAGCTAGATGGACTGTATGGCTTAGTTGCTATCTTAATCTGTACTAAAATTTATTTTTAGTTTAAATCTCACCGATTCTTATGTGCGGCAGATTGGCCGCGTCCTCCCGGGAGGCAGAAAGGCGCGCGTCCTTGAGAGTTAACATCAAACCAAAAAAATTTCACCATGATCGTTTTTTCCAAATTCCTTAATAATAAAAAAATCCACTGTCGTGCAGCATGGCTATACGAGCGAATTTTCGAAGAAATAACCGGTTTTATGTAAGAGGTCTCCATATGTGACCGTCCACAGGAAAATATACCTTAGCTTCCGGAAGCAAATTTTTCGGCAGAACAAAAAAACAAAAAAAAAGAAGTCAGGATCGAAAAATCAACATTTCGGGTTATTATCGATTCGTATTGGAAATCTAACGTAGTTTCTGAATCTGTTAGCCATTTTACGAGTCGATTACTGGAAATCATCAAAACGTCGCAAAAACCAACGCGCGGAATAATGTAGGTACCTACCTTAGCTTCCCAGGGTCATCACCTCACCTCTTGAAGAAGAAGAAGGTACTTACCTATTGTTTTCTTGTGTTTGTTTGTTTGATAAGTCCTTCAAATAAATATTATTAACTTTTATTAACCTTTTACTTTTATTTTTTGTTTTGCACTCTTATTTAACAAAAAATAGTTTTCTTTAAATAACATTTTATGTAAGTCTCGATAGAGGAAATGGTTTGTTGAACCCCCCACCCCCCCAACCACCACATTCTGGTTTCATTATTATGTTCGCAATAAACTAGGAATGTAGTAAGTATAACAATTCAAAATGAAATAAAAAGAAGTCAAAACGACTGTGGTAACATTCAACACAAATTTCTGCGATTGTCAAAGTCTCAAAAACTCTGCAAATTCTTGACACAACGGTTCATTATCTTCTTTGTACAGATCACCCTTCTGTTTAGATCATTAGGTCTAAATGTCTAGATCCTAAATGTTAGATTAATTATTATTATCAATTATCACTAATTATTAACAATTTTATCAAGTACTTACCTACTGAAAATTATTATAATTTATTGTTAGGTATTAATAATTCGTATTTATTATTAATAATAATTATTATTAATTATGATTAATTAATACGATATAATTCTGGGGTTTTTAATACTACGTCGGTAATAATTTTTCTATAAAAGAAGTAGGTACCTACCAACAAACATTCGAAATTACCTTCATTTCCGTAGCACGAAACGCACCTCAGAACAACAAACTCGACATCACTTAAGCCATATGATGTTCCAAAGAGCTTGTTAGTATGAAACTGGACCTGTATTTCAACAGTTTGATTCACGATCGTGTTGTGAGGCACAATCTTTGAGCCGTCATTGTGAACGAACGGCTGGTCGTACAAAGCTGCGGATGGTCATAAAAAATTCTACGGAACAAACTCTATCTAAATATGAAATAAAAAACATACCGTTTGATGGGAATTCTTCGAGATATGGAATTTTCAAAATTTCAAAATTCGTTTTGAACCCCTTCCCCTTGACCTAGGGTTATGAAAAGTTTCGTGGATCATTGTGGGGCTGGTCCAAACCCAGAAACCAAATTTCGTAATTTTAACTCAACGCTAACTGGGCAAAGTGCCGCGGACGGCGGACGGCAGACGGACGGATTTTTTTTAATTCGATTTTCTGAATCTACGTATCTTGAAACGTAAACCAACAAATTTTGAGGGTGGGTTAAAATTTTTGTTCTTTGGGCGATTCCAGCGGTTCATTATCGAAGATAATAAACCAAAATCCATCTTTTAGATGGGAACCTTCTCTAATACATTTCTAACAATAACACTAGTGCTCATAAAAAAGGAAGACATCAGGACCAGGTTGAAAAGGTGAGAAAACTACATCAAAACAGTTGTAGGTAAATGTAGCTTTTTTGCAATTCAGAGGTTCAAAAAATGATAACTTTTCAACGGATTAAGATATAGAACATAATAGAACACAATGTTGAAGTCAGAATTGCGATATCTCATTCCGTCATCACACTAGAGCAGATTAACTATGAGGAAACCACGTTTCTTCATCTTCAAAGTGCTCCAGTTTGGGATGGAATAAGATATCGCAATTCTGATTTCACCGTCGTGTTCAGCATGAAAAAAAACCTTTAAAATGAGGTATCACTTGTCAGACTGCTTCATTGTGAGAATTTATGGGTAATCCTTCCCCCCCCCCCCTAACCCTCTTCTCAGCTTTTCAACACTGATCACGATGGTGAATTCAGAATTGCGATACCACATTCCGTTAACAGATTAGAGCAGACTAACCATGAAGATCATATCAAGTAACACCCACATTTCTCCATCTTCACAGTGCTCCAGTATGAGAACGGAATAAGATTTGAAGTTGAATAAATATAGTTGAATTGTTCAAATCCAAACCCGACATTGAATCGTAGGTCGGTTCCCTAAAATAAGTTCGGCAATAACATAATAACAATCTCTTAAGAGATAATTATTATAATTATTTCTGATTGTAGATCGTTCAAGTTTCATATTCGTGTTGCTGCTATTCTCTAGAGATGAGTCAGCAACTCGCTAGTCAATTTGGCCTACTTTTCAGACTGTTTCATTTTGGGAATATACGGGTAATAGAGTGGTCCGATTCTCCCAATCTACGAACTTAGCCTTTCGATTGCCAGGACAGATTTGTTGTACAAATTTGAACTTTTTTACCTCAATTCTATCAAGAGTTATGGTCTGGAGTGACCCATACATAAATATATATATATATAAATATACATGTATATAACTTTGGTGTCTTTTGGCAGTGGATTCAGGATGGTCTGAAACGAATTTTGGTATGGTCATTTTCGGAAATAAGAGTTTCTTTAAAAATTCGCTAAAAGAATCATGGTGAAATTTTATTGGTTTGATGTTAATTATGAAAAAGGACCCTAAGTGAAAATTTATAGTTCAGCAGTAAACTCAAATTGTCTGAAATATATGGGTCGAGGGACTAATGGATGAGAATGGAAAGGGACTGATGATACGAGTAAATATGAATTCTAACTCATATATTTTTTAAATTGGCATAAAAATGTCAAAAATTATTCTCTATTACCGAAAGAACAGATGAAAAGTTTGCGTCGTTCGGACATGGAAAAATACAACTAAAACTTAAACATTCAGAAAAGTATACTTAGGTATACTTAAAGTATACCTAAGGTTCTACTAATTAACAGTAATTTGGAGTTGAAGAGTTTAACTCGAATATTATAAGTCTTTTTAAAGCCTTGTCAAAAAGACTTGAAATATTTTACTTAAAACTCTTCACGGAACCAATACAATTGGACATTTTAATATAATAGGTTTTACGTTTTGGTTAATTATCTTCTCGAAATTTGTTCGACAAAAGTAAGCAGATATTTAATTATTCATTGGACATTATGTCATTTTATAGTCATGTTAAGTTACGTTAATGACTAAAACACAAACACATCGGGATCGAAATTTGATCTACTGAGATTTTTACTTGGTCTATCAAGTCAGGTGCGCAGTAGTGAAATCCAAAGAAGAAATCACGAGCTATAGATAGTTGAAGACTGAACCACATCACCCAAGTGCACTCGAGTACACCTCACCATTAATCATTCATTTTGGATGTACGACTCGTACCTACCAAAAGAAAACGTTCATTCACTAAATTAATCCCACAAAAGTGTGAAACAATTCGAGGATCTGGCGTGAAGAATATTTTACCGAGCCTTTACTACCAATCAACATTATCGAAAAGTGAGCAAAGAGTTGGTGATCCGATTTCAGCAATCACCTTGGACATTTTGCATGACAACTGAAATACTGAGCGAAACCATTTTGCACTCGCACAGGCTAGGTTTATTATAATATGGGACCGTTTTTAGTAACATGAATATATTCTAACTCAGTGTGTTTGAACAAGTTATAAACAATTTATATACATTTTAATCATAATCTTCCATTGAGATACAAGGGTTACTAAATGATTTGAATGAAGATGGAAGAATAGAGAGACACGGAACCAATACAATTGGATATTTTAAGAGGAGCCAGCCCAAAAAAAGAATATCAAACAGTCCACAAACAATGTTTCATTGCAAAATTCAATTTTCGAAATGTATCCTCATTTTCCTCCTTAAATGAGTTCTTTTTTAACGAAAATGCGACGTATAGGTACCCAAGAAGGTATACGCTGTAAGTTGGGACGAGGTGACTTAGTTTCAAAGCAAGTCAATTGAAATTATGAAACAAATCGTGTTCATGTTGCAGTAAATGGAATCCAAAATGTATAACGAGTAGGTTTGCAAGTATACGGTTATCACTAAAATGAGAGGACGGATTTCAATAAATGAGATTTCATAATATTTAGAAGGGTTCATTGAAATGAATCGTTCAATATTATTGTACTATTGTTGGTACAATAAAAATGAACGATTCATTTCCAAGCAGATGAGAGGAACCATATGAAGGGTACAGGGGAAGAAGGGTATAATTCCACTATTTGTCGATTTCGAGGTTTCAATGCCTTCTAGAGGCTTTCTGGGAGTAGTTTCACGTGGTAGGTCGGTACTAGTGAAAAACGATTTCATTCCATGTTGGTTTGGAATAGTTGATAATTTTTTTAGCCCAGTTATCTTCTTAGATCTGATTATTGTCAAATTTTTCTCCGAGTTCAGTTGAGTAATAATTATTCATTATTATTCATTAATATTAATAATAATTATTATTATTCTTTCTTTTGCAGGGAATCACACCTTGGCAACGTAGCATGAGATGGTTAAGTAAGTTTTCGCTCTCCTGAACATTTTCCAATTTTGGAATCGTACCCTTCTTCCCCTGTACCCTTCATATTTTAAAGAGGTCATGGCCGTATTACCATTATAAACAAATATACCAGTAGAACCATTATAATATTAAATAATATTACCGAATATTGTGAGGATATATAATGTGAGGAGGTATTACGTAAATGGCTGGCAGAAGCTACGTTTCGAAACGTGATATTCCACGTGGACCAATGAATAATTATTACATTTAGCTCGGAAACATGTCGCTCGTGAAGTAGAAAACGGAATTGAGTCTTGGAAAAAGTAGTTCCTAACGGAGACTCCCGGCCAAGTTGTGTTTTGGACCAGGTTCGAGGATAGTAATACTTGATCTTTGTGTTGTAGACTTCGTAATTAGATTCGTAATTAAAAAGAAAGGAGAGAACCCGCCTGTCACTCGTCGATTCTTATTTTACTTCCTCATTACCAAAAGAAAGGAAACTTTGTATTCATGTTCAAAGCCAAATGAAATGCTGTCGTCCAAAATCGAAATTTCAACTTCATGAATAAATTAGGTTCCGTGTCTGCCTGGCCGTCTGTTTAAGGTCAAATAGCTGTATCAGGTGTGACTTTGAAAATATAGGACTGATTCTGATTATGCTGATTGAGCTCTTGATGGTCCCTTAGAGCAGTACCTACAGATAAGACTTATCTCAAGACGCTTCATCTCAATTACATAACGGACGTAAACAGTTGATACATACCAAATCTGTACCTAAGTACTTTTATATATTAATTGAAAAAAAGTTTAATAATTGAATAGTGGATGAAATGTGTTGGGGACCGTTGGTAAAGATTATTACAAATTTGGTATACATACATACATACAGAAACTGACAACCACTGGTCTTACTGTCAATCTGTAACTAAGATAACCGTTTCCAACTGTTCACGTTAACTCATCATCAACTTCAGCAAGACCAACGGGGATCAATCAGATTTGTTCGTTTTTTGTTGTTGTTTATTTGGTTGCTTGAGACAATTAATTTATAATAATCCTCATTGAAACAGTGTCTTTACGGTCATTGTTCTAAACAAATACATTTGGTGATCACCTCACTCATGGGTGAGGTTAACTTCTTGAAACAAAGGATTTTTTTTTAATGAAGTAATTAAATTGTTGTTTGTTTCACTGCACTACACTTGTTGAAAGTCTTGGATGTGTCGGGGTCGGGTGAGGCGACGGAATGCAGGTGGTTCGAAGCCCTCATTTACCAGTTCATTTGGATGGTCTTGGTTGGTGGGTACGAAGTTAGAGATATGTTTTTCGAGGATGGTGTCTGGTGGGTCGAGGATGAAATCTTGATAGATTGTTTCATTGCTGACAAACGGGGGTGTCTCTGGAGGGTGGCATTTTGTTGCTGAGCTACTCTCCGGAATTGTGACCTGGAGCATGTTCCCTATACAGGAAGCGCATATGTCCAGATGGGACGGATCATCGTTTTGTAGATTATAATTTTGTTGGCTATTGAGACGCTTTGGTTGTACAGTAAGGAGTATAACATTTTAGTTCTCGATTTTAGCCTTCTTAGAAGCTCCGTGACATGGTTGAGATACGTGAGTGGCTGTTCTACGAACTTTATACGGTAGGTGTATGTGACAGCGCAAGATTTATTGGGATTTATTTTCAGACGCCATTTGGTACTTCACTGGCCAAGGGCTTCCAAGTGGTTTTGTAATCTGCTTGTCGCCATACTGCAGTTACTGTCACTCACAGCGTAAAGTAGGTCGTCTGCATACAACCCGGAGAAGTCAGGAGTGGCAGGAAGAGGCAAATCGTAGCAAAACATGGTGTACAGATAAGGCCCCCACACACAGATTTGGTCGTTACCATCCAACACAGACGTCGGGCAGAATTAAAGGTTTTTCGTATTGCCTTCTGTAGACTGTGACATGCATGATGCATCGACATGACATTGACATCGATATGACATTGTATACACAATGGATAGCGCGCTACGGAGTATCGAAATCGGTCCGGCGGGCAGAGGAGCTCCCCAACCACTTGTGGGCCACAGAGCTCCCCAACCACTAGACGGAGCAAAGCATTGCAACCGCGCCTCTCACACCAATAAATTCATTGAATCAATCAAAGCATCACTAATATGAATGAACTCGACTTTTGTTTGACTTGACTGAAAGTTTGAATTTTCAAATCTTACTATATCACACCGTTTATGTGTATTTTATCATAATTAAGTGCAGACAGAATCATCTACCAGCTCACAATGAAACGATGAGGATAACGTTATAATGTATTATTATGTTGTTTATGAGATAAGTATAAAATAAAATGAACAAAATCAAGATGGATAGATATCCTCCTACCTATGCTTCAGAAATAGGTGGCAAACAAAAACTCTGCAAATTCTTGACACAACGGTTTATTATCTTCATTGTACAGATCAACCTTCTGTCTAGATTACTGAATTAATTATTATTACTTATTATCAAGTAGTGTAAATTATTAATATTTGTTGTTGGTTATTAATAATTTTTATGCTTCATTATCAATGATTATTATTAAATATTATTTATTAACTCGATATTTCAAAACCATGTGTTGTTTGAATCAGCTGAGCCAGTTTGAAAATTGACCCGACAGGCTGCCTCACGATTCACTCTCATGTTGACGATTTTTGATCTGCTGGAACTTTGACCCGTCATTGTGAACGAACGGCTGGTCGTCCAAAGCTGCGGATGGTCTTAAACAATTCTAAAACATACACTCTATCTAAATATGAAATACACCGTTCCATTTGAATTTTTCGAGGTCTTGTTGGAAGTGTTGAAGTCTTCTCCGTGTAAGGGGTGTAGCTACGAAATTAGGAACATGGGATTCAGGCCAAGTTTTACATTGGAGAACATCTTATTCAAACAGCACGTAGTTGTGTCATATCGAGTCCGTAGTTCGGAGATACTTTTTGTATCTGAGAGAAGAAAATTGTTACCTACCTGATTTTTTATATTTGTCGGTAGGTGGCCCTGGAAAATATTGGACATTTAAATCCATTATAATTTGATA
This sequence comes from Stenodema calcarata, assembly GCA_963920205.1. Lineage (NCBI taxonomy): Eukaryota > Metazoa > Arthropoda > Insecta > Hemiptera > Miridae > Stenodema > Stenodema calcarata. Next base: position 29,731,628 of record OY986048.1, on the reverse strand, counting down.
GACATGATTATAGTCTTTTGAAAATGTCAATCTATCGACCCATTAGGTTATGAATGGTTTTTCATCCTTAGCCCAGTTGGGCCCCATACAAAATGCCGTAATCTAGATTAATTTACAGAGGGCTGAATGCTGTTCATATCGGACAAACCGATCGCTACCTATTATTCAATCAACAAACCCTCCTGCCCTGCACTTCTGGACAGAGTAAATATTTCGAGCCCTGGAATCTCGACGCGATCGTCTCTTCTCTTCAAGTCCCATTCTCCTCAACCTACTACCACCTAATTTGTCATCTTCATCGCCATCCCCGATCCACCAACCACCCAGCTCCTGAACCTAAGCCCAGAATACGACTTTTTCAATCTACTCTTCAATACAACTCTTCAACTAAATTGAAATCTAAAATAACCTCCTCGCCAACTTTGTGAAATCGATGTATTACATTTTCTTTTAATTTTGTTCCTCTAATGGTGTTAGGTGATATTATTTCATTTTTACATTTTGTTCCTATTTTCTATCACGCTGCATTTATTCGTGTATTTGGGAGTGCCCGTATTCAATAAATAAATATTCGAATTCAAATTCTACGTGTCTTATAACGTGAACAAAAACAATTAGGGGTTTTCGCTTCATTTCTTCCTTGGTAAATTCCAGAGGTTCATTATAGAAAATAATAAACGAGAAAGAAGAAGAGTCTCAGCAAAAAAGCAAGGTTGTGTTGCCTTCCTGAACAGTTCATTTTGTGGACGCCAATGATGATGGCTCAACATGATCAAATTCGTTGGCAATGGAACTTTTTTCTGATGGGCTCACCGAAAACCGCGGTTCGATTGAAAACCGTATTTCTAAACTTTTGTCTCTTTTATCGCGGTCCGAATGAACTCCCCAACTCTCACCCATTTCACGGGAAAAAATACAGATTTTATCAAATAATGGTCTAATTTCAAACAGAGGCTCATCCACATGATTTAAGAAACTTTCAGCGTCTTTTATATCAATGGAAGTATGTACACTTCAAATACCTACTATGAACATCTTGGTGAACGTTTTTATGAAACATAATATGAAATGCGAATAGAAGATCTTATTTTTCATGCTTCAATCTTTCAACTTGGTTCTCATTTCAAATAACGATGTTGGATAGAAATCTTTCCAACCATGAGTTGAACACTGAATTCCCCAAGAATCGTACCATGTTTGAGTATTAATTTATGGAATGTTATTCAATGCTACTATTCAAAATAAAATACGGAGTCACCGAGACGTTATCTATTTTTACCCAAAACAAAATACACCGTTGCACCGGTTTCGGTGTTCAAGCGTAAGCAAAGATCACGGTAATAAACGGTAACTGGATGTACATAGGAGAGAAGTGGACTTATATAATAGTATAATATAGGTAGGTAATATGTAATAAAGATTAGGTATATGTGAATTTAATGCATTGATTATTCTAAGTTATCAATTATTTCACGATATGAATCAAGTTATTTTTTTAGCCCTTTTCCATTGTACAATGATTTTGTAAACATATTTATACGAATAAAAACGATTATCAGATTCAGTTTTGGGAAAAATTGTTTTTCAAGAACGTCCAAACAGATATAAGCAAGCATCCAAGGTGACACTACGTTATACTTCCCAACCAACGAAGAAATAATTCTTATCCATACAGACAATTAATTTTTCTCACAAAATTGTTGAAAATGTTTTGTGACCGAAATTAAATTTTGCTTCTTCTTGCTCATTTATCAGTAGTGTCACCTGTATACAGCAATAGTGTATACACCAATAGTGGCGTATACATACGACAATTGGCCCCGTGAGTAGGTACCCCTCTTCATGTGTCATCGGACCTCTTCGGTAAACGGCCCAATAAACTCAACACCAACCGGACTGCAGTGTTTACTTGTAGTAACGTTTTCTCGTGAATAATTCGTTTGGTGTCGCAAACATTATGAACAAACAGAGTTATTTCACGACAGAGGGGCAATGACTTTCCCACTGGACTAAATGGAAATGCGAGATAAGACAGACACTGGAACACCGCATCTCGTACCTGAGCATTATATAGATTCGTTACTGTAGTCTTGATAAGAGGTGACAAATGTACTCTCACCGAACCTGTATTCATCATCTACAGATTTTCCTTGTCGTTTTTTAAGGAACTGCTTATTATTAGAAAAGGATGAAGATTGGATTTGAGTGGGAAGGCGCCATCTGGTGGTATGTGGGATCCACCTCTACTATTATGGACATAGCTCAACCCACACTTAACCCCTAATGGTGACGCAACCGTTCACTCAAAGAGTTCAATAGGGATTAGGTTATCCATAGGTTTCGATTAGGGCCCCCACTCTCTTCCTTCTTCCGCAGTAAACAAACCTCTGCTATGGTTTCATCAGCCTCCTTACAGGTTCAGTAACTTACGAAGCCTTTTATTATAGCTTAGATCATAGCTCAACAGTTCCTTAGTATCCTATTACAAATCATCATAATAAAAAGTTCAAAGCAATGATACATTTTTTTTTTTTTCTCGGGGGAATGAATGAGAGTTCAAGATAGAATCAATGAGACGAGAGAGAGAATGGAATACAATTTATTGCAGAATTTCATAGATCATCAACAAAACTAGAGATGATCTATAAAATATTGGAACAATAGAGCCTTTTCATTTTTAGCGAATTTTGGGAGAAATTTTTAAAAATCGAATTTTCGAAAAAATTTACACCAAATCCGTTTCAAGCCATCCAGAATTCACCGCCAAAAGATACCACAAACCATATGTATATACATATATATTTAGTGGAGGTTTTTTTTAACTAGGAAACAGTAGAGTAGTTTGCGGATGAGGATGACCAACACTAGCCGTTGTTATCATTTGGTTTATCATTTGGACACCTCATTTTAAAGTTTTTTTCGAACAGGGCACGGTGGTGAAGTCAGAATTGCAATATCTGATTACGTACTCAAACTGGAGCCCTTTAAATATGAAGAGACGTGATTGTTACTTGAGATGTTCTTAACGGTTCATCTGCTCTGATCTGATAACGGAATGAGATATCGCAATTGTGACTTCACCATCGTGTTCAGCGTTGAAAAATATATGAACTGAAAAATCTGCTGATCGGCAAACACGAGCAAACAACAAAAAATGAAACAAAATTGAACATTTATGTTCCCATCCCCCGCCATACCATGGAATGGCAAGGAGTGAACCTTCAGGGCGAACTACTCTCTGCTTTTGTGCCTTCAATTGTTTGAGCTTTTTTTCCAGAGGTAGGTACTGTCACCACGCTAAACCTTCTTGCATGCTTCACCTGATCAAAATCCTAGATATGCAAAAATCCACAGTAGCATTGATCCTACTTTCCCATTTCCTCGCACGAATCCACTACCTCCGTAAGTTAAATGATATTGGCATATTTTTCATGATTACAGAGGTAATAAAATTTTATAAACGACATTGAGGGAGCTGGAAAAACCTTTTCTTTCCAAGATGACAAGTGACTACTAAGAAGACCAACCTACCTTTAGTCAGAGAGCAACACACCTGATGCTTAACGAATCGAACTTCATACTTAAATACTCATAATTACCCAATACGTTTAAGATTGCCCATATTTGAATGAGATGTTCCAACATCACATTTTATATATACCTGAACATTTCTTCGGAAAGAAGCTCTTATAGCCATGCTGCATGACTGAAACATTGTTTGGAGTCAACTTCAAAACTCGAAAGCTTCTTGGTACCTAATAATTGACTGAGCTTACGCAAAGATGAAATTTCTCCCAAAGTCGTATCAATGATTTGAATCTGATGCCATTTTCAGTTACCATAGAGGTTATTGGGCAAATAATTATGAATTTCAATGCGATCAAAATGACAGTAGTGTCTGGATCCACTCAACCAATTTTGATACGATTTTCGGGGAGCACGCTGGTTGGAACTTGACTACAACCATTTTGGAGCCTCGCACCTGAAAACTTGAAAAACCTCCGCTGCAATGATAATGCTCCGTACGTCGTTGTAAGTTGGATTCGCGATTGGATTCACAAATTAACCGATTTTGATCCTGAGCGCCTATATTTACGAGTATATATTATAATATATTAATTGACGTAACATTCCACGAGAACAATCCCAGGAAAATTGAAGAATAGAGACAGAGAGGGGAAATCCTTTTTTTAGTGAATAAATCCACATTACAGGTGATTAGCATCTCTTATTTAAATTTATTCTGTACTCTGCAATAATTTAATAATTAACCTGTTGCAGAAAAAATCTTTGAATCTTAGTTTCTTCGGATTTTTGGGATCTTGGTGCTGTTTTGGATCTGAGTTCAGCGAGGAATGATCAGCTTCGGTTTTGAGAAAAATAATGGTTTTGAGAGTGCTTGTGCAACTCGAAATTGAACTGTACTGGAGGTTTGGTTTTTGCGAGGCGGCAATAGGTAACGTGTGAGATGTTACCAAACGGGCTCCACCGCAACAGTATTATGATGAGGGTTTATCGTGACTCTTTTATTGACTCTTCTCCAATAAGTTCGTCTAGTTGGTATCCGTTTCTGTCCACCACCAAGTAGGCGTTCCTTCCAGGTCTTCGCCATTGCTATATTATAATAGAGTTTTATAGTAGTTTCTTCTAAAATGTGGCAATCTTATGAAGTTCAAGAGTTCATCGAAATGGGTAATTATAACCATCGACTTACTCAATACTATCGATAACATCATTCAAACTATTACCTAGTTTTATGCTCGCATTATTTAACGCGATATGGTATACAGGAATAATCGTCACCATAACAGAATTGATGATTTTAGAATAGTGTACCATCCCAGAAAATGTCTCGATAATCGTGATTCTATTTTATTTTTTAATTAGGTCAGTGATGTCCCTTTCGAAATAACTTTTCAACATAGGCCCTTAGTCCACACTAGTTTTGTACGTTATCGATTCCAATTTGGAACAACATTTTATGTCAGTTCTCATAGAATGATTAGAGCCCTCTAAATAAGCCACCTATTTAGACAAAAAAGCATTGGCGTAACTAGGATGAAAGACTAGGGGGGCTACAGCGAATAGAATAACTACCCCTTATTAAACTTTTATGGGTGGGGTGGGAGGGAGGGGAGGGTTACTGAAACTGTTTCGTAGTCCAAAATCGTATTCTCAATATTAGTTTTGCCAAATAATCATTAAAGGGCTATCATTCACTCCTCTAATCAATTTTCAATTTGTTAAATTATTCCAGTCTAATCAGAATAAAACTTGTACATGATAAACACACACACGCTGCTCTCGGCTAGTGATGGGAACATGGTGGTGGGAAGGCCCTATCACGAGGATTTAGTATTAGTGAAGCCAACAAAATCGGTCCTCGTATCCTTCTCGTCCCAGTTAGCGAATTTTTAATTGCGATGTAGGCATTTTTTATTTATTAACAAATTAAACAAATGTATTTAATGTGATAATTTGAGCTGTTTCGTTGTAGCTTTTTTTAATGTGCTCGTATTCATAAATTTATTTAAATATTCTAGGGGGGCTAACCGTTTACGGGTTCGGACCAGCCCCACAACGATCCTCGAAACTTTTCATAACCCTAGGTCAAGGGAAAGGGGTTCAAAACGAATTTCGAAATTTTCAAAACTCGAAAAGTTTAGATGGAACGGTATAGTTTTTAGTTCAGATTTGGATGAAGTTTATTTTTTAGAATTTTTTGAGACCACCCGCAGCTTCGTACGACCAGCCGTTTGTTCACAATGAGGGCTCAAAGTTGGGGCAGATTGAAAGCCGTCTACATGAGAGTGAATCGTGAGGCAGCTTGTCGGGTCAATTTTCATTCTAGCTCAGCTGATTCGAACAGCACTTGGTTTTCAAATGTCGAGTTGATTAATAATAATATCCCTCATTAGCGGCAAATAAATTGATGTGTTGCTGGATCGCATAACCGGATTCATCCCCGCTAGCGGGGGATGAGCATTAAAATTGTGTCATTTCCAAACACAATGTATCGAGATGAACATGTTTCTCATTGAAAATGAAGATGCTTATAACGAATTTTGTGATAAATTTTTTCCCGGCGAGAAATATCAGCACCCTCTCCCCTTCCCGCAATGAACGTAATAATTGAAATAATTTCTCTTTTTTTGTCAGTTTCTTGTCATTTTATTCAGGTTGGCTCACTGTGATCACCAGAACTTCTGGTCCAGAAAACAATTATGATTTTATTATTTGGTACCTACTGTATAATACGTGCTTCTCATTGGAATAAAAGTTTATTTAGGAAGACTGGTGTTATACATTTTTAACCTTCCTACTTTGGAACAAAAACAATACTCAATCCAGAAGTGCACTAACATCCATGTTTGAGGACTGAGATTGAATCTCCATTAGATTATGACAGAGGATATTCAATAAATCTCAGGAATCATTGAAATGTTTAAGTACTTAAAACCATTGTAATTAAACTAAACAATTGGATCGTTCGGTCTGGTGAATGCTTCCTCCGACGATCCTAAATCTGTCACTTCTACCATCAATGTTGGGATTAAAGTGGAATATACTGGAACTATCACGCCTTAGGCAACTATCTACTTCATTTCCTCTCACTTCAACTTACTAAAGGGGCTATTGCGATTAGGCTTAGTGGCCTTTTCAGTAACAGGACCCTCATGTCTCCCATAATCATGAGCTCAAATCCCGGCCACTGAATGACTGACACGTTGGTATATATATTAGAAAATTCCGCAGGCTTCGCCTGAATCCAGAAGTAATGACACAATTGTATTAGAAAACTGAAAGGATCATTTATGCCATTCCTCCACAATGAATATTAATATTGCCTCGACCATTTCAAGGCGAAAGACCCCGTTTGCAGTGTGAGACCTGCTGACCAGTGACAAGCTGGTGCTGCTGCGTATGCACCACTGGTTCTACAGCATCCTCCTAGAAAGAGGCCACTTTCGTGTATTTCCAAAACTCTCGCGCACATTTTGATATATTTTAGGGAAATTGCGCGGGACACTCTGATTATTTTCAATAAGTAATTTCATCAACAATTGGAAGAGAGCATTCTGAACCCTCTTTTTTCTTTTCATTTCAGGTTTTCATTTTCTGTTTGGAGAATCCTTCCATTGCACTATGAGAAAGCATTCATGTGCTTTTTGTGTCAAGTTGTGTAAATTCGTTTTTTTCGATAACAATAATTATTTATTTCATTTTTGGTGTGATTCGGAATTGGCTCTTGTTAAACACCGTTTGTCATGTTGGGAAGTTTTGATGAAATTATTATAAATTCTGGATATGATCACAATATGTGTGTGCAATCATTAATTTAAAACTCCTCTCGACTTTGACAAAAACATGAATTGATTAATAGAGCGAAAATTGAACCAAAAATGGGAAAACTGCTTGAATTTGAGTAAATATTTGAACTAATAAAAATATAACTGTTATGAGGTGTAAATTCATCAAACGGAAAGAAAAGGTGAGCAAAGCAAGAAACGGTGTGAATCGAGTCAGAAAACTGCGTGATAAGGGATGTATAACAAATGGTGCAGGCCCAGCTGCCTTGTAGAACCCACCACATCAGCTTCTATATTCTTCCACAGGCAAAGAATTAAAACTATTGTTCAAACAGGAATGGTAGTCAAAAATGATATACATGCAGAGTGTAGTATTGTTTTCTTTAATTCAAACAAACAAATCATGATGAAATGTACAGATCTACGTTACCAATTTAGTTACTTACTACCCAGGATTTGGGGCACACACTTCCATTTATGAAAAGGACTAGAAAAATTCTGTCTTTAAAGGGTTGGTATAACAATAATGTAACACTAAAATATCAATTTACAACATCAAGACCTTCAGACGGAATTCATTAGATCTATTCTTTATATTTTGTGGTGATAAGGGCCAACTCAAGAAATTGGATTCCGTCAATTACAGACTGGAACCCAACCAGGATAACTGGATAGTACGCAACCATTAGAGGGGGATTGTAATCTATCACCAAACAAATGTTATAAGTACCTACTTTACTATACGTCAGTGCATAATTAGGCACCTCACTTAACTGAATAAAGCTGTTCCCACAAACCACGTTACAACAGAACCTATTCAAATATAATACCGAAATCCCACTGAATAGTCTAAATGTTCCACCATATTCTACCCTACATCTCAAAAAATGATGCATCATAGAAATACCATCTGATTTGCACGACTTCTATAAAACTATCGAACTATTAAGTTGTTGGCTTTCCATGATTTCCAGTGCCAATAGGAGAATTCATACTGACACATACAATCAAAATTGACAATTTATATCGTAACAGACAAGCTTTGGTACTCTCCCATTGCCATTGGGTAACTATTTTGTCTTAGACCACCGAGGCATGGGAGGGGAGATCATGGAATAATGAGGTTATTTAGAGTGTAGGAATTTACTTTCTCATTATGGGTTATTGTCCATTATAAATCCAAAAAATTCTTATGACATGTGCAATGTGACTTGATAGTTTCTTGAAAAAATCAAATTTAGCAGGATGGAATAATGCTAGTAAAAACTTGAAGGCTGAAAAAATTATACTTGTCCAAACACCCAAATCTCCATAAGTATCTACTATAAGCCCTTCAAGTTTTTCTCTTCGGTCGCCATAAAAAGTTGTGAATGAAGAATAGTTTTCAAGTTTTGCATCCTCAACAATATTTTGAGCTGGAGGTATCCAGCCCCAAAAATGAGCAATTGTCACGGAGAAATATGATGCCATGAGGCGATACAATAATTTTTTAAATGAAAAATTACATTAAAAAATAAGACGGAACATTCTTCAAACCAGGCCCTAAAACCTAAGCAATCTTTCTAATACAACAAATAGTGAAACATGCGATACCTAGTTCATTAAGGAAGGCGAACTCACAAGGTACTAAAAAAAGTATTTCAAATAAATCACCCCCGAACTCGTAGATGCCATTGAGAAAAATTGATAAGCTCATTAACGAAAATTCGTCCATTGATTCAGTACGGTTACTAAAGAGATGGCCAACGTCAAAGAAGGTCACAAGTGATTGACACAAGAATTTTTCACTTGGACGTTACCTACCAATATAGTTACCAATGGAATTGGACCATGAGTAAAGAATTAAATTTTTCCCCCTTCCACAATTAGTTTTCGAAAAAACTTTACCAAGATCATCAAAAACTATCAGGAAATAAGCATTGGCATTTAATCGTCTCTTCCACTTTCTACCCCTGTGATAAATAATCACTCATCAATTTCAACACAAGATAGACAAGATTACCACAAGAGACATGTGGTTGATGCTTTCAGCATTTATTTATTTATTTATTTATTTTTTTTAGGTTGAAGTAGGTATTGGAGTTTTTCACTTGGTATGGAAAAATGTTCATTTTTTGGGTTAACAGAAATAAAACATTATACCCACATCCGTTCTTCCTTGATCTTTAATTTTAAAAATAATGAGAAACCTCATATAGGAGTGTGAATATAAACGTAAATACTGAAATATACAAGTTTAACATTCAATGAGATAAGCTTACGAGAATTTCCCTTGTTATGATGTTGAACAGGAATATTTTCAGAACAGAGCTAAAATTTGAAATTCAACTACCTACTTGATGACTGTGAAAAGGGAAACAAAACACTGGAGATATTACAAAAGTATACATAATTAGATGTCAAGACTCGGTTCACGGATCAGGATCAGAACAATGTTATTCACAGTAACCGAATTATAGTGGAGAAATGTCAATGAGAAAATTATAGGTGCAAATTGATAAATGAGCCGGATATCTCACACACAATAGATTGTGGCAGGGACTTGAAGTCGGACTCCTGCACCAAAACTTAGGCTTATTAACACGAATAGTGTACCATGTATTTTGAAGCAAAACAATAATTAATGGAAGTGTATCCTCTTTCGTTTACCACAACTAAACATCTGCTCTTCAAGAACACAAAAGAGTGAACAACAATGGAAAGTGTGTAAAACTAGTGTTGGGAATAATCCTATACAGGGAACAGCAGCATCCCACTTGAAGAAATCACAGAAGTATAATACTTATTTGGTTGGTACATTGTTCAACAAATCCAATGTGGAATTGAATTGAGCATGAAATATGAATAGCATTTATAATGTTCTATGACATGATTATTGTAATTGATAATTAGAGCACATATCAAGAGGATAAGTGATCACAAAAAAACATAACATTATTAATGTAGGTACACATTGGTACTACAACTGAACCCTACTTACAATTTGCTTCAACAATATCATTGTTTTTAGACAGTTACACAGGAAGTTAATATATCAGTTCAGTAGTTAGTTGTGTAACTCGTTTTGGAGTCCAACACTAGTACATTACATTTGCAGATGGCATATAGAGAAATACACACGAAAAACAGTCATGCAGCATGATCATATGAGAGAATTTTCGACGCAGTAGGTATTTGTACAAATAAGACCTGACGTACGTTTTATGCACAGTACAATTTGGGGTGGAGTGGGGGGGGGGGGGGATAAAAAATGTTTTGAATACAAGAAGAGTATTGGATACGTAACAAATTTTGTGTCCATTTTTTGCCAAGTAGGTCGTGAAGTCAGAACTACGATATCTCATTCCATTATAATATTAGAGCAGATAAACCACGGAGAACATCTCAAGTAACAACCACGTTTCTTCATCTTCAAAGTGCTTCAGTTTGAGAACTGATTAGGAAATCGCAATTCTGTTCAGCGTAAAAAAAAAAACACTATCAAATGAGATGTCGCTTGTCAGACTGTTTCATATTTCGAATTTATCGGTAATAATTTTCCCCCTTTGAAATTCCCTTAAACCCCCCTTGGAGTGGCCCGATTCTGACCATTGCCAAGACAAATTGTTTGTGCAAATTTGAACTTTTTATCTCAATTCTATCGAGACTTATCATCTGGAATGACACATACAAAAAAATATGTATATAAATAGTATTTTGGTATACCTTTCCTTCGAAAATTCGCTAACATTGATTGGCAACAGACAAGATAACACTTATTTCACTCTGTGCTCAAGACGTACGCTGAAAAAAATAGGGATGAAGTTAATTCACTAGGGAAATGTGCGCAAAACGGGGTATTTATAGATCGATTCAGGGGTTCAGCCAATCCATTGGCTGATGAATGAAACGAAGTGATTTGGATATGTCGCATTCCCAGAACTTTAGACAGTGACCGGAATAGCACGTATTCAAAATGGCGTCACTGATCAGTAGTGACTGAATCCAGCCAGCAAATATCGCCTTAGCAATAGACGTGGAATCAGCTAGCATGTTCAAATCACGTCAGGGTCACCACTTTTGTAGAAAGCGCTTGGCGACTACAAAAAATAAGGGAGTCTGACTCAAAAATATTCACTTCTTTTAAGTTAACTGAACGTTTATAACGCAACAAGGAAAAATGAAAGGAAAAGTTTCTGAAAAATCGGAAATTAATAACTTGCATTGACGAAATTACTCAGAAGTAAGTTTTTGGTAACAAATGGGCTGCAAGAAAATTGTGGGACCAAAAATAAACTGTGGTGCCGCCACAATATCAACTTCTAGATGTTATGATTATTATACCATGTTAGAATGATGATTGTATGAGTGATTATATAACGAAGGGATTAAGAGGGATTTGCTCTTCAAGGGCTAGGGCCTTCGCATGCCTTACATATTTTTATACGTTTTGTATGCTCAGTAAAAAGTGTACCAATACTTCCACGCATTATAATAATATGAATAACAGGTGGCTCCAAGGTGAAGAAAATGGGGGGGGGGGGGGGGGACGAAAGGAGAATAATGTTATTATGACACAAATAATGCGGTAGGAGCCTACAACCACTGGTCACTAGCTTGTACATTAAGCATCCGGAATGCTAAAGCCTCTTTCACATTAGGGACACGTGTAGAAAGGGAGACAGCAATATCCCGAACAATCAAAGGATCTAAACCAAAATTACTTTTGCATGTCAATGTGTTTGAATTGTGTGGTTAAAACCTCACAATGGGCTTCTATCAGCGAACTTCTATTCCACAGCGTGTGACAATTTTGAGTAGCACAAATTAATTCATCATTATCAAACATTTGGTTCATTATGAACAGAAATTTGACATAAACCCATTGCTTGAGCTAAGATGCTCGCCGCCAACGCCTGAGTGTGTATGATACTATCTTTGGTGGGGGTTAATCAGCCGCCGGCGGCCGAAGTTTTCTTGCTACACAACCTCAGTTGTGCATCTGTCTCGGACAATGCCAGAAAAGGGGCCTAATGTGGAGGGCTCTTTTCCTAAGGTGGTTAGTCCTGTGTGTACGAAAAGAGGGTCTGTGACAAGTGCCTCTAGTGAGAATTGGCCGAGAAGAGAAGATATTGCTAAATAATTAATAGTACAGCAAAAATAATCGATTTGCTTAAATAACCCTACTTGAATTTCATTGAAAAATTGATGAATCGCTATCATAGCACAGATCTGATCTCGCTTATATCAATAGATAGGAGAGTTGGAAACTCTTGAAGTACAGTGTTTACTCAAAGTCAGACCTTTTAACGAATGGTCAGATACATATGAGTACCAGGGGAGAGAGTACGACTACAGCTTGTATCAACTAACAGAGTACACAACAAACAGTATTGCTCGTCAATACTCAACCAAACTAATTGAGCCAAATGACAAATTATTGCGAACGAAACACTTAGAATCATGGAGGGAATGGACTAAACATCAGGGGAATGACAGGCAAGCAAACATTCAATGTTTTAGGAGAACCGCCATTCCTACCATGAACCGAGTTCAGACATTTTGTGACTACTAACTCATTCCTACGTCTTACTGTGCTTTTACTTTCTTGATTGAAGGCACCATAAGTTCATAAATGTATGGCATGTTCTGAAAAAAAAAAAGAACAAAAAACTCACTGATATTATTCAGCCAATCTGTACCTTCATTTAAGAAACTCAAGTGGATGGATAGGGTGGATAGAGAAATGGGGATTTGAGAAAGGAATCAAATATTTAAAAATACATCACCCTCTACCCCTTCTCTTCAGAGTTCTTTTTCTTCTGTATATTCAGTTGATAGCAACAAGTCGAGAAAAAACTGCCTGGGTCACACGTACCAGGACACCTACCTAGCCTATGCATCTACTCGAGTTTGCCATCTAGTGGGATGATCTCATCAGAATTGACTCAGCTGTTTGAGAGTGATTGAGTAACAGAAGGCATCATCATGCCAATTATGTTGATGGTTGTAATTATCAATAATGTTAATGAAGATTACAAATTACTGAGTTTGGGAAAGAAAAAGTGAACTAAGCTTTATCTACGCAGGGCTTATTGATCGTTCTTCCAGCCTTGTGGACGAGATTAGCCTTCCTCAAATAGGGAGAATTCGACAGATGATTTTGTTTGAAAATTTCTAGAGGGCTGATGGCAGTTCCATGAGCACTGCTTCAATTGAAGAACAGCGATTAATTGACTGAGATAATGAAACTAAGCTTATAAATTTCTTTCTATCACTAACCTTTTCTTACTAACTATATATGTACATAATTTCATTCAATAAATGAATAGACACTTACTTGAATTACTTGATATACTACAGCTAGATAGGCTGTGATAAGTACAGTCAAGAAGAGATCAAATAATGCAGGTTTCACACTGGAAGAAGAAATGACTGAATAAGTGAAGATTGTAGTTATTTTATACATATAGCAGAAAAATTGTCCAGTCATGTAGGACTTTTTAGGAGTAAGCAAACGTTTGCAAACTAGCGGGTCAGCAAACCAATACCAGATGTATATAACTTTGAAATTTATCCTGAACCATGGTTAGAGGTAACCACACGTGCTTCTTGGCACTGCTCAGGTGCAAAAAGCTATGGAGCAAGGATCCTAAGAGAAGAACCCTCAATGTGATGTCTCAAGGCCCATTGCTGGATCTCTTTATGAGATAACACCGAACCAATCCAAAACGGCGATACAAAGAATTTACACTCAAGCCAGCCTACCACACCATCCTATTGTACTGTAGAGGTAACTACAGTCGCGGAAAACAAGTGTTCATTATTATTGATTTTGTGATATGCTTAAAAAAGTTGGTTGTTGTGTTTTGGACGAGAACACACTTGTTATACAATAATAAGCAGAAGCAATTGTTGAAGCCTCTTGATTCGGAAGTGCTATGGCTTCAGGCCACTTGGAAAATAATCTGCAGCTACAAGCACATATTCGTTCCCCCTTGCTGATACAGGAAATGGTCCCAAAATATCCACGCCCATCCTTTCAAAAGGTGCTCCGACCGCCATCTATTGAAGGGGGGCGGGGTTGACAAGTCCTGGTCCTTTAAACTTCTTGCAAACTTGACAAGTTTTACACCATGCACGGACATCTGACGTCATGCCAGGCCAAAAATAGGTTTGGCGTACTTTGGCGAGAGACTTCCAAAGTCCCAAATGTCCTCCTGTAGGACTATCGTGGCACAACGTCAATATTTTCCTGATTTTACTATGGGGGACTACCAGCTGTTTTCTTTTCAAACCCCTCTTTCCTATCTACAAGTGATATAGCTTTTTATCATGCACTTCTAGGGAGTCCCAACGATTGACCAGTTGACGAACTTTTGGGTCGGCCTCAATCAATTCTTTGCGATCTGGTGCTCCTTCCAGTTTCCATTTGACAATCTGCTTTATTACTGGGTCCTCCTGAAAATTGTCATCTTGGGGTAGCATTTCAACCAGATGTAACCCAGGAACTTGGTCTCTTTGCTCCCTACGCTGGCAAAACTTACATTCCACCCCACAAGGGCGGCGAGACAAGCCATCTACATTCCCATGTTTTGTACCCGGTCGATGTACTTTCTGGAAGTTATAGCTCTGCAATTTCTCTAGCCAACGCGCCAATTGTCCTTCTGGTTGATGAAATGAGGTTAACCATGTGAGGGCAGCATGATCAGTCCTCAGACGAAATCGATTGCCATACAAATATTGATGGAAGTAACTAATGCTTGTAACAACTGCCAACAATTCACTTCTTATAATAGCAATAGTTTTTTTCAGGTCTGGACAAGGTTCGACTGAAATAGGCAACCACGTGTTCATTTCCTTCTCGTTCCTGCGACAGGACCGCCCCCACTGCATGGGCGCTTGCATTGCAGTCCAACACGAAAGGCTTAGATAAATCTGGAAAAACTAAAATAGGGGTGGAGGTCATGGTCTCTTTCAGTTGGTTGAAACTAGCCTTGCAGGCTTTACTCCACACAAAAGGGACATCTGCTTGGGTGAGGTTTGTCAACGGTTTGGCCAACTCTGCGAAATTTCTTACGAACCTTCTATAGTATGAGCAGAATCCTAGAAAGCTGCGCACTTGCTATCTATCCTGGGGTACTGGCCATTCACTTACCGCTCTGGTCTTTTCAGGGTCTGTTTGAACTCCCTTTTTGGATATCGCATGACCTAAATACCTCGTTTCTTGCTTGAAAAAGCAACATTTTTTCGCATTCACTTGGAGGTTTTTCCAAACAATGAAGGACTTTTTCGAGTTTTCCAAAGACACTATCAAAACTAGGTCCATGGTTGATTAAATCGTCTAGATAAACCAAAGCAAGTTCGTGGGGCACTACTACTTCTATTAATCTTTGGAACGTCGCCTCAACTGGCAGATCAGATTTCAATCCAGAATAACTATTGTAATATCATGAAGTGTAATGCAATTTGAATTCATAACATTTTGAATCAACGATCACTCACTTATAAATGTGACAGGTGGCTTGGGACGAATCGTAGAATACAAAATCAGGGTCCCTTTTATCAGCTATCAGAGTAGAAGTTTTCACATCACCCAGGAACCTAAAACGTCAATAAGAATTCAACAAAGAATGAACACAACAAATCCATTTGATAGATCAAAAATGTGCATGAGTGATTACACTATTGAAACTTCATTCGTTCCTGCATACATCTTCATGCATACTCTTCATTCATTCTTACATTAGGTATTTGAAATTTGGCAAAAAACCTTACCTGCTCAAAGTATCGATGAGGCTTTTGACTAGAGGATTGTTCTTATCAGACAGCAATGGAGCAGCACGAGCATGTGAGCACAAGAAATCCAACCATGTCTTGACAACTTCTTCATCAACCGTCTACAATCATGATTAAATGTGATTCGTAATTAAGTCATCACTGCCTAATGCTAATTGGTTTGGTAACAAAAGTTGATCTTCGAATTTTCTTCTCCATATTATTCATTTTTTGACAGTTTCAGGCATTTGCGGAAAAAAATTAGTTCAGCACTAAATTAGCACCTATCATGAATTACAACTGACTGAAACTGTTGAACTTTAGAGAGACGCTGATACAAGTCTAGACTCACCATGTGCGACGACAATGCTTGGGATGAGCCTGATATGTTGTATATGTATCTTGCAAGAGCAGTAGCAATATCTTCAATATTCCGAGCAAGGGTAGCTGGATTGACAGTTTCAGCAACATCCGCAATAGTTGATCTAAGTGGATCTTTGTGATTCTAATGAAAGAAACGAGTAATGCATTTAGCAGATGAATTTATTATTTAGCAGTTCAAAACACCTACAGCCCTCCTTCAACTCTAGTTCAAGACAACTTCGAGCAATTTGGTTGGAATTTTAGAACCGTAAAACTGAAATTGGTACACTTCTTGGGGCCATAAAAATCTTCGGGAAATGAAGGTTGTTCTGTCAATTCAACTGTAAATAACTGTAAATTCAATTGTAAGTGATTTGACTTCCTCTCTACTGAAGGTTGTGGTGCTAAATGTTTACACGATATCAGATTTTTACAAGGATTCATGGAAGGATTCATCATAAATTATGGTAGGTAGGATGAAACTGGACCTTCACCCAAAGATCTGGTAACCTTCAAGAACGAAACCACGACGTTTTCCCTCATTAATCCATTTATTTGTTATAATTGTGGGACTCACAAGGATACCAGCAGAGATACATAACACTGATCTAGACAGAAGAAGGATCTCTGAAGAAAATACTAAACCGTTGCGGAATACTTTGCAGCAATCTTATAATGTACAGCCCAGTATCGAGTGATTTAGTTTAAAAGTTGATAAACATTGTATGAAAAGCTTTATCCTGATGAAACGTTTAACGATGTACCTGTAGGACTCGTATGTCATCTGAGATACCATCAATTTGCTGGTCAACCAGAACCGAACTATGCAAGTTCATTATTCAGGATCTGAATTTCATTTACAGACAGTTTACCAAGACTCATTCCATGCTAGATTGATAAATTTCCTTCATTCACCTTCATGGAAGATAAAGTTGCGGATGGAAGTCGTCGTATACTGTATCTCTCGTGTTCCCAAGCCAAAATTTCATCAGCCAAATTAATTTTCTTATGCACAATATCAATTTCAGACTTTCTAACAGACGACAAGCTCTGCAAACAAACAACACATCCAATCACGAATCCAGAGAGGCATCATATGCCCAACAAATTATGTTACTTTCTGTTACATCTGTGAGGTTATAATTGAACAGATTGATGAAACTGAAGACGAGGCATGAAGCGGATTACTCTCAATCTCCTTCGTGTTTTGATAAATGGGGTAATGTCAACATTCCATGAGAACAAGTTGATACTCACTTTATGAAGCTCAAAAAGATTGGAGCCTTCTTTTGGCGGCTTTGATACGTGCATATTGATACCTTCACCTCCAATAGTATCAAGGCAAAGAACGAAGTGGACATCCTGTGCCATGAAACCCAAATTGAACAATAATATTATAATACCAATTATCATTGATTGGAAGGTATTAAATAATGAGAGAAGAACAAAACAGAAAAGGGTTACCTGCAAGAGAGTTGCATCAGTGACATCCAACTGATCTTCTAACCACTTTTTACTGCCTTGGAAATTGTACTTTCCACCTCCAGCCAATAAAAATACCAGATTAACTGGCGAATGAGATCTTTTATTGGAATATAAATGTGAAAAGATCCTTATTATTTCCAGCAATGCAATTACTCCTGAGCCATTACTATCAGCCCCATGAGACAAATCCTGTGAACATTGATTTCTCAATTAGTAGTAAGGAACCTGGGAACTAATTCAACTGATGGACAATGATGCTAGTACTACATTAGAATGTAGAACTCTCAATGCATTTCAAGTACCTACTTGAAAAATACATGTAATATACATCGTTCAACAGCTAAAATGTAAACCAACTTACAGGAGCTACACCAAGTGAGTCATAGTGGGTGACTATCACTATTGTAGGTAACTTATCTTCTACACCATGACCTGGGAGTTTACCCTGAAAAAAGGCAATGAAAAATTGAAAACGAACAATCTAACTTAACTTAGTACAATTCAACATGGGTTAAACTGCAAACAGGTAAAATACAACTCTGGCTGGCCTGCTAGGTCAATGTTAAAGAAGTGTCATGGGCTTAGCCAGACTAATTATTGTACTGGGGCAAAAGGTTTGATCCTAGGAACAGTCTACTGGGGCGACTACCACATTTCGTCCTCCTCCCTACGCCCATAGTGCAGTCTACTGGGCCAACAGAGGTATGAGTATTATAGAAATATTATGAAATTTACGCTACCTGTATGGAAGTGATGATCGCATCACTTTTGGGGTATGGCTTGTTGGCATTGATAACTATCTGGTATCCATTGGATGAGAAGGAATGTACCATAGCTTTGAACAAAAACATAAATATAAAGTCATATTGAAATAGCGGTAGAAATGTCGAAATACCAGAGGCCACCTATTTATGATTTCGTGAAAATACCAAAGATATGACGTCACAATTTTGTTCACATAGGACAGAACAGAAAATATGATATACCGTATGTTGTGGAGAGCAGATAAGATGATTTCGCAAAATACCTACTTCCAAGAAAATGGTTCTTTGGGATTCATATCTGAATTGGCCAACATTGGTATTACTTGTTTGGAATATGCTGGTGCTCCAACATGCATTCATGACGGAATTTCTATCTGAATTGAGTTGTGCAGTAGTAAAACGAGTTTTAAATCAGAGGATGCTGAATTCAGATATAACTCTTTTCCTTCTTATGAAACAATTGACAGGATAGATTCGAATGGGAAATTCAAGGGGAAGTTCAGTAGGTGGTAAGATTGTTCTTTCCAGCAACAAGTGTACAGCAGCAAACAAGTCTGAGAGAAAGTGAGAATAACACGACAGGGTCAGGGGATGAGGAGCTGCCCTAACAAGAGGAGTTATTGGGGTTTCAAATGATGAAACCCTAATTGATTATTCAAATTCTTAGGTTGGAACTTACGTGTGGGAAAAAGGCCAAGAAAATTTCCATTGTTGGCTACCACACCAGAAATCATCCAGGGCTTTGATTCATCCTGGGAATGGAGGAAAATGAGGCAGAAGGGAACGGAGAGGAAATCTTGCTGCATATGCAATATGTTTCATGTTCAGTGACACCTGGCAATACTGGATAACATCAAATCACTACTTGATTCAAGATTAATGCAACAGAAAAGAACAATAAGCGATTTTCAACGTTTTGGGAGAACAGAAAAGAAGATCATTGAATGTAAAGCTCAGTATGTAGCAAATGCGATTGTGTGAGTTGAATGTAGTATCAATGGTCTGCCCCTATGGACATTTATCCATCTATAGTGACTTTTGTTGGGCTCATACTGCAGGTAATCAAATAATTGTGTGAGTGTTGGGAGGCTCACAACTGCATAATCCGCTAAGGAAGAAACAATCATGAAAACAGGCAAATCAGTGTAACGTGAAGGATGAATAAATGAATTGAATTATTAATAACACCAATACAGCTAGTTTTCAATAACATTATTCAAGGCTGAACATCCAATTAAAAAAATCACAGAAAAATCAAAGAAAACAGAAAATTAATTTTTAGTAGTTTTTCAACGTTTTAATAATTCTGAAAGCCACTTTTGTGCCCAGAGAGCTATCGATGGGTATTCATGCAACAATTTGATGATGATTGGTCAAACCGTTTGATTTAAATTCTTTCAAAATCCAGAAAAACCATCCATATCAAGAGTATTAGATTAGTATTGTATGATTGAGATATTGCTTACAATTGACACTAATGGTAAGAGGTAAATCAACTGAAAGTGAACAAATTGAACAATTATCGAATTGGAGATTCATCAACAGTTTTTTTTAATGAAAATCTCAGAAAACTTTTTTTGAACGTGGTTTTGACTAGGTTTCCATGGACGGATGGCTCAAGAATCATGAGACCAAGTAGCATACTCTAGAAAGTATGATTAAGTATTACAGAAGTTCCACAGGTACTGGTTTCCTCAACACATCAAGGAGTGATGGCATGGTACCATAGGATTTCGTGTACAAGTCACATTTAGCAGGTGTCTCACCAGGAATAGTCTAGACCTCGTGCTGCCTTCCATTAAATAGTCTCTCTAGAGGCTAGCATAGAACTATGAATGCAAAACATGAGAAGCAATTCAAAGAACCTCTCTTTTAATTTAAAAAAAAAAAAAACTGTTTTAGTTCTCAAGATATCATCATAATATGATATCTTGAGAACTAAAACAGTTTTTTTTAATTATGAAGGTGAGTACACAGGCGAATGATTGGAGAAACCCACAGATCCCATCATCTGCTAACGTTGATTGAAGGGCATGAAATGAGACAACTCAAAGAACTGTACTCGACCAACAAAATTTCAGCATATCAGTTAACTATCCTAGCGGCTACACTCATGAAAATGAGGAATATGCCCTAAAAAAAGAGTTAATGAACATTAAGATTTGAATGGATCACATTTTAGTGGACGTCAGGATATGGACGAGAACGGCTATGCAAGGTTTAATGGCTAAAGATATACAGATACAATAATCTGAAGAAAAATGGCATGGTGTTGAAATTAAAGAGGTCCATGCTGCCAGGTGGAGCAATCAATTCACTCCACTCTTGATCCATTCCCCAACCAGCTTGATCCATTCCCCACCCCGTATAATATAATATGCTATGTTTAATCAAAATCCTGATCAATTTGCAAGGTCTGGTTGTTGACTCCGTCTATTGGTGTTGATAATCTGTGTTGGAGAGGGCCCCAATGTTACGTCAGGTTCAACTGAATAATAATATATTGAATGGTAATAATATTATCAACAATTTCTTATACAACACACCAAACACTCACCATCCCATGCCGATGAACCTTTCTCGGGCGAACTTCCCCCATCAATATCTTTCAGTATCTTCTCCATGTTAGGAGTCCACAAAGCAAAATAAATCGGTATGTCAATCTCACTGCTTAAGGCATGGACTTCAATGTCACTCAGAACCTGAAACAAAGCAGCTATTAAGAACAATATCGTTCAAATGTAGATCTTCTGATCTAACAAATCTGACAACGAACTAAATCACTTGCGACGAAATCGTGGAAAAACAAGAGGGGAAAAAAATAGTCTATTTCCACTGAAGACTGTGTTCCTGTGATTCTACCATCTTCAGTAACAGTGAAATGTTTTGTAGTAGGTATTATTTTGTTACTGACGATGGTTTAATCACCAAAACCGATTTAACAGTGTACTCATATTTCAATGGAAAAAGGCGATTATTTCAAATACATACCTACTCTTGTTTTCTAACAAACACCAGGAAAGGACTTGATTAAAATAAAAAAGTTTAATACTGATTTCTTTCCTCAATGTTGATTGGAAGTTAATGAAGAGCTTATTGCTCTATTAGAGAGGGGAGTTAACAATTGATAATACTAAAAAATCTGAATATTGTAAGCTGTAATTGAATATTATATGGTTTTCCATTGGATGAACTGAATGGGCATGAGGAGATCCAATACCATTTAGAAGCTTCAAGCTTACCCAGGCAAATCGCTATCAAATAGAAGATTAAAATAGACGACACCGCGGTACTGGTCAGGCTGAATAGTCTAGCTGTTGATCCATTGCCACACCTATTCCTAGCTTTTATATCTTCGCCGTAAATTGATAGATCACTTCTTCCAATTGGTTTGCACTTTAAATTCTTTCTACAAAGTATAATTTATCGAATGTCCGAGCTGCCAAGTGGCATGTGCAGGGCTTTTACAGGTGCTGAATCCATTGCTCAATGGTAAACTGATAAATTCTGGAACACATCAGTTTCCTAATAAGAAGTATATGAGGGATTACAATATTCCTATGCCTCTTGTTCCTGAGACACTAGGAGACTACAGTTTGAAGAAACTATCCCCAGATTTAAATAATCCAAATACCACATACCTCTCGTTCTTTAGAGGATGCTGTCGCAAAGTTCTTTGGAAGGACAATGAGTAGAGCTCCTGTATTTTCAGCCATCTTATGCAGTGATAAAGAAGTCATATTACTGATGTGAGAAATTACGCAGTGTCGCTGGGTCCTCCAAGAGCTAATCGAACGAACTTCGAGATTGACAGATGCAGCTTTACAACCTTGAATGCAAGAAAACAGATTTAAAATACCTGCATACAATATTCACATCAAATTGCTAACTGCTCGTATCGCATTATAACTGGTACCTACTTATCTACTGACACACAAATAGGAGTTACATCGATATGTAATTACACAGCTCATTCCAAATGTTTACAATGGAGCATGTAATCTATTCAGACAGGATAATCTTGCCACCAAAAGCAAAACGTTCACAAATATGGAAACAGGAGTTAATCACGTCGGGGTAGAATCACGTCTGATTTAGAAACCACATTTGTGTTTTAGAAAACCATAAGGAAAAGCAAGTTCAGCAACAAATGGGAAAGTGAATACCAATTGTTGCAGAATGCGAAGTACGATTTTGGATCCATTGAGTTATGAAATGAAGAATTCAGAGTCCAAAATGATTATATTCCATTACCTACATTTTAGGCGATAGGTGCTGAGGCTACATGCCAAATATCTAGAAAATGAACAGCATTCTCATTTCGACTAGCAAACTCAACTTTCAATAATAGGGTGTGCGCATAAGTCGGAAATTCGCATTTTCGACCCCAAATGAGTTTTTAGCGCCCTTAAAAAACTCCCTACGAACCAATTGTCAGCGAGCGTTTGAAATATTTTGTTCGTCAAGATTACGTGGGACAGCTGCATAACAGCCTGAAAACGGCTGCTTGGAGCGCTGACTTCACGCGGTTGTGGGATTTTGGTCTGAAGAAGTTTCAGTACGTTGGTACTCCTAAAAGCGTCAGCCAATCACCTTGCCGAATAATTTCATCGTCATTAATCCTCATTTACAATTTATAAACTGCATTTTTTTCTATAAATTCAGGAGAAGGTAATTTTTGCGCATGAGGTTAATGGGGAATTTGCGTCAATTTTGTTTTGCAAAAGTACAAACTAGGAGAATAACGAAAATTATGAGCTGCCAGAAAAGTCCCCGGGAGCAAGAATGCCGTTTGACGTCATGCAGTGACGCCCACTTGAACCTGCCATGTCAGCGCCCCAACCAGGGGTTTCGTCCTGTTTGCAACGTCATACGGTCCCCTTGATTTTCGCCGCTTCATTCAATCTGCACTCTTGCCCGTAGAGGGTTAAAGTTTTCTCCTCAAGTAAATTTTTTTAAATGAATATCGCTGGCAATACACGTTACTCTATGGCAGAACTATACAACGGAAGGATAATATTCAGAATCGACAATTGACGCAAATTCCCCTTCGTTGAATTTTGTAAAAATATGTCGGTATGTTCTGGAAGTTCAACCACATGCCCACTACTCAAACGATTAAAGTGGGGTCTTGAAATCTCTCCAGTGAAATGTTTAAATCAGAGCGATAAGGACAGTAATTAGACAGGTGTAGATGGTTCAAGGTTTAAGGGCTTTGAAACTGCTGAAAGCCGGGAGTTTATATCTAACGAATAAATTAAAACAACAACCTGACCCCAGGAGATCATTTTTCACCATTTAACAGTGGTGAAAAATCCACTAAATTTTAGTGTTCATGATTACCAACATAAATAGGTATCGTCGCTCAAGAACTAACATACTACGTCTGACATTTGGGCGAAACCGAGTTGGGCATGTTTTCTTATTAAAATTTTCACGCCCGATTGATTGGCAAGAACTGTTTTTTGACCTGGCTACTCGCAGCATCGGTATTCGTGTATTTTAGTCATAATTGCAAATCTAAAACCACCTGCCTGTGACAGATTGGCTCGAAAACACGAAGAAAAGATGCGAGAGTCAGGAGGGGAGGTAAGTTTGAGGTTATTACTCGTATTATATTATAAGATCTTGAACTATTCAGCGTTTTATCCAAAAGACGACCAGAAAATACCACTATTTATTAGAGCTGTATACATGCTATGCTCCTAGTGCCAGATGCTGTGGTCCTAAGTAGCTACTTGACGAAGCTAGGCCTCACTTATTTCAGACAAAAATAAATTCTTCGATCCGTTCGATTGTAGAAGTTCTACATGACAACGAGGAGGAAGAAGAAAGTTGTTCCATAGTTGGCCTAAGTTAACTTGTAGATCTAGTTGGTCATGCAACGAATGGGTGAAAGACGAGAGTGAAGTTCCCTACCGTAGACACCACAATCAACGTGATGTGTGATATTGACACTCTTGGAATCATTCGACGGCCCTTCATGGATCTGAAGCAAAATCTGACGAGAGTACAGAAATCTAAGGCCATAATTTTGTGTACCTAGTTCCATGTAGGGGATAATTGTGACCCACCTTATTCCCCGACAATTGTGACCTACCTTATTCCCCGACCCTAGCGCCCTCAGATTATCAAATTTTTCACCAAATTGAAGGAATCCTTGGGTGGGGCACCGGTTTTCCAACACAGAGCAAGTGAATGAGACAGTGAAAAAGTAGCTCTCGTCGGTGGAATATGAACGTATATGAACGTTAATCACGTTGAAAAGTGATATTCAAGGCAACGAATCGGCCGGATTTTCAGCCACAGTACACGTGGGGAAAATAATATGACAACACAGCACATACAAGCTACACTGTTGGTCTAATTCCCATACAACAAAGTTTGACGTGAAATCAATTGGAGCGGCATCATCTTTGTTAAGTTTGCTAGAAAAATCAAGAATAACACGATTAATTCACAAAACAGTTTTTGACTCTCCTGAAAAGTTGTGAAAAGTGCTGTGCCACGACGAAGAAAATGAAATATTTCCACGAATCCACCTGAGTATAATATCGTCGAATATTTACTAAATACAGCGTTGAGTGAAAATTTACCCCTGGATACGCCGTGGAGTTCGAACTGATGCATTCTGTAAACTGGAAACTCATGAGCCGCACCGCAAGGTGAGATCACGAGAATAATCGGTAATATGAAGAAGAAATACAAAGGCAAAACGCCTTTGAATATTTCACTGATTTCATCGGCCTCGTAAAACATTGTTGAGGAACTATTAACGTAGCGAAATATGAGTTAAATGATTGAGAACATGTCAAACATACAAAAATACCACTACTATCACTAAGTTGATTTTATGAACTGGAACGTCGGCGTGATTGCGCTCCTTTGATAAGATTCTTCTATTCTTCTTCTTCTTCTTTCGTGTTGTTCTGAACTCGAGCAGTTTGTTGTCCGTTGAGTTTCGTGCTTTGAGTTGAAGGGACATGGAGGATGATGAAAGTCGGAGCTAGCGCTCCCTGCGGCAGCCGTCGTCTAGGGTGGGCTTAGAGCAACGATTAGCAAATTTATGATTACGAGCACAACAAAACAAAACAAATTTTCACACTAGACATGGGCGGATGAAGACTTTGATTTCGGATGATGGTGGGGATTTAATACGTTTAGGGAATCACTGACAATAAATGAATTACTACCTACCTAACTCCAACTTGTAGGTATAGGTATCGCCAAATCAATGTTTTTGACCAATTTTGCTTTTTGCATTTTTTCGATAAAACACTTTTTGCATGCCAAAGACGTCCATCTTCGAGCTCAGCCTTAGTATAGACCTATTGAGTAACCCCTCGAAATTAGGGAGATGTCACTATATTGAAAATCGAGACATCCTGCCGAAAAGTTAGTGGTTACTAGCTGTCGGGCCCGTCGCTGACGGGCAGAACTCGGGGTGTGTCCATCTACCGCTATTACCTGTCCTGGAAGGGCAGAACTCGGGATGGATCCATCTGCCACTCTTACCTGTCGCTTTACGGATTATACCTCTTACATGTCCCTTTACAAACCCTTATAATCTTAAATACCAAAAATAATATTCGTCTGTCTCACGGGAAGGAAGAATTTAAGATTTTTATACTTCGGCTTCCCTATATACCCCCACCCCTATGCATCGGATCCGGAAGTGAACCCTCCTATGTCCATCCCTGGTCACAGAAACATTTAGCTGTTTTCGATAATTTAACATTTTTATAGCTCGGCTTCCCTATAAAACCCCACCAAATACCCAAGGAACACGAATACCGTCTTTAAATTTAGTTATATAGATTGAGCAATAAGGCCAGACAACTGCTACCCCAAAAAACACTCCACGAACAATTCACCCAGCATCGCAAATATCATTCAACAGCGACCGGAAATGTATGATACCTTAAAGTTATTATATCCACTTTCCCCGCCCGCCTTTTTCCTTCCAACTAAAGATATGTCCGAACCATTTCACAAGCACCGTACCCACTTCGAAATCTCCCCTAGGCGCCATGGCGAGACGTTTTTATTATTACACTTCTATGTTATGGGGGATATCTTCATGTAGTTGAAGTTGAAAAGACCTGTAGGGACAATATGTGTGATATAAAAGAATGTTTACCGATCTGTAGGCTTTATTCATCAAAATTGAACGTGTAATGAACTAATGAATTATGGGAAAGAAGTTCGTTAGAAACGTACACAACAACGACATCATGTGAGCTAACTGTAGTAATAATATCACAATATGCAAGAATAAATAAAGCAAATTAATAGATAAATTAAAAATAAATTATAAATAAATTATTTATTAGTAAATTTATAAATTAATCATTATTTTACTAATAAAGTTATAAACTAATAAAATTAATATATTCAGCAAGAATAAAGGAGATGCTGTAGCCTTACCTAACTGAATAAGAAGAAGAATATGAAGTTACATAACTCGGCTCCCTTTAGACCTAGTGACTTGAATTTGTTAAAAGGCACTTGCTAAAATTGAAACGAATCTCTGCGCAAAATTTCAAGTTAATCGGTGAAGGTGGAGAGGCTGTAACCTTGACCGTCCGAATTAGAAGGAAAATATGGTAAAGGATTTTTGAAGTTATATAACTCGGCTTCCTTCAGACCTCCCAACGTGACAGTTTCAGGGAAGATTCACAAAACAGATCCACACCGAATATCAAGTTGATCGACTGCGGACCCGTCAAAAAGGCCAAAATTAGCCATAATCTATATAACTAAATTTAGAGACGATTTTCGTGTTCCTTGAGCATTTTCGAAAAATTTCACTACAGTTATTCGTTTCGCGTGAAATGGAGTCGAACCATGCCGATTTTGAATTTTGAGTTTCTGTCTGTTTGTCTGTCCTTCAATCACGCAAAAACGGCGCAATGGAACTGTGACCGGGGAAGGACATAGGGGGGTTTACTTCCGGATCCGAAGCATAGGAGTGGGGGTATATAGGGAAGTAGAACTATAAAAATCCTAAATTTTTTCTTTCCGTGAGACAGATGAATATTATTTTTGGTATTTAAGATTATAAGAGTTTATAAAAAGTAAGAGGTCTAATCCGTAAAGCGACAGGTAAGAGTGGCAGATGGATCCATCCCGAGTTTTGCCCGTCCGGGACAGGTAACAGAGGTAGATGGACACAACCCGAGTTCTGCCCGTCAGCGACGGGCTCGACGGCTAGTTTGCCCAAATTTGGTTTTTTTTTCCTAAATTTTTCTTGGTTTGAGATAATGGGTAAAATCGTTCAAATTACACTTGGTCATGTTATAAAGAAGGCCTGTGCAAAATTTCAAGTCGATTGGTGCAGTTACTAGGCTGGAAACTCGTAAAAATGTATATTAGCCTAAAATTTCGTTTTTTTTTTTTTTTGTTTCTAAAATTATTTTGGGTTGAGAAATGGATTAAAGCTGTTAAAAGGTGAATCGAAGCTCTGCGCAAAATTTCAAGAGAGGCTGTTGCGCCCTTTAGACGTAGCGCGTTAAAATCTTCTATTATCCACACCAAAGTTGTTTGGTCAAATACGAGTTGAGATATGGATACCTGGAAAACGAGTTTCGTGACGTCCAGTAAACATTCACCTGGTACCGTTCGTTCTTCTCAACTTGTTTGCTTGGCGGGGCGGAACGCTGCCGCGTTCCTAGATAATTTGGCCAATTTTGGTTTATTATCTTCGATAATGAACCATTGGAATCGCCCAAAGAAAAAAATTTTTTAACCCCCCCTCAAAATTTGTTGGTTTACGTTTCAAGATACGTAGATTCAGAAAATCAAATAAAAAAAAATCCGTCCGTCCGCCGTACGCCGTACGCCGTCCCCCGTCCGCCGTCCCCCGTCCGCCGTCCGCCGTCCGTGGCACTTTGCCCAGTTAACGTTGAGCTAAAATTACGAAATTTGGTTTCGGGGTTTGGACCAGCCCCACAATGATCCTCGAAACTTTTCATAACCCTAGGTCAAGGGGAAGGGGTTCAAAACGAAATTTAAAAATTCGACAATGTCATATCTCCAAATATTTAACTGAACCGTGTAATTTTTAGTTCACTTTTGAATGACCTGAAAAATTACGAATCTTTTAAGACCAATTGGATTTTTTTGCGACCAGCCGTTCGTTCACAGTGACCGCGCAAAGGTTTAGGAAAAACACTAAACTTTCGCGTCGAAAACGGCCGTTATGTGACCCAACCCCCAGACGCCCAGAATAAAACTACCTTTTTTCATCTTCCCGGTAAACTACAGTCTAGAAATTTTAACCGTGAGTCGGGGATAGACCACATTGCAATATTCACTCGTTTTTTCATCTGTAAAATTATTTAAATAATACCTTTTTGTAATAATACAAATTAAATTTTGATGATGAGCTATTGACTTGAAATGTTAAAAATAGGTCAGAACTGGATCACAATGCAATATTCACTCGGTTTCTTGTCTGTAAAATTGTTCAAATAATACCTATTTGTTTAAACAAATTAAATTTTGATGATGAGCTAGATACTTGAAATTTTAAATATACGTCAGAAATGGATGACATTTCAATATTCACTCGGTTTGTATGACATGGTATGAGTATGGTATGGTATATTATTGTATGTATGATTTGGTATAATACAGTATGGTATGATAGGAAAGAAATTCGTATGGTATGGTATGTGTACGGTGAGAATATGGTATGGTGCCGATTTGCAATACAGTCTGGTATAGACGGAAGGGTGATCTGCACAAGGAAGATAATAAACCGTTGTGTCAAGAATTTGCAGAGTTTTTGGCTCTCGGGAGCCAAAATCCACCACTGACACGAGATAAATGTATCAGCTGGATAAAAAAATGCCATAGTCTGATTACACAGTACCTAATTTATCAAACTGACAATTTATTAGAGGAGTGAAATGTTGAGTAGTTCAACAAATTTTCCGTTGGTTTTTCGATAGCCCTTGACGGTAAGAAGTATTATATTCTCTAGACTACAGGGGGCTATTATTAAGGAATTCGTAGACTTCAAAACTCATAAATACTATTTGCCAAGTGGGGTCCTGCTAGGAGTCTTGGCCCCGCGTTATCAGTGGCGGATTAAGGGGGATCATGGGGGTCTTGATTGGTTGATACTAACGCCGAGTTCGAACATGGACGTCATCAAGAGAGGAATTTCCTATTTACGCAACCAGGAATTTCGGCGGGGGGGGGGGGGGGAGTCCAAAAGCAGGAGGGTCCGGGTGTTAAAGGTTTTGACACACAGGGTACTAATTGTAACACTTTTCTTAATTGAAAAAACTTTATTTTTCAAAGAAATCATTTTTAAATTCGTGATGTTTCGAGGGGAATCCGAACCCCTCCTCCTCGCTGCGCCATTTTTGTACATGGCCAAATCAATGTTTTTAAGCGATTAACACTTTTTGCACGCTACACAAGATATACAAGTAGGTGGTAGGTAGAAATTCAGATATTGTCAGTGGTTCCCTAAACGCACTATATGCAATAGAAATAATTGAATCGGTAAAAAACTCAGGTTAGCTTATGAACACTTTTCATATGTCAAAGAGGTTCATGTTCGAACTCAGCCTTAGTATGGACCTATTGAGTAACCCATCAAAATTTGGGAGGTATTACTTTCTTGAAAATGGAGATAAGGTATTACTTGCTTGATATCCTGACGAAAAGTTAGTGGTCAGTGGGCAATAAGGATGGGGTTCGCCCAGGCAACTGCTGTAATAGTGCCGCACAAAGTTATTAAAGTAATGTACTCGTCCCCATTCAGATGGACTGATACGTATTTGTTTTCGTTTCTGATGTCCAAAACAATCCTTAATATTCCAGGCCACAATAACATGATTAATAACTCTGCAAATTCTTGAATCAACGCTTTATTACCTTCTTTGTGCAGATCACCGTTCTCTCTAGATCACTAAATGATAGATTAATTATTATTATGAATTATCATTAATTATCAAATTAGCCGCATGATTCACTCTCATGTTGACGACTTTCGATCTGCTCCAACTTTGAGCCCTCCTTGTGAACGAGCGGCTGGTCGCACACACCTCCGCAAACCCCCAAAAATAGCGTTTAATTTGATTGGCATGCATATTTCTCTAGGAGAGAACCTAGGTTCAAGCCTTCCTGCAATACTTGGATATAATAAGTCAATAACTTATTCCATTGAATGTATGCTGTATCGACTCATGTTCATTGTGGCCTAGTTCAACCAAGTAAGTTTCAAGTATGTAATAGGTTTCTTTTTCTCATGAAATTCGATGATGTCGACGTTGGATTTGCAAATTTAATTTTCCCCTGAGTTCCCATTTATTCTGTTCGTTGGTCAAATATTATCTTTCAGCGATTATGCATTGTATTTTGCGTGAAATTTTGTTTTGCGTCCAAAAACTGTCACACAACTCATCGTGCATGTTGGAGCAAGCTAATCACCCACGATAACCAACAAGCTCGACCTATAAAGAACCTAATTCAATTGTTGTTGGAAGGGATGCACAAGTGAACAAGCAATTTTATTCAAATACAATTAATATATTCGTTTTCTAAAAAATACATCAGTAATACAAGTTTTATCATTCTTCTATGAAGAAATAACCTATTTATGTCTATTGTAATCTACATATTTATATATGTATATAATATACTGTTGCTATTTCAAAGGAGAAATAATTGCCGCCTTCTTTACGATGAGATTCAAACTGATTGGAGATCAAAGCAATATTAATGTATAACAATCACCACATTCCTACGTAAAACCCTAACCACATTAAAAAAATATTCCAACTATCCTTCAGTAATATTGTTGCTCCCTTTAGCAATAGAGAAAAAGCGGTATGGAAAAAATCAAGGAATCATTTATTTATTTTTTCTTCTTAATATGAAAAATGAAACACATGCGTCATTTATAGCATGATATGTTATTCTTCAAACATAAAATAGGTAAATTCCATAAGCCACTTCAATTTTCATTTAAAGAAAGTACGTAATGAAGCTTCCTTTTAAATAGCAATGTGCAAAATATTGAGGAGGGGGGGGGGGGGGGGGGAGTTGAATAATTTTGAAACGAACAAAATATTTCCGTAACAATTTTTTGGTTTTAAAAAGTACATTACTCTAGATTCTATGTGAAAAACTGAGATGAATAAACTAAGCGATTATTTAGTATAATCTATATTTATCACACAGGTATTGTTTATTTCTTATGAACAATGATTTACATGTACTAACAAAAGATTATCAGATATATATTTATTACTTTAGGCACAATTTGAATCTTACAATACCCAAAAATCCCTATGTAGTAGCGAATGATCGTACTTATCTCATTATACATCTAATATCTAGGAAGGATATTCATTGCATTGCACGTATATGGTTTGAAGTACTGGAAAACTAAATTATTTAATCTCTTTTTGTGCTTTGAGTCATTACTCACGTATTTTATCGGTTGACGCCCCCTCTTCTCAGAATAATATTAGTGTTTTGCCACTCAATAATTTATGTTCATACCGTTACTGTTGATCACGTGTTTTGTTTTATTCGTTTACTGAATGATGTTGGCTTGTTTTAGTCTATTTATTGTTTGTTATTAAAATTAAAACAGATTATATCAGTACCTACATGTATCTGGAGAAGTGGTAAACAATATTGACAACCTCTTGGCCATAGGACTCTCCAAGTTTGCATTTCGTTGACTATAAAATTACATGAATAGTCGAAACCCATGGTGTTCGTTTAAAAAATAATTTTCCAACATGATTTTCACGATAAACATCACGTATTTCAAAATTCTGTTTGGCTCAGAAGTTGACAATATAGCCAATTTGCAAGTTTCCCCGTATTGCTAATGCTATCTTATTATTTAAATTTTACTCTTGATCCCTCATGCATATCAGATTATAAAATAATTTATCATAGTAGGGAACTTCCAACTTCATTTTTCTCTGTTTAACCCATCACTGTTTTGTTCTCAAACATTTTTAAACATTAAATTGATTCATTCACAATATATATACGTATAAATATAAATATAAATATAATATAAATAAATATATAAACAGATATATATCTATCTATATATATATTCATATTTAATCAAGGGCTATTTACAAAAATGAATGAATAATCCATTTCCAATCGACAACAAGAAACAGTGTACTCATTCATTGGTACTTCTTTGGAAACTTTTTTTTTTACTTCAACTACAATAAATTATCAAATAATTATTCACAATAACATCACACAAATAACAAATTGAGAACCAACACAATACATTTAATAATATATACTATCAAAGCAATTTAAAGTGTTTGAATTCCACACATAAGTGACACTATAGGACATATTTACAATTTTTCGCATGTTTACATAATTTGCTCTATCTAAACTATTCTGTAAATTATACAGTTTATAACTATATTCGTACTATTGTACAATATTCATAACAATTAATATCTCTTTTCTCAGTATGTACAATGATACAGGTTCGTATGTAAATATCTATTTCATGATGAACACAAATACCTACGAGAGGAAATTTCACAACGAGAACTTTTTTCTGATTTTGAGAATAAGCATCACTTACGTGAGGTGGGCTATGAAGGTTGCAATAGATTACATACAAGCAAATCATATTGTTGACTCGTTAAACTTGTGTGATTGTCAGTACAAAACGTCACAATTGGTGAATGGGTGAAGAAAACATGAATCATCCGCACTACCAGCAAGACTGCGACTAAGCTATTAACTGATATACTTTTAGAACCTATCGTTTTGGTCTTATGCATCATCAGAAAAATTCAAAATGACTGGATTAACCACAATCAAATTTAGAATAAAAAGAAGAATTTACCTTTTACAAATTGAAGTTGTCGTTTCAAGGATTTACTCCAACGTTTTTGAAGGTTCAAAAATGGTGGTCTAACCGCGGGGGTACTTTTGAGATTTTTCATTCAGCTCGGATAACAACATAGACGCAATGGAAAATAGTAGTAGGTAGGTAGTAAATAGAAAATGACTTGACCAGCGAAGATAGTAGGTACCCACCTACGGGGAATAGAATGGGGATTTAAATATGTTTCGAATTTTATGAAGTTACCGTTGGATGTGGAGTTAGGTATTTTTACGGAGCTAGGTACTATTTTTCGTACTATTATCAATTAAAATTATTTGGTGTTTGGAAATGTGGATTGTTACATAGTTACAGTTGTTACACCACTAACTAATAATGTTAAATCCATTCAGAAGACATTAAGGCATTATCTACTTATTACTATCGAATTAGATTTCAATCATTACGCGAATAATAGAATTTTGATTGAGTTTTCCAGTCAATTTGTAGAAATCACACAATAATGATCTGTATGTACAAAATAAACAGCCGCAATCAATTTAATTGGTATAAATTATTAAGAAGTAATAAAAGGAATGTAGTTCAATGGATATGAAATTGTGAATCACAAGAATAAATACCTAGATATACTTCCATTATTAGTTTCAATTGATTCTTTGACTAGAAAAGTATATATAATTCATCACAAACCATTTTGAATCATAAATGGGTTATCCTTCAAAACAAAAAGGTAACTTGGTGGAAATCGTTCAATTAGATACTCACAGCAACAAATCAATTACATTGTTTCAATGACTAGATGTAATGACTACACTGATGTAAACTGATGACTAGATGTAATGATTCAGTAACAATATGGAAGGAAGAAGGACCCTTCCTAGAATCTTCTCTTCAATCGAGATTCATTACAGCAGTGTCGTGTTTTTACTGAAATGTACAAATTTGTGCTACTGCTTTTCAATACGCGAGTTGTTAACACGGTTCCAAGACTTATATTTATGTCGGTACCTACCTTTTTTATAACCCATTCCCATCAAACAGTCATACCTAGTAGTTCTTCTATTTATGGTTGATAGAAATGATTTATAGGTACTTATTACGAGTAAATGTCTCACATTTGAAAAGCCATGCCTACAAATAATTTAGAGTGTAGCAAGATGATTATCACAATTTAAATTACCTACTAATTAACGTTGTAGCTATTTTGTTTGTTGGTCTTCTTCCCTACTGCCACCGGAAATGCGACGAATCCAAGGGGTTCGTAAGTGAGATATGAAAATTGAACCACACCGCTTTCAGTAGGTCACTTATCTACTGACTTTCGTTTAATTAGTTTCCTCATCAGTCGATTATTTTCATTATTTCAATTTACACTCTAGGTTACTCGTTCGACATTATTTACTCCTAATCACCTTTAGAATCCCTACCGCATTAAGACTAATATTATCGAGATCACATACAAGTAATTGAAGTTTCTGGGTAGTCAGACTAGATAGTTCAGGTAGGTACCAGTAGTTTTGACTAGGTTAATTTATCATTGGTTGTCGTCTTTGCGTAGGAATAAATCACGCAGAAATGGAATGTTTGGCTATGATAGGAATCTGTGACTATTGATTTATAAATGAAGTTTAGAATAAATCAAACAATAAATACTGGAATATTATTGAACACCCTTTGCTATGCTGCTATACCATCAACGCAGTCCGAACGAAGTAGAAACAAGATAAACAATGGGTATAAGTCAATCGAAGAGAATTATATCGACACGCGTATACTGACTTCAACAAGCATATAAACAACATAACCACTGATTGACATTCTGAAAAGATTGAAACTTCGACAGTCAATTCACATGCAATTGGTATGGACTAGCAAAGTAAGCAGGAACCATTAAATTATAGAACTTGAGGAATGCCGCAAGAATTTTTTTTACGACTAGTAGGTTTTAAATAATGACTGGAAACAATTCATGATGCTTGACGCCGCATGAGGTAACAAAAGAATCTTTCAAATTTTCATCAATAATTGGTTTATCAACTTATATGAACAT
Organism: Stenodema calcarata; assembly: GCA_963920205.1. Taxonomy (NCBI): domain Eukaryota; kingdom Metazoa; phylum Arthropoda; class Insecta; order Hemiptera; family Miridae; genus Stenodema; species Stenodema calcarata. The sequence goes on along the minus strand of OY986048.1, from coordinate 29,696,033 downwards.
ATTCATGCATCCAAAGTCACTTTTCACATAGGAATACAACCTGTTCTCTTCAGGAAGCGTAAATTTGAGTACATACATCGCCAAATGGTGATCAAATAGATCAATCCGTACGGTTCAAACCAAGAATATTTATTAATAGGTAGGTACCTACATTTTTTTTACATTTCTTTCGCATTTTCTTCAATTCATTGTTGTGGTATTCAACTTACAGTAGATCCAGACTAGATGTACCCATCTGTCAGGATAATGACTAGTCACGAATGAATAGGGTGAGTTGTTTAAACATTACTCAAATGGTAAGATTCGACTAGATTGTTTCGTGAATGGGAAGGTTTCAAATTATTCGAACTAAATCAATCGCCACGAAATCGTGGAAACCCATGTTAATTAAGAAAAACGAGAGTATTGAAAAACTCTTCTATTTGTTTATTGGGAGAATACGGGGCAAGCCCAATTACAGAATGGATACAAGTAATATAATACAAAGATAGGTAATTGCAGAGATGAGCACAGGGATACTCCCGACACACACTAGGCACTGGGGTCGGCGATTAAACCATCGTAAGTATTGTTTTGTTACTGACGATGGTTTATTTAATCGCCGAAACCGGTCTAACAGTGTACTCATATTTTAGTGGAAATAGACGATTTTTCAAATACTCTTGTTTTTCTTTCTGTTTCAAATTATACTCAATTAAATAGGAAATGTTAAGTACCTACATCAGTGAAAGTTTCACACCGGGCCCTATTGGTACGGCAAACGTTTGAAAATTGGAAAATGAATGACAGGTAACTTGCACGGATTTTTTTCCGTGTAAAGTGCAGGTATACGTTGATCGCAAAAGTATTTTAACCCGCAACGGCAAATCAGTTGCGAGTGTTCTTTTTCAAAGCGCAACGTCTAGTTGAAAATCGGAAGTCGGTTTTCCGGAGCTAAATTCGATGCAAGTTACCCATCGTTCATAGAATACAAGCCTGTAAGACAAAATGAGTTCTTGGAACTCTTACGAACATTTACCAACAACTCAAGATAGATAAGTGTCTAATAAACTGGTCAGACAATTTACGACATTTACGATAGGCCTTCGTCTTGCATTTGTTAAACTTTCTTTTAGATTTGGGTACGCCTAAAAATAAGTGAAATATGGCGGATGTTATTGAGGACACTTTTTTTCTTGTTATTGGCAATGGTATTTAAAGCTTTATTCAATCTATTGTCTTTATGCAAAGGCACAGCTAGATCCCTTATACGATCTTACACAGTTCTTACAAATCTATTAAGTATATTTTATTCCTAGCAGTACATTTAGTTAATTAAGTACTTTGTACAGTTTTGTGTGCGGTAGATATATAAGCCTTGTACGCTTTCTTTGAATTATCGATAAAATTCTAGATAGAAATTATTTATATCAACTATTTACAGCATTTTAAACCTAACTGTCTGTACCCTAATATACAAGTAGCATACCTAAGGTCTCTATGCCAAATGACTTGATCACTCCAGTGTCTATAGATCACATTTTGATCTGATTTCTGTACGAACTACTATACAGACATGAACTGCACTTAGGATGTAGCATTCAATTATTGGGAAAGGGAAAGGATGTTCTTTTAATGCCGAAATGGACGGATCTGATGCACAATGATCAATAAGAACTGTGCAGATGGTATGAGAAACAAGACGGTAGCCGGCAATTGCACTTCCTTTACTGCACGTATAAGCTCATAGAAATACAAGATGCTGTATTGGGTAAGAATTGTGTCACAAAAGATCCTGCTGTACACCGTCGGATGGAGAACCGCTGGCACCAGGTTTCGTCTCGTTCTCGTCTTTCCATTTGTCCATCGAACGCCTTCTAGCGTTCATGAAAAAGTTTCCAACTGTTGTCGGCTCCAATCCCAGTTGCCGAGCGATCGTCACTTGCATTTCTTTGGACGGCCGTTTGGTCTCCTGAAATTAAATGATTTTTATAGTTCGCTAAAATTGCATTTATGATAGCAAATTTAGACGTAGTTGACTATTTCTACTATCTTACGTTTAAATAATCGAGATAGTTTACAGGTCAGCCAGCCAGCACCGAACGTCTATTACTTTGAAATCTAACCTTCTACCCCTCTATCTGTTAATCCTTCTTAAAGTTGTAGACAATAATACTAAACATGTATTCTTTATAAATATATTTATTTTTACTACCGTCAGTTGTGATAACAAATACCAGACGCATCAAGTTCGGTAATCGATTCAGGATTCCAAAAACATGAAAAAGATACCAAACACGTGTTTTTAACCAGTCATAACCATGACCGCTGGCACCTATGACGTATACTGTCAAGGTTATAAGTCCAATTCTTACAAGCTGTAATACCTAATATTCTTAGCTGTAATTACGATACCCAGCCAAAGCGCCAAATACCGATAATTCTAGTCCCTCAAAATACATAGTCTCTAGACCCACTATTTGGGTCGTTTCCTATGGAATTACCAAACAGTTGTACTATTACCGTACCTATATTTTGACCGACTCCAATTGGGCCTACTCACTGTCTTTCGTGACAACGAACCTTTCGTCGAAATGTGGATTTTTTCAAATCATGTAGCTATGGTCCGATCTCGCTTGGAGCGCTACTGATAATTTATACTTATAAAACCTTCTGTCTGTATCACTATTCTGGCATTATCGATTGCCACGATTGATTCTTGGTCAATACGAGTAGCTGAAGGATGTTAGGAGGAATATTGAGTAAGTGCGGTTTTGGTATAAGTTTCCAATATCTAATTGTAAGTTTCGTCAGCGCATGTGCAAACGACGCCTAATTTGTATCAGAATATAACATATTGGGCTGAGCCACGTAATCGATGGATTGCAGTAGACCATCTCATTGGTCGCATCGTCCATCTCTATCAATAAGCACCTACCAACCATACCCTAAATCACCTTCATTCAGTGGGCACGAAATGTATCAGATATTAAGGAACTCGGTTTGACCACTATCAGAATGGAGCTAAACTTGTTTTATTTGATTCATGCTCATGTTGATGGTGTTTTTCTGGTTCAAACGTTGAGTTCATACGCGGAGCGAACGGCTGGTTGCCTGCGTACCCGATAAAACTATTCAATGTGGGAGAATCCCACAATCTATCGTTCTATCTACGGAATTGGGAAGTTTTTGAAAAGTACACACCAATCGTCACCTCTTATTGTTGACCTAATGTTATAAAACTAATGAGAGACCACCATCAAATGATGGGTAACCTCTGTTACCGACATCAATTGTAAATCAATTTTGAAATTGGAAAACTGTGTATTTTTTTTTCTTTTAACTTGAACCTACATTCAAGTTAAATTTATTTTAAAGCTTTATTATGGAAAATAATGAGAATGATTTCCATGTCAAATATGTTGAATGTAGTCCCAAATATTGCATAGAAGAGATTCAGCATTCAACTGTTAGGGCATCTCTTTTCAAGATTACATAAGAAGATGTTAATGTTACCTTAAAAATAGCCTGTAGAGTACGCCGCTGGAGATCGGTGAAAACCAAACGAGGTTTCTTCGGGGCTGAGGTATGGTCTGTATGCAGTGCTGTGTCTTCTTTCCGTTTGCACGCTGGAACAGACGGTGAATGATTAATTAGGCGCGCGAAAAGTCCCATGAGATGGCATGATGAAGTAGAATGAATTGCAATGCTCTCTTGGTAGGAATAAATACATGTAGGATTGCGTTACGACTATGTGCACGCTTTTCAACCTCGACGATTCAGTACCATTCATCTAGCTTATAGATTCCAAATGTGTTCATGTACTAGTGCATTTGTAGGAGTCTGAGGTAATAATACGATCTCCCCTAACTTTAAAATAACGAAGAAGACGGAAACCTGCCTACTGGTCTGGAAAGAACCGCCTCCGTTCTGGGATCAAACCAACGTTATGGCAAAAATCGCCCATCATAACGTCTCTGTATGTTTTCCCTTTGTAAATTATTGTGAGGCAATTGGTTTACTTACACTTGTATATCTCTTCGGCGTAGGATTGCGTAAAAACTAGCGAGTGGATCTTTTTTTAATTTTTTTTATTCGATTGACAAGCCTCGTTATGTCTCTTTACGAGAAACGCTGCTAAAAGGTTTTCTACAAAGCTTTATTATTCTCTGTCAAGACCACCCTTCGGTCTAGATCACTGTTCTGCGTGCAATATCCCTAGGAGTCTCATAACTATTCAAAATAATCGGAGTGGCGAGCTAACTTATTGTGAGTTCGTTCGAAAGGAACACCTGGGATCAAGCTAACGTTATGGCAAGAAATCGCTCACGATAAAAGCTCCACTTTTGACTCTGATGAACGATTACGTTTACATAGACAGCAAGTACTCATGGATTAGACCATGATGTAGAGAGTCTAATGGACGACAATAGCCTGCTAAAATTGTGTAGAAGCCCTCTTTATTATTTCAATATGTTTGACAATTAAATTAATGCAACGATTAAACCCTGGCAGCCCCTCTCGTTTCTGAAATTTGTTCTTCAAGGACATTGATATCTACCATTCAGAATGTCCGCAATACATTTTATGGAGCTCATACGGAGATCAATACCCATTCAGATGGTGGAATTTGGCAGGCATCTTTTAGGTTGGTTGGTATAACATCTTCACTTGAATAATGATAGTACCTAATCACTTTTTTCGGGCATTCCAAATATTACGTTTGATTCAGAAAACATTGAAATAAAATATTGGTTCAGCACAAAATCTTGTGTGGCATAATTCTGGTGCGTTTCGAGGAATTGAATTGAAATGTTACCTCCCGCTCGGACCAGGAAAACAGGGAGAATAATGACGTTGGCAATAACCATTTCTCATCAGATATGAGATTCTACATTCAGTCTTGACTCCATAATATGAAGCATATTATGTCCCCTTCATTCAGTAAGCCATTCAAAAAATAGCCTGAAATAGCCTTGACGATCAAAAGGCAGTGGTTTACCGGCACCAAAAACATATTCCGCAGTAGTTTACCGACTCTCAGATTCCAAGGGTGTCTACAGAAATTATGGGACAAACTCAAGGAATCAATTCAACAGCTAATTTGCAACAAACAGTGCCAATTGGAGTTTTTTCATTACTCAACTAAAAAACCGACTTTTTTCACTTTAAAGATTTTGTGTGTGTTTCGACCTTGTCTCAGTAAAACTCTCACTCCTTCAAATTGATGTGTAAAATAAATGTTGAGGATATCGTTGGAAAGAGCGTTAAATTCCCTGACATAAAATTTTTTAAGACAGTACTTATTGATGAAAAAATGGCCAAAGTCCAGAATTTGAAGATTTCTTAAAAATCACGGCGTTTTTTTTTTTTTTTTTTTTTTATGAAATCTTCAAATTTTGGACTTTGGCCATTTGTTCATCGATGAGTACTGTCTTAAAAATTCGGATTTTATGTCAGGGAAATTTTACAGATTAATTTGAGGGAGTTAGAGCCGTTTTACTGAGACAACGTCGAAAACACAAAAAAAATCTTAAAAGTGAAAAAATGGTTTTTTTTAGTTGAGTAATTAAAAAACTCCACGAGGCAGTTTTGGTTGCAAATTACCTGTAAAATTGATTCCTCGAGTTTGTCCCATAATTTCTGTAGACACCCTGTATATGAATCTGTTCTTTTTTTTTTGATTTGATTTGATCTGTTTTTTGTCTGCCGCACTATCAGATTACCTCGATTCCAATGATCAGGAACATAACCGACGACTTCATACTGTTATTTTGTGTTGGCATTAATTTCATCTCACCCTTGGTGAATCTTCACAGACTTGAACTTTTTATGTCCTCATGATGGGCCAGCGACTCGATCAACATTTGTTCACCAGAAATAAATAACTGTCTTAGGGTGGCAGTGGGGAAAATAAGTTGTATTAGGTGTCGTTAGGGTACCTGTGGGGACTAGCTCAGCTCGCGGAGCCATATTGGTAGCAGCGTACTTATATATACATTATTGGAAAAGAAGGGACACCGAGTCTCCCCCCTCGCAACATTATGCTTTCACCATCTGGTAACATTATTGCTACCGCCCCTCACCACCTTTCACAAATACCGCTCTCTCCTAAGGTATTCCCCAATATTGTAAATAAAGAAATCGTTAGAGCTGCTCCTCTTATTCCCCTATCTAGTAGTCTTTGAAGGAGCGGGTAAGAGAATTAGGTACCTACTGCTTTTATTTTTCCTCTATTTTTTTTCTTCGAAGGAATAGTGATCCTTCAAACGATCTTCATAAGATTGAATTCTTGAGGTTACGACATCCAGCCCTATATTTATTACATTCAGGAAAAATGTATAAATGTCAAATTTGTGGGATAATATATGGGATAAAATGCAAATATACGAGTATAAGTATAATTAAATTGACCGAACCCAGACAAATTGTTATGCGGTGCGACACTTCCCAACATCATAATATAATGTATATTATAATTTGTCTATTGGGCACTATTTCTACTTAAACAGTGTGATGAAAGCGATTCATACAAATTATCTAATAATAACTGAACAATATGTTTTGCTATGGAATGAGAGATACTGGGGTTAATAGAACGTACATGTTCAGTTATGAATTTACCGCACAAGTGTTTTGTTGAAGATGATGTTCATTGACCTTTGAAATCAACTGAGAAACAATCATTGATCTTCCCTCACAATTTTAAATTCAAGGTAGAATTAATAAAAATAAAATGGAGACCAATCAACCCGTCCGGGCAGTAAGCGGGTATTCCGCAGGTATTAACGTAAGTTTTGAGCCGAGGACTCGAATTCGTCAAACAACTATAAGTGTTTAAAAAAAGGTTTGAAATTTTAAATTAAGAAATCTTACAAATCAAATGGTTCTAATGTTACAGGACATGCCGTTGAGCGGAAACAATGACGTGATTGTGGCTTGGAAACAGGAGTTATGACGCCATGGAAGATGCTTCTTGTAATTTCAATTTCTTATGTACGATTGCTATTGTACAGTGTAGTCGCAATTCCAGAATAATGAGGAGACATATATCGTGACATATATGTGACATATATTGTGATATGATCGTTGTAGGAGTATGGAACTGAACTTGGAAAACTAAGCACGTATATCACTACACACGCTTGATACCTAAATGTATGCTATAATTCCCCCATGTCAAGAAATGGGTAAGTTGCTGACGTAAAGCGATTCACTCTAACCTGAACCTGTTTGATGGTTCAAATCGTTCTAATCAACGAGGCGTCAAGTGTTGATGATATCTTGGGTTTCGATGGTCAGTGACAATAATATACAAAACAGCACTCTTCTCTACTAAACGTAACAACAAGATTCTTTATGCATGCTGCGATGTTAGCGTACTGCACTTCATATGTTTTGTTTTCACCAACATGGTTGTGGGCGAGACGTTAGTCTTTTCAATTTGATTCTAGTAGTATATAAGTTTTCATCGATTTGACTATAACAGGAAGATTTACAATGGAATTTCATCAATGAAACAGGTAACAGAAAATAAAACATGAAGACCCCAGTTCTTTCTATCTCCTTCTGGGTGGTAATTTTTGGTTCATTTTAGTACCTTCAAATTTTCTCCGTTGTTTAATGTTATGTTCAGCAATTGAGGCAAATTGGGCAATCCACTAAGAAGGTATATTGTCTAATCGTAATCAAGAACAATACCGACTTAAATCAGCTAATCAGTTGTTGAAGATGGTCAATCATGGCCAAATATGGAGTTACCTTGAACTCCAATAATCACGATTCAGTGCCAAATAGGAGCCCTGATAAAATTGGGCTGGAGTCAAATTATGATTAAATTAGTTTGGGACCAAACCGCGCCTGATGGCTCATCACAAGAACTTGACACAACTGTGACACAAGTTTATTTGAAAAGGACAGTTTCAATAATAGGAAGCTTCTAAAACAAAGATGGAAAAAAGCCCAAGTCGTGACTTTTCGAAGTAACCGAAATAGTTGCCACAATCATTGACAGGCGTGGACAGACGTGTATATTAACTTGGAACATGTTTTTCCGAACGTGATTCGGTTTGGAAGAGAGTGGTCGTCCTGTACAGCTCTTTGGCCATACTCTCACCTCCATGCCTCTTCCTACCTCTCTCCAGGGCTTGAAACGGACATATACATTGAAGTCCTCAAACATGATTCTAACACATAAAAGTTTTAATACTCAATGTTAGTTTCTATTGGCATACCATCGTGCCATTGCTCCCTCCGGCACCTGACATTCCGAGGGCCCCATGAGTGTACCCTCAACATTGGGAATGCCGTGTGGCGCCGATTTTCATGGAGTCTAATTCATTCTTCCTGCCGTAGTTATTAAAACCTTGGCTAAATTTAGCATTTTTAGTGTGTAGCCACGGGAAGATAATATCTGGAAAGACACGGACGTGCTAAAAATTTTTTAATTTGATTTCAGAAATGCACGTTCAAACACTTCGGTGATCCCATTGTGGTATTCTAATTAAATATTTGCTAAAAAAAAAGAAGTTGAATTAATATTTGAACTGCACAATAATTTTGCAATAATGCTCTCAATTATGTGGAACTTCATTATGTAGGGAAGATAACTCCGCTCCGATCGTTAAATGGAGATATTAAGATACCTAGTTTGATTAAGGAAACTTATCGCCTCAATAAATGCGGCAAAAGGAAAGAAACGCAAGAAGCGATAAAAATTACTTCGATGAGAAGAGGGTTGGAGGTATATTATTGGTTATATTAGTGAGTTATTAAATATAATTTTATTTCCATTGTCTAGACAGTAAAATCGATGTTCACACCGTGACGCACTGGGGTGGGAGCATAATTGAGCTGTCTGCTCCCGCTTTGTAATTCGCGAATGCGGTATTTGAAGACGCATCTTCGAGTAACTTATTGATGATTAGTTGCGGTTTATAGAAGCAAGATGATTCCAAAATATTGCAGAGAACGTCTGAACCAACTACTAAGCCACACAGCCTAACCCAAATTCCCCGACTTTTCAGGAGAGACAAAATACCATTTTATTCCAAAACTACCAGTAGTTTCACGCTAAACTTGCCACTTTTTGCTTACTGTAGTCTCCCCAGAAGCACACTACGTGATTTAAGATCAATAATTGATCTTAATACTTCGATCGAAAACTCGTGAGGGCTAAATGATGTTGGCTTAAAAAATCGGTGAAGTTTCTTCAGGCATTTTTCTTCATTTAAAATTGTATTTTTATCGTTTCAGAGTTTCCCACCTGTACAGGTCTTTGAAACATGAACGTACAGGTATTTGGGGTTAACCCTCCAGCTCCCAAAGATGACCCACCAGTTTCGAGAAAATACTGCAAAATGGTTACAATGATCAAACACTATCTCATGAATGGACGAGAAAACAAAATTTATTAAGAACTGTAAGTCTCAAATTGTTACTTAACATGGTAGTTTGGAACATTAAACGTAGATTAGGAATTAAAAGGTATCGCTAAGCCAAAATCCCAGGTAAAAGTTGGAATAAACTTGCTACTCTAAAATCATAGACAGTTGTGTCAGTCTTTGAGGTATAATCCTGCTGATTTGGAGTTACGCCTCACCAAAAAACGACACATTTTTGTGATTTTCGTGCTTTTAGCGGCCGATTTTTGAAATTCTGACGACACTAAGCTATGCAGCGTAAAATTTAGAATAAGAAAGTGTCTCAACTTCATTTCGCCCAAATTGTTGCTTCTTAAGCGACGTTATGCAATACTTGGTCTACATCAATAAATTAGTTTGAACTGGTACAACAACTTTATGTGGTTTAGCAGAATGGATTCATTACTCAACTATATATCTGTTTCCCAGATGGAAAGGGCGTTCGTTGCAACATGAGCATTCCGTACGGAAAAAATTTGACGTTGTGGTCTCATAAACCACATTAAAATACACATTCCATTGAAAGCCAGCGAGGAGTGGTCATTGAGCGATGATATTGCAGTAGAATGGCCAATAATAATCGGAGCTGAATATTCAGCGACCGCAGGTTGCGGATCACTTATAGTGCACTGCATTAAGGGTTGTCAGTTACTCGCCAAGGAGTAGCAAATCGAGCCAACTCCGGCGTAACCTTTTGGCCCCTCATCCCGCTGCCACAACCTCTACGCACGCGGAAACAGTCATACAGCCGATCGATGGGCCACCTGTTGCTTTCATTTAAAGGGACGGAAAAAACAAAATATAACAGGTTGCCGCCACAGCCACTATTTCCCTCCGTCCCTCAATCGCTTATTTTCTGAGATTCCAGGCCGCGCGGTGAAAACTATGTGTCGGAATGCCTGCTATCCCAATTCACCCGCAAGTAACAGCTCACTGCAATTTTACCATAATCTGCTAAATAATTTCATTTCATTTCATTTGAACGCGGAAACGTGATTACGGTAGAACGGTTGTGACGATATTTTTATGATCAATGCTGAAGGTAATAAATTGCAAACTTACTCCCTTGAAGTAAGAAACTGATACTTACAATAAAAAATTAAAAGCATGAGGCAGAGTAAAAAAAACAATAGAACTCCGGAAGATTACCATAGAACGACTGAAAATAATACCCTGCAAAGTTCATATGTTATAAAACTTGGAATATTCTGTATCGAATCAGATGAAGACTTGATTGGATACAGAATATTCTCTGAAATAACTAACCAAAGTAAGACCGACAGCTCAATCTCTACCGATCAAGGATACTGAGAGGACAAGAGGTGGAAGTAACAAGAAGGCCGTAACCAATGCAGACAACGGAGGAACTCCGTTGGGAACACAGACAAGCTTTAATAATAAATGCAGGTATTTACACTGCAGGCACGTGGTAATAAAGTGAGACGAATCATCGATGCCCGGTTATGACTTGATGACAAGTTGAATTGCCAGAGAATAGTTGAAACTGCTTTACTATGCAAAATTTAAATTAAAACATGTGCCAATCGAACATTTGCAGAAATCGTGCCATCGGAGGGGTCGGAGTTGGCTCCGACCCGCGGAATTGGCCGGAGCGTTTATGTAAGCGCACATTTCAAAATGCTCTCAAACGCAAACTAACGGTCGCATTTAAACGCCGGACCTCTTGTTTTGTTCAGGACGATCCCGCCCATAACGCAGGGAGTACCACATTTGAAAACAAAAATCTTCCTGCTGCGCATAACGTTTTGTATTCTTACTTTTTGATCGTCCATCGTAACCTCGGAATACCGTTCAATGATCCGGAATAATCCGTTCAAATAACTGTGTAATTACACAGTTCAAATAACTGTGTAATTACACAGTTCAAATAACTCTGTAACCAGTGTAATTACTGTCAGTTATTAATAATTAGTATTAATTATTATTAATAATGATTAATGATTATCATTAATTAACTCGATTTCTGAAAAAGATGTCCTGTTTGAAACAGCTGGGCCAGTATGAACAACATGCGGCCAAATGCTCCATCCTCATGGTGACGACTTTCGACCTGCTCCAACTTTGTGCGCTCATTGTGAACGAACGGCTGGTCGTACAAAGCCCCGGAAGGTCTTAAGAAATTCTGAAAACTATACTCTATTTAAATGTGAACTAAATTCACGAAATGATAGATGAAACTTTTATAAAGATGATGAATTAATTACAAATGATTTGTACCAATATGATACTGGGGATTCTATTTCCACCTACTTTGGCAACTATTTAATAATTAATTATTATTAATTACCTACTCAAAAGTATTAAGAATTGTTAATAATTATTAGAAATTAATATTATTATATAATTATCCATCCTCGACTCATGTTTAAAATTTCAAAACTCTAGCTCATCATCCAAATTTAATTCGTTTAAACAAATAGGTATGATGAACCGAGGAATTCACCATTTTCTTTTTTTTTTTCAACAATTTTCTGAAAAGTACTTCTTTTCTCCGAATAAAAGTTGACAACCCTAATTTCAACTCGTACAAATAGCTATGACATGATGATTACATTGATTCAGAGCAACCAGATATTTCATTACATGTGACGTAGGTTCATTCAACAATGGTCCGAACGAATAAACACAGGGTTTGCTTTCAAGTGAGCTGCCATATTCAGGATTCCTGTCGAAATTGGAAAAGTCATGACAATGCAACTTCTATGATCCAAATAACATTATATGGATCTTTGTATGCTGAACCTGGACGAACTTCATACCTAAGTTCATATTTTAAAAAGGCGTAGGTTGTTATTTGCTTTCAGAGGCCTAATCACTTTGCTCTGCTAATTTGTGTATATTTTGGAACGCTTATCCCGTAGCTAGATCTACATTAAACTTGAGAGATAAGTATTATTTCATACCTAGCTAAGGGAATTACCCATACTTCTGGCTGTGTTATACACTGCATGATAAGAGATTCCCAAAAGATCCAAAAGATTTCAATATTTGTAGTTCTTCACCCCTTCTTCTATTTTATATAAGATTCAGTAGAGTTTATTTAATTTCAATCTGTGCATGTCCGTTTTAGGTCAAAACTCTCAATTGCCCGTTTCAGGGAATAAATAAACCCTCTAAATGCTGAATCGTGAAAATGATCTGCCGGTCACTACGGCTGTCTCGACAGTTGGGTCGTCAACGGCTGCATCTACGTTTAATTTCAACTCTTTATTGCAAATGTTGCAAAACAATTTGTGTCAGTGGGTCAAGGTCAAAGCTTGTTCTAAGAGTATGACATTGACGTGATAAAAATTACTATAAACACTATAAGCTATCGACTGCGCAAACTGTCCTTATGGTACTAAATGTCCAACAGACTCTCGAATTGAACAAATTTATAAAACTAGCAAGGATACTGCACCTGCCAAGTGGGAATCTTTTGTGGACTCCCAATTTGACTAGGCTGAATGCGTCGTTGTCTATGACGACATCAGCGTTACGTTCATGCCTTTATGTGTGCTTGATGTGACTCCGGAAACTACAAAAGTAAAATAACTGGAGTGAATCTATGTTGAACGATTTTTGTAATAAAGCGAAATGTGTGAATGCAAAAAATTTGCGGAACCTGGACTTTTTTTCAAAAGTTTTTTTTTTCTCTTCCATTACACATCGTATTTTGGTTTATTATCTTCGATAATGAACCATTGGAATCGCCCAAAGAAAAAAAATTTTTAACCCCCCCTTAAAATTTGTTGGTTTACGTTTCAAGATACGTAGATTCAGAAAATCGAATAAAAAAAAACAAAAATCCGTCCGTCCGCCGTACGCCGTCCACGGCACTTTTTTTGCGGGTTCCGACCAACCCCACAATGGTCCTCGAAACTTTTCATAACCCTAGATCAAGGGGAAGGGGTTCAAAATGAATTTTGAAATTTTGGAAATTTCAAAACTCGAAAAATTCCCATCAAACGGTATGTTTTTTATTTCATATTTAGATAGAGTTTATTCCTTAGAATTTTTTAAGACCACCCACAGCTTTGTACGACCAGCCGTTCGTTCACAATGACGGCTCTAAGGATGAGCCTGTCAACACGATCGTGAATCAAACGGTTGAAATACAGGTCAATTTTCATACTAACGAGCTGTTTGGAACATCATATGGTTTTAGTGATGTCGAGTTTTTTGTTCTGAGGTACGTTTCGTGCTACGGAAATTTCGAATGTTTGTTGGTAGTTACTTCTTTTATAGAAAAATTATTGCCGACGTAGTATTACAAACCCCAGAATTATATCGGTAAATTTTATTTGTAATTAATTCATCATCTCTATCATTCAGGTTCTGCACAAGCAACCCAGGCGATTCCAACAGCCGGATATCGTCTTAATTAATCATAATTAATAATAATTATTATTATTAATAATAAATACAAATTATTAATACCTAACAATAAATTATAATAATTTTCACTAAGTACTTGATAAAATTATTAATAATTAGTGATAATTCATAATAATGATTAGTCTAACATTTAGGATCTAGACATTTAGACCTAGTGATCTATACAGAAGGGTGATCTGTACAAAGAAGATAATGAACCGTTGTGTCAAGAATTTGCAGAGTTTTTTGTCATTGGTAAGTAAGAGCTGTTGGGAGTATTGGAAGAAAAATCACAAAGAATACTGAAATGAACTATTTTCAATCACTGTATTCACCTGTAGTTGATCAAACCACGCCCCAGATTCCTAATCAGGTCCCTAATTTGATGAGTGAAAAAAATTACGTACGTACTGTTACAAACAATATTGCGTACCTTGCTGTATTTTCAATTTTCAACAGTAGAATGTGTCCTTTGACTGACCATGAGATCACCATTACAGCTAATAGTTTTTGCGAAGCACCATTGCACCTGAGCTTGTAGTATTATATTATATACGCAAACCAAAGTAGTACGTGGCTCTATTTAGAATATCCAAGTCAAAAGGAAGCAGGGTTTATTGTCAATAAACATGCTGGCGGGAAGTGCTTTGAAACGATAAGACGATTAGTTTAAGAGCGATCAGACGTAAATACAAGATCGTTGAGGCTGTGTGAGATGAGACCCTCGATTTCAACAGCTATAAGTGACGGGGTATACGAGTTCGTCGAAATTTATGCCACGGTATTGGGAGCGTGCCAAAGGAAGGACACATCCCCCACCGAACCAACGAGCGGAGAGGGAGCCATGAATTCGATGCATCGAGTTTGCAAACTATCGAGCTGTCAAACTGGCAGAACTCAATCGTCCCAACTTTTCTTTGCTACTTAGTTCCATGGCAAGTCATTACAACTGTGAATACATATTTCAAAGCAGGTAATACGTAACAAACGGGTCCACCATTTAATTTCGACTTTCTCAAGCCTCTATTATCAAGGACGCAACTACTGGACTAACAGCTCAATTTGAATGTTAGTGATTGCTCGATTGCTTTATGGGCAATCACAAAAGCGACTATCTAATTTTGATTTCGAAGCAAATACGATATTTTTAATCATCAGCTCATGATACAAGAATCGAACATTCAGGGACAGGATCTACTTTCCCCAACCGCACTGGGTGAGAACGGTGAAGCCCATAAATCGCCCCTGAATTGCAACGACTTCTGGAAAACCTTCAAGTCAGTATTTTAACACTGCTATTCTATGACGTTCAAACGAATTTCCCTGAGGAATTGTTTCAGGCGAAGTGGGAGAAAATGTCACTTTTGCAAGTCTGTTGCTCATACAACCTTCGACGATCCAGTCTGCAAGTCCAAGCTCCGCGTTTCGACATTGGCGAAGAATTCCCTAGCTACGTTCAATGGCACTGCCCAGAGGGATGTCTGACAAGCCGTGAAAACAATATTTCCTTGGATACATTCCATTTCTTGCCATTTTTTTCTCAGTAGAGTTGCTGGACCATCTGCATCATCCTTGATGAGGCGGATAAGAATAGGAGGGTCAGATATTAATGAGTTAACATATTGCTGCTCGTATTTCGTTCGCTTTGTTCGAATGGTCCAATATTACGAGCAATATTATGTACCAATGTAACTTACACGGATGTATGTACATGGAGCAGACCTGGTTCTGGAAACCTCTATACGTTTATTAGAAAATAGGAGCGCTCCTAGCTGAGCAAAACTTTCCTCAGCCATATTTGGGGATCTACAGTCCTACAGCTAACAACAGGGACTACAGACAATAAGGCCGTATTCCTCTTGGAGAAGAATCTCGTTCTATAAAATTTTGATCAAGCTGACATAGCGGCATCCGTTTTTGGTGGGAGATATCGCCTTCCACGAATGATAGGCCCCTCCGATACCGCTCCCAGTACTGGGAAAGAAGGAGCCCGTGATGCCCTTAGATGGTCCTCCGCCGGCCCCGTTTCTCATGACGTTACTTACAACCGGTACTGAAAATGTCCCTTTGGGTTCGAAATGGAGAAGGTAGACAGACTGCTTTTATAATGGGGGAATTCGCGGAACGACCAAGTTGGCAGTGTCGTGGAGGAGGGGGAGGTTTTTTTTTCTCGTGTAATCATCAAGAGAAATGGCCTAATCACTGTAATCTCGATGACGGGAGCTCATTCAGCTAACGCCGCGTAGTCCATTAAATAAGCCGGGCTTCGCGCATACATCAATCAATTTTTGCGAGTTTTTTTTAATATCTGTTTTGCGCATCCGAGATCCGCCCATATGTATGTTGTAAGTCACGTAGGCACTCCACAAACGCGGCCAACCCCAATATGGGTCAAATCCGAGAAGTGATTATTTCTCAAGTTCAGGAAAACTTATAATTATTGTAAAGATATTCATGTAAGACGAGAATAGATGTTTGATTAATCGCAAATTTTCTGAGAAATTTCTTCCTTCATCACGTAGGCCGGGTTATTGATCTTGCTTGATCAAGTGATTCAAGAATGCGGCGTTTTCATAATTATTTTCGTCTCCTGTTAGCCGCTCTGCCTATTAAAAATATGAGGAGGAACTGGCATTCACCGGGTATGCATCAAAATTACATGGTATAATATACCATATTATGTGTGTCATTCCCGTATTTGTTTAATTCGTGTATCGAGCGTGCTTTTCAATACGTCATATAACTAAAACTGTTGACTTATATCAACATACTGTTCCACGAGTCTGTAGCTAAGCACAATATTCTTCGAATTGTTTCTCACTCCTTGATGTATAGCGCGATTCAAATGTTTTGAGTGTCTTCTACGAAACGAGATCGAAAACTGTCACGGCCGAGACGCTGTTGCGATAATCATTGCTCATCAGATATTCTAGAAATTCCAGAGAAAGCTTCTATGGTATAAGTAAGTTTTTCGTCAGATGCAACTCATGGCTTTTATTTCACGTAACTCAAAATTTCTGAAAGCGAGGTGATGTATCCAACGTTATTGCATGGTGATTTTGTTGTTCGAATGCAAGAAGGACAGCAGCAGTTGTTCCTCTGTTGACATTCACTAGTTTCTCAATAAATACCGAATGAATGTGTTTACATTTGAGCAGTTTAATGTAGCATCTCATTATTCGTGATCTATTCGGGCTGACCGGGGGAGCTGGTATAGCACACACATGGAGCCAAGGGCATGAGAATGACTTAATTGCGGGACTCAAATCCTGCGAATCAAGTAGTCGAAAGGCATTCGCCGTTAATACGCCAACTGCGTGAGTTCTGTGCTTTTCCATGAACCTTCAATCCGCCTGTCTTGCTTCAGATTGTAGATTGTATGAAACGCTTGGAGCCTTCATAATTCTGGAGAATTTTCCATCACATCACGTACAACCTCGTAATCGAACATGAAAGTTTCAAATCTCCTAAAGTCAAGGCAATGTAATAACATCGAAACGGCAGCAAACGATCCACCACATAAGCACATATCTACTAGATTCGAAAAAAAACTCGTTAAGATTCGTGAGATTCATAAGTATTGGACGCGAAATATTCGTGAGGTTCATAAGTATTGGACGCGAAGTATTCATGGAGGGAATATAACTGGAAACTGTTGAATCGCATAACCATCTCATTTTTAGTTTTAATAGTCATAAAACACAATTATTCAATTACGTATTTTAATTAGTCATGAAAATCACATTTCATTCGATTATGTAAAGATCGTCCCATTTGCAACGTTTCCTCATGATTCGTTTAGTTTTCACTCGCTTCTGGGTTTTATTGCATGAATTTCCGAAACGTTAATCTTTTCGTGGTATTGAGAATCATGGTTAGAAGACAGGGACGAAATTAATCATTTTCTGAATTAAGATCCGTTCCTTTTTGCATTGACCACTAACAGGTACCATTCATTCGACTAATCCGACCAAACCTACCAACTAGTTCTCCAAACTAGTGTAGGAGTAAGTGCAATGATAATTATCTACACACCGTACAGTGGGTGTTCACTGCAGTATACCAATTTTGCTACGAAATGTTTATATCCGAGGGAGGAACCCCATATGTGCTGGGCAGGCACTTCTATTGAGTGAAATGAAATGTTACCCGCATAGAAGGGCTCATGGCTCTTGTCGCACAGAAACCCCTGACACCGTATTAATATGATCCAGTAAGTTTAGTCTCTCTGTGCGACTACACTGACATTAAATTTTCATGCATCAAAAGTGGACGACCTCTCCCCAAAACCCTTTTCCAAAATGGTTTTGACAGTCTAAAACCCGTGATAGACGTGTGGATGAGCATAATAATGGCCTAGGAAGGATTTTCATAAAACTGAATTCTAAAGTTCATGGCTTCAATCGACCACGAACTTCTTGTCAAAAGAAGGACAGTGAATACAACTTTGCAACGGGCATTAATTATTCGGTGTGCCCATCGATTGCTCAGAAGGAGTAGGCATGGAAAAGTTGGGCGGGGGTGTAGCAAAGGCGGATCGATAGATAACTTACGGGGTGTAAACAGTTGACATGCCGAACAATCGCTGGCTGAGTTTCGAAGATGTAAATAAAGATTTGACTGGGACCCACAACAGAGGAAGCCAACATCGTAGAGAAGCGTAAATACCGTCACCCGTCGTGAGTATGTCCGAAGGATTTATCAGTACACCAACATGTACCCTGTTGTCTATATATCGTACATGTAGAATGACATGGGCACATCTGAAAATTGCTAGCTACTTCTGGGAAATCGACTTAGAAGTTTTCAGTTTTTTCAAAATCCTCTCCCTGGCTCTAATAATAATTATTCAATTATTGAATTATACGGGCATTAAAAAGAAGTGCGATTTTTGAGATGTGCCCCTTTCATTCTACGTGTGCGATATATGAAAGGATTGGTGCGAGATATGAAAGGATCCATGAATGATTGCGAACCGACGCAAGAGTTGGAAAGAAAATTACAAGTAAAATTATACTTATAATCTGGTCTCAAAAGTGGAATCCATTATTCAAGTTTCACCCAGACTTGCATGATCACTCAGACTTGCATCAGTAAGTTAAGTTTCACTCAGACTTGCATGATTCACGTATAGAAATGGGTGAATTCGGTAATGCTTAGAGAGAATCACAATTTTACTAAGCCTACTTTTAAAATCTACTAAGCGTATGTAGTGATGAAACTTGATAATGGATTCTACTTTTGAGTCAAGATTATACGTATAATTTTACCTGTCCAACCGTTGGGTCGGTTCGCAAAAGTAAGTTCACTCAACTGGTGTGAACCTACCAAGTTAAGAGTTCTCAAGCGACCTGTTACTTGGGATGGGTCTCGAGTACTCGATGTTTTAAAACATTCGATGTTTTTCATCCGATTTATTCGCACATTAGATGTTTTTCCTTTCTCCCAAAAGACCTAGAATTACAAACCTATTTTACGTTTCAGTATGTAATAATTATTGCATTATTTCTGTGCCTTGTTAGGAACCTACCTACAACATTATATCTCATTTTACGCGGTCCTTTTGCCTTTTATTGTTCTAGCACCTGCAATGTTTAGGTTGCATATTTTTCATGTGAGTCATGGTTGCCACAAGATAAGATAGTAGGAATGAAACCAAAACCACGTTTATGTTAACGTTACGTTAACGTTTATCGTCTGCCGTTACCGAAAAGAGGCAAATAAAGAGACGTCAATCCCCGATGAGTTTCATCTATATTTGAACTCTCCACTCGAAAAAATTCAATAAAACGTTTTGGCATTTTGGAATTCAATGAAGAATACATATCCTAATCTTTATGATGTAGTAATTAAATTATTACTAACACTCGCCTCCTCTGTTCCCGCGGAGGTTTTTTTTTCTCAAGCAGGTTTAATTTTGAACACTCTTAAAAATAGCCTCTCTGAAGATATTGCTAAAAAAACTGCTTAATTCAATGTTTCAAAATATCGATGTTTTTGTACAATGTTTTTTAGGCATCGATGTTTGCAGTAAAAAAATATCGATGTGTAAACATCGATGTTTTTTCAACCGATACCCATCCTACCTGTTACGACATTAATCCTGTGCAACAAGTGGCCATCAACAGACACAATAGAATGAAATCTTCAACAGTTAATAAGTCATACGATTTATGCGAACCCAATCCTTAATTGAAAATAAGTAGGGGGGGTTGTGGCACAATGAAACACAAGTTGGTTTTGCCCATAACTCACCACCTGAGACTTTTATCTTTTTTTAAAAACAGGAAAATTTTTCCTGTTACTTTAGGATCTCATCTATGAAAGAAATGCGACAACGATTCTTTTATACATCATGTGTGACCATGAGCGGCCATTTTACAAAAATGATTTTGTTTCAATTTGGCTCATGCCAATGAACATGGGGTACCTTCAAAGATTGAAAAACAAACACTTCAAAAAACATTATTTCTCGAATTAATGAATAATTTCAACAATAAGAATTTATTCAATAGAAATAAAGCCAAGGTCAACTGGTTATACTATTACACATCATAAATAATATTCACCTCAGCAGTGAAGTCATAAATTCGATATATGATATTATCATATCTACTCATAAACTCAAGGCACAAACACGAAATAAGTTTCGACCCCGAATGAAACAAAAACTTTTAGCGAATTTTTGAAGAAATAACTGGTTTTATGTAAAATGTCTACAATTTACTCATCTTATAATACATTTTGTCGATGTTTTGCCGTTTAACACCTCATCAGTGAAGTCATAAATTCGATACCTATCTCATTCCATTATCAGATTTGAGCAGATGAACTGTGAAGAAATTTGCTAAAATTCGGTCCAAAATTGTTTAAACTCGAATTTCCGAAACGTTTTCATACTAAAATCCGTTCCAGACCATCCTGAATTCCCTGCCAAAAGACAGATAGGCCGAATCGGGCCACCCTAAGGGGGGTTTCGGGGAGTTTTAGGGTGGAAAAATTACCCATAAATTCCAAAAATAAGTGAGTCTGACGAGTGACACCTCACGCTAAAGGTTTTTCTTACGCTGGACACGACGGTGAAGTCAGAATTGCGATATCTTATTTCGTTCTAAGACTGGTGCACATTGAAGGTGAAGAAACGTGGTTGTTACTTGAGATGTTCTTAACGGTTCATCTACTCTAATCTGAGAACGGAATGAGATTTTGGAATTCTGACTTCACCATCGTGTTCAGCGTTGAAAAATCTATAAACTGAGGAGTTACTTAGCGAAAAAGGGAGACAAAATTTGGTATACAACCAGTAAAATGGAGATATTTTACATAAAACTAGTTATTTTCCCGAAAATTTGCCCTTTATAGCCATGCTGCATGTCTGTGGATTTTGTTCTTTTAAAAGTTACAGAAGTATTTTCTAGCAACATTTTTATGTCTGAGTCGTTAACTGAGGCAATGTAATCTACACTAGGCTCCACAATGCATTTTCGTTACAGAAGAAGTCTCCTTCATCATCTCTCATCTTGGTGATTCGACCAATATGGAATTTGGTTTGGGTTTTAGTTTTGAACTGATCCAAAACATATTCTTCTAGAACAGGAAATTTGAACAATTCCGCAAAACACACCCAAGACGCCCTATTGTCATATTCAAGAAAGTGTCGTTTGCTAGTTTTCCACTGTCGATTTTGCACCATTCTGAAACAAAACGAAAAACCAATTGAAAAAACTGATGGGGCACATTGAAACACTCGTGGGGCTACATAAAAGGTTTCATTGTGCCCCGAACACTTCTGTTTCAAGGACCAGGCCATTTTGGTCTCCATCAACCTCTGCAATGAACGTGAAGAGGTAGACATGCCCAAGGAATGTAGGAATAATGTGATGCCATAAGAGACGATTGAATAACATAAAAACACTTACCTGGAGACGAAAATTATTAGTTTCAACATAAATATCCGCATAAATATTTGTCACACAACTAGAGGAAAGGGGGGCGATCCAAAGCCAGGTTGAGAGTCACCTTCTGCCAGAATCATGTTGCGCTAGACCTTTTTCCGTACTCACGGTACAACTCCTGTTTCATTGTGCCCTACTCCCCCCTACTTGAATAAAGTAGGTGACGTTATAAAACTCTTTGATTTATGAATATTAAAAACTCTGCAAATTCTTGACACAACGGTTCATTATCTTCTTTGTACAGATCACCCTTCTGTCTAGATCACTAGGTCTAAATGTCTAGATCCTAAATGTAGATTAATTATTATTATCAATTATCACTAATTATTAACAATTTTATCAAGTACCTACCTAGTGAAAATTATTATAATTTATTGTTAGGTATTAATAATTTGTATTTATTATTAATTATGATTAATTAATACGATATAATTCTGGGGTTTTTAATACTACGTCGGTAATAATTTTTCTATAAAAGAAGTACCTACCAACAAACATTCGAAATTACCTTCATTTCCGTAGCACGAAACGCACCTCAGAACAACAAACTCGACATCACTTAAGCCATATGATGTTCCAAAGAGTATGAAAATGGACCTGTATTTCAACAGTTTGATTCACGATCGGGTTGTGAGGCACAATCTTTGAGCCCTCATTGTGAACGAACGGCTGGTCGTACAAAGCTGCGGATGGTCTTAAAAAATTCTACGGAACAAACTCTATCGAAATATGAAATAAAAAACATACCGTTATATATGAATTTTTCGAGATATGGAATTTTCTAAATTTCAAAATTCGTTTTGAACCCCTTCCCCTTGACCTAGGGTTATGAAAAGTTTCGAGGACCATTGTGGGGTTGGTCGAAACCCATAAAAAAAATTTCGTAATTTTAACTCAACGCTAACTGGGCAAAGTGGCGCGGACGGCGGACGGCGTACGGCGGACGGCGTACGGCGGACGGACGGATTTTTTTTTATTCGATTTTCTGAATCTACGTATCTTGAAACGTAAACCAACAAATTTTGAGGAGGGGTTAAAAAAATTTTTTCTTTGGGCGATTCCAATGGTTCATTATCGAAGATAATAAACCAAAATCGTGCCAGTCACTTACCGTGAAAGAATTAGCAAGTGTTATACACATTTAAAAAAAAAAAAAAAAAAAAAAAAAAAAAATCCAAAATGTTTGTTGATTTTACGGAAGACTTATTTTGAGAAGACTCAAATTAGACTGTTACCATAACAACCATAAAAAATCCAAAATGTTTGTTGATTTTACGGAAGACTTATTTTGAGAAGACTCAAATTAGACTGTTGCCATAACAACCTCGACATGTTGTATGGAGTTTGAAGATCGATTCAGCGTTATAAACTGTACGTAGAGTGATACCAAACACGTAGATTTTTACAGTCGCCGTTACTGGCATCAGTGTTGGATTTTTGAAATCCATGAAAAATGATTTTAAACAAGTACTTATTTACTTGCGCCATAACTATTTCGACATGTTCATAAAGTCTGAAAATCGATTAAGAATTTCAAAATTACAAAAAGTTACATCCTTCATGGTTTGCATATTTTACGAATGCAGTTCATGCAAAATCCCATTATCAAGTATCACGTAGGTAATTCAACCCAACTTCGTATAAACCATCAACATACGTAAATTTTGCCGTAGTAGTGAAAGGCTTCGAGTTGAGTAATATATGTGGTTTCTTAAACACAACCTGATGACTGTAATTGAGTAGAAATGAAAATCGGTAGCCGAAATCGGAGAACAAATTTTTTGAGGGGGAATTTGACTTAGTTCATAGAATCGCGGTAAACATGGCGTAGAGTGGTATGCTGTCTGCCTGGATTGGCCGATACCTCGTGAAACTTATACACACGCAAAACCGATACAGCGAATAGGACACATTGAGTGAGTGGCATCACACGACTTTCCTTTCCAGTATTCACCCGTTTACTTTGATTCGTGCACCTCGAAAAGCACAACTGCGTATTAAGTTCGTGGATTGTTGTGAAAACCATGAAAATCTACCGGTACGGGTTAATTTGCAATTGAAACAATATTGATGGAATTCATATGAGTGAGTATAATCCATGTAACTCATGTGAATTTCAACAAAATCCTTCGAACTGTTCGGAAAATGTAGACCAGAACAGGGCTGAAACTGACATTTTTCAGACATTTATTAGGAGTTGGAATCTATCTTACAAAGATCATTACGGTTGTAGTTTCGTACACGGGTTTCTCATGTACAAACATCTGTGAAACATGCGAATAGGGTGTTCGTTAGTTTTGTACTGTTGAGATTCATGATATTGTAAACTCTAAATCGACTCATAGTGGTGTAGATGGGATAAACCAGATGATCAACGGCTGGGTCGTCTACGAAGAGATAATGAACCTTTCAACATTTCAAAATGATTAAAGTTTTCATGCAATGCTTTCGTGTGTAATTTGAATGTATGATCAATCACCATCAATAAGTTCAATATTTTAATGTTGTAGAGTACCTAACCATAATTTGAAAATCGGAAGCACCTACAGGATTTTTCATCGGAAAAATACAATACGTTTTGCACAGACAGCAAAAAGTAATTTCAAATCCTAAATGATACATTTCGTGAAGATCATAAACCAAAATCAAATTACAAAAATTATAATAGAGAAATGGACGGATGTTTGATGTTGGGTAGGCGAATGTCATTTTGGAATGAGCTGAGCCTGACGGTGTTACTGAATAAAAAGTGTGATGAAGAATATTTAGAATATTTTAGAATATATTAGTCATTTATTAATGTAGAGAAATTGCATATAATCAGCACTACGATTGTGATAGAAATGCGTTTCAACTTACGATAGGTGCATTGAAGTGAAGTAGAATACTTACTGCCTCGTTGAGGGATCTGAGCAGCTAGAATAGAAAAAAAAACATGTCAGTCAAGATTGTTTAGAACAATTCAATATCAACAATCAGAAGAACTAAAGAACGTCAATAGTTGAAAAAATATAGTAAACAACATAGAAATATAACCAAACAACATTGAATACTATGAATTCTACACACTGTATTTGTGAAACTAACATTGTTATTGATGTCACATGTTTAATACATATAATTCATGTTTAAAGGAGTGGAATATGGTATAACATCGTTGGAGCAGGAGTTCCGGGATCGCGAAAATCATTCTCGATGCAACAAGGTGGTAGGGCTCATGCAGGTGGCATGCGGCGTGGTCACATGCAATTTTGAGCGGTTTTCTGTTTTGTTTTCGAAAGAGGTATTTGATGAGTGACTCACAAACAACTAGCAGAAGCCTGTTTCCTCCTTTTTGTGGTTACATTGCGCACAGTTGAGTCTGCAATGGAAACAAGAGACCTAAATTCAGAACAGACACCCTCCTACATTTAAATAGCTACACAAAGATCTTCCACTTTTTTCTGGTAATCTACTGGGGGGATTCGCAAAGAAAATAAATTTGTTCTGCGCACTGAAAACTAACTTGATTTAAATTTGGATTTCGCACGAGATCCACTAAGCAAATCCACGACTCCAAGTGCTGTAAGCAAATCATGTCTTCAGCACACTTTCTTCTCTGAGGGAAGATTAAAGAAACTCACCGGTGGGCAATGGACATTTGGGGAATTCAACATCATGAAGTAAACGAGAGCAGTTTTCATGAAGAAGATCCGAAAGTCGATGCGTAAGAGCTATAAATTTGCCTGTTCTGCTGATCGTTTTTCAGGATAGGGACTATGACTAATTTTTAGTGTTCAACGCAACAAAATGTCTTCATCGGGATTGGACGAAAACCAATGCATATCCACAATTTGCAATGCATATGTCGGAAGGTACTTGAATACCCGTTGTATGAAAAGAACGTCAATCGTATGATTGAACGATATTCCCAGCCTACAATTTATGTTTAATAAATAGTATTTTCTTCACGGAATAATAATTAATTATTCATTGGAGAAATATCACAGCTTCCAACAGTATCTCCATATAATTATTAGTACCCCCATTTCTTATCCACAGTACTTCCCATGAACGAATCGGACTAGCCCGAGGATGATACATGAACCTTTTCAGATCCCCAAATCAATTCGAATGGGTTCAAGATGAATTTTAAAATGTTTAAAACATCATGTCACGAAAATTTCAAATGAAACCTTATAGGTTTCTAACAAATTTGCCTGCACAAGAGCTCCAAAAAATCGTCAACATGAGCGTGAATCTAACGGCGGCATGCCGGGCCAATCTCCATACCGGCAAACAGGTGATTCAAATCACACATATTTTTCTGATACCGAGTTTCTTGCTCTGAGATTCTTTTCGTGTCTACGGAAAGATGGTAATTCGATTAGTTGTTGGTAGGTACTTCCTGGTAAAATGATCCTCAACGTTGGTGGGAACACCCAGAATTATTTAAATGAAAATAAATTGTAAACAATTCATCATTCATATATTTACGTATATTTAGTCGGGAATACTTAAAAGAGCTACCAATGATTGGCGTAACACCAATAACGTATGAAGGAAAAATGCATAATCATATTAATTTGATTGCGTTTCCTTACGGGCTAAATGATGACCGTTTTCACTTTTGATCTGTAGTAATGACTAGATTTAGAAGTTCGAAGATACGGATTTCATTGATTCGTTTGGAATAATATATTATAGTTTTCATTTAGAAATACCTACTACAATTCCATGAATGAAGTTACCAAAAACTAGAAATGTATGATTGCACTGGTAGCATCAAATAGAATCCTGTGGCTTTCAGAGGCAGTCTACTACCTATAAGTACTTCTGTGGCGATGAAAATGTCCACGTACCATTAAGAAATGTCTTCTAGTTTCGATAACTGAAGTACCTAATTCATTGAGCGGGTGTGGTTGATGTTAGTGGGTGATAGTTAATATCTTAAGGACCTGTCGGTTTTCAACCAAAGCTCCCTTTTAGTTTGAATTGGTTCTCTTCATCGGATGCTGCTTGTAGTAAATCATCATTCCTCCTCATAGTCCACAATAAATCATCACAATTTCGCTGTTATCCACATCAGTCATTGGTAGATTCAAAGATGAGTTTCCAAACTGATTTGGTTCAATGAGAGACGGTTCAATGATAGATTGAAACGCGAATTGGCGGTACTGACACTTTCGGTGTAACAAAAATGATTAATGAGATCATTATTCAGAAGCGAATAATAATTCTTACTATTCTCCTTGAAAGGGGTCTATTTTAATCGGAATTATTTGCGTATGGGTTTTAGACGTAGTACAGTTGGAAGTTAGGTACCGCTGAACGGGGGTGTACCTTGAAATAGTGAGGCTTCAATAGAACGAAATAGTTTGAATTCGACCTCCGACTTTTAATAGGGAAGATTTTGAAGCAGCCGCATTCTCTTTCAACTAATGGGAGGTAACGCTAACGATTGAAGTCACACGCCTGTTAGAAGAAACAATTCGTATGAACAAACGACTGGATTTGGTTGGATTTCTACAACAAGGAGATTGATTTGTTAATTAAAATGTATACGTTGCAATAATAAATCTATAGAGGTACCTGTGACAAATATCATACCTCGATTTAGAATTAAACCTCCATATCTTCGTCCAACTTTCCATTAGAACCTGCATACTGGAGTATCTGATGAAACAAGTATCATCTGGAGCTGATCGGCATGTAGATTGAATACTTTGGGTTGAGTTATCAGTATCAATTCACAAGAATTTTCATGTAAAGAGAGCGCCAAATACCAGAGGGATATGTTTTGTACCAGATACTTGTTCGAGTAATTCAGAAATTCCTGATATTGACAGAAAAATACTTGGAATCTGTTCACAGAATTTCACATCAGCGACACTATTCCATCATTTCAGATTCACAACATTCCAGTCGACTCGCCAACTCGTTTAAGGGCAGCATCCCCATGCCGGGAGTTAACAAATAGCAATGCGGTTTAATTAAAACTTTTTTTCTTTCAGGCTCAGCTCCGCCAAACCAGCCAAAGCTTTATGTTTTGATTAGAGGCTTTTCAGAAAGACCTTTTGATCCGTATACTTCTAAACTATAAATGGGTAATGATGTGTTTCATTGCATCGGGACCTCACTAATTCAAAAGCCATTCTGAGTATACGCTGCTCACTCACAGCTGGTCCTTCTTCTTCTTATAAATTTTCTCACTCATAAATTATAAACCACTCGGGCTGTAACTTTCATCAGCGCACTTGTTAACGGATCATTCTTGAAGTACACATAATTATGCAAGTATCAAACTGAAATTCGGAGGAGAGAAGGGTTTTTTCTTGAAATGATGATTTTTCACGGATATACGAAAAAACGGTCGTAAAAAACTGAAATTGCAGTTCAGCTTACAACAGACTCACAGATTGTACCATAAAACGATCAGCAAAGGATGTATTTGGTCTTGTAATCCTTGGACGGGAACTACTCTAGACGTGGACAAAACAACTCAATAACCACCAAATCATAAAAGATTTTTCTGTTGTTATGGAATTTAATAATTTCTCATAATAAAGCACCCTTTTTTCTAAACCTATCACCAAAATCAACTTCATTGATTCATTTTTAGGAGAATGGAAATTGCGGGAGATCTACGAGTAGAAAAAGCCAAAATTGATCGAATAATATTTTCCATAATTTATCAGCAGTAGGTGCGCTAACGATTGATTTTTGTCGTAGTGTGTGACACTCACTTTACCGACGTTAATGGGTGTATGTGGCATTGGGTAGAAACACCGTTTCAGATCCAATTATATGTTTGAGAGCTCCTTGAGTCGGAGTTGAGATGAGGCCTGCGAGAATCTCACGTGCCTTGTCGGAAGCATAAACGTGACATCAGCTTTCACCAACAACATCAGGAAAGTGTTTACGGATTTTCGTCGAACGGAAATAATGTAGAGAACGAAACCAATAAATCAGGAAAACATTCAGGATACGGCACGCACTTGTTGCAACGCAGCTTATCGTACGTCCATATACCTACGATAAACGCTCAATTTATAATTCATTAATACGATATTTACGCACGAGGCATCGCGCATTTTTTCGTATCGTCACGGCATTCCTCGTCATTCCCACTCGATGTAAACACCAGTAAATGAGTGAGCATATTTTTTAATAATTGAACGGACGTGATGGTAAAAATGTGAATTATTTTCAATGGGCCAATGCAATGTGCAGCATAACTAACCTTCAGATGGCTTCTGTATAAGAATACGAAGGATGTTTTATGGATTGTTTTCCAATGGGAACAAATGTGCGTTTATTTTAATGTTTAACATTGTACAGGTATCAGGAAGAGATTTTCGTGAAGATTACACGGAAATTAACACTTGTGGGTAAAAAATAGGGAAGAAGAGAGTGACGACGTTAGCTGGTTTTCTCATCGCCTTCTTGTACTAGTAAGCACCGTACTCGGTATCCCGTTCTGAAAGTAGTCACACTGGATTTCCGAAAGATAGTTTAGAAATTTAAGATTTGAGCGGGAATAACCTCACATTACATGTACCTTGATGGAAGTGGCGGCCCTAGGTTTTAGTTTTTTTTTTACTTAGATTGAAGTTTTTTACTATGCTGGTAGAGATTACCAACGCCATAGTCCCATGTTCTAATACAGGAGATTCTTGATAGGGCATGATGAATTAACTGATTCCCTGATTCTAAGAAATTCGTACACTGAGGATGTGAATAAGGAATTCTGACGACCTCAATATTGCCATTAGCCTACAAATCTGATTGGATCCAGTTTCCTGATTATTCTCATAACAATTAGGAGGCCGTTATATATTTTATTCGCGGTAATCGTAGTTTCAACGACTAATGAGGTCGAGGAACTCAATAAACTGCGGACTTCCTAATAATAATTGCTTGATCCACGTGTGCTCCTGGAAACGAAAAGAAACTTGGGTGCTTTTAGTACCTCGAACTCTTCACTGAACTGAATCTTACTTCGAGATTGTCAGTAGGTATAAAGTAGTACCTATTCTGTGAACCAGAAGGAATTCCATCGCCTTACCCTTGTTAGCTGTGATTGGTTCAGTAGATTATGAACTAACAAACAAGAACTTTGCCTATTGAAAAAGTATTTTGTTCGAACAACTTGAAATGAATAGAAAATGAGAGAAATTCAGAATCCCCCGTTTCTGCTACCAAGTATTTCATGATTACGGCGAATTAAAAAAAGTGACGAGAAACCATGATAAATCCGTAACAATAAATACGATAAATGGCAACAAAACTCAATCTTGATTTCGGCTTGAGAAGAAATGTATAAAAAAACAAATACCTCCACTCACCCTCTACTTTTATCCTTTGAAGATTTCGTCAATTACTAGGAGTTATACAATTTCCATGATTCGAAACTTGAAAAAAAAACTCCCTAAATATTGAAATATACACGAATATTCTAGTGTAGGGTTTTATACGAGTCTTATGGGCGGAATTTAAATAATATATTGGTTGTCCAGTCACAATAGTTTCATTAACTCCAAACATTTTCTTCGAAACCACCTCACATTTTGTGTTGATTGACATTGCACACGTGTGGTAGGATGTTGTACGAACTATAGAGCAATTTACGGTAGGAAAGATTTATCACTTGCTAGCGTGTTTGTAACATTCTGAAATGGTTTAAAAGGAAGATTGCGGCATAATGAATGTGTTCAGATAAATGAAGTCAACAAATTTTATAGGGTTTTGAGCTTGTAAACAGTTATCGAACTGCTCAGAGAGCAAGCCATTTCTTCTCTTCTCGTTTAAAGGAGCGATTAATTCCATACCCATAATAATTTACGCAGACAGTTCAATCACAGCGCACCAGCGTTTTATCCAGGTGAAACCGTTTGAAGTTGGTGAAGGTTGTTTGTGCGCTTTACGATCTTTAGCTGGGCTAATGAAATCAGTGACGTCAAAGGAACGCAAAATGCATGAGGAGTATGTTATTCTCTTCCGTCCGTTTGACGAGCCTTTGGCTTCGTCACAATAACGCAATGACAGGTACACTAGATGACGGTGATACATCATAAATAGTAATGCCGTATATACTTACCGATAATCGAGGCAGAACCTGAAAAACTCTGCAAATTCTTGACACAACGGTTTATTATCTTCTTTGTACAGATCACCCCTCTGTCTAGATCACTGAATGATAGATTAATTATAATAATTAATTAATAATTAATAATTATTATCAAGTGTATTATTAATAATTATTGTTGGTTATTACCTAATAATTTTTATGAATTATCATTATTAATTAACTCGATATTTGAAAACCATGTGCTGTTTGAATCAGCTGGGCCAGTTTGAAAATGGACCTGACAGGCTACCTTACGATTTTCGATCTGGTCCAACTTTGAGCCGTCATTGTGAACGAACGGCAGGTCGTACAAAGCTGTGGATGGTCTTAAACATTTTTAAGAAATAAACTCTATCTAAATATGAAATAAAAAAACATACCGTTTGATGGGAATTTTTCGAGTTTTGAATTTTTGAAATTTTCATTGTAACACTAGAGGGCATGTGAGTCTCATAACCGTACGAAAGAAATGGAGGAATGAGGTACGGGGAAAAGTTTAGTTTTCCAACTTGATTACTGGTTGACCTAATATTATTTATATAAATAAATTATGAATAAAATGATTATATGAATGATCTATCATTTATAGCAATAACATAATGAAGAAGTAACTAACAACAAACAATCGAAATACAACACACTTTTATTTCCTTTGTCGATTTCAATATCGTTTTGAACCCCTTCCCCTTGACCTAGGGTTATGAAAAGTTTCGAGGACCATTGTGGGGTTGGTCGGAATCCGTAACAAAAATTTTGAGATTTTAGCTCAAAGCTAACTGGGAAAAGTGCCGCGGACGGCGTACGGCGGACGAACGGATTTTTTTTATTTTTTATTTTTTTATTTTTATTTTTTTTCGATTTTCTGAATCTACGTACTTATCTTGAAACGTAAACCAACAAATTTTGAGCTGGGATTAAAAAAAATTTTTCTTTGGGCGATTCCAATGGTTCATTATTGAAGATAATGAACCAAAAACAATACCATTTTACCTGAATTTTTGCGATTTATGAAATTTTGAAAATTTGTTTTTGAACCCCTTCCCCTTGACTGAAAGTTATGAAAAGTTTCAAGGATCATTCGTCGATTCCAATGGTTCATTATCGAAGATAATAAACCAAAATGCGTTTACCCGAAATCGTGCACCCTCAGCCTCTTGTATATGCAAGAACAACTGTTTCGTGTTGGTTTGTGTCCAATTCTTTGTAACAACTACTCAAGAATGACCCAAAACAGCTAAAATTTAGAAGACTATATGGATCAGTCCTTAGATCCCATTATATCTGCTCAATGTAGATAATACAACGCTTATTACGCTTTATCTCCACTTGTACGCAATCAATGTTTATGAGTGAAAATGTTTCAAATAATTTTCTGTGTATGTCACGGTGATCGGTACAATATTAGCATGTGTTCATGAGCAAAAGCAAAACCTTTGCACAGCCCACACCACTGATTCTATTCGACGGATATGTCGATTCACAGCTTCAACTTGATAATTTCTTTCGAGTAATAAGATGGGAGCACCTGCTTTCTGCTTTCGATGACAGAAGTATTGGATTTAGGTGTTTATTTGTCAAACTTAAAATCCCGATTAAACTTTGGTTTCTCGTGAATACCTAGTCAAATATCACAACTTTAATGGTTGAATAGCTGAGTAGTTAGGGATCCATTCATTCAAGGTGCATTGTGTGTGTAAATGCGGTTTCCTCCCTATTTTAAAGGCGATATTTGGCAATAACCAAACGTCGAATAACGCCGATTGACAAATTGATGTAAACACGGTTGTGGAATTTCTGACTGATATTTCTAGACGAGAGGCAGCTCATAAAGGATCCAATAGCAATCGGCCGCCGTCCTCCAACGTGATGTCCACCTGAGAGCTCGAGTCGGTGGATATCATTTGTATCTCCTTGTTTCATTTAGTAAACAGATTAGCTTGATGACGACTCCTATAGACTCACGTTGGAATTATTTATTTCGCATCATAACAACAGTTTCGAATCCAACTCCTGCGTTAGTCGTCACCAGCTGGTGTCGGGCAATAGTAGCCCTAGATGTTGTTTTCCAACACCTGAACTGCTTTCATTGAAACGTGGTTAAATGCGCACTCAATCACAATCTCAATCTCGAAACGTTTTCCAAAAACCCATCCGTTCGTTTATTTCAAAAATGTGTAAAGTGATTTCGATTCTGGTAGTTAATTTCTGTGTAGTTAATCTTTCCGTCTAGATTACTGTCCTGTACACAATATCCTTAAAATACGCGTCAAACATAGCGAGGAAGTACATGTTAGCCCACTGTAAGTCCTAGGTGTCATTAACTAAAAGCTGACTGTATACTTCAGCGAAATTTCCCTTCAAAATGTTGATGTGTGAATGAAATTGGAGTGCAGTTGTGTACTCGCCCACTCGTTCATGAATTTCTCACACAAGTTTTACGTCATTTACGTAGTACCAAGGATTTCCCATTGAAGAACAAGAAGAAGAAGAAGAAGAAGAAGAAAAACGTTTATTGAAATAATATACACACTTTGAAATACAAGAAAATTGTGTAAATAAACTGTACGGCATTGGAATCCGTCTGCCCATTGAAAATGTTCACATTAATATTCATCCTAAATTTACTATTGTCATTTTATGGAAATAAAAACAAGAAATTCAATATTACAAATTCAGATTTAGAGAGAAACCCTCCCCTCCCATTCGATCTTTTTGAGCTATAGTGTCTAGTACCTTCAAACTCCTTTAGTCAC
The DNA here is from genome assembly GCA_963920205.1 of Stenodema calcarata. Classification (NCBI taxonomy): domain Eukaryota; kingdom Metazoa; phylum Arthropoda; class Insecta; order Hemiptera; family Miridae; genus Stenodema; species Stenodema calcarata. The sequence continues at coordinate 29,662,438 of OY986048.1, read as the reverse complement.
CCCTTCTTGTTGAATTCAAGTTGTCAAGTCTACAGTCAGCATCGTTTTTACAGTTTTTATTCGGTAAATGAATTCTCCAAATTGTGGTTGACTTCAAAGTTTCATTATTGAATAGAAACAAATAGAAAACCAAAATAGAAACAAATTGGGATGATTTCCCATCACATTTACCCGTTATTCTACGCTGGATTTTCTCTCCAGTTCATTGCTCTGTTGAGCTCCGAAAAACCTTCAATGTATTGCGGATTTTCTTTAAGCAATTTTCTGGAAAAGAAAACAGATTTGCACGGAACAAAACTTCCAACTTCAAAATAATTGAGGAAGTTAGAGATTTAAAGGAATCACAATTTTAACAAGGTATTCAAAAGCCAAACGTTTCCTGTACTCCTGTTCCTGGAGTAATGCAAAAAGATTTTCACATGATTGTATAACAAATTGTCTTCTATTCAGTCCAGTCAGTTTATAAATATTCGAAAAAATACCCACAGTCCAGTATCTTTCAAATGACAGACAAATATCAAGTATAACCCAACTTTTCCATCTCATCCTGTTCTGATCACGAATGTGTACTTCAATAATTGTAATTATTATTACAAAACGTTTAACATCTATTTCGTTCACCCTTCAAAAGGTTCTTAATTGTTCAACTCATTCTGGAAAACTGATCCTGATGCAAATACCGTGCCAACAATATTTATCCTACTGAGCCCGTGGAAATCGCCACTTTCTAGATAATTCATTCGCCTACATCTTCGCCGGAACGGCCGCCAGTGGTCAATTGAAAGAATTACCAACTAATAGTTAGGTCAATTGAATCACAATGATGAGTTCCGCATTTTTTCATCCATCTTCGTAATAATGACTGTTATTCCACGTTATTGCAAACAATTGGTGAGAGAAGGAAGTGGATTGGCCTACGAAACATGCTGGGGAGCTATTCCTAACTGTACGACTGTTAACACTTGGGTATTTGTTCATTTCTTCCTCTTGATCTAACTATTTGCCCCCAATACTAACAATATTTGAGTTTGTAGAAAAGAAATCTCATTGTAGGTACATTGAATATAGGACACTCAGCTCTTTGTACGAGTACATACACCGGCAATCGAGGTCACTGTGTGCACCTAATTCATTGTTTAGATACGTTTTATCGGCAGGTGCCTTACCGTAGTGATATAAATTGAAGACGATGTTTGTCAAGCGGCGTCTATCATAGCGAAATTCTCCGCCAGATCCTAATTGTTTTCCTTGCATTAGAGGGCAGATAGGGAGAGATGATTCTGATTCATTGCAAATCTTAATTTTGCTCAATTTCCAGTGAGAGTGGCACGCTTTGGAAAAGATGTCGCCTCAATAGACGACACAACAGTGAAGGGAACAACCCTGAAATGGATGGCAACTGTAGAATCTTAACATTCAATATCTCCAGATGTAAATTTTTAAAGAAAAGTCCACATGAAAATGGTTGCTTGGAAAATGGTTTTTATGGCTAGAAAAAACTCCAATTGATTGGAAAATGCTATATACGCCATTGCATTTCCTGGGGTTTATATAAAAGTTGGTTTCAATGAGTTAATTATAAACGTTTATGTATGCAAATTTTGAATAGGAATTTTTAAATAAAAGATTTGTATAATTCCTCCATCATATAAAATTATTTCGGCTGTGTTTTCAATGACAGCTTATGGCAGGGCTTACAATTTTTTCTGTTTACTACCTACTAATTACAGTTTGACGCAACCGATTCCAATTTCCATGCAAAACTTGTAAGTTTTTTGGCACAGTTTGAAATATGATTTGTTCACTACTAAGTACAAACCGATTTTTCGCGAGAGTTGCATGTTTAAAGTTTCAAAATTCATTTTGAACCCCTACCTTTTGACCTAGGGTGATGAAACGTTACAAGGATCATCGTGGGTGTTGTCCGAACCCGGAAACCAAATTTCGTAGTCTTGGTTCAACGCTAACTGTGCAAAGTGCCACAGACGACGTACGGACGGATTTTTTTCTTAATTCGATTTTTGGAATCTACGTATCTTGAACGTAAACCAGCAAATTCTGAAGAGGGTAATTGTTTTTTCTTGGGCGATTCCAAAGGTAAATTATTATGGTATTATTGAGGTAGTCTCGAAGATAATAAATCAAAATCCGTCCGTCCGCCGTCTGCGGCACTTCTACAGTTAGCGTTGTGCTAAAATGACGAAATTTTATTTAAGGTTTCGAACCACACCCACGATGATCCTTGAAATTTTCATAACCGTAGCTCAAGGGGAAGGGGTTCAAAATTCAAAACGAATTTTGAAATTTCAGTTCAAGTTTGAACGTTTTTTTTTTTTTTTTTTCAATTGCCCGATAAGCTAGAGACTTGAAATTTTAAATATAAGTCAGGACTGGATGACACTCGGTTTCTTGCCTATAAAATTGTTTGAACAACACCTATTTGTTTAAACAAATTAAATTTGGATGATGAGCTAGAGTCTTGAAATTTTAATCATGGGTCCAAGATGGATGACAATGCAATATTCACTCGGTTTGTTGTCTGCGTCACTTTGCCCAGTTAGCATTGTGTTAAAACTACGAAATTTGGTACACAGGTTCGGACCACATCCACGATGATCCTTCAAACTTACCATAATTCTAGCTCAAAGGGAAGGGGTTCAACTCGAATTTGGAAATATTTAAAAATGCGTATCACGAAAAATTCAAATGGAACGGTATTTGTTCGGTAGTTTTTAGTTTACATTTAAAAAGTGCCCAATTTTTAAAATGTTTTAAGACCATCCGGAGGTTTGTACGACCACAATGAGTGGTCTAAGTTGGAGCAGATCGAAGGTGGTCAACATGAGGGTGAATCATGCGGCAGCCAGTCTGTTCAATGTTTGAACAGCACAGGGTTTTTAGGTATCGATTTCATTAATCTTCAATAATAATTTACACTACGTGATAATAATTATTAATAATTAATGATAATTCATAATAATAATTATTCTATCACTCAGTGATCTGGACAGAACGTTGATCTGCACAAAAAAGATAACAAACCGTTGTGTCAAGAATTTGCAGAGTTTTCTTTTTCTTGGGCGATAATTTATTATCAAAGATAATAAACCAAAAAAAAAAAAAATTCTAATGTAGACTCTCAAGTCTACGTAATGTCTTCAAAAAAGTAATGTCAGTAATCTTTATAGATGCTTTAAGTATACCTGCCGAGAGTTAGATGCGGAATACCTAACATATTTGTTGGACGAGAAGAATCATATTCTATACCTGCCAAATCCTCCCAAAATCTGGCTCCATCAGTACTGATTGGTTCAATTAACATCCATTAGATCTTCGTTCCAAGTTGAGCGGATGTTCTGGACTATGCATCGCCGAGACACGCATTTTAGTGGAATTGTCGAGCCGGTTTCTCCCCGATCTTTCGACGTTTTCATGTTTCGTGTAACACGTTACTCCCAAGGACAAGTGTCTCGCATTCCGAAAGAAGAACTCGAATTGAACATCTAGTGTGTTCATACGATCAGACGTGAATAGAATCATCCATTTAATTAAGTTTACCAACCGTACTAAGATCCCAATATGGGTAAATGACGGGTGTTAAGTAACGAAGTGTCTTTGTGATTTTTTCATGAAGGCCATCAACGCAGAATTGCAGGAGGAGAGGTATACGGTTACCTTGGTTTCAAAGTTAAACTAATTGACACCTTAGCGCCTTGAATACCCAGATGATTCTTGGAGATTTCAATTCCTATTACAATAGTTGATGCACCGAATTCCCAAAATTCAGGCCGGTGCGGCTATTATATTATGAATTAGATCTAAACCAAAATACATTGTTTATACTGCACGGACATCTAAAGTTTAAAGTACTGTTTGCATATCGAACAGTCTTAGACCATCCTCATTGTAACCCCAGAGGACATGTGAGTCTCATAACCGTACGAAAGAAATGGAGGAATGAGATACGGGAAAAAGTTTAGTTTCCCAACTTAATTACTGGTTGACCTAATATTATTTATATAAATAAATTATGAATAAAATGATTATATGAATGATCTATCATTTACAGCAATAACATAATGAAGAAGTAACTAACAACAAACAATCGATATACAACACACTTTTATTTCCTTTGTCGATATCAATATTGTTCATGATTGAAAATACTAAACCGAAAGGAGAATGAATGATGATAGCGTACTAAGTGTGCTTCCGCTTGAAATGATCTATCGGCAAGAAAAAGCTTCGTGTGATGTGAATTAGGCGGTTAACTTGAATTTGGTCATTTTAAAACAATCTACACAACTTTTGAAAACTGCTGAGCTAATTTTGCTGGCCGATGCGTTCGCCGTCAATCACTGTTTACCAATTGCAGCCCGTTATTTTACGACGCGGACTGTAAGTAGGTGACATACCAATTTGAGCCCCAATATTTCATGGGTATTTCATCAATTAATATCGAATATATTGCAGAAAGCCCAAAAATGCGTTAAATATTTCGTTAACCCTTCAGTCCTTTCACGATCAATGTACGAAATTTTAACAATACATTATAGCCACTCACAATCAATTTCCCTCTTTGTGCTGAAAACCAAGTTCTTACGTCATCGATCTCAATTAATAATCACCTACATACAATATCCGAATTCTCCGTTCCCGTGACATGGAAAGTATCTTAGAACAGGATACTAGATTCCAATAAAACTTCGATTGATTTGAGTCAACTGTTCCCTTCAGTAGAAATTCAGCTCAAACAGCGGTTTCTGAGTCACCCGCAATTATTCATTTCTGGGTCAAACTTTTGAAACTCAAATGGAGTGGACGGCGTCATAAATCGCGAAGAAAAAATAACATACGGTTCTGAAGATTGAAATTTATTTAAATGCACAGAAAAATAGTCTTCTACTACAGTTTCGGAGCTACGAGTTTTGAACATATTAGCACCTAGTTTGGATGCCTCAGAGCAGGAAGACGATTATGGAATGTTTCTAGGATGATCCTCGCTCGCCTCAAACGGAGCTCGCATGCCGAATTTAACAGAATGACGTATTTAAAAGCGATAGGATCGAACGAATAGCAATGTATGTGATATTTCCATGTCGAAAGCGCAATGACGTCGAGGGGCCGAAAAGAAAGTAAGTAGACAGCATAGAGGTAGAGTGAACTGATAATTCAGGTGTTATCACGTTAGTTTTATCAACTGAGGGACAGTTGCGTCAGTGTATCATGTCGGCTTTTCACGAAATCGACTTTCCTATTTGTAATGTTTTATTAACAACGGGGTCTGCCGATCCATCCATGATTGTGCTTCCTCATTCTGCTTCTATATTGATAAAATTGTAATTATTTCTGTCTGCTCATATAATTCTGTTCTAATTAGTTAGGAAAGGTGGGGCAAACTGGTCACTAAGAGAAGGTTGGTCTTCATAACAGGTGGTGTGTTATCAAACCTTCTGGCGACAGGTTGACTAGGAGCAAATTTGTCTGAAGTAAGGTAGGTACCTAGAGATATTATATCATCGACTAATGTGTTATTCAATGTGCTGCGCGATCATTCAACAAGATTCATTCTTATCAACAAGATAAGAAAGGCCTAATTCCATACATCCCCTTCACATCTTTAGAGCAATCCCTGCACCGCATTACGCTTAGACAAAGTACCTTCTACCATCACAAGCAAAGCCACTGGACAAAACTTATTCATCATCTTACCTACGCTTACGTTCAACAGTATATTACACGTCATTCGTTTTTATTTGCCCTCGACAATATAACTTTTATTTTAACAACATATGGCACAACTAATCACACCACTAATTATGGCAAAATGGCTCTTTTTTTTGGGAAATATGTCACACTTTATTGCAGTTATAAAAGGTTAAGGGGAAGCAGTTCTAATACCTTGAGTCGAAATAATAATTCAATTCGCAATGAGGTATTTATACGAGTACATCGTTATTACCGTTCATAAAAAGTGTAATCCCGTTGCATAATCGCATACCAATCAACACGTAGAAGAAAGAAAGAAACACGTATTGGAAAAAGTTACTCTTGGCATCCTGAGATGAGAGTTCAACGTAATCATGGGAAAAGAATATTAAAAAGAATACCAAAATTCACAAGCGTTGTAAGAATAGAGTCCATCCATACCACTTATTGCCAACTATGCCACTCTCCATAACCATCCATATATGACGTTGTTGCTGTCGTTTAAAGATCCCTGATTAATATTTTTCATACATTTAAAAAGAAAAAAAAAACATCAATTGAGACCTTGTCTGTATCTACGCTATTTATAACTAAGCTTTATCCTTGTATAGTACTGCCCTGTTAAGGTAAAATGCCTCAACTCAAAATTCAAAACATTGCAGAAATTCGACTCAAAGTTTTTCACTGAAACCTTTGATGTATGTTGACTGCAACTCATTATAAAAACCCCATTCGTTTGGTGAGATATCGAAACCAATTACAACCAATTCAACGGCGACAAAAAACTCGGAAATTAATCGATTTATAATCGATTAAATTCAGTTAAGACAAATTTTTCAAGGGGAATTTGGTCGTGAGGCAGTCACCTTAACGTAAACAACTCAATCAAACGGATGCTTTGTTAGAAAACCGCCCCAAATAATGTAAATGTTTGTAGAAAAAACGCCTCATCTCAATATTTTGCTGAGTTGAGGCGTTTTACCTTAACACTAGCGCTAAAATAAATAAGTATTGAGGCATTTTCATCCTAGAGTTGAGGCGTTTTACCCTAACATTGATTAATTTTCGTATGTTTATGGTCAGAATTTCACCCACTTCCGGTTCGAGTTTTGAAATTTGGACTTCACAATCGGAAAGGCCAGTTCCAAAATAGGGGGGGGTTCCGTAAAAAACCCCATTTTCGTAAACATTGGACTTGAGGCGTTTTTATTTAACAGAGTAGAGTAGCACCGTGAATAATTTATTATTCTTCAAGTCGAAGACTTAATCAAACCACGATATTATCATCAGTAGGTCCCTGTAAAATTTGTATGGGAGCGATAATGAGATGCGACTTCCAATGTCATGTTGTGCGAGCGGAAACGTGTAGAAGGCGCGCCGTTGTGCGAGGGGTGTCCGTTCGAATTTAGCGTTGAGGCGCACGGAGCTACGATCAAAGTTAAGAAGAAGAGGTATTACCTGGAAGGTAACACTCGATTCTACGAAATACGGCTTTGTTAAATGAAACGAACAGAACAGGAGGATGGCATCCACCTACCACACGTGAATCAATCACGACCAAAGCCTCTCGGAATCCCAAACAAGTTGCTGTAGTTTTAATAACGACGGAACGCCCGGAACGGTCGGATGGCGGTGTAAGGAAAGCGAGGGTAGAGCTGGATCCTTAGCAACCGGTAACAAGGGACAACCCCTTCTACCGAAAACCTTCACCCGGCCCATCAACCCATCCTTCAGCCAAACACCATCGAGACAATTTACCTAAAAGGAAAAGAGCAAGCATCTTCCACATTCGGGTGAGTCAAGGTTCCATAGATTGGCTTGATTTACCGCAAAACCTCCTCAAGAAGAGGATTTTTTTGTCTTCACTCGGTTTTGGAGGCGAAGTATCCGAGTCAGCAGAGGAAATTATCTTGTGGAAGCTGCGGCTGCTGGTCCTACCATCGAGGGGTTTTCCCCACGCCTCACCCACACCTAATTATAGCCGTCTTAGAAGGCAGTAAAAGTAAGAAAGAGGACGAAATAAAGAGGAAAAAGAAGAAAGATGGAGGAGGGGTGACAAAAGTCCGTGAAGAGAAATGGGAGCTAAAAGCATCCTGGGAACTGCTTCACCTGCCACTTCACTTGCAGCTCCTGGCTTTTTTCCTCAACTAGCAGCACTTTTTTCTCCGCTTTTTCCTGTTGTCCCTTATGTCGTTATTATAATTCCAGCTCAAGATTCAACTCACTTTCTCACTCGGGAAAACGTACGACTGATGCAAAGAGTGATGCAGAAATTTAGCAGTCAGGTACCAAATGATCTTTATTAGCACTGTCCCTAAATTTTGTTGGATATTGGATACATAAAAATTGATGGAGATATTTTCATACAACGTACAATTTAAACTTGAAATGAATTCCTTTCATCAGGCATATTCAACAAAGTTCACTATAGTTCTATATTGAAAAAGAAAATTTACCTATTGAAAATTATGATTAAAAAAATTCGTTAAAAGTAGCTCCCCGAGTGAAGTAGACATAACTGAGTAGAATAGCGAGTACATAACTAGTCAATGTTTACCAATCACGTGAAGAAATAATACTCTCGAACGTTTATGTGATACAACTAAGGAGACTGGTCATTGAATCCGAATAAGGAGTCTGCACAGAAAATACGAAATAAGTTCGTATTCGACCACATCAGATCCTAACCTCGCAAGTAGGTACGTAATTGAATTTGGTTAGCTGTTACAGGATAGTTAAAGAACTGAGATAAGTACTTAACAATTGTTATGTTGCGTTGCCAGAAAGGCACAATTTTGATGCTGACTCTGGCTACATTAAGAATGGTTTGATTGGCATCCAACGGTGGAGGTTTAGAATGACTACGTACTGCACGTATATCACAATTTCCATCTGCCTGTGCTAGAACCATGTTTCTGAAGGCTTCCAGAAATAGGTAAGAAAAATATTGAAATTTTGAGTACGTGAACTTGACTGAGTCGAACTTGGAGCAAGGTTCAGAACTGCCTCGAGACAAGATTGTTTTAACTACATAAAAACTCGGGGTCGCCACTTTAGATATTCGATCTAACGTGAAAAAATAAATTAACTTTCAAACATTTACGTCAAACGAATAAACTTGTATTTTAGTACAGCAGAAAATTATAAAGGTGTACGAGTTCAAGAAATAAGAGAAGGAATTTATACGTAAAATAAAAACAGATGGTTAAAAAAAACATGGTAAAGATGAAAGGGGTAGGCATGATTAGCCGGAAAAGGCGAGGCAGACACCAAAATCGTAGTGGTAGGTAACTCCGGAGCAGTCGGAAAAACCACGCTGTCAAAACTGAATCCGTGTGAGGCTCATTTGGCTTAAATAAGTGTTTCTATATAAATGGATTCAACCAAGTTCCCTCTAATTAATGAACGATTGTCCTCGATTTTATTTATCAAGGGTATATGAATTGGAGTATTCGTCATGTTGACATTTGCTCAGTTGTAGTACACATGTCTGCCCGTAAAAATGCTACAGGGGGAGAGGATACTTTTTGGAAAATGGTCAACCATTTTTTAGGGGATGGGTGATGTGCGTATAGCGCAGTGTGCCGTGCATAATGTATATACAAAGTGCACAATGAACTCATGCACTTTCCAACCCTAGCCAAAATACAAATGAATAAAATGTAGTGAGACGTGTGAGTGACAAACAGAATAAATTACGTAAATTTCACCCATTACTATCACAGTAGGAATGAAACAGTGGAAAATTATTGAGTTAATAATGGTTCGAAAAAAAAGTTGTACTTTACCGCTATCAGATGGAGAAACAGCCAGCCAATTACCTGAAACAAATTGAACATATTCGTCAGGAGAAGGTGTCATTACATTGGGATACGCTGGGAAGGTCACATGAAAATGTTTAAACCCGTTTTATTATTACAATCACTTGTTTTCGATTATGAGTTTCCAGTGAAAAGTCCCTACTTTAATGGAGTGTTGGAGAGTACGGTGTCGAAAATGGGCGCGTATACCAGAATAGACAATACCAGGACAAGGAAAACAAGAGTATTTGAAAAAGTCGTCTATTTACACTGAAACCATCGTCAGTCACAAAACAACACTGACGACGGTTTAATCACCGAACCCGGTCTAACAGTGTACTCATATTTCAGTGGAAATAGAAGATTTTTCTATTAAATACTATTGTTTTCCTTGTCATGGATTTCCACGATTTCATCGTGAGTGATTTAGTTCACACAATACCAGGAACTGTTTTTGATTGGGGTTCGTGATGGTACTTCGAATCTGAACGTTCAATGACGCTATAATGAGCGATCAATATAACCAATATAACTACTTTCTGGCGGACCGTAATTCGTCGACATTTTATAATGAAGCGTAACGAACTTGCGTCAGATATCAAAGGAATTCTATACAGCATTGAGACCGTCGGTTTCATCACAAAAGAGATGAATTTTCCATAAAGCTAGAAATTCAGCCTGTGTATTGCGTGCACGTTGGGAAGATCTCATGGAAATCAAAAGACAGCCGTTTAAGGGTGATTGATTAACCGACAGACGCACATAATATATGACAACAACGTAGAAGATGATTAATAGCTACCGTTATACAATAGGAAAATGAGATAGAAACAATCTCTCACAACATAGCCGACGTAAAAACAATTTCACTGAGTTGTTGCTATATCAGGAGAAACAAAATATGAAGAGATAAAATAACATGAGGTGCCTAAATATAAACCGACAATGTGGAATGCCCGGGTATTCAGAAAAACAAGAGTATTTGAAAAAATCGTCTATTTCCACTGAAATATGAGTACACTGTTAGACCGGTTTCGGCCATTAAAGCAGTGGAAATGGACGATTTTTTCAAATACTCTTGTTTTTCTTAACATGGGTTTCCACGATTTCGTCGCGAGTGATTTAGTTCGTCCCAGGTATTCATTTTTTCGTAGCAACAGTTCACGAAATCTACCAAAGGATGGTGAATTTTCAGTATAGGGATGTGCACTGCATAAGTCACACAACTGAATATTAGTAAAAGAAGATAAGAAATTTACTTTCACAAGAACATGACATTCATTCGCATATTTCTAGTTCAGCAACACTCTAATTCGGAAGCTCAAACAAACCAGCCGCGGTCAGCACCCAATCGATCATTAAACTCAACATGTTATTATTTCACTAGCAACTTGTATTGTAATTTCCTATTATTTCTCGAGATGGTCTATAAAACAAACTGAAATTAATTATACATAAGGAGTTTTTTGTTTGTTGGCTAATGACACCCAAATGGTTTACTTATTCCTGCAATTCCAGATCATTAATTCGTTCATCACATTCTTCACGTTTCTTATTCAACTTTCTGCAGCACTGACAAATAGTCCACGCACATAGAGTTTTCGAAGTTAAATTTCGAACTGTCCAAATCATAATATGATGATTTTCGAGGTCAAACTAAGCCTCTTTGTTCCAAATATGAAATGCAAAAATCTCAATTTGACTCCCTTATACGCATTTTAGTAAAGTTAATTAAAGTTAATAATTTCGATTGCAATTGAGGGCTACTGGGGTAAAGTAAACTGTAAAGGATTTGATATTCGAAGAATAATTTGTTCAAAAGTAATTTTGCACAGAACAGGCAGAAGGCCCTTCAAAATAAAAGTAGGGTTAGGGACAAAATAATTATTTGTTACGACTACCCTTAATATTATTTCGATTGAGATGGAATCCATATGAGACCATTCAGAACACAACCAGCATAGTTCCTCAAAATGTGATCAAAATAGATGAAATAGTTTCGGAATTATATATAATTCCGAATCTTGCAAGAAGTCGAAAAATATATTAAGATAATAAAATGTGTGGTCCAAAACTGGATTTCCACTCGCGTACTGCATTTCACAGCTTCCTGAAAAGATTTGTTCGTTTGGTTGCGTTTGGTTGCTTGTGGAGCCGTTTCCTGTAGTCGAATTCGTGTCCCATATATATATTATGAAGTAGGAAACTGCGTTTTTCAAGAAAAACTCTTATTCAAATGCTCCAACTCACTTGAATTGTGATGATTTAAATGAACTGCATATGGGGTTCATCTGTTGACCAACCAGCGCCTGTTCTCATATCAATGTTACGGCTTACAAAAACCATAGTTTCAAATAGTTATGGGCAAACATCCACCGCTCGAGAAACAACCCTGAGTATCGACATTGTCAAAGAGTGATCAATACAGAAAATGTATCAATATAATACAACGATTAACCGTTGTGGAAGGATTTGTCGCATTTTTGTAAACCTTAATTGTCTGTACCTACTTACATCTCAAAAATAACTACAATTCCATCCACATAAAATAAAGGTTGATTAGAGGTTTGGACGAAAACCATTAAACATATCAATATTTCTAGAGATAAAGTACGAAATAAGTTAAACAATTTCATCGATTGAACAATTTCACTATTGATGGAGAGTATTCATTAATAAACGATTTCACTAAGCCACTTATTAATTACATCAACCTGCCCACGGCTGGTTATCTAGAGGTCTGTAGAAATCGGAACAACGCCCAACCATCTTCCGTTAGGGCGTTTAGGAGAGGCCATCCTTAACCAAACCTAATGGGAAATTTACGTGGGCCTTGAAAACTTTTTCCAGTGTAAATTCTAACTAAAAGGTTGTTTAGTGGGAAAAAGAAAGTGAAAAATAAATCACATTGGAGTCCCAGCGTGAAAAATTATAGCTCTGGGTAAAACTTCCAACGTTGTTCCGATACAACTAGCCATTGTAAGAAATGATAGTAAGAAGGTATTAAAACATTCGCGATGGAGTCTATTAATTTTGGTTGATCAAATGTAATTGGCATAATATAACCGTCTTTATCTCCCTCCGAGTTGGTGAGATCTTTCGCTTTAGAATGTTCTGAGAGAATCAATTGGAGATTTAGTGCTCCAATCGAAGTACGAGTATTCATCACAATTCTGACTAGCAGTCACCGAAATTGTACCCAACTTACTCCAATGACGCGATGTTTCCTTTAGGGTGGCGGACGAGTTCAAATAGACTGAAGGACATTGTCAGTCCATTTCTTTTATAAATGAAACTCCATATTCGTCCAATGACTCCTGAACTGAATGGAGGAAGGAAGCTCTTCATTCAGTGAGTTGTGGCGTGCAAACAGTTGTACTTGGATTGGTATGGAGGTAGAGGTCGAAGGGTGATCTACTCAGTTTTGAGAAATCCAACCGAGATGAAACGTTCCCTTAAGACGTCGAGAGAGCAAAAAATCGAGAAAGATGAACGCAGTGGTTCGGAAAAGCTATTGAACGGGTGATTGAGGGGCGTAATGATGAGGAACTAAAATGCCCTTCTCTCGCCAACTTAATTTGAGCCAATCTGCGATAAAATATAAGAGTCTAATCGGGAGCCACACTTTTCGGAAGCATATCAGGGTCATTTTCGGATTACGAACAAATTCAAATCCAGCACAATCAAGAATTCCGTTGGGTCCACGAAATACTATTTTAAACGGCCACTGAGTACAACCAACTCCTGGGCACATTTATGCGACATTCTCTAAACTGAACTCAACTTGAGGAGAATAAGTTACCGTTTGAATTTGATGGTATTCGCATGGAGCAATCTGAACATCCATTTACAAGATACCCTCAAAATATCAGCTCGCTTTGGGCACTTTTACGGTCCGTTATGGGCGTTTCAATGATTTGACTTTTGCGCAAGCTCAAACGAAAGTTATGGTTCAATTTTGCCCGGAACTCATATGAAACAGTCATGGTGCAGACCCGAGTTTACTCTCCTGAATTCGAATCATTTCGACATTTTTTTCGGGTTGGTATATGAATTTGAAGGATTTCACACTTGCGCCTTCGTATAAAAATAAAGTTAATCTTGAGATTAGACGACGCGTATGTTCGTTTCGACCAGTTTTTCGGGTAGTTATGAGCATTTAAAGGATTTCACGATTGAGATCCACAGAAGAAAGTTACTATGGAAATTGAATGAAATTAATATGGTTTCATCTGGACACAACACTTGCAGTTCATTTAGAGCATTTTTTTCGGTTGGTGGCAAGCGCTTCAACGGATACTCAACTACCTGTAAAAGGTGGAATTTAGATGGTAGTTTGGATGGTCAATAATGAAAAGAAAATGTGATTTTTTTCTACTAAAAATAATGAATTTTGTCTCAAAAGTTGTTAATTGAACACTCAAGGCTTCAGCAGCGTTTGAGGCTTAGCGTGACATCTTACAATTCGAGCAATATGCTCTGATGCTTTTAATTATAGGAAGTGGGGGACTGTGAAACGCACGAGCCATCTACTAGGGATGGGTATCGGAGCAAAATTTATCAATATTTAGTATATCAATATAGTTTTTGCCTTTATATCGATATGCCGATATATCGGCTTCCAAAATATCGATATATCGATAAATGACAAATATGTCCTAAAAACCGTAGTTCATGAGACATTGACCCAAAAATCATTGACATTTATATAAATAGCTCGGTATGGAAAAAAAGGCGTATGGAATATTTATGATACATTTTAGTTGTTGGGTTAATGTAGATACCTATTAAAAAATATATATAAAAGAAGAAAGTTGTGATTTATTGACAAATAGGCAAAGGATTATACATTATACTAGAATTAAGTTTTTTAAACAAGTGACATTGTAAGATACATTGTCAATAGTTGAATATTGATAGAAAATATAGATAACTAAATAAATTTGAAATTAAATTGCAAGAATTATAAAAAAATCACGATTTTATTATTTTTTGAATTTAATTCACAGAAGTCAATCGAGGAAAAGCAGCTTATTGGCCATCTCCGCTTCCTTTGGACCCTGAGAATAAAGCCGGCCAACAAACCTTCTTTTTCGTTTTGCCAATCTCCAATTGTGAGCAGGTGTGTGTGTGTTTTTTTCTTTTTTTTCACATTAAATGTGACAAATTTTGCCTTCTACAATATTGTCACAGCATGCAGTGCGACCATGGAAGAGGTGAAACATTATCATTAAAACACAGTCCTTCTTCTTCCATAGTTAAGTATAGTATAACTATCCATTTTCAATCCTTGAGTCTTTTACGACGATATAGTTATTGTTGGTAACATGAACATTCAGTCATGGAGTGAGGTTTTTATTTTTTCTGAGCAGGTTATTGGTAATGTAATATTATTATGAATTGAAGAATTTCTGGTGACAAAGCTTTAAAAAAAAACCGATGTATCGTAGGAAAAATATCGATATCCAATATATCGGACTCGTTCAATATCAATAAAAAAAATTGATATTTTGAGGGAAAATATCGATAAATTCGATATTCGATATCCTGGCCACCGGTGAAGACAATAGTGAAACCGTTACCAAATTAAACCGATCAACCCCTACAATAGTAAGGCGGAGTGTACAAACGAGTATCTAACTAAATTAGATCATACAAGTAGACTACACCAGTCGGAAACTTCAGGCCTACTGACTTTTCACAATGATAAAGTCATCAGCATTCTGACGGAATATTATTACCTACTTATTAGTTTTGTGTTAACTAGATCGTTGAAAGGAGAGCAATTGCAACTCATTAAATACATCTGATCAACCTCATTGTGACATGAAGTTTGTACTTGCTGTACGTTGATCTTTACACGGATATCACTACCAATATTTAGAAACGGCGAATAGATGGTTACCCGACAATGAAAGGACTGGTGTTCCAGTCCCTCTAATGATTATAATGGCTCGACTTCCAAGTCTGACCCCCCCCCCATTCCACCACTCAAAGTTAATCGAGAGGCTCCAGGAACAAGAGTTGACACAAACTTCCCTTCGCAGACCTGGCTGACTTTCAGAGTGAACTCAATGATTTCCTACGTACAATTAGACAGTAGTTATGCAACGCGTTCGTATTACAAATTTGAGAGAACTGAATTGAGGGTGCTTCCTCTCGAGTAGCTAACTTCGCTTGGGTGAATCAGTTGGAATCAACCTTCTCTCATGGTCGAAATATTGGAGGCCCACTGGAAATGCGTATTCAACATTATTGAACTTGAGGAGGGTCAACACTTTTTAAACAACTTGTGACACGAGAAAACACTGCGTTTTTTCCATGAAAACCCGCAGAAAAATACAGACGAACGTAGAAAGCTGACTTGGAGCACCTAGCGACCAACACTCAGAAGTTGTTCTCGGGCCGGTTTTGAAACTGACTTTCTCAAGCATTTCTTACCCAGAAAGAAGCCAATTTTAAAGCTAATAAGTATATCGATCGATGTGCTTTGATGTGCCAAGAAAGAAGCCGATTTTGAAGCTAATAACTATATATGTACTTTGTACCTATCTACAAATTCCCGCAAAAATAAACATTTTTCACATTTTTGCTTTTAAAAAACTGAATCCATTGACCTCATATATTGACCTCATAACACAAACTCACGAGCTTGAATTTGGGCCAATATGGTCTGGAATGCATTTGGTCGATGTTTTACTCGCGATTCAACGACCTACGAGTAGATTCATTCCATAAGTTGTACGATTAAGGTTGAAAAAAATCAATTGATTAATAACTTTGTGAAACCTATTTCTTCTAACATCTGGTTCAAATTACCTCGAGAAATGACAGTGAAGAGGATTAGTCGAGCCCTCACTGGCAACGAGTGTTTGGTTTGTAGACTCCACTCGAAAATACAATTGTCGAGTGGGTGAGGGAGGGGGGATGATTCGGGAATAACTATCGATGTTTATTGCTTCCCCCTACCCCTATTTAGGTTAACGGTCATCATCGTTATTGCGCTGATTCACCGTTGTATTCCTCTTTCACCCAAAAACAGGATACCAGAAATTCAGCAGTTCATCGAGATCAACACTTTGTTCATGATTTATTCAAAGAAACGAAAACAGTTCTTAATAACCCAATTTCCCAACTGAAAATAGAACAAAATGGTCCAGCATTTGGTTTCGGCATCTTTTGCATGTTGTCCAACAACAGTTGCTAGTTTCTCTCGGAAATTCGGTCTTAAACCCAAACTATTCTGAGAGCCGCTCTCAAAATAAAGCAATCTGACCTAATGAGATAACTGGTTGACAATGACGTCATCAGTCGGCGATAGTTACGGTCAAATACTATCTGTTCCGAGCGTAACTTTCCGTTTACATTGATCTTAGCAAACACATAAGTCACATCACATTTTCGTAAATATTACGAATGTGATCAGAAAGATAGCAAGCCGGTCTTACAGTGACGTCTCTGAAACAATTCATAGGAGTACTTAATAAAATATGAAGTAATAATGATGGAAAGTTGGAATTTAGAGAAAAGATATGTTCCAATTTCCAAGATATATTCCGAGAGTTGATAACTATCTAATTAATTCTCTGCTGGTAATAGGTCCACTAATGAGTTGTTAACGGATTCAATAGTAGTAACGTACCAAAACCTAAAGAGAAATTGATGTTTACTCTGATTTTTTTTTTTTTTTTCAAATCAATATCAAAAATAGTCTCATATCCACTTGATTCTGCGACGCACGTAGCCATTTAAAAATCGCTGTTCAGTGGTTTTGTCACGAATGACTTCATTCTATGTTTCCCAACAGTAAACCTCTGTTTTCTATAGTAAACTGTACAGCTCCAAGCAAAAGGAGAGATATCAGAGACACCCAACTCGTGCGAATTCAGTTGGATCATGTTCTTTTGAGAAATTTCCCTAACTACGAAAGCATTAATAATAGCAAAAGCAGTCAGTAAACTTCAGAATGAATCCAAGTATATTTTAACTGGGGCTGCTTTCGACCTTCAAAACTTGGCTGGGCGCGAACAGGGATCCCATCAACAGTAGCCATTGAAATAAATACAGGTACGATGGAAGCAAGAATGCTATACAAACATCGTAAGCATCCATTATTGATAAATGAAAGAGTCATATTCAAGCTCACTGGCTTCCATTCAGAGTAAAGAACTCGTAGCACGCGAATATCGACCCACAGACGATTCAGCCAGTCGGAGAACGAGCTAATTGAATGTTTAATAATATATATGATACATTCCATCACCAGATTTCGTCCGCATCGCTTCGGTTTACCATCACACAAAGCAAAAACATGGAAAGGGGTACATTTTTTCGCGAGGTAGGAACATACTTCCTAGGTGATCGGCAATATCCACACCAATTTCGGAGAAGGAAACCGTCTGAACTATCAGTCCCACAGGCTCGGGCCTAACTCCATTCATTTCCCATACTCAATCTCAAGGGTGGTGGAAAAGTATTGTAATCACCCTAAAAGGACGTTTCAGACAGATGTGCTCGTATTTATTTGTGTTGCATTTATGAATGTGTTGGGGCCTTAGCGGATGTTGCAAGTTTTGTGATTTTGAACACAACATGAGGTTTGAAACGTTCCTAACGCCATATGTCGTAAACGTGGACCAAACAGGTACAATTTTTGTAGAAATTCAAATAGATTTTGATGGTAGACATTTTTTAAACCACCCGGAGCGTCTACGACCAGCCGTCCGTTGTGGGAAGGTAGAACCGAGGAAAAGACGTCAACGCGATCATGATTCAAACAGTGGAACTTCAGGTCAGTTTTCATGCTGGGTAACACCTGATTCAAAGACGTGATTTTATCTTGTTCTGAGATACTTTTTTGTGTCGACGGAAAGGGGTTTAATTTCGGATATTTTTTGTTGACTGACACTAAAACCTATGAATTATGTAAATGTAAATAGATTTTTAGTATGGCATTCAGTTGGGAAAATTTGGTGATACCACCATTAGTAATACAACCATTAGACCATTAATGAGCTAGTTACCAACTACCCCCTCCCCCCTCGCTCAAACAGGACCAACGCTTCTTTAACGAACGAACAATCTAATTACGTATAACAACGGGACTCACAAGGATATTTGTATCTATCCTGTCGATTCCTAAGAAGAATCGGCTCAACCGCCGACAGTTCCATAATCATCGTTTGAACTGAAACGACGTTGTGTGAGACCCGGTTAGATTGTGCTCCTTCAAAACTAATATTTCAAAGGTTCAAACTGTTTTAGAGGATTTCGCATGAGCTTCACTGGTTTTTCCAGCTATATCGGGGGAGAGCCAAAGTGCAACACGATGACCCAAATTTCGGTTCGTTTTTAGTTATTTCATTGGTTTAATCATCTTAAATTATGTTTAAATGGAATTGGCTGCAGACAGATAGACGACAGACACTACACAAAATGATTCCCCAGACGTCTGAAATGCAAGTGAATAACTCCAGAAGTGAGGGCATACTTTGTTCGGTTCTTGCAACACTACGGAAAATTCCCCGTCACCATTAAAAACAAAAATTAAAATAAGTAAAACTATATGAACGTGGTAAGACGAGGAACGAGGAAACATTGAGATCAGTGTGAACGTCTCACTGGACTGGCGGATCGCTCATACGAAGTAAGTAAAACTGAATAGTGTGGTGAGACGTGGGACTGACAGCGACATGAACGGAGAGGGCGAGCTCGAGTGATAGAGCTGTGGTCTGAGGAAGTGGCTAAGCTTGCTATGCTTTTGAGCCAAGTGTTCGAGCAGGACGTTGTCATGACAACAGGACGCGGATCGATTGGTGAGACAACGCCAACCTTCCGCCTTATCGTCTCTCGAACTGGGCCCGAGATGTCCTCCAGCTATCTACCGTCACCTCTCACCTACTTTCAGGGCCGGCGTCAACTACTTACAATGTTCAGTCTGCGCGCTATGCGCGCACTGCTATTTGTGATCCGGGGTGAGGTAATTGGTCGTGGATGGTCGGCAGGGAGGGGGGATATCCAGTCATCGCAATATTTTATTAATATTTGTTCGACTCCAAAAAAAGAATCCCACCGGTTCCAGGAAGACAGGCCTATTACAGGCCTCACTGCGACCGTATGAAGTGTTTGTTCAAAATGTTCGTATTCTCCTTAATGTTAGTTTCCCACACTATTCATAGTTTTCGATCCGTTTCATTATCCTTTTTAGACCACTTAGAATTGTTTTGTACGAGGGGTAGATAAAGATGGACATCGCAATGGGAGACGCCACAGGCGAGAAACGGTCAGAATCAGATCATACAACTTTGCTTCCTCACTACCGAACTTAGGAAGGTTCTCATCCCCCCAAAAAACACTCCGTGTAAAAATCACCCCGCCTCGCAAATATCATTCTACAGAGGCCGGAAAAAGTTATGATATCCACTTTCCCCGCCCGCCCTTTTCCTCATTAAGGAGCTAAGTATAATGAAAAGCTTAACCACTTCACAAGCACCGTACCCCTTTCGAAATCTCCCCTTGGCGCTATTGCGAGACGTTTTTATTACTTCCACAAGCAACTAATACTTGATGGTGGTTAACGTTTTATACAAGTATTAGTTGCTTGTGGAAGTAATAAAAACGTCTCGCAATAGCGCCAAGGGGAGATTTCGAAAGGGGTACGGTGCTTGTGAAGTGGTTAAGCTTTTCATTATACTTAGCTCCTTAATGAGGAAAAGGGCGGGCGGGGAAAGTGGATATCATAACTTTTTCCGGCCTCGGAAGAATGATATTTGCGAGGCGGGGTGATTTTTACACGGAGTGTTTTTTGGGGGGATATCACATCTTTTTGTTGTTGAAGTGGGTCATTTTATAAAGAAGGTCTATGCAAAATTTCAAGTCGATTGGTCCGGTTACCCAGGCTGTTGACTCGTCAAAGTTGCCAAAATTAGCCTAAATGTCAGTTTTTTGTTTCTAAAAGTTTTTGGGTTGAGATAATGGGTTAAACCTTTCAAAAGGCACTGTCTGATGTTGAAACGAAGCTCCGTGCAAAATTTCAAGTCAATCGGCGAAGATGGAGAGGCTGTAGCCTTGACCGACTGAAAAAAGTAGAAAAACATGGTAATTGGTTTTTGAAGTTATATAACTCGGCTCCCTTTAGACCTAGCGACTTGAAACTTTCAGGGCATTCTATTATCCACACCAAAAAGATCCAAACCAAATTTCAAGTTGATCGGTCTACTAGGAGCCGAGATATGGCCAAAATTAGCCTTAATTACCCTAAATTTCAGTTTTTTTGTCCCTAATTTTTTTTTTGGGTTGAGATAATTGCTTATTTCGTTCAAATGGCACTGAGCCATGCTATAAAGAAGATATGTAAAAATAATTCAAGTCGATTGGTCCTTTTACCCAGGCTGTAGACTCGTCAAAGTGGACAGAATTTTCCGAAGGTTTCTGTTTTTTTGTTTCTAAAACTTTTTTGGGTTGAGATAATGGGTTAAATCTTATATAAGGCTCTGTCTCAAGGTTAAATGAAGCTCTGTGCAAAATTTCAAGTCAATCGGTCAACGTGGAGAGGCTCCAGCCTTGCCTGTCTGCACAAGGAGAAGAAGGAGAAGAAGGAGAAGAACAATCTAAGGCCGAAAAACCGGGTTTTTGAAGGTATGTAGCTCGGCTCCCTTTAGACCTATCGATTTGAAACTTTCAGAGCTTTCTAATATACACTCAAAGAAGACCCACACTAATTTTCAAGTTGATCGGTCAAATAGGAGCCGAGATATGGATACCTCGAAAACGCGTTTCGTGACGTCCGGTAAACATACACTCGGCATCGTTCGTTCTCTCAACTTCTTTGCTTGGCGGGGCGGAACGCTACCGCGTTCCTAGATATTGCAAGGGGTCGGAAGAAAATGTTTCTGTCCAAAATTGTTCGTTGGTATTTTACATCTTCCTGAACAAATTTGGATCTGTCTGTCCATGAGTAGCCAAATCTTTG
Source organism: Stenodema calcarata (assembly GCA_963920205.1). Taxonomy (NCBI): domain Eukaryota; kingdom Metazoa; phylum Arthropoda; class Insecta; order Hemiptera; family Miridae; genus Stenodema; species Stenodema calcarata. The sequence goes on along the minus strand of OY986048.1, from coordinate 29,640,958 downwards.
TCGCATACATTACTAAAAAGACATTGGAATAGTTTCAAGCGATTATGTGAATTAGGCTCTTGATATGAACTTCATCGCAATATAGTCATCCCTAAACATGAAATCCTGTAAACAGTTGAAGGTTGCGTAATAAATACAGATCCGTTTGTGTTCAAATTAGGATTCGAATCAAACTAGTGTCTCTTACGAATCCCATTGGGCGTGGAAAATTCTGTAAAAAGTTATCTACTTTGACTCTAATTTCGGGCGTACAATTCATAAGTACCTAATCTAAATTCTCTTTTCTTCACTCTCAAAACACATTCAGCCCGATTATTCATTGGATTCTAAGTGTTCCAAGGATATTGGGTGCAGAACAGTGGTCAAGACAGCAGCGGGATGCATACACAGACGAGAAAGTTTCTTGGTCAATTTCAGTGATTCAATATTGTCAGTAATTCGGTATGCGCGGTCGGACTAAGGGTGATGATGAAACTATAACGGTAAAGCTGTTTATTCTAATTGAAATAGATTTTGGATCAGAAAATCGTTTAAAGACAAAATGAGGGCTCGAGGAAAAATCGTCAACATGCATGCCAAAATCGTCAACATGCAGCCGCAGAAACGAAGTATCAACCGCTCAATGAACGAGCACATTGAACGATTCCACTGGGCAACGACCTAGTGTCTCTATTGGAACTTCGTGGGAGACCCTCGTTGTTTCAAGGTAAACAACGCTAAGTAATGGTAAATGTTATTTCGATCTGCACGTTTCAGTGTATCTGACATATGCGAGTCAGTAAGGTTACTGTTTCAGTTAGTAGGTGATTAATACACTAATATAAATATAAAATATCTATCCATGTATTCTCATTATATGGTTACCATGCAAAGTATATCTATTAGAATATATATACCTATATATATTGCTAATATGCTTATGAGTCATATTATATTCATGATGCTTATATATTATATGCATTATCTAAGGTGCGTTATCTGTATTATACCCTTTATACCTATATTGTATATATAAATATAATATACTCGGTGCCTCGCCCTGGACCCCTAAAAAAGTTCGTCTCAACCGTGAGGGTTTCATTCGATCAGCAATCTGCAGTATGTGCACCAAAGCGAATCGCAAAAAAAGCTAGTTAACGAATGTAACCAGTAAATAGGTAATTAAAGAATTGATGGATTTGTTATTTATTTATTCAGAGGCTATTTCAGGCAGAGGAAGGGTTTTTGGATGAAAAAAAAATCCATTGTAGGTGAACTAACTAACATAGTTATTCGTATTACTGATCGATGTTCCTCGCAAACGTAATTTGTTCCTATTCTTTTGAAAATATTGTTGCAATTTCTATGGCGCATAATTATAGGACACATTTGGGGTTGCACATTGTGGAATTGCACATTTCACTGCTCATTTTCCAGTCTGACCTTCGGTTGGTAGTCTAGCCGGTTCAGAATCATGCAAAGCCATAAAATCTCACTCGATGAATTGGTGATGAGATAGTGTTCAAAACAGCCGATATGATGAATTGCAATATGTGATATAGTTTATGACATAAACTATCATAATAATATTTGAGGTTTTCTTCTTTGATAAAATTACATCCGAGACAATGAATGATGCTACGTTGTTGAGAATTAAGTCATTCTAGATGCCTACACCCATGTACTGAGAGACGGGGAAATCTACATTAATAAGATTCTGTCTGTCTGTACAAATATTAGTCACAAACTTTAAAAACCAAAATGTCGCTATTCCTGCTACGGCATTATTTCAATTTTTCTCTGTCGATCTGCACTTATACTTGTTCACTCCGAGTTACATGAAACTCGTGAAATTCGTTGTATAAATGCAAACTGAGGGATTATTGAAGGGTCGGTGTTGGAAAAGTCCAAACGTAGAATTAACTCATCTAGATGGTCAGATTAGAATAAAAACTGGCGAATGCTACATTTCAACGACTACATCGAGAAGTAACGTCAATTCTAGAAGAAGGGCATATGTTACAAATTTAAAACATTATAGAAGGACAAAACAAAGAAAGGGATTTTCGTAAATGTCGGCTTCTCTCCACTATCTCTTCACTGTTGACTGTAAAGGCAATGCACTTTTCTGCCATCTAGCAAGTGTGAGGAGAACTAAAATATAACCTAGGTACTTATTTCATTTTGTCAAATCATAACCAGATTTATCCAATCTTTTCGAAATACTTGCGATATAACTCAAAACTAATCCAAATGTCCTTATTTTTCTGGTAACAATTGAACTCTACATGATTCCCACCATTCTAAACAATAAATCCGGTCACGCAGCATGGCTATAAGAGCGAAATTTTCAAGAAATAACTGGTTTTTATCTAAAATGCCTCCATTTTAGGTGCTGTTTTTTTTTTCTGAGTAACACCTCACTTTATGAATTTTTGAACGCTGAGCACGATGGTGAAGTCAGAATTGCGATATTAACAACCAAGTTTCTTCATCTTCAAAGTGCTCCAGTTTGAAAACGGAATAAGATATCGCAATTATGATTCCACAATCGTGTCCAGCGTAAAAAAAACCCTTTATAATGAGGTGACACATGTCAGACTGTTTCATTTTGGAATTTATGAATTTATAGGTAACCCCCCCCCCCCCCAACTCACTGAAACCCCCCGTTAGAGTGGCCCGATTCTGCCCATCTACGAACTTAGCCTTTCAATTGCCAGGACGGATTTTTGGTACAAATTATCGTCTGGAATTACACATACATAAATAGGTATGTATAATATATCGTCGCCTTATAATGATAACCTCTCATCTCCGCTTGGGCCCCAGAAAGGGTCTCCATACTGCCTTCCACATCCATACTACCTAACTTCATAGCTGTGGCCGGGGTTTCCGTAGGAAGCATTCATATGATATGACGGTGACTTCTTGGAGATAATAATGATAATTTTTTGACGCTAGAATGTGAAAAACAAGTTGGAGAAGCCAAATATTAAGAAATTCAAAGTTCTGAGAAATTGGGAGTTGGGAGGTTGTCATTCTGAGGTCTATGCAGAGATGAGAGGTTTTCATTATAAGGCGACGATATATTGAGATAAAAACTTGAAATTTTCACAAAAAATCCGTCCTGGCAATCGAAAGGCTAAGTATATTTGATTTTTGGTGTCTTTGGCAGTGAATTCAGGATGGTCTGGAACGGATTTCGGTATAAAAATGTTTCGAAGCTTTGAGTTTCAAAAATTTTAGACCGAGAACAATAGCTTCCTTTTCTTCGAAAATTCGCTAACATAACTGAACGTTTGTTTCCCAATGTCCTTTATACGTATGTATATACATTGGGAAACAAACGTTCAGTTATTTTAGCGAATATACATATTTCATCACGGTAGGGAGCGTAAACGTGCTTCATCTCGTTACCATTTCCGACATTCAATGTTGACGGATTCACAGACTCTCAATCAATTCAACCTCATGAGTTTTTAATAACTACGTAAATTGGCAACTCTCCGCGGTAGTGTTTTCTCGATGAGGCCGAGCAGATTTGTTGACGGCTCGTTCGGGATATCTAGGCCGCCGCGTCAAGTCCTCGACCCCGTTCGAGTGCAGTCCCTCACCCTCACCTTCCAACAGACTTCTCAAAGCTCCAGTAATTGGCAACTAATTACGTTTGTAGTCCGAAATCTGTTTTCTAACGAATGGTATGCCGAGGGAATTGAAAAAGATATCATCTTCATCTATAAACTGCCGCCGACGGCCTTGAAAGTTACGCTAGTGAATTCGTCGGACGAAGGTATTCAAAGGAGATGTCAGACGCACGGCAATACCGCGTTGTTTGTTCATTTCAAGGATTCCTTGAAATCATTTACGAATGTTTGTATCACATGGATTTAGGATTTTGTCACTTAAAATTTTGGAGGTACAAATATTTTCCACCGCTTTGAACCAAATTTCATGCATCTGAAAAAATCCCCTAGGCACCACCAAACATTGTTGACTGGGTGATTAGTTGAAGATTGGAATGAACAAGGGACATGATGAGCAAAATCCCTCGATTTTGTTTCATTTTTAATATAATATATTATGTACATGCATATTTCCATGTGTAGATCTTATTGCAGGTAGATACACCTGTCTGATTGCGTTAAGCGTACTGTACCCATTACAGTGATAATATGGGATGAGATCATCTATTACTGATTTGCAATCTGAATCCGAATTGAATGAGGGGGAGGTGCACTAGAGGAGGATGAAAACTGCACCGCGGAAAGTTCAATTACTTCAATCTTAAGCCCAAGTCATTAGGGATCGGTCAAGACTATTAATAAAAGCACTTTGCCGTGACCAAGGCGGGAGGTGACAGGTGAAGAGGCCGTGACTGCCTGAGCGGTGGCGACCGTGGAATGGAAGAACAGCTGTTCAAAAGAGACAGTGTTGCCATGGGTCGCTGAGTCTGCGAAAAGGTATGTAAGCGTCACCAAGGGAACGAGACGCCGATCGATTCCTTGCCCTCGCTGATCAAATTATACTCCGCATACCTACAACAATCACCTCATCATTCCTCCCTCCCCGAACCACTCCATCACCGCCTCACCATTTGACACTATTTGCATAACATTAACCCTTTCGGTTCACTTATTCAATAGGATGTTTCGTTATTAAATTATAACATCGACTTATTCATCACCCCAAAATGAATTTTCTCCACATTAATGACGTCAGAAAAGGAAAGTTCCACATGTTTATAACTAGGATGACCACCGGTTAAACCTCTAAATCTCAGACATAGTATCTCCCAAAGTATTTGCCAAGTTTCATTAAAATCGAGCATTCTAGGAATGACTAGAATTGGGCCAAACTTAACCTCTCCTCAGCTCTTCTTATTATATTGCATGAAGTATTTCAATTAAAGTAATTTCATTGCAGCTCATTTAGTATCTTCACTATTGTATATTTTTCTTAACTATAGGTTTTGTCGTGCTCCCTGAATCGGATAAGATCAGTTTTTAGATGCACTGAACTTGCTTGATACAAGGTAATCAAGGGGCGAGTTCAGTGAAAAAGAGTGCTGGAATAGTCGAGTACAGGATTTTACCTACTTGTAATTCAATCCTGACCTTCATCTTGTGAACCCAACATGAACAAAGCAATATTTTTGGCTAGACCACTCACGATGAAGGGATAGCTAAAGGCCTTCAATAGGCAACCAATACACGCTTGAACATATCCGTTATAATATCCGTGAACAGTGGTTGCCCAGCTGATCTTCTCCAATATTCTGTCAACAGCTTACGATGGAATTACGACTAAAAGGGCAGGGGTGGACTAAAAAAAAATAATTTTCCAATGCAATGCAAAATATACAATATGGGAATGTAAAAACATTTCAAGCTGATTCTTCAAATTCACCTTTATTGTCAGTAATGAACCATTGGAATTTACCAAAAATAATAAATGATAACTGCCCTCGAAATTGGTTAGAGACCGAAGAGGGTGATTTATGCATTAACCAATAAACCGTCGGGACGGTTTATTTGTCGTTTACATTTGTCCGGCGTTTTTCTAGTCCTTCAGACCCTTCTTGGTATTTTTTGGACATTTTTCCGGAAATATTTCGGCCCGTCAGAATTCTAAAAAATCCCCAGTCATGCAGCATGACTATTATAGTAAGAGCAGCATGACTATTATAGTAATGATCTTATAATAAGAGCGAATTTTCGAAGAAATATGTAATTGGTTTTATGTAAAACGTCTTCACGTCTTCACAGAACATGATGTCCATGAATAACATCTCAAGTAACAACCACGTTTCTTTATCTTCAAAGTGCTCCAGTTTGAAAGCGGAATAAGATATCGCAATTCTGACTTCCCCATCTTATTCAGCGTGTAAAAACCTTAAAAATGAGGTGTCACTTGACAGCCCGTTTCATTTTTGGAATTTATGGGTGCCCTCCCCCCCCCCCCCAACTTTCCCCAAACCCCCCTCATCTTTTGGACATTTCAACGCTGAACACGATGGTGAAGTCAGAATTGCGATATCGCATTCCGTCATCAGATTAAAGCAGACTTACCATGAAGAATATATAAAGTAACAACCACGTTTCTTCATCTCCAAAGTGCTCCAGTTTGAGAACGGGATGAGATATCGCAATTCTAACTTCACCATCGTGTTCAGCGTAAAAACCTTTAAAATGAGGTGTCACTTGTCTGACTGTTTTATTTTGGGTATTTATGGGTAGTTTTCACCCCTAAAACTCCCCAATACACCCCCCATATATATACATATATATTTTGGTGTCTTTTGGCAGTGGATTCAGGATGGTCTGAAACGGATTTTGGTATGAAAATTTTTCGATAGTTCGAGTTTTAAAAATGTTGCACCGAGAACAATAGCTACATTTTCTTCAAAAATTCAAAAATGATGACAGGTGGTAATTAACGGAAGCTGGTAGCATGATGAAGAGGAAAGGCTCGTGGCTTCATGTGGTGTCTGTAGTAGCCTTCTCGCACCCGGACGTGGTAATCGACCAAGAAGTTGACAGAAACCTGATAAAGTTCTGCGCGTTATGCTCAAATCGTATCTCTGCTTAGCTCCTTCGGTTTTCGAGCTGCTAGTTGGCATCCCAGGGATCACGAATCTGTAATCGGAAATTATGATCCACGTCTGCGTCCTTATCCCACGTGTGTCTACCAAGCACTGATAACAACTTTTAACTTCATTCATTCATTCATTCGAACGCAGTGGTGTGTGAACCGCTCTCGAAATGATGACCGTCACATGAATAACCATTGTTTCGATATCTATTTATTCCACATGAAATTATGACAAATCAGCCCTCAGACCTGAACAAACAATGGAATTTTCTCTGATCCTTTGAAAAACTCACACCTGTAGACACAACACACCCAGTACCAGTTATTTGGGTTTCATTCAGATGAGACGGCTGATCGCCATCCGGAAATCCTCTCTAAAGACCTCACGGCATTTCATAACGGTACTTGAGTCCACCGAGAGGAGTCAGACCAACGCAAGTAACAGTTCAGGAGTAACTTAATCAATCATCAACGTAAACAACATAATGTGTATCCGTATGATGAAATTTAGCAGTTCATATATTATTTCATCATACGGATTAATGCACACATGATTAGCACACATTTGCAAGTGAGATCTCCCGTGTAATGCCGGCAACCCTAACATTCTATTACTATAATAATAACTAATTTACCCTCCCTACTCCTCTTCAGAAATCACAGGCCATAGCCGACAGCAATTCGACGGGGTTCAGTAATCGTGAATGCGATAATAGGGTGGAACCGTCCATTAGCGTTCAGTACTGACTTCTCATGTAGGTACAACAGAATTTTTAATGTTGATGTTAATAGTAGTAGTAATAGATCTTTTTTGAATTTTTAGAACAAAATTGAAGAACAGCTGTACATCCATCCCTATCCCATCTATATGAGTTGAGCTCCAATGAGCAGGCGGTGTTTGTAATTTTCATTAAGCACATATTTAGCATTCTCATCATTTAGATTGGAATATCCCCAAACTGTCCCTTCGCCCCACGCCAAGATTTCAGTCCGAACACGCTCAAACCCAGGAAGGGAATAGCTATCCAAATGAAGAGGGAAACCAAGAAATAAAAGATAGCTTCATTCAACAAAAAAGTTAGTTCGGAGGGTCGAAGGACCCAGAACCCAAGGAAATGCTTTAAGAGGTAAATGAATCCAAAGGGAAGAGATGGCTCAATACCTTCCCCAAGGGATGACAATGTGATGAGCCCTCCGCTATTATGTAGTAACCTTTAATAAACCACTCACAATGCCCTTGTCCCTTAAGATTACCCTTGGAATAAATTAAACTCTCCAAGGAACAAGATTGAACATGCTTCCTCCCTTTTCCTCTCTTGCCCACTGCTTCCTACTTTTTTTTCAACTCATTCAGTCGTTTCCTCTAGAATGATTGACTGGTCATTTTCGTAAATTAAGATGTGTTCCCCGGTGCTTTTCTCAATTTAGCAATCTCTCTCATAATTTATAAAATCATTTATATCGCGCAATTATATGGAGATCTTCTATCCAGTAAATTTATTAGAAATTATTAGTTTTAACGCATCAACTGAATCGATGAGTTCGGGTATCAGGCAAGAAAGCGCTCGCTAAACGTTGGTAGCCATGTGCCTAAATTTATTTTTTTATTTTATTTTATTAATTGGCCTCACAATTTACATCGTATTTAGCCATGATTAATACTAATTCGTACATTTAGATGTGAATTTTTTTACAGTACGCTTTGAGTTCTTGATAAATTTGACAATAGACTTAAAAGTTCTTTTATTGCACATTAGACACTGACTTCTCGTAGGGAACTTCACGTCATGTAAGATGAGATCCTCCTACAATTTCTCTCGTAGGTTCTTGAAGCTGGGACAGTTGAGAATTATGTGATTGGTGTCTCCCTTCTCCGTTGTACTGCAATGTATGCAGTTCGTGCTGTCCACTATTCGGATCTTGTGCAGGAGGGTTGGTGGTGATCAAACCTCAGTCTGGAAATAAGTTTCACAAACTTCCAGTCAAAGTCGCCATTGCAGAACCATGTCAGTCTTGGAATAGTTTGCTGTATAGAAAGGTAAAATTCTCCTTTTTCATGGATGGTCTTCTCATATTCTTCAGTCCGTTGTCCATTCATTTATTTTTCTTTTTTTTTTTTTTAATCCTCCGTTGTGTAAAAATAGTACGGAATTCCGTTTATGGAGCCATTGCTGCCGCTCGATCCGCCTCATCATTCGACTCAATGTTAACATGTGCCCAAACCAGTGCCACCTCGACTCCCTGATCCACCAAAACATTTATCCCATTCACAATCTCTATCGTTAAGCGATCTCGGCGTCTTTCACGGTTGTGCAAAATTTTCAGTGAGGATTGACTATCGGAGAATATTGCCACAGAGGATTACATGAAGAGACCTAGTATATTCTATGGCTACTTTTATAGCTGTTCTCTCTGCTGTGAAAATAGAGGACGCTGCAGGTAGCTTGTACATGAATTTTCTTTTAGTTTGGGGGTCGTAAAACGCCGCTCCTGTTCCTGCTGCCTGAATCATCTCAACTTCGATAGTTGTCTGTGTTTTCAAACCGGCCAAAACTCGCTTGATGTAAGGCTATGACTTTTCATTGTTGTGGGAGCAGCGTTACGAAAAATCAGAAACATCACAATCCCTAGGTACCAGGGTTGCATGATTTAAATCAAATTGATTTAAATCATGATTTAAATCACGATTTAAATCAGTCAATAAAAATCGTGATTTAAATCTACCGTTGAAAAGGCGGGGGAAAAAAGTGAATTTTCTCTAGAAACGAGAAATTGTTCGGGATCGGCAGAAGGACTTCAGTTATTAATCACCTCTAATACACAGCACGTCGATGCCATAGACTGGTGGAAGGCACAGTTGGAGATCTCACCAGCAAACGCCGCAATCGTTCAAGCACTTGAGCAGCTTTTTGGTGCTATGGGCTCTTCAGCTGCGGTGGAAAGAGTGTTTTCCACTTTTAAAGTTGTCCAGAGCGATTTAAGAAATCGTTTAGGGAATGAAAAGGCAGCGAATTTGGTGTTTATTTATAAAATTTTGAATTGTAAATAATGTAGAGTATCTTCATCACCTGTTATATTTCAAAATTTAATAAATTTCGTTTTTTTGAAAGCGTGATTATTTCTTGATTCTGCTCCTTCACCTATCTCGTTGCTCCGTTTATCAGTAAATTATTCCTTATAAATTTCCATATTTCTAAGATGCTTCTTATGCCATCTCCCCTCAATGAACAACATTGCTTACTTTAATGTTACAATAAGTAAAACTTTTGCAAAAAAATGAATACCTATGTTGTATTTAAATTTAAAAAAATCCGATTTAAATAAAAAAAATCCGATTTAAATAAAAAAAATCCAATTAATTTGATTTTTTTAAAAATCGTGATTTTTTTCTACCCTGCTAGGTACAAATGTAAATAGTGCGATTAAGTTTCTGTATAATTTTGAGCGCACAAGGGCACAAAACGTACAGCAAACAATGGAGAAATTACAAACCTGGGATTTGTGGATTATGTCACCATTGATAAAGCTAAACCGGCTTCATGGGATTGGAGGGATGTCGGCAAGATGCAGGGAAAGTGCCAATGAAAGGCTATGGGAGTTGTCCATATCGGCAAAAATGCACAGATGGCCCATGTTCTATATCAAATACACTTGAAACACTCATGTTTTGAAAACTAGCCGCTATCCAGTTGGTATACACGTAGTGCCATTTAAAGTTCAGAATAATTGAAGCAGTAAGCACCTCCGCATAAGCACGAACGCGTAGTTGGCTACACATCAGGATATGTCCGTTTAGTACCTACCTACTGGTAACTCCTGGGTAACCATTTGGCAGGACAATCCATATGTAACGACCGTTTCAAACAATGAATGTGATCTGTAACATGTTCAAAAAGTGTGGGTAGGTCCGAATTTGCAAGATCTTTGGCACAACTATGAGTTCGGAGTGTGTTGATCTGAAGCTCGCTCGACCTCTATCGATTGGGCCCACTGTACTCGTGTCATTCTGTCACTATATATCTCTTGAAGACTATTTTCAGCCGAGCGCAAAGGAGGTGGAGCAGGTAGTTGTCAAGTGATGGGACTTTTGCTGTTTGTCCCCCGCAGGTGACAAGGAGGTTGAAACACACTGCCCAACCTTTCATAGGAGTCTTCGGGAAAATTGCGAATCCAAATGACCCATCGATCTCAAACACAACTTGATTAAAGGTTTGCAAATACAGTTTTTAACAAAACAGCGCAATACTTCGTATTAAAGTGGAAATAAAACTCGATTTTCACAATCCCTCAGCCCAGTGACATTTGAAATCACGGTGCCGTGTGCAAAGGCACTATGTGCAATATTCGACATTTTCGCCTTTCCGTTGATATGAAAAGTATCTCAGGAAAGAAACTCGATATCACAAAATCATGACAACATTGTGATGTTTGAATCGGCTGGTCCCCAGTATTTACATTAGACCGGAGATGTAGGTACCTTTTCATTCACGCTCATGTTGACGACTTTTATCGTCCACAACCTATAAACCGTTGTTGTGAACGAATGACGAATTTCAAGCTCCATGTGGTCTTAAACAATGCTGCGAATAAATTCTTCGTGAATAATTCATTAGATTAGTAACTTTATTGATTCAGATTGGAGTATAAAGAGTACGGAATCCCATGTTGCTCTTCGATCCATTCACCTTTTGAGTGTAAAATGTTACATCACGCCTTCCACCATGTCACGTCACAATTACTTCAATTGTAATAGACTCATTCAGGAGGAGGTAGTCCCGCAGTGCAACACACCCGCCTCGGGATACGGTGCTTCCACGATTTCCTTGTAATCTCAACTGCCCACATCATAACAATTTTATAGCTCCGGCACGCGTCGTCAATGGCCTTTTCTCATTCGAGTAAAACGTCACAGAGGAGCAACAAAAAGAACAACGTTAGTCCAGGAAGAGAAGTAGGTACTTATCAACTAGATGAGTGGGGCAAACCTGTTTTTCTACTACGTCTCTCGTTTCCTCTACGTCACGAAACTCGTTATTCAGATTGAATGAAATTACACAGGAGAAGGAACGAGCGAAGGGGCGTATCATAAAGGCGCCTTACGTGTCTAGTAACCTTGAGATTGCGTAATTTATTATTTGCTTCAAATAAGTTCTAGTTAAATGGATTTTAAGACGGAGTTCTTGGAATTCTTAGCTGCATTTTCGTTTATCTATATTTTATGGAAGCTGAGCTTCTATGGTTTGCTTCTAGGCTGGTGACGCTGAGCCAAATAGGGATCTGGCAGTCGAAAGCCTCAAGTATTGGTCTGAAAACATGCGATTGCCAAATTTTGGTTAGTTGCCTATAGGGATACCAAACATTGCCGAGGCTTCCTATGTAATGGAGGTTTTATTGGCTTCCGCACAAACATGAATTTCGTGGCGACATGAATACGGGCTTAGTGTGCACATAGATATAGGGGAGACCGGGGCTACAAGTTCACGGGGTAAGAAGTCCCAGTAGTGAAAACTGGATAAATGGGGGGTGTAGGGGAAGGTTGATTGACTGAATGTGACCATGACAGTTTATAGGTGAGTTTCCTCGAGTTAGCACGCACTCTGTTGTTCTTCCTTGCCGTTGCTACATTTTTAATTTTTGTGAGCTTAAAAAATACTATTTACTCATTCTTCTCGCATCCCTTACTTTTTTAGCGATGGTTCTAAATTATTGGGAGTAATTTTACCCAAGAGAGCATTTATTCAATGTTCATTTTTCCTCCAAAGAAATCTTCCGGCCATCAACCTAGGTTTTCAAGACACTAAAAACGCCAACATGGCGAAATGGGGCAACAAGTCTCACAGCTCTGGGGCAGGTTGTCCCAATGTCTAAATTGTGACATCTAGCCTGGATTCAAATATTTCATACTTAGTTATTTTTGTTTTATTTACAATGCAAATAGTAACGATACATGGCACTGACAGTTCTGAAAGACCAATAGAATTTGGAGTAATTCAGGGTGGTACTTTAGCGTCAATTTTCTTCTTGATTTTTATTAACCAGCTTGGGAGTCTAGATCTCCACGGCACCTCGTATCTATTCGCTAATGACACCGCCATTTTATGTGAAGGGGATACGTGGGAAGAAGTATTTGCTATTGCTAATAATGATATTAATCGTACTTTCAAGTGGCTGTGCAATAACACTTTGAGCCTAAATGTACAAAAAACCAAGTACCTAGTTTTTAGTAAATCCCAAACGAAAAAATCTATTGTGAATTCAATAATACTCCATGTTTGCGGTGCTGAGGGAGCCTATAACGATGACCCGTGCGTCTGCTCCTGTCCTGCTCTGGAGCGTGTAAGCTCCACAAAGTATCTCGGAGTAGTGATTGATGAGGACCTTAAATGGGGCACATCTTTTATTCCCTTCCGTTTATAATTCGCCACCTGCCCATAGCATTGAGGACACCTTCAGACTTTGCACGATCAGCATACAAGAAGAAAATTTTCTCATGGCTAATTTCCGAAGGCCAGGATAATTGCCAACAATTTCTTAGTAGCATATATACGTAGATGAAGTTTTTTTTTTCTGTCTCTCTCTCTCTTTTTACTCCAACCACATAGATTTGTAATCATCTTTCGACGTCAACTCCCCCTTACCGCACAGGGTTTTCCCTATGGCTAGGGGTACATTCCATTTATTATCTTTATTATTGTAAGTATTATTATTATAGGTACTTTCAATCATGTAATTATACTACCATTGATGTATATATAATTCTGTCTATCGGAAAAAAAAAAGAATTTGATTTGCATAAGTAATTATTTCCATAGACAAGTTTTCAATTTCTTAGGAGATTACAGAGGATTTTAGCAAATTTGGTAGCTTAGCAAATATGACGTCATAATACGATTGAATCAATTTGAGGGAAAAATTTAGATTTCAGTCTCATAGTTTACCCTTTCAATCGTAACGTATTCCCAGAATCTGCGTTCAGTCCATCCATTGTCACCGATCGTTCTGACCAGCATGACTTTCAAGATCCTACAAACCTCGCTAGTATGGCTGAAATCGATACTAGAAACTTTTGCATTCCACCAGAGGTAGACTTATAAGCGTTACTCTTAATGACTAAGTTTGTAATATTATACATTCTGTTTCTATTGAAATTGTTCACGTTTTTCGTTTCTATTTTATTCAATTTTTCTAACTTTATATAGAGATAATGAATATTATACAGGGTGTCTAGTGTAACTTTTCCGCAAACTCAGAGTTTCGTCGATTACCTATATTTTTTCTGTGAGAGATATCGCGGTTTTTACTTTATACATAGTTAAGTAGACTTCACACCAATCTAAAAATACTACTGAAATATTTTTATACATCCATTATTAGGAACTGCACGAGATTGAAAAATATTTCACTCATGGGACTTCTAACCCCGAGCTGGGACAGTTGTCTCAGTAAATGGGGTAAGTTGTCCCATAGAACAATTCGTCTCAAGTTTTTAATATGAAGTGGGAAAACAGGCAGCAGCAACAAACCTATTGAAAAAGGCTATATAGAGAAATATTTTTCAATCTCGTGCAGTATAAAAATATTAAATATACTCACTATAATATAATAAATATTAAATATATTAAATAAATACTCAAATTTTGAGTAGTGTTTTTAGATTGGTGTGAAGTCTACTTAACTATGTATAAAGTAAAAACTGCGATATCTCTTACAGAAAAAATATAATCGACGAAACAAAGAACGAAAAAGTGACAACCAGCCCCGGTCTCCCATACACATGACATTGTTCTCTCTCTCCCCGCCCACAAGAGGGAAGACAATTCTACGTACCTATAAGGCGTGTTTTCCAATCCTCCGAACTACTATACAATGTAATTAGGTATTGGAAATGTGAGAAATCAGAAGCTACCTTTTCTTCATGGCCACAGTAAAATTACATAACATCACATCTTCTGATTCACTCCACTGGAAGTTGAAGTGGGGAATCCTAAATTAAATTGTCCAGTTACCCACTTGATAGTAATAGCATGTGTAATTTCCAGAGGTGAACTTGTATAAAACACGGAGCAAATATCAATTTATTTCTTGCACGAATGATTTATAAAACTACGCTTGGTGGAATCAAAAATATGGATGGATATTGATGCCTCCCGTACGGAGGGAAGGATGAGGGTAAAGCGAGGAAGTAAAAAAGAAAAATAACGCAAGAAATGACGTGACGAAAGAATAGCTAGCGGCGGCGAGAGGGGAATGGAGGGAAGGATGGAGGAGATGCTACGTAGTTAAAAAGCAATGTTCGGCTTATCGAGATTCATACATCATTTACCTCGAGAGCCCCATCCAATGGTTTTTAAATGACAGGGGACGTGCCAACCGCGCCATTTGGTACCTTTAGCATTTACCTTTCGTACACGGTTTCTTCATGAAAAACGAAGAGAGAGACAAAATTGTCATCCCGTTGCTACCTACGCCAGGCCCGCTGCAACTTAGGGTTTATTTTGTATTGATGACTGCATGATACGGGTGTCACAAATGGCTAGAAAGCAGCAATTCTAATTGTCATTTCTAATCAAAAGTGTTAGTTAGGTACTAATGTTGATTTTTAACTCGATATCAGACAATTCAATGACAACCTGAAATACTCTGCAAAAATGTCTACAACGGATTATTATCTTCTGTATAGATCACTGTTCTGTATACAATACCTTGTGAGTTTAAGTATTGTTTGAATAGGTGACTGGATAGTCATCACCGAAATAATGAGTGGGGGGGGGGGTGCGGTAAGTAGCTCAGTGATAGTTTATAACTCGATTACACAAAACCATGTGTTGTTTGAATAAGCTAATCCCTAGTATGAATATTGGCCTGCAGATGTTTGATTCACGCTCATATTGACGATTTCTCGTCGGCTCTACCTTTGTGCGCTCATTGTGCACGAACCAAGATCTATTCAAATGTGAACGGAAAACTATTTTTATTTCAACTTTTCGAGATATGACGTTCTGAACATTTCAAAATTCACGTATTCTACATATCTTAAAAACCCATTTTGAGAGGGGCGGGGTTCCTCGGTCGAGCTTAGTCCTCGGTAGTTAATTAATTAACATTAATAACAAATTAATTAACATTAATAGTTAGTATTAATTCACTTAATAGGTACCAACTATACCTAACGTACCTAAATGTTGTTACCGCCTAGAACTATTTTATTTTATTTAACAATTGAGTATTGTTTAGTTACTGTTTCAATGATTTTAATTAATACTGCTAAAACGATTTCTATCAATTCGGTCTTTATCTATGTCCAACCATTACATGTATGTGGCCAGTCATCTTTTGTTGGCTTAGCTGTCAATTCTTCCGTCGTCCTCCCAACTCATTTCTCTCTTTGTATTCAACGTCATGTCTGAAAATTGATTTATATTTGGCTGAATGGTAAGGACCCCCCCCTGGGAACCTCCTGGTTAGGCGATTGTTCTCATCATCCTAATTCTAGAAGAATTACTCCACAAAAATAACAGGTTTTGGAGACTCCATACAGGATGTCAGCTGTTAGAGAACAAAGGAGTCAACGAACAAATATATTGAAACCACTTATCTACTTTTTAGAATAATTTCGCATTGTGACCCTGTATATGGTAATACGAGTAATAAAAGTGTTTGGAAGATTAGTTGAGTTTGAGTTCCCCACACGACCAAAAAAGGCGATACTTCGAAAATAATTTTTATACTGTGAAAAAAGGAAGTTGGAGAGCAGTTGCAGGAGGGTGGCAGAGGATCGCTTGAGTGCCGTGCACGCGGCCAGTAGAGCAGGGACAGCAGGGTCGGTCCACCATTGTTACTCAGGGCAACGGAATAACAAAGAGGGGTGAACTAACCCCCTATAGAGCTCATCTCAACATCCAACATCAGCGATAGTATTCTTGTACTAGTTCATTGCTACCAAACGATCGTAATCCCTACAGGAGTTTTGTGGTACTAATCGCACAATATCAAGTTTTGCACAGGTCGTTTCGTTTCCAGTAAATAGATGGTACACAGCTCAAAAAAAAAAAAATAAAATAAATAAATAAAAAAAAAATAAAAACTTGCTTGTATTGAAGAATATGTATGTAGCATAAATAGCATTATTAACTGATGATCATCTTATACGTGTCCTGCTTCAAATCATTGTTGGATAATCAAACAGACTATTAGCCAATGAATAAATTCAAATTGACTTGATTCCAGTTCCAAACGACTCCCCCTCACCCCTCCAGCCATGATTAATTTACTAAATCCCTCTTGATAGCTACTAATGTAATACTGGGTTGCCTTGTAACAGAGGAAAAATCAACACATTTTATCTGAATCACCATTTAAGCGTAATGCTAGAATGATTTACGTCACTTCATTAGTACAGCCACAAAATTCCACTACTACAAGCCTGTAATACACACAACTTCGTATGTACTCAGGTATTGTCATACCGCCTAGTGAGTATACTATTTATATCAGAGCACACCGTAAGAACTATAACTTAATCCCCAGTATGTTGTAGAAACTTTCGTTTGAGTGAGTTGGCAGCGTAGAAATGTGTCATGTGAAAGGCCACGTAGAAAAAAGCAAACTTTCTATCCTTCGCTTGGCATTTTTGTCGTTATAAAATTGATATATTCAAGTCTTTGGATAATAGAAACTAATGTAAACCAAAAATTGAAACGATTATTGGTAACATTTTGAATCGAACGTGGTTAGTTTCGCTAGAAACTGGAAATGAAAAAAATAAATAAAATAAAATAAAACCGAATATCTGTTTGAATTATAAAATTAAGAAATATAATAAGGAGTATTTAATACAAGGAGGAGTTTCCCAAATTTGTAGACATTTGTCTTGCGGGATGTGATTCAAAAATATTCAAGAAATGTTCATAATTTATATCGTAATTAACGAGGTTCACGAAGTTCAGAGTCATTTTTGATCCATATTTTTCCATAATAAAAGAACAATATTACGATTTAGCCATAGGCGGAAAAACGTTTGTGTGATGTTTTGTAGTTGGAATAAGCATAATTTGAAATTACAATAGAGCTAGTGTAAATGACAATTACGGAAATATCGAGCAGCAGTCATAGGCCAGAAATTAATCGTGCTGAACTGTAATTGCGAAAGACAAAAATTGTTAATCTCTATTCGATTAATTTAATTGATTGAGGGACTCACTAACCGTCTCCATCCTGCATCCTCGAGTCGCCGTAGCTCTGATTTTCACCGCCTACGATACAAGAAGACATGAATTAGATGATTTGCAGCTGGTTCGATTTCGTTTCAAAATTAATTTGGACATGAAATTTTTGGGCTTTCAACCACCATGCCTCCTTTAAAAAAAAGAAGAAAAAAAAAACAGAAACAATTCGATAAAAACAAACAAATGATACAATATAACCTACCAAACCCCACCACCGTGTAATTTGAATTTGGAATAATCAACCACTCCATTACTGAAAGAAAATCATGGAAATCAAAATAGAAGAAAATATTAATAAAACGAGGAAATGAAAGAACACCATGCGACCCACTCATTCAAACTCACCCATGTTTCCACCACCTTTGACTAGGTACTAACAAATCAACAACTACAGATTCAATTTTATATAGGTACTAGATAAATCAAAATGAATAAACTGCTACATTAAAATTAACTACATTAACCAAAACCAACCACCACCTAGCTGGTTGACAACAGAATTTCGAAGCATAATTAATTAATGATGTAATTAATTTTGTATCTTGGGTTACAATATCTCTTATTTTTCTTGACCATAGTCATCATCACCTTCAATAGCGCATTATCAGATTCATGAGAAATATTTTTTGATGCAAACAAACAAAAGTTCGTATATAAAATAGGGTCAACAACCGTACTACAACCATCCTCCAAATAGAGCTTTGGGTATAACAGCTTGTTTTCGTTATTTTGTCCAGACTCGTGTACATTACGAGTAAAATCCGACAGAACTGTAATGTGAACAACTCTAACGCTAAGCATCGAGTTAAATTTTCAATTCATAGCCATCAAGTCGGAGCCAATTCCGTATGGTTCAAGTACCTTATCGCGCACTCCAAAGTGTGTTTTTCTTCTTTTTTTCTATTATTTTTCCGCTCCCGTATACTCTTAAAAATATCATTTCACTGTGATGAATTATCCCGTTCTTCAAGAGCATTTGGATGAAGTACCTACACCCTGAAAATTTCCGCGACCGCGCACCGTGCTACAAACTAAACTGAAGATGTTTATAAAATCTATACTCTCGGTTCCCGGAGACGACAGAATTCAAGTAAACAATTGCACGTGATATTAGTATTCCGGGTCGCATTCTCGCGTGACGATACAGTCATGAGGTTTGGAGCCTACTGAAATGTTGTTTGCAAGCACCATCTACACTGCATATGACAACCTTTCTCACCGTCATCATGTAAACAGTTTTTGAATATCCGAATTCTCGCCACCGCAAATGAGAACGGACGCTGTTGTGTATTTCTCGTTTTTCTAATATGAAATTTTAATTACGTTATGGAAATACTCATCAATATTTTCATAATTTCAAAATAAATACGTTCATTGAAGAATATATAAACTGATCGATACCTAAATGTACGAGATATCCAAAGCTAACCAGTAATATTAACGTTTTGGGGATGATAATGGAAATGCAAGGGTGATTTGGGCATTTCAAATCGAAAAACAATTTCAATGAAAGGATTTTCGGCTAGAGTAGTTCTAGGAACAAACATTCTGGTGAAAGCTCTTGAGGCAAAAGCTCGAATTTAAACTGATCTTGAATTCGGAACACTACCGCAGGAGTTGGTTCGAATGCAGGAGAGCTCAATTTCACAACACACGTTACATTAATTAATATTTGCATTGATTATTTATTCCCGAAAGCAATGAAAAACTTGATCTGACTAATGTTATTAATCACTGAACGGGGTTCCGTGAATTCGACACTCAGATCCATTCTTTCATTTTTGTTCGGAAAGATTTCGCCCAGCTTACCCCAGCCATTCCCCCATTATTTCGATCCCCTTACACTAATTTCAGGGAGAAACAAAAAGGCTTAACCAATTTTCGCTGTGAGTTTTTAAGGGTTGTACTAATTTACTAAGGTCCAGGAATGTCGAATGTGAACAAACGCAAAAATAACCTATGAAAAGTAACAGTCATGCAGTATGCCTTAATGAGAGAATTTTATCAGAATGATGTTGTATCTAAACAATAACCCCCTGGCTCATCTGCTGAATTTTCAAAGAACTCATTGCTGGGGCTTTAAAAATCGTAGAACATGTTTTATTGAGGAATTTCTTGCTTCAAATTCGGTTTGAAACATTCTGAAGCCACCCCCAGAAATGGGTGTGTTCGAAGATGGGAAGATTCCGGTAATAACAGTAACTGTTATTACCCAAATCTTTCCAATATCAATACCCATCATCAACTGTTGAAGATGGGCATTGATATTGAACTAAACCGTTGTTCACAGTTTTAATACCTTTTGACCCTATTTGGGTTATCTAAATGCATTGGATGCGTTTGTACTTCGGTAATGAGCGTGATAAAAGATAATAAAGACTGGATCGAATCGAAGAATCTGAATTACACACTCATTAGACACTGAAATACACATTCATTAGAAAACCGTGTTGCAAAAATGGCAAATTTAAAAAAAAACCAGCCTAAAACCTTCTCAAGTTAAAATGAATAATATCAAACACATCCTTTTGCAACTATCGTTGCCGTATTGTGTGACAAATGCTTTATAGTTACATCGTATTTGTGCTAGCACTCCAAACAGCTCTAGTATAACCCAGACCTGGTACTGACACTTGACCAAAAATTGCGCTGTTAAATCTGGTTACATTCTATGATTAAACTGAGGCGAAAATCCTTCAACACAAAGGGTCATTCAGTAATCCGAACAGCGATGATACATATGTTGCATAGAACCTCGGGAGTCGTGGGAATGACCTAAAGCGAGGCGAGGTGGTGTTTTTCATAGATGTATCGACGAGACGTTCGAGTTTTGGCCACCAACGGCATTTTGTTCGTGTGTAGGTTCGACCTCATATTCCAACAGGTTGCTGCTTGGAAAGGAATGCGATACCATTGATCGCCTAAAAACTCGTAAGTCGAGGACTTCTGTTTAGCTTTCAATGTCACGGCTTATCATAATCTACAGCGTAATTTTGCTTAAAGTCAATGGCAGATACAACCAGTGACTTTGAGTTGACTGAACGGAAATCAGTGTGAACACAAAATGCAATGCCCTAAAACTATTTGTTCCGACTATTCGATTAGTCATCCCTTCAATATCCCATGAACAGATACTGAAGAATATCATTACTTCAATTTATCATATCACTGGGTGGGCTCAATTTATTAGAAAATATCTATAATTTTTGCACAAAATTGAAGAGCACTTATCAGAAAATATTGATATTAGAAAATTGAGTCCACTTCCAAATCAGTCCAAGATCAGGCATTTAATATTAATCCTTTGATCACTTTTTGCAGGGCAGTACGGGTTAGCCATCAGATGACCCCAAATCAATAATACAGTGTTCGGAGCAGTGAGAATCTTTTCTTATCAACGACTTGTCAGATTAGTCCCCTATCACAACCCAACCGTTAGGTCGTTTCCTAGGGAATCACCAAATAAATTAACTGCTTTTGGCTATTATTAAACGTAACAATGCAAATTTGTTCTATTTCTTATTGTTTTTAAAACTCAACCGTTCCGTTGGCCACATTTAGAATTCTAAGCATGTACTGTTTGGAGGGACACATACAATTCTGTTGAAATCTAGGGGTGTTTAACGCTCTGCGACAGGTTTATATCAAAAATGTTTCCAAAAATTCATGGTATACAAAATTTGAAGCCATTACGATAGCGACTTTTGAAAACTCGGCAAAAACAGATGCCCACTGAGAGATTGGCTGGATTTAGTTAAAATCTTGGTAAGAGTTAAAGGCTGTTTTCAAATGGCGCTTGCAATGTAACTGATGTTCGCAGAGAAGATGGAAAGCAGAGAAGATGGAAAGGTGAGCAGAGAAGATGGAAAGGTGAATTCTGTACAACATTATGATTGTGGAACAGATGAGAAAATGAAAAGCGATCCCTTAATCAGGAGATACCGACAAGGAGATGCAGATGATGAGAGGCGGTAACACGGTCGCCAGGTGCATCGCGTCTCTGAAGTGCGGGAGAGGGAAGGAGGGATGTGTGCAGGTCGCGGTAATATTACCCGTTAATTATGTGAGAGGGGGCCCGTGCCTACCGTGTGTATTGTACATCGTGTGGCTATGGAGACTAGGTATAAACAGTACTGCTCTGATCAATACCACGTGGGCCCAGGAGAGGTGGCTGGCGGGTCCGACCTGAGGCTACGTTTTTCCCTCGCGGAGAGCTTTCCTTGTGGACGGGGGATGTCTTCGATAATTATCATTACTCATCGACAGTTACCTATTATGAAATCCTTTCTTTTAACACCCTCCGTTCGCATTTATACACGGCCCTTAAATTTCGAAAGAGCTGCTGTCGCACAACAGCCGTCCTTGGCATTTTGAACTCAAACTTTTCATTATGAATTATGAATGATTTTTCGCTATTTTTACATTTTCACAATTTCCACTATCCAATCATAACACTTCGATCAATATGACCAACAACATGATGGCTTCATTTGCTGTAGCTTATATCAATAAGTACCTACACATCTTTACCGGAGCAAGCCCGTGTTTCGTGGATCAAAAACATTGATAATGTACAGTAACAGAGTAAACCGTATACTTGGTTTATATACCATCGGCGTCGCTGTGTTATACAGGGTGTAACGCGACTGGTGTCTGACAGCTCTCCTACGTGTTCTACATTTAATTTCCGACCAAATGTGTCTCGTAGACTTTTTTAATCCACTCAAAATTCGACTTTTTTCACTTCAACGCTTTTTTCAGTGTTTTCGACCTTACTTCACTAAAACTGCCATAACTCCCTTAATTTGCAATGAAATTTAAATCTGAGAATACCGTTGGAAAGAGCGTTAAATTGCCTGCCTATTTCATGCCTAACAAATTATTTTTAGGTGGAAGAGAGGAGTGAAAATGGAGTCTGAAAAGTGAATTGTGTCAAAATCTCAAAATCATCTGTTTGTTTATACGCGTGGTTGGTGATCTTATTAATTCTAATAGCAGAATTATGAAGGTATGGGAAAAATGATTCAAAAGGTCAGCTTTCTAACAGACTCATCAAAAAAGTTTTTGCTGTTGAATTAAGAGAGAAAATGAGGTTTGAATGCGACAAAACGTGGTTTTTGGGCTAAATTTTGGGTTTCTTCATGACAAATGTACCCGTTGTGAACTAGTGAGTTTTGAGTCATCTTTTTGGTACCTTATTTTTCACGCTGAGTTCACCGATGACCAGACGGAGGACATTTTGAGCAAGAAAAAATCTTTGAAGTGAAAAAAGTCGGATTTGGAGCGGATAAAAAAGAAAGTCTGCGACACACTTTTGGTCGGAAATTAAATGTAGAACACGTAGGAGAGCTATCGGACACCAATCGCGACACCCTGTATAACTAGAGTTACCAAATTTCCAGTAACTGTTGATCGGCTGAGGACCCTGCAAAGTGGCTAAAATTATCCAACATTAGCCTAAATTTCAGCTTTTTGTTCCTAACATTTTCTTGGGGTGAGATAATGGGTTAAATCTTTCAAATGGCACTGGGTCATGTAATGAAGAAAAACAGGGTTTTTGAAGTTATATAATTCGGCTCCCTTCAGACCTAGCGTCTTGAAACTTTCAGGGCTTTCTAATATCCACGCCAAGAAGATTCACACCAAATTGCAAGTTGATCGGTCAATATGGAGCCGAGATATGGGTACCAGGAAAACGGGTTTTGTGACGTCCGATAAACATACACTCGGTACTGTTCGGTTTTCAATTTGTATGCTTGGCGGGGCGGAACCTACCGCGTTCCTAGATGGTACAGACTCACAGACAGTCTCAAATAGTCTATTTGTCTATGACATTGGGTGGGTAAATCAGGGGTATTTTGCGAGTAGATATCAAAACAGCGGGCAACTATGAATAAAGACCGAGGACATCGGAATTTTTTCACAATGCAATGTTTTTTTTTTCTTTTTTTTTTCATTTTGATAAAGTCTACCCCTTGCCTCGTTACCCAGGGTCGGGACTCCCTTCATACACGCGAGACGTAAATCCGACTTCCCGACGAGTGTGTGTGGACGACTTGGTCCCAATTCGCATACCTACATAGTACGATACCTACTCATTGAGCTTCTGAATCTATTCTCAGTATTTTTTCACGGTGGATATTTGGTGCATCACTTCTTCTCAGGGTGACGGTTACAAGGCTGAGGGAAACTGAGCCGAAAACGGAAAGTAACTGGAGATGTTCCTGTAGAGGATGCGGGTGGCTCACACGCTGTGTTCAATTGTAAACGAAGTAGGTAACACTAACCGGGCTCCGCACCGCCGAAAAAATTCTTCTCAAGTACTGGGGCATCTGATCCCACATTTATAGTTGATCAGAAATGTGTACCTCCGAATACACGGTAAATTAGCGGTAAATCGAAATCTCTACTAATTCCGACATTCCCTAGTGGAAAATCACCTCATACACCAATGAAGCGAAGTCCGGTGATAATTGTGGTGCTTCCACACTTTGTTATTATTTATCAATTTCAGAGTGTATGTATTAGTTGTTGGACACACATGTGTTCAACTTGTTATAAAAAATACACAGTTCTCAATTTTCTCACATACCAAAAGTCTATCATTTATATGTAACGCTTCGACATTATAATTGAGCCTGAGGTACGCTCCAAATAATAACTCGACGTGCCCAATCGCGTTGGGCGATGGAAGTCACAGGTCGAAAGAAATCACGACCCGGATATTATGCTGGTCTATCTGTCAGCACTACCCAGTTCTGGTTTCAATATAATTTTTATAATTAGTATAATTTAGTATAATTTAGTATAATACCAGCAACTGAGCATTGAGCCCCCATCAAGTATATTTACAAGCATACTAAGAGAGAGAGTAAATAGCCCACTAGCTCTACTGTGGGGAGTTACCAAGCAGTTCAGTATCTCGGGTCATCTTTGATTTTGATCTAGGAGACGAAAAACTCCAAAGTCCTAACAGCTTAAAGACCACTGACGCTATGTGAACGAACAAATCCTAATGCTCGTGCGTACTTATCGAGCTTATGGGCTATAACATTGGATTCGTTCCGAAATTCCTGAACAAGGTACCTACTCGAGCCCATTGTGAACACTTCCGAATATTCACCGACGATATTCACCGATACCTTAAATCGGAAATGGTTCAATCCCAAACCTCCGACTGTAATATCTATGAGATGGTTCAGCGTTGTGATGCCAGTATTGTTAGCAACTCAATATAACCAACCATCTACACATCAATTTGTTGAGGCATTTCAAGAGAACAATATCACACACTTAGAATTTAATTTTCAACGCGAATATTTTGATTTCCATTGAGACAAAAATTAGTATTACGGATGGAACTAGGTTAATGACAAATAGAGTTAAGTAATCAGATTGTCTGCTATCCTTGCGGAGATTTGTCAACAAGGTATTTTAAGAAGTCTACAAACTAGATGCTCATATGGATAATTTATTGTTTGCAACGGAATTCACGAACTCATCCTACAAATATTTGGATTTCGACATCAGAAAAATTATTGATTTATTGTTCGTTCCTTCAATTGCACCTTTTTCTAAATTATAGATTGTTTGGTTGGGCCTCTTAGAAGCACCCGTGGCTACATATCCTGATGAATACTTTACACTGTTGATCTATGAATCACATATTCCGATGTTGACTGTTCTGAATACGAGTCAGACGGTAAAAACCGAGGATTTGAACGCTTTCAAGAGAGATTATGTACATGAATGTCTGTACGCGATCCTTTGAAAATGCATTTCTTGCCATAACGAGCTATGTACTCGTAATTCATGGATTTAATTCGAACACTTGTGTATGTGGAACGGAAATAGGATCATAGTTTCGTGAACTCTTGATCCGCTTGTTCATCCGATCTCAATCCAGGTTCATAATTTTGAGAGAATCGATTCATTCGACCTAAAATGGGGAGTAACTTTATGTTAAAAGGAGCGTGGAAACGTCGTGGAGGGAGTGAAATGGTCAGCTGTTCATTCAGCTAGCCAGAAAAGCCGAAATACATACACGATTGGGGTTTAATGAGCAGGAGAAATTGTGAAAAACCAGCTCATTCCAGGGTGGGGATCCAGACTTTGATTTCGGGGTGGGGTGGATTCTATGTTTTTCAAAGATTCAATTCTTTCTGTCGTAGGTACATAGAGAGTTTAGGGAACGCTAAACAGCGTACTAATCAGGGGATGTTAAACTAATTCAAACATTTTACATAATTTAAAAAAACTTCAGTTTTAAAAGAAATCGTTTTTAAATTCATGATTTTTCAATAGTTTTTAATGTCTCATATTTTGGGGGGTGTCCGGACTCCATGGACCCCTCCCCCCTCTCCGCGGCCAAACCACCGTTGTACCTATACAAGGCCAAATCAATATTTTTGAGCAATTTTTTTTCTTTTTTTTATAAAACATTTTTCGAACGCCACAGACATCTATGTTTGAACTCAGCCTTAGTATGTACTTATTGAACAACCCGTCGAAATTTGGGAGGTGTCACTTTCTTGATAATGGAGATATCCTGGGCAATAAGGCAATAAGGCTGGGCTACTCCCAGGCAACTGCTATAATATTGCTCAAAGTTATTAAAGTAATGTACTCGCCTCCATTCACATGGACTTATACGTACTTGTTAACATTTCTGATGTCCAAAACAATCTTTCTTAATATTCCAGGCCAGAATAACATGATTAAAAACTCTGCAAATTCTTGACATAACGGTTTATTATCTTCTTTGTACAGATCACCATTCTGTGTAATAATGATAGATTATTATTATTAAGAAATTATCATTAATGATTAATAATTATTATCAAGTAGGTAGTGTAAATAATTGTTAATTATTGTTAGTTAATAATCATTTGTACTGTTACACTATTGCCGATTTTTGGCTCTAGGAGGGATCATGACCCCCTTGAACCCCCCTTGAATGTGCCACTGTGTCATTTGGCACATTAAAAGCTCTTCAGCGCAAACTTGTGTCCGGTAAAAATGGATATGATAAACAATGGATTGGTATGACTTATAACTCGAGTAGTGTTCACTACCTCGAAGAAGCTAGTCGGGGGATGACGTGACAAACGGTCGGCGGAAAAGAAGGGGAAGATTGAGTGGTGATTATTGGTAATTATCTCATGAAGGCGAAGGGAAAGGGATTTTAAAACAAATTATTCGTAGGAGTATATGGCGAGTGTGTGGCGAGGGTCCTCGGAGTCCTGCAGCTGTTGCTTGCACCTGGCTGGTCCCGATGTTGGCTTGTCCCAGCCGATGGCGTCGTGTCGATGACCCTGGATCTGAGGTAGGTACCCCATGAACGGCACAATACAAGGGGTCGCTTGCCGCCTGACGTGCAATACCGGAAACGGCTACTGGGGGCCCGACCAACTTGCCAGAATCCGATTATATGCCTACTGACTAACAAGAACCGAAATTCCTGAACTAAAAACTTTGTGAGCGCCAATCTGTAATATTCGGAATCTCTTGTCAATTAGAATCGTTTGACGAGGAGAAAGAGTTTCAGGCCTTGAAATATTCATACGCTATGACTCTCAACATCTTGGCACTATTAGCAATCCATTCTGAATCCCAGACGATAATTCAATGAAATCCGTAGCGAGGTGGTTGATTACAATTACAGTGGGCTGGCTAGGTGAATTAATGTGAGCTCAGCGAGGTAAGAAGTGTTATGGTCTTCCTCTAACCAGCCAACACCAGCCGACTTGTAGAAGATAAACGGTGAGATCCAATAACAATAGCGACGACAGTTCGTCTTGTAGTTAAAATACTCAACTCGAGCGCAACGAAAAGATTACGTACTACCAACTCTCGTGGAAGGTACAAGGTCAATAGAAGATATCAAGGTCCTATGCTACGTACACGACATGACGTTTCCATTCTGACGAGAGCATGATCCGCTTCCGATTAATTCGTATCGAGTGTTGCAAAGCCTAGTGAGATTGTAAAATACCAGTACCATAAGGATGATTCAACAATGATAATCTCGAATTATTAGACCAGAATGCCCTAAATAATCGCACTGTATGTATCCATGCTTTTGTATGTGTTACATGCACATTGAACCATCAATACATAAGTTGAAATTGGAAAATTCTTATTTGAAAAAAAAAAAACACCAAAACATTCAGTTGTTCCCGTTTCCGACGTCGAATAAAAATATGAACAGCTGTGAGTGCAGTTGGCGCAGCGCGACGAAACCAAAAACCGTGACCGGCGTAAGAGAAACCGAAAGCTATGAAAATGTCCAGTAAAGACAATGCGTCAGGTTCACCCCTGGAATTGGTATGAATTATTCATCGAGTTCCCAACAACATTTACCAAATGGTGGTCCGCGCACCGATGGTGGTGCACCATGAGGACTCAATTGTATACCAACTACTACTACATGATAAATAACAAAATGACGTAAATTGAAAACTTTGGGTCAAACTTCAATAATGAGACGAAATCATTTTTGGTGTAAATGGTGCTACGCTGTCTAGCAAAAATTCATCATAACATTGTTGAGAATTTAAAATCAAATGATTTAATAGAATTACTGTTTTGACAATAGATATGGAATACACAGATTTATACAACGAGGTTTCAGATGGACAGTAATCGGTTGAGGATTTATGAAGGATTGTGGAATGGGAATTATTTAATCACTCCAAGTCTGAAATTGGTCGAAACTGAGTTTTCAGCGCCCTGATCTGAATTTAAAGTAGAAATTCTACTACACGCCAGTTCTTCTCCTGCGTCAAGTACCTTCTCATCGCCTATGGTATCATTTAAACAACACCATCGACAAATTTTGTGAATTATGTGAATTCCAGTTGCATCTTGACGATCTCATCAAGCCCCTCCTTGTGCTCAGTGATGAAAATCAGTAGACCCCTGATCGACAGCGTGTACTCTTATACAATCAATCCGCACGCTATAAGCCTTCTCAACCATCCTCGATCTAAGGATAATCAACTTCCTGTTGAATTTTGCCGATTTTGTAACGAGAGATTATTATGGTTTCACCGAAATCCTTTCGTAACATTTTGTTTGCGCATGCAACAATTTAAGAAGCATTGGCTTTGTGGACCCAGTTATTTATGTAAACCTATATAATGACGTGACTCTCTACTAAACGGAAACCTCTAATCAGTCCAATTTAGTACGGAATAGATTTATGTAACTCAGAGTTTTTAGAGTTTTGTTTATTTGTTGCCATTATACCGTAGAGCACATTGCAAAACTCATGCGAGAACTGGGGGAATCCTTATTTTGGAATTTTGGGAGTTCAAAGTATTTTTAACATAAAAACATTTTGCGTGTTCTTGGAGCCACTAACCTATCATTGAAATATTGAAACAAAGTATAATAAAACGACGGATATTTGGTTTATAATAGCAGAATTACCGAAACATTCAATGATGGGGGTTAGGCTACCGTCTTAAGACACATTAATCGACATTGTTCATAGTGATCATTACCTAATGGGTGACATTACCCAATCTAATAAACAGTTCAATTAGTAAAATCCAGATCGTTTGACGACTAAATTGTTTGGGATAAGCGACGTAAACAACCGCCAGATTTCTGACGTCAGTAGTTCACCTTGGAATTCAGGTGTTTTGCCCCGTCTAGAGGTCCGCTAATCACCCCAGACGCCATAGTCTCCTAAAAATGTACAACCCCAAACGGCTGTCTAATGGGATGGGAACAGCAAGGTATGTTATT
Source organism: Stenodema calcarata (assembly GCA_963920205.1). NCBI lineage: Eukaryota > Metazoa > Arthropoda > Insecta > Hemiptera > Miridae > Stenodema > Stenodema calcarata. Next base: position 29,611,409 of record OY986048.1, on the reverse strand, counting down.
GACGATATCTGTGTTTAAAAAGAGAAATCCCATGGTCCCGGAGTGGAAAAAACCCAGCCAACGAGTTCATGTTCTTTGATCGAACCCAACAAGCACTTGGGTTCTTCTTCCCTTCCCCCAAGACATACAACCCAATTCTTCGTTATCATTGAATGAGTATTTAACTAACATGAAGTCACACTTAGGACCGCTCTTGTCTATCATTGAACGAGAATAGTTTATCCGAATCGGCGTTCGATGTAGTTCCCGCAGTCTCAATAATATTTTGGATTGTGTCGATTTTGGTTTCGTCTCAACGCTATAAAAGCTATGCTCACTAATTTGAACATTCTGTCCGCACTCGTAAAATACACGAAATTATTCCGAAGACACGAAGACGAATGGAAATGATTTAGTTAACTAAAACCTCCCTCATCTTATCTCCTGCACCGGTTTTATTATTGTTGGGATGTTTTTCGCCTAATTTACATTCTTGTTCCACTTGTGAAACTGAGAGTTCTTTATGCTACCTATCGTAAAGTTTTACGACTCACTTATACTCTCGTTCACATAAAAGTCAGTCGACAATGATCTGTCATCTGGAATTCTTATGGTGGACTCAATTACTCTCCTATTATCTCCAATTGCCTTTTCAGACTCGCCGTCATGTTGATGATCTTTCGGTTCGAGAGATGGAAATCCATTGTAGTTCATTAAAAAACATCCCTATTGTAATGCAAGTTATCAAACTACGAATTTCGATCCAACACTTCTCGCATGCAGTATGAGATTAAATACATAGGACGAGAGAAGTGATCAAGCGGAATATTGATTCAGAAGTTTTCATTGATTGCAGACTGAGTGATAATTTTTATTTCCCTGAATATTAATCCATTTCGGTTTATTATCTTCAATAATGAACCATTGGAATCGGCCAAGGAAAAAACGTTAAGCCCTCAAATATTGAACTTGAAAAGAATCCGTCCGTCATAATGCTGTACGACACTACTTTTCATAACCATAGGTCAATAGAAAGGGGTTCAAAGTGATTTTAAAAATGTTTAAAACGTCACATCTCAATTATTTTTGTATGAAACGGTATCGTTTTCTGTACAAATTTGAATAGATATCAGTTCAGAGAATTTGTTTAGAACCGATAAACAATCGTCTACCCGAGCCATTTGTTTTTTCGGGTGTTTTTAGTTTAGGCCCGATAAATGTCTCTTCCATTTTTACAATTATACTATAATACTCGTAATACCAGGGACGTCCAGAAAGTAAGGTTATAAGGGCCAGTGTAGGGCAAAGGAAATTTCGTTTTTTCTGTGTTGTCCACTGGTTGGTAGCGAGGTTCCTAACGATTGAAAAAAAAATAATAATAATAAAAATAACAAATAAATAAAAAAAAATAATAAAAGATTTTTTTTAAAAATCTGTTCGTCCTCCAATTGCTCCACCTACCGCTGCACGCGAATTTCTTGAACCGTATGAAAGCGAGGGTGAAACGTTTCTTGACTCTATTGTGACTAGTGACGAAACATGACTGTGTCACTAGTCTCTTGACCTACAGTGGCGCCATACCCATTCAACATCAATAAAAAAATTCAAAGAAGATCATGGCACCTGGGAAAGGAATCTTAGTAGTCGATTTTATGCAGCTTCGTACTGTGAGAAACTCAAGAAGTTGAAAAAATAATGAAAGACAATACGAGAGGAATGTTGACTCGTAGTGTGTCACTCCTTCATGGCAACACTAGACCTCACACCGCCAGTCTCAGTCAGGGGACCTGCTTGTTTCATTTGTTGGATATTGTGACTCACGTCCAAGATGCTGTCGAAAAATGGCTTCGGGAGGTGTAGCGGAAGGTATACGACAAGTGTGTACAAAAACTGGTCCCTAGGCTTCTAAAATGTATTGACCTCAATGGCGATTAGGTATGTAGAGAAATAATGACATTGGCACTTATCTTGTAAGATTCATTTAAATATATTCATTTCTCAATTCTTAACAAATGCTGTAACCTCACTTTCTGGACGTCCCTTGTATTACGTCATATTGGCACACAAGCCTCAGGAAGTATTTATCCGTACCTGTGTGTGTCTCAAGACTCCCGATTCACGATAATCGGCTCGAAAACGGAATGAAGTCCATTCGTGGATCCACGATTTCCATAACCTCGCAAGAAACTGATAGTTTTACACGTTACTAAAATTCGGAAACTCAATTTCATTGACCATAATATTAGGTATGTAATGGTTTAGGTACAAGGTTACTCTTTTGTTGAAACGAACATTCCGTTCTGACTTTATGAAAGAGTTCATTTATTTGTTTAGTTTACCAACATTCATTAGCTGGTGGCTCAGGGGTTAACCTGGATTGAACAAGAAAGTGGTATAATCTCTACACTGACGTTATATATTGACAATTACTCTCTAATTTATGGTTAATTTGTACTAAACGTAAGGATCTATGGATGTTTGTACCATTTCAGGAGTCCGTTTGAGAACTGTATTAGTCTACGTGAAGGATACCCCTACGTGACAATAAGCTATCCGGAAGAAGGCCTCTCATAATTCCAAGGGATTAGCCCTGAGCACCCCTGCAATTGAAATGACACACAAAGGGTTTCTATTTTCGAAAGAATCACCTTCGGATGTTACAAGTTCCGATTTAAAAAAAATGGCAGGAAAATGGAAACGCGCTGACCCCTCAGGGACATTATTTATTGCTCCCGTTCCCTCTGCTCCTAATCCCTACAACATGACTACAAATAAAACTGGGGCTATAACTCCACTGAGGAACTTTTATTTATTTAATTTTTTTCTTCTAAACGTCACGTTGATATTACTGTAGAGAGGACTGCAACGACGACCAGAACTCCCAGCAAACCTCGTTCCCAGTGACGCTGAGCCATCTCAGTATTTACCCGATCTGTTTATGAATCTTGTTTAACGCGTCCCCAAACCTAGAAACGATCGTTTTCAGACCGTTGGATAGAAGCAGTTTATAAACCAAGAAAGATGAATGAAGAAGTAAATTAATCAAGTATTTTGTTAAAATGTGGAACTCCGGGTCTATCAAAACTGGATTCGCCGTATCGAACAGAGCAATGTTTGACTGTTCACGCATTGTCAAGTTTTTGTTAAGCTCATGTGTAGGCTGTAAATTTGAATTTCCTGGTGATCACCAACCGCAGAATTGAGTGTTCTAAATCTTTAACGGTTAATTATTGATGAGCAGTGGCGAATCTACGGGGGGGGGGGGGGGGCAACCCCCACCCCCTCAATGAGTCTAAACTTACACTGAATAAAACGGGAAATTTCTGAGAATATAAAAATGTAACATATAATTTGTAGGAGTTTGAAAAAAAAAACCAACAGATAACCTGAGGATTACAGACGAGATCCAATGTTTGAACCTAAGAAAACAAAATGTAATTTATTTAAAATAATTGCTAACCCGGAGACGATTAATACTGCAAGAGCACAGTTGCCATTTCGCACGAGAGACGGTAAATCACACGACATTGATCTGGCTGTTGGACAATGAAAAACTATAATTTTTAACTCAGACTTGGAAACCTTCATTGGAAGATAATTTCCAACAAAATCGGAAATTCAGAAGATTATGGTTGGAACAACACGACTGGCTTGCCTTTAGCGAGGGCTTGTCTGGAGGATTTTGTAAAATATGCGTTCTTTTCGCTCCTGCTGAAGCAGGAGTAGGAGGTGGTGGTGAACGGCAAAAAAGTAAAAACTGTCATTGGTTGTGAAATAGCGAAAAAGATCCGGAAAGTAGCCTGTTTTATGCTTGTCAGCATTTTGAAGTTTGAGTCATAATTACAATTTCTTGTATTAGGTATCTATAAAATATTTAATATTTTCCGTAAAGTAGGTACGTTTCTACCCCCCCCCCCCTCACAGACACTCCAGTTAGCCTCCCCCCCCCCCCCCCCACGCCACATTTCTAGATCTGCCACTGTTGATGAGCATATTATGAGAGGTCGAGTTACGAATCAAACTCCAATTCCCTCAAATCAATATGAATGAAAGTGTTTTGCTCGCAGAATTGTCAGCCACGAAACTATGAAAAGTGGTTCGATCTTTGGCTAGGTACTCTTCAGCTTATATCAAAGTTCCTCAGGGTCTAAGTCTTCACTGATGATCTGAATGATCACCTAGTGGATGTCCGTAGTCTTCTTTGCCAGTGGACGATTACTTAATTCCTCACAACGACATAATGAAGATGTTAGGGCTAGAAACCCTTAACAGTTGAAGGGAAGTGGCTGACATGACTTTCCTCCATAAGGTCGTCAGTGGAGCAGTCATTGCACCGGAATGAAAGTTGGACTTCCGTGATCCCCTTGTTCTTTTCGTATTTGCAGTGCCGGGATTTGAAACATATCATGCGTTTAGCTCGCCTCTCCCAAGGATCATGAGGACTGCTAATCGCCTCTATATTGTATTTATCATATACACCACATACAGTACCTATATATCATAACACATTACATGAGCAATTATATAGGAATTATTATGAATTCATAATCATTCCAACATAAATGCTCATGTAATATGTTATAATATAATATGATTAATTATTATGAATTTGGAATTATTATGAATTATTATTTTGCAAGTTTCAAGGATACGTATTCAGAACAGTGATTCAGACAGGAGTGTGATGTACGAACATAAAAAACCGAAGTTGATTCTCCAATCAATAGGGTTCTCACAAATATAATTCAACTCCAGAACCGAATTGACCATCTCTACAAAATATTTATTAGGAACGTGTAATATACGTATAGTTAAACCTCAGTAGTTCTATGATCAGATCAGGCAATATTTCCAATCCCCGTAGTCAACCTGAGTAATTAGGTGCCTGCTAACAGTTAGTTCGTTTTTATTTCTAAGAAGCTCATTCAAAGAGGTTCTATTCTGAATTTTAAAACAGCCGCGATTAACGTTTGACGAGCTCCCGGTTCCCTAATAAGTGGGTTAATGTCCTGGCCCTACATAGCCGGAGTAGGTGGCGTTAACTACCCACCCTTCCGATCGCATGCTCAAAGTGAATCATCATATTTTCATTGCTCTTATATTATTCAATGCAGATCATTGAATGGAGTGTGGTACCGAAAAAAGAAATTCCCTGGGGGATGATCAACATACCATCCCCATACACAATATGACCGTAACATAGGCGTAATTGATATCTAGACTCAGTAGTAAAATATTTTAGTCGCAGGGAGAAAATGTAATCGAAGGATATAATTATTTGAGAATTGAGATTGTTAGAGAACTTCATTTGACCATTGAACAAATTCCATAAGAATTTAATCGCTCGAATCAGTATTTCAGGATTTAATAGAGTAAATATTGGTACCTACTAAATAGATTTAAAACTAAGGGTGAGGGCCTGTCTTCTCATCGAACTATAATGTATGTGAGTTGTGGAGGAAAATTAAGTTATTTTTAAATCGGTTTAGTACTACATTTCTGCAAACAAATCCATTTCAAGTCACACCCGGATTGAGCGTAAAACCATACCGCGTTTCGGAAAAATGTCAGTACCTAATGAAGAAATCATTCATGAATGGTTCACTGTGCTGCAAACATTTTTGGCATTTGAATTTACATTTACATTTTTTTGTCTACAATTGGTACAAATACTATAAAAATTGCCTAAACTTGGTTCCAAGTTAGCGGGGTTGACTGTATTTGAGTCTTTTAGGTAACAAATGGATTCAATAGTCATTTGGGTTAACAACAAATTCTTGAATTTGCTGATCAGTTGAAAAGTCAAAGGGGTGTGGAGGACGGTGCATCGACGAAAGTACGTTCATTTGTTGTTAGTAATATTTGAATGCTAACTTTATGCTAAAAGCTTATGATTTGAGGCCTGAACGATTCAGAATGTTATACCAAACTAAATCGAGGTTTTTTAATACAGCACTGAAGTTCCTTCAAAGTGCATCCATAACACGCGTCCTTACCCTCGCCCTAAGAAGGACATTTCGGCAATGTCGAACGTGTTATTAATCACGGTAGCAAGTGTCCCGCTGGAGTGATGTATATGTGCCGATGTATATATGATGTATATGCGCCGGTAATGGCCCATAAAACCCTTTGAGTTTTGTATTCACGTCACCTCCCTCCCATTTCCCGCCAGCATTGTAGGTTTCCACTCTAATCGGCTCACCTGCCTACGCCAGCTTCCTAACCAATAAATCTCAGTCTACCATGTACCTAACATCACGAGTGAATCTGGTTAGAAGAAAACAACCGAAAATGCAATAGACAGTCGATAATGATAAACCCATAATTCTATCAGTTTGTATATTGATCACGGTACTTTAGGTTTCGTTTCCTTTTTAAGCTATCCGATTCGCATCGTTTAACTCAAGAGAAAGTTTATGCAGCCACTTCTTCCATGTACGATTCTCAATTCAAAAGCTATTTACATGGACGCAATATTGGCCTCCGAACTAAAAAGAAAGGCGACTTGTGCGATTTTTACGGACACGTACCTACATACTCTGAGATACGCCCTCCAATGCATTTAGACTACTTATTACAGCCTGAAACATGGTCGTTTTTAAGAAAAATCACCTTATCCTGGCACTTGATCAGTTTACTTTTAGTTAGATATGTTTTTGGGGAAGGGGGGTAGGAATCTAAAGTATCATGCCATATGATTCAATTTCCCTCACCGTTTCCCAACCCAGGCTTGGGACCGAAATGCGATATTGGGGAAAATACGATATTTGAGATCCTCACAAAAAAAATACATAGATTCCGAAAAGAAAGATTTTTTCCCTGTCACGTATGGATTTTAGCAGGGGGTTAATAACTTTTGAGACACCCTGTGTATCCAACAACCATGTGACTGTGATCATTCCATGTTGTGAATGCAATTTACTTTAAATAGGTACTGCTGTATTTCTCATTCAAGTTACCGATGGAAATTATCAGTGGGGGGTACGAAATTCATTTATTTAATGACGCCGAGGAGGCCGATTAATACATTATGCATAGGCTGCTAACCATGTCTATCAATGTTGACTTGAAATACTAATGGGGATGTGAAAACGCCTTCTTTGGTAAGTTTTTCGGTTAAGGCTGTAAGTGTAAGCACCTGCAAAAAGCCTCCGATCGACTCGACATACTTTTCATTTGATTCACGCACATAACTCTGGAAATTGTGGACACAACGGTTTACTATCTTCTCCGTGCAGATCACCCTTCTGCCTAAAGCATTAAAGGGTAGATTATGAATTAATTTTCAATATTTAATTATTATTAATTAACTGAACTTAAAACCATGTGCTGTTCTAATCAGCTGAGCCATTATGAACATTGACCCGACAGGGTGCCGCTTGGTTCACCCTCATGTTGACGAATTTTGATGTGCTCCAACTTTGAGCCCTCATTGTGAACGTACGGCTGGTCGTACAAAGCTGCGGATGGTCTTTAAATTTAAAAAGATTAAACTCTATTTAAATGTGAACTGAAAACTATACCGTTTCCTCTGAATTTTTCAAAATCAAATTCAAAATTAATGAAAAGTTTCAAGGATCCTTTTAGGGTTGGTCTGAAGCCGTAAGCCAAATTTCGTAATTTTAGCATAACACTAACTGGGCAAAGTGCCGCGGAGGCGTACGGAGGACGGACGGATTTTTTTTTTTTTTTTTTTTAATTAGATTTTCTGAATCTACGTACTTATCTTGAAACGTAAACCAACAAATTTTTAGGGGTGGGGGGTTAAACAATTGTTTTCTATGGTCGATTCCAATGGTTCATTATCAAAGATAATAAACCAAAACAGCAAATTAAATGACCCCCCCCCCCCCCAGTTCTCCCACAAATTGAACCACACGAAATCAGATTTTTGAACCAAAATTTGTTTTCAGGTACCCTGACGCCCAAGAAGCCAGAGCCCCCTCACATTTGTTCATTTGGCCAACGTTTAGGGGTATTTAAACTGATATCCGTTGATATTGTAACTAGCTGTTACTAGGTGTGCTTTGAATGGGTGGAACCACATCACTCTGGTGAAAAGAAAATGGACTTTTTTGTTACCCAAGTAAAAGTAATTAATCCCAAAGTCAAATTTCTGGTATGCAGCGGAATGAAATCCGTAGGAATGCGGACGTGAAGGTGGCAACTGAGAGTAAAGGTATTCGGGGTAATAAAATATTTCAGAGTTGAGGTTTAACCCTCCGAGATGGTGAAGTAAGGTAATTAATACGAGACTGCCAATCAAGTGCGGGTCCGACGCGGAATTCCGATCCTCTCCACCACCACCGGGTTGAATCTGCCTCTCCCACTTTTCATATTACTTTTAAAAATCTCCGTACAAGGCATAAATATGCTCGGCATTCCGGCTATCGCTTTGTAGGGTTCCTATAAAGAAGAATGCCGGTGGGAGGAGGGCAGGTATCTGATTCCAGCTGAGCCGAAAAGGCTCGGGCAAGATACTCAGCCCGCAGACTTGTGATCCCACTTCTGATGAACATTACATTGATGGTGTTTTCACATAACCGAAGGGAAGGGGCCTTTCTGAGGCCGCATACCACCCCCGACCGCTTCGGAGGTTTTGCTCTACGCTCAAAAACCTTTGACCGTCTATTACATTTTTTTTACCCCTCCCGCGACCCTCAAAACCTCTTTATTTGACTGTAGGTTGCTGTGGGAAATACCGCGTCGAGAGGGCAACTGGTATTTGAATTGAACGATTTTCTCTCAGTTTTTTCCGCCTTTTTGCCAGGATAACGCGGCCGAACTTAGTCATTCCTTCCCGAAAGACTCCAGTAGCTCATGAATGTACAACTGTGATTTGTGAGTACGAACCATTCGAGCTCCTAAATGTCGACATTCTAATTTTTGGTATCAAATGTTTCGTCTCGACGGGTACTTTCAGAAATTTGCAGTTTTGTCAAAATGTTCTACGATCAGCAAGACATTTTTCTGGTGCAAGGATGCCAAACCCTTCCGCCTTGGTCCTCACATAACTGTGACTTTGATCACTATTTGGCCAAATGGAAATACTGACACCGATTAGCTGACGCACATAAGAGCAATATAGGTAATGGAAAAGAAAATATGAAATCTGGGAAAGGTAAAGAGCAATATTACGATTAAAACCCGTGGTTACCGAAGAGTACAGGAAGAGTTTATCTCAACATTTTGAGATGGTTTGGTGTTCTATGAGAAGGTACATGAAGAGGCTACATTGAAAAGATAGTATAAAATAGGTAGAGACAAGAAGTACTTGAACGAGAAGTGCGACCGTGATATTAAGGAAAATTATAATGCCCGATCAAACCATCTGTATAGGAAGATTCGCAGTAGGAAGACTACAATGTTATGTGATGATAAAGAAGGTAGAATAGGTTGTTAAGAAGAATATTGAGCATATATATATGAAGGATAATGAACGGGCGTAGTTACCATGCAGTACGCCCCCAAGTGGAGAGGTTTTTAATCTATGGTTAACCAATGTCAGGATAAGCAACGTGCAACAATAGGGAAGTCCGGAGGTGAGGAGAATGTCAGGGATCAAACTACTGAAGAGTGCTCAAAGTGCCCAACTCTTCGAGCTCGGGGGTACTGAGTATATATGACCTCATACGAATGATATGGCGAGAAAAGCGAATGGCAAATGATTGGAGCTCGGGCCTAATAATACCCATCTTCAATTACCTACTAGATGCCAGGAATACAGAGGAATCACTACCCTAAATGAGGCTCATGAAATATTCCAACGTTCCTTGTTTTCCGAGCAGGCTCTGTTGAGATATCAATGAGGATTCTGCCTTGGAATTCCGCACAGTTGATCAGATTATTGTGTCGTGACAAATGCCACGATTCGGGCACAGATGTCCATCTCAAACAAATCTAAATTCGTTTAGAAAACGTGAATCGTAAGTTGACATTTTTATGTAAAACAACAAATCAATTCGGCTCTTTGCATTGATACTAACTGAGGAAATCTTTAAACTCATCGGAATCCCTCATTGAATTCGATACAAACTGTGGATTTCACAGAAAAATCAACGAACACCTCTCCACGCGTTAAGTGCCGTCCTACTTAAAGGCGGATTAAGGAGTAACGATAACCGTTGTATTGGATATATTCATTTTTTCTAATCGAATTATATCATTTCCGACGAGACATGACGTTATGTAAGCTGATTTCCAGAACTAATGGCTCCATTTAGCTATGCTCCTTCATATCAGGATGAGGTTCACTGACACCTCAGAGATAACATAGATCGGCCGCTTAGAGCTCCCAGAATTAGAAAGATAGACCCTGGTGGGCAGGGAGGCATCGAATCATAACAAAAGATTCCTTCAAGACTCGTCAAGACACATCAAAAATTAAAACTACAGGATTTTTCAGGCATTTCCTGAGCCCATTGAGAGAAAATGCTCATGAAAATATATATATGAAATAAACAACATACTCAACTAGTGATATCAAAATTAATATTGTACCTACATTCATACATTCATAAGTGTCATTTTAGACAATTGTCCGAGGTTACATTGCGAAAATCCCCGATTTCGGTAAAAAGTTATTATATACAGAAGATGGGATTTTGGGAATTTATAAATGACTGAAATTAGAGTTTGAATAATACATTAAAAAAAAAAACAACGCACTATTTGGTGACTACAAAAAACTGCCCATGATGATGAGAGGATACACTCAAGACTTACATACTATGTATGTATAAACATGTATAACATATCCCCCCAAAAACAACTCCGTTGTAAAAACTGGCCCGCCAAAAAACCTTCTCAGCTGCAAAACGGAATGATATCCATTTAGCCTGCCAGCCACGTATATAGGATGCTCGGTGCTTCGCACCTCGCTGTTGAGTGTGCATATAGAAACCTGATCCTCCTACTCCTAACCTCCACCACCAATGTTTTCCTGTTCACCCCCACAACCCCCCTTTCACCATCAGTCCCCCTCGGTTTCACCGAATATGTTTCTTTCCTCTGTTGCACCTGCAGGGAGCTTTTCGCTTCTTTCAATGATGTTGGCGAGAGCTTTTTGCAAGGCTTCTGGGAATTAGATGACACAGGTAGTAGTGGTGGCGATGAGTACTTAGTGGTGGTACAACAGTAAAGTAATGAGCCATTTCCAGCGAAGCACCGTGCATCCTATATACGTGGCTGGAGGGCAAAATGGACATCATTCCTTTTTGCGGCTGAGGAGGTTTTTTGGCGGGCCAGTTTTTACAACGTAGTTTTTTTTGGGGGGATATCTGCCGAATATGAATATCTGACGACAAAATGTTATTTTGAATGAGTTGTTTTGAATCACAGTTTTTCCGATTGTCTAGTGTACATTCATGATTTTGTAACCTACTTGAATCCTTGTTTCAAAATAAAAATAATCTAATAGCTACTCTCCCGATTTTCATCGATACATATCCCAACGTGAATAAAGTAATTCTACGAAATCCTAGGTTTTAGGCGATTTGTGTGCGTCATAATCGTTATTGAGACCATTTCGAAGAGTATTGAGAGAAAAAACCCGGTCAGCACGGTGGGGTAGGCACCAAAAAATGATATGCAGTGAACCTGCTAGTTTACTGGTAAAACAGTGTCAACAGGTGTAGATTATGGACCTTCCTCGCTCTTGATTCAGGAATTGTCAATCGATTTTCGAATAAAAATACGTCGATTTGGTTACAGCGCCAATGGTGGAGCCATTGAAAAAACGCGTTAGCGTTAGGTATCATTCTTCATGGGTTTGGATGAATCTCAGGAGGTAAAAACTTATGATGAGTTTCCTCCTGAATTTTCAAAGAGTTGTCGCGGATAAATGTGCTGTCACTCGAACATGAATAACATTGTAGTTTAGATTCGATTTGGAAGTCATCTACTACCGTTGAAAAAATAGTGTTGATATTAAGCATTTAAGTTGGTCCGAAAAGCGTAATTACTTTTTATAAGTAACAGGCTTGAGACATCACACAACTTCCATTACTATTACTCGAAGTATTCTCGAAATGTACAATTGGATGGATCTTTCAAATTGGATGGTTTTTAAAATATTGACATTAATCGATATTTTCCGTCGGGTTGATGACAATAATTGTTCTTCAACATTGTCTGTCAGTTTAAACGCATTTTTAGCGAATTTGTGAAGAAAAATGGGAAACACCGGACGCAATTATTCAAAACAATAAAACAAGTCTCATGGTTTGATTTGCTTCATATGCTTCTTTTAGACCAGAGCTATTGTTCTGGGCCAAAATTTTTAAAACTCGAATTTCCGAAAAACGTTTTACCAAAATCCGTTTTGGACCACCCTGAATCCACTGCCAAAAGGCACCAAAAATCATATGTATATATATTTATATAAATAGTGGAGGTTGTTTTGACTAGGAAACAGTAGAGTAGTTTGCGGGTGAGGATGACCAACACTAGTCGTTGTTATCATTCGGTTTATTACAACGTTTCGATCGTGGAACACGATCCTAATCATGTATCATGATAATTGTCCATTACTGTGTACATTACTGTGTCGCGATAGAATGTAAAGCAATCGGACAATTATCATGATACATGATTAGGATCGTGTTCCACGATCGAAACGTTGTAATAAACCGAATGATAACAACGACTAGTGTTGGTCATCCTCACCCGCAAACTACTATATTTATATATGTCATTCCAGACGATAACTCTCGGTAAAATTGAAAAAAAAAGTTCAAATGTGCATGAAAAATCTGTATGACAATCGAAAGGGGTTTTAGGAGAATTTTAAGCGGGGGAATGACCGATAAATTCCATAAATGAAACAGTCTGACAAGTGACATTTCATTTTAAAGATTTGTTAACGCTGAACACGATGGTGAAGTCATAATTGCCATATCTTATTCCATTCTCAAATTGGAGCCATTTGAAGCAGAAGAAACGTGGTTGTTACATGAGATGTTCTTCTCGGTTCATCTGCGCTATTTTGATAACGGAATGAGATATCGTAATTCTGACTTCAACATCGTGTTCAGCGTTGAACAATCTATCTACAAATTGGGGTGGTACACGGCGAAAAATCGAGACAAAATTTGTTATAAAACCAATAAAATGGAGATATTTTATTAAAAACGAATTATTCCTTCGAAAATTCGCTCCTATAGCCATGCTGCATGATTGTGGATTTTTTTCATTTACTTTCAATTAAGATGGTCTAACAATTTTTATGAAATTTGTGAGCGAAATTTGATGAAATTATGTGCTTCTAAACGGTTTTTTCCCAGTTTGGTTCCCCATAATAATGGACCTTCAATTTGAAGACTTCAAAGATGATTTGCTGGCGGAAGCTTTTAGGACTAAAAACTGCTCCAAAATCACTTGTCGTTGCTGGGTTTAAAAAAACCCGCTAATTCATGTCAAAATTCCAAGTATCAAATCTGAATTCCTTTAGAAGTTTAAAATAATAAACAGCAACGATAATTCACCATATATATAATTCGACCATTCAAGTTTCATGATTCATTTCACTTCAATGCCTGATATATGTGCAGTCGTTCTTCTTCCCTCCACACATTCCAATCCTTCACAAGCGAATTCCTCGAAACGCATCAATATGATCAAAGCAACATAAGCCGCAAAAAACCCATAGGCTCGGAGACTTGGTCATCGAAAAATCGTCCGTTTGACGTAATTGTTGACCACTCATTATGCAAACTACGTCCAAGGCTATGAAAATAATGGGTGTTTGTATTCATTCAAGGGCCTTAGCGCGGCGGGAAGTAGCTCAGACGACTGGTCGTATGTGATATCGATATTGATTGTGTGACAAATGGGAGCCGCCGGACGCAATTATTCAAAACAATAAAACAAGTCTCGTGGTTTGATATGCTTCATATGCTTCTTTTCTCGGAACCGGTTTTGCGTAGAGGTTTCTCCCACATCACCGTTTACTGCGAAACAACATCACGATTTGTATACGTAAACCAATCGTCCGTTCACAATTAATCATTCGTACACAATTAGTCGATCTTTGGGTTGGCTACCACAAAGAATACATTTTAAACCACAGATTCAATAGATACTAGCTGGATTGAGCGAGATTTTAAATTTCGAAGACCGAGTTGCAATGGCTTCAAACTTTTCAAAACATTCTTCAAACAATCTTCATTTTCTGGTACCAGACCATTTTTCAACCCTAGATTTTACCAAAGTGCATAATATTATGCACGTGTTTATTTACGTATACAATATAGTTCGTAGCTATGGGCAGTAATTGTCTAACTACCCGCAGCTACGAACTAAAAATACCAAATTTGGCGGAACCGTTGTGCATCAAAAAGGGACACCAAGAATACTCCAAAGGAATGCACTTGGCGATAAAACCATAAAACCATTCAAGGAGTGGGTCTACAGAATTTAAAATTTGGAATCAGCTGTATAGCTTTTGGTGCCTCCGGCACCAGTGTTGAATCCTAACAAAAATACTGTATCTCTAGTGATTGTTCTTCATAGATTTTTTAATGCCGAATGAGATTTTTAAATGAAATATGTCGAGATGGTTATAACGTCAAACCTGCCGATGCGCCAAACCTTTTGGAATGCTCAACCGACGTTTTCAATACGTTTAATTGGTTGAGGAGGTCTCCCCAGTTTAATTTGATACAGTTTCAATATATGAATAAATGTCGTAAAAACTAACAAAAACATGCGTAGGTGGTTTAGAGAAAGAGTCAATATCCGATATTTCGGAACCGACATCGATATTTTGATATCCAAAAGTCGATATTTCAAAACCAAGTGTTGTTTTGCGCCGCTGATCCCCGGTATGAAAATTGCTCCACAGACTGTTCCTCAGAGGTGTGATTGTAATAGACGACGGGTGGTCGTGCGACGCTCTTTTTGGTTTCACGTTTTGAAAACTATGCCGTCCTATCAAAACATTTCGAAGCGTTTTGAACATTTCACCCCCGACTTTCCACCCCTTCTATGGACCCAGGGTAATGAATAGTCTATCAATTTCAAAAAGGCTATGTCTAAGTGCTCGGAAGGGGTTTTTTTTTTTTTTAATTCGCAATTTGGATAATACGTATCTAGACACATTTAGAAGGGTAACTTTTTTTTCGTTGTTCGCGTATAGAATGACATGTTTACACGCTGACTCGGTGGTGGAGGGGGGAAGTTTTTGTGGTATCAAACTGATTTCCCTGCATTTTGGATTGGTCAATCCAAATTTTAACCTGCTCTGTGTCTCGTGTGTGAAATTACTGGTCCGAGATAAATTGATTTTGATGAAGGTGCAAGGTTTGTCCGCTTGGTCGGTTGCATTCAGGGTCAAACCCCTATTGAGGAGATAAGGCTACATATGACACACTCGTTTCAAAACGGTTTTTAGGTTTAAAAGCGAGAGCCTTTGATAACACGTGATATCTCCATTCAATTCCCGAGTCGTACACCTACCCGACTGAAACACGAGCTCACGTTTAAACTAATGAAATTCCGTAGTGAATGTAATGTGGTCATCGAGTTATGCCGGAGGTTCATGTTGTTGACGTTACACTTGATGTCACGTTAAAGATAAGCGTGGTATCCGCATGTTCCTCCATCTGTTCCAGATTCCACGATTGAATTGGTCGATCAATTTAAATTGAATGATCTGTAAATTTCGCTCATATTCAACAGCTGTGTTCTCTTGTAAATTTTGAATGAATCCGACATTTTTCGTTCAATTCCATACGTAACGATAATCAATTGATAAATAATGGACGAAGAGAAGCTCCAGTCATGTTGAATGAATAATGAGATAATTTTTGATACAGTTCCTTCTCAAACTACGATTTTGTAAGCAACGTAACAAACTCACTCCATTTTGGTTGGTTTTACGTGAGTCATTCATATTGTGAGCGATAATAAGGTGGAACATTACAAATTCAATGTATGTCATAAAGGTTGAAGAGACACACCAAACACCTTTCTTTTCATGTCACTTTTGGCGCCGCAGAAGCAAATTCCGAAGCCGTATGAGTAGACCCTCCAAGTTTCAATTCGGGTCCTTCCATGTGAAATCACCAAACATCGTTACTGTTTTATGAGTATTTTTTAAAAACAAAATTCAAATTCGACCAACCCATTGTTTTCCAAAATTCCGGCTTGAATTTTATTTTTATAAACCGACATTTAGACTAATGTACAAATACAAACACATACATATTAATATTAAAAATACTCATAAAACAGTAACGATGTTTGGTGATTTCACATGGAAGGACCCGAATTGAAACTTGGGGGTCTACTCATAAGGCTTCGGAATTTGCCTCTGCGGCGCCACATATTATGTATGTGTTTGTATTTGTACATTGTACATTATATAATGTTTTTGAAGTCCACAGATGAATTGAGGATGCTCAAACACATGGCTAACAAACGTGTAACAAACGAATTTCCCAAAATTTTGAAGCCATTGTAGAAGCGTCTTTTTTCAACTTATTGGCTGAATTTAATAAACAGCCGTCATAAAAATAATTTACTATAAATAAAATTACAGCTTCAACTTCGAAGTCTGTAGAAAATTAAAAATCAAGTGATACACCTATAAATTATTTGCTGCCATAAAAATTATTGACAGAATAAGCGTCGTCTCTTTGACAACTCGCGAATGGAATCAGGTCAATATCTTGAGACGTGAGCCAATCACTCCATTTTTCTCAGCGCTGAGAGGGTCAACCCTCGGGCATAAAAATCTTGTTGAGCCAAACAGATGAAATGCAAAGATACCGAATTTGGAATATTTTTATTCATTTATTTTGTTTCTTTTCTAAGCCTCGTACAATTTTGCTAAAAGAAAGGAGAGTTTAGAATGCGTGAAATATTAGTGAAAGAAGTGAAGATGACGAAGGTGGGTGAAGTTTGTTAGGTGGGAAGAGGTTAGTGTGAGGGGGCGGGGGGGGGGGGTCCGGATCGATAAGTGATTAACAAGGGGTGGGGGAAGGGTTTTGTTATAAGTGGCCCTGTGGTGGAGGGCTTCAGGGTTGACGTTCGAAAGGGACGGAGGAGAATTCGATGTTAAGGGATGTGGTAGTGGTGGTGGTAATGGTGGTGACATGCGAGGGGCTGTAGGTATCACCAACATAAACCTCAATTGGTAGATACATATTTGGTTTCAGGGACGGCTATCATGAGCTAAGTTTCCTTAATATCTTATCAAGTTTCCTTCAGGCCAAAGTCAAGATCACCGCAAGACGTTCAAAGCCGTAGGACCAGAAACCCATGTTTTGATAAATGCATAGGCAAAGTTTTTAAGCTCTAAAATGGACATATTTCCACATTAATTACTTATCTTCGAGAATAATAAAGAAAGAAAAAAGTTGACCAAGAAAAAAAATTGACCCCCTCAAAATTTTAGCATGGAACATGCTTTAGCCTTGAGCTAACTGGCAAAAAGAAACACGTTTTTGGGAGACGGCGATGTGTTACGAAAGTTTGCAATGATATCCACTTACAACCAAGTCGTTGCTACCAAACTTTATCTTCGTCATTCGTGTTCGTAGAAAAATCGTTCACCATTTTTTGGAAAGCCCTAAATTTATGCATAAATTATATACAGACAAAACCGCTGTAATTATGGAAGAAACTGAGTTATACCCCTGAGTTGAAAGAACTGTAAACAGCAATCGCGGTAAGAGCCATCAGATTGGGGTTTTAGCCGGGTTTTATTTCGAAGGAAGGTGTTGTTTATGTAGTACGTTGGCAACGTATTTACGAAATGGAATCTTAGGACCCTGAAATACGGGTGTAATATAATAAGATAACATAATATTTATACTTCCATGTAAGGTGCTTGTGAGTCCTAATTTGCGTATCATCATATTTACGTCATTTACAAATCAGCCTTGTTCCATCTGTCCACCAGTGATGTTGTGTCCTGGACCAGATTGCCTGGATTCGGGGTCAATTTGCGACCCCGAATTAGCGGGTAGAAAGTATGTTCCATGTTTTAGAATTTTAGCTGTAGGCTCAAAGTAGAAAGCAACCGGGAGGGTCCAGGGTGGACCCCCTTGTGAGGCCCGAAGGGCCGAGTTTTGGTTTATGTTTAAGATACGTAATTCGGAAAATCAAATAAAAAAAATTCACCCGTCCGCCGTCCGTTGCACGCGCCACTTCGCCCAGTTAGCGTTGTTCTAAAATGATGAAAGTCGGGTTACGGGTTCGGACCAGCCCGAGGATGATCCTGGAAACGTTTCATAACCCTACGTCTATGGGAAGGGGTTGGAAATGAATGTTTAAGTTTTAAAACGTCATATCTCGGAAATCGCAAATCAAACGGTATAGTTCTCTCTACAAATTAGAGTTTAGTTCAGAAAATGTTTTTAGACCTTCCGAGGCTGTATACTCTCTCTCATCTCCGGTCTATTCAGCTTAAATTGGGATAACCATGGGTTCTCTGCAATTCTTGGATTTATATTTCCCACACTAGCTTCGCTGTAGACTTGCTGCCAACGAATTCTCATATCCATATACATATAGATATGCATAAATATCTATGGCACTCGTGTATCCAATGCTAATCCATTTTGTCTAGCAGCACGGAATCTGCTCTTCCATTCCCACTCGCTCAAATGTGAGCCATTTTCCTATAGGTATTGCCCGAGTTAGGTCGAACCACGGTTTGTGTCGAGCGTACCTTCAGCGTATCGGGGCTTCTAACCTTGCTGAGTGCGATCATTGCCACGGCCACGAAGATACTCTCGAGCACGTAATGATATTCCCTAAGTACAGCCAAATGAGATACAAGATGCTCAACACCATAGTTAAATACCTCGATAGTCCACTACATTATTTACGGATAGTTCATTCTAGATCCATACATGTATATAAAGCAAACTGAGATGAAGATTTGATTTTACTTTTTGATTTGACATAATGAAAATGCAATAAAGCTTCTTCGTGGCTATAGCTGCGCGCTTATGCCAATTGAAGAAAAAAAGGTGAAATATGTCAGAATACTCGAATGCTATTAATCATTCCATAATGTTATAAATTGCTTATTTATATTAGCAATCGTTTAACAATTTTCCTATTTAAATCTGTTTTAGAACTATTTCAACGGGATCCTTAAACTTAAAGACTTAAAGCAGGATAGAAGGGTTGGGTTAAAAATTAAATATACACAAATATGAGATCAAATAAAATATCACAAAATTTGTAAATTAGTTCAAGTCATTTACTAAATGTTTGTTTAGAATTTCAAAATCTACCTGCAGTACCCCCAGCTAATCAAATTTACTGCATCTGAAAACTTTCGATATCAAAAGCTCCGAGTTATGAATTTGTGTGATGGGTTGAGGAAATCCTGCGAATCCGTTTCAGAGGATCCTGATTCTACCTGTAGGTTTAAAAATATCTTGAATGCGTTTATATGCATGCGCGTATACAAGTATGTAGACCCATACTTATGAAATGTTTAGGGCTTTTCAAGATAATCTGGGGGTGGATGTTGGAATGATTTTTAGGAATGGTTTACGTAACGGTTTGAAGAGGTTAATTATCAACACTACTGTAGTGTTTTTATTGTCACGTGTCGGTCTGAGATCTACATACTTACCTCTGAAAAGTAAAGTCGAATCAGTTAATTGCAAAGATCAGAATCCAGTATAATGGAGAGACGAGACGGGTAGGCATAGAAAGAACAAAAGGGGACAACAATGACAACCGAAAAGCCTTTCATAAGAACCGCCCCAATCCTGAAGAAGAAAAATAATTATGCAACTGCTTTTGAAAAACACATCGCTTCCTCCAGACATATAACCAAAGTAAACAATTGGAAAATGAGCTGTATAGAGCCTAATTAGAAGTAGTTATATAACTTTCCACGCCAAGTAGATATCAATCGGTACCAGCAAATACCTTCCAAATTTGCAGTATAGCTTCTGACAACTCTGCAACAAATCATATAAGCTATCTTTCTTCGTGGGTCTCAGAATGCTGAATGAACTTTTGAACACATCAAGTTCGTCATGGCGCCGTCTCTGATGCCACAGCTGGTAATAACGACTGCGAGAAATACGTGTTTGTTCTTATGCATTTTAGAATGTTGAAACGATCTTAAAACGTTTTGCGACACGTACATTGGCTGTGTGAACTGGCGCCACTACTAACAAGCTCAACTAGACCATTGCTCAAAATATGAATAAATTCCGTAAAATTGGTGATGAACAAATATTCAATAACCACAGTTTTTTTGGAAGCATTCAATTGAATTTGGTACCTTTTTTCGGTTATGATTTTGGTTTAATTTTACGAAAGGATTTTTGCAAAATTCTCTCATGGCTCGTCTAGAGGTAGTACGATAGAAATTACCAGAAATTGGATTGTTATACAAAATCAATGCGAATTTTCCACAACGGTCTATTATCTTCTGTACAGGTCACCCTTCTGTCTAGATCACTGTTATGTTTAAAATTTCCTTGAGAGTCCCATTATTAAACAAAATGATAAGAAGAAAGAGCTTCAATATTATTAGAATAGGTGACCAGATAGCCATCTCCGAATGCAGCGAGGGAGGGGGGAGGGGGGAAGTCCTTAACTAACTCAGTGATGGCCTCTGAATTCTATGAATTTTTTATATAAATAATAAATGACACATTTATATTTATGATAAAATATTTATAAATTATTTCTATTATTGTAATTCTGGAGTTTTTACTTGTACCTACGTACGACGGCAATAATTAATAACCTGCAAAAAAATATTGGAAATATCCAAGTAAACAAGGTGAGAAGGACGAACAGTACCGAGTGTACGTTTAACGGGCGTATGAGAACATTTTGCATTTCTTATTGTTGTAAAATGGTGTGAAAAGGGAAGTTGAGGGAGAAAAGCAAAGCGTTGAGCATGTCCTGTAATCACGACCCGCCACTGCATTGAATCAACATCTAAAACCAATCTCCTCACTGATTCTCCGTGAATGCATACATTCATTGAATATGTTGTTCTAAGAAAATGTTCGCTCTAAAATATACTAGTTATTTGACTTGAATGAATCATATAGGAAAACTCTCCAAATTCTTGACACACCGGTTCATTATATTCTTTGAGCAGATCACCCTAATCTAATAAACGAAATAGATGAAACTCTAGCTCAACCTCCAAATTTTTTTTTTTTTTTTTAAGAAATAGATATTGTTTAAACTATTTTACAGTCAGGAAACCGAGTGAATGTTGCATTATCATCCATCTGCCACCCACGTTTAAAATGTTCAAAATTTCAAAATTCCTTTTGAACCCCTTCCCCTTGACCGAAAGTTATGAAATGTTTCAAGGGTCATTGTGAGGTTGGTCCGAACCCGTAAAAAAAAAAATACGTAATTTTAGCTCAACGCTAACTGGGCAAAGTGCCGCGGACGGACAGATTTTTTATTATTCGATTTTTGGAATCTACTGATCTTGAAACGTAAACCCTAAAATTTTGAGGGTTTTTTTTTCTCGGTCGATTATAAAGGTTCATTATCGAAGATGATAAACCAAAAGAGTATGACTTCTCCCCGTTCTTCCTTCAGGTTCCTGAAGTGAGCTATGCCCTCGTGACAAGCCAACGAAACCACGTTATACCTCCATTAGACGCTATTCGCAGTGTGAAACTGCAGTTTTGTTTCCCAGAACAAGGATTTGCCGCTTGGTGAAATTCGAGTCTATTACAATAAGAGCGAATTTTTGAACAAATAACTGGTTTATATAAAATGTTTCCGAGTAGGTAAATGTTTTGCCAAGTAACGACTCAGTTTATAGATTTTTAAACGCTGAACACGATGGTGAAGTCAGAATTGCCTATCTACGCACTTAGCCTTTCGATTGCCAAGACAAATTTTTTGTGCAAAATTTAACGTTTTATCTCAATTCTGTCGGGAGTAATCGTCTGGAATGACACATACATATCGTCGTCTAAATTCTAACATCGCATATCTAAAAAAAATGCGAAATTGAGTTGAACAACATAACATCTAAGCTATTTTCTTCAAAACACATTTTTTGTCATTGGTTACCCTAATATTAGCAATAATGTTTCCAAATCATCGTAAGTATGAAGCCATTTGTGAAAAATAGATCGTAATTCACGAGTGAATCAGTTTTTTGTCTCTCCTGAAAAGTTGAGAAAAATGAGATATGCGATGTTAGAACTTAAACGACGATATATAAGGGGATTTTTCAACGCTTCATAGTGTTATCAGTGTTTGGCTTTATTTTTGGGTAATAGGATCATTATTTTTTCGTTCTTAAAACTTGAATTTTGTTTTGACTCGCCGCTGTTGGTACCTACAAAATTGAATAAAACCCGCAATGAGCAGTCCTGTGAACGAGCTTCCTGAGTTCCTTTCCCAGGAAGTCCGTACAATTATTGCCATCAGTATTTTTCAGATTGTTCAGAAATGTTCCAGGAATTATTGACATCAAAATTTTTCAGAGACTGCGAAACCGGAGCCAAACTTCTACACGTCAATTCGACCAGGTAGAGCAGCCGGCGACCCTACCATGATGGATTAATGCGACCCAGACGGTTCGATCAAATTCAAACTGAATTTCACTGACGGCTGGCAAGAGATACCGGTTAGCCACCTGAATCGAAAGAAGGTCAAACTCGTTCCCGAGTTTCCTCGGCTTTACACCACATACCCAAAGATAGATTCAACGATCTCCAAGATTTAACTAAGTTCTTGCCCGTCGATTGTAGGCCTTTCTATGGTGCAATCCCTCATGAAGAAGAAAGCAGACGATCGAAGAAAAGGGATGCCCAAAAACCAATTAGTAGTAAGAACACGAAAACGTCGAAAAATTGAAGTCCTATTGAAATGTGCCTACCTCTGAGTGAAAGAAAAGTTGATGGCTATGAAAACGCTGTGATGACAAATAAACGACTGTGACTAGTCTTTTTTCCCCGAAACGGGCTGTGATTGTACGATAGGACTGTTAGTTATCTTAGTTAGATAGAACTGATAGTTACCAATTTTTTTTTTAAACTCAATTTGAGACTGATGTGATTAGGATCTCGTGTAGTGATTTTTCTTGTTCCTTGTGTTGGTAAAAATTAAAGAACTTTTGGCAGAAAGTATGTATTTTAGTTATTACGGTACCTACGATTACACCCCATCAGAAATAGTGTGGGTTTTCATTCGTGTTAGCGAATTTTCGAAGGAAATTAAGGTATCATTTTCGTTCGGCCATCAAAAAGTCAACTCGCCTGGGATCCGTTTCAGAGAGCCTATATTACAATTTTAACGTTTTTTTTTTATATAATATATAATATGGATTTCTTATATAATATGCATGACTGACTTTTTTTTAAATTATGAATCCATCACAAAAAATCCCAAAATAAGAACTATTTTTGAGAAAAGAAACGAGGAAAAAATCGATCTCAACTCACAGAGCAAAAATTACGCGGAAGCAAACAGTTATCTATCTACTACTTCAAAAACTACATTGCAACTCCCTTTTGATACAGAATAAAAATCAGGTAGGTAGGTATTTCACACAGAAATAGTTAGTATCAACATATCTCAAGTCAGCAAAAGCTGCCATCAACACTGCCCAAGTCGGCTAACTTTTAATTAAACATTACTGCAGTGGAAAAACTGCTCCTGGTTTTTGAAGAAATCGTATTGAAACACCCCATAGCCAATGGAAGCCAATTACGTTCAAAGAAACCTTATTGAACAGTTTTTTTTTTTTTTTTTTTTTTTGTCTCCTAGAAACTTGAGAAAAATGACTTGGGCTATGTTGCACCTGCACAGTCGATATGTGATTGAATGTGTTTATGTCATCAGACCGGTGTGATTACTAATTAGGGTTAAGAGGCTGTAGCTTATTATTTTGAATTACCTCGTATTTATTTCTCGACTTGCGCCGATATTTATTAATTAACTATTAAAAACAACTTGGGTTGGTTAAAGATGTTCGTTCATTAAGTGGGTACCTCATTTTGAAGAGTCAAAACCCTTTTGAGTTTTTGCAAATAGTTACAAGTGGGAACTTGGAACATTGAGAAGTAAGAATCCGAGTTTTGGACTTGATTTGAACTTACTGGTTTTAGTCAAATTGTTGCGCGAAGTGAGAATGTATGTGAAGTGAAATCTGCTGTTAAGAATGAGTTAAGCCAATTTCGTTGATTGAAATAGATTATTTAAAAACTGTATTACATTTTTGGCGTTAATTCGAATTCAAGTGTCCTTGTCATTGTTTTGTTTGTATTGAATATACGTTTAAATGAAACATCAACCTACCTCATTTAACATTTGAATCTATCTTTTATAGTATACAGATCGGCAGCGTAATATTGCTTGATAAATTGTACGTAATTAGTGAGGGCGATTTTGGCAAAACCGGACATGGCGCCCCGAGTCAAATGCACTCAAAATGTCTCACGCGGATCCACTATTCCTAATGATCAGTCCTTAATCCATTACCTCGGCCCACACCTATAGAACCCGAGTCACAGATTCAAACTTGAGTTTTACTATAATGCTTTAATCCTTCTCTTTACTGTATGTTCGTGTCTGTGTTCCACCAACAAGGTCATACCGCTCGACCAATTTAAATGAGGGGTTTTAAACCTCACTAGCTCTCGTGGAACAACAGGAAGACAAGTAGTTAGACCTGAGTATATGCTTTAGCTCAAACGAGATCGAAGCGAGAGACGTTGCTGGTGCTTCATGAACTCATTCTGGCATTTCTGGTGCTTCATGAACTCATTCTGGCATTTCTGATTTCTCGACAGAATAAAATTATTTATTACTAGGATCAATTCCCACAATTTTCCTACATTTAGGACTTCCCGCTGAGAACAGAATCCCGATAACTCCCTGGTGTTTGTGAAAGAATGATACACTCAGAAAAACGTATATGTACGAATACAGCACGGATATCATAGGCCTCCGTGGAGCCTGGAGGGTTCAATCACGGCAGGGGTGACGTATCTCCTTTCCAACCATCTGACCATCCAGTACTGTGGCCCATTGTTATAGGTGGACGCGATGACGTATAGATACCGTATCGACTTGATAATATACATACAATAGTAAGGCTCTGTTGCAACGAGCCCAGTTACGAGGCAATCGCAATACTTGCTGGGCGAAGCCATAATAAATTTTATTCAATTGATTACGTCTTCATTCGACGAATCAAGAATTCTCCTGAAGAAGGGCTCTCCTCAGGAATTCTTCTGATAATAGGTTGGGAACAAAATGAATGTCTGTTATTTCGTTCAATATAAATATTTGTTGGCGATTCAAAGTAAGACTACAGACGTAAATGGAAAACTTTGAATAAGGTGGGTCTAAAACATAGAGGGATTCCTCTAGGATAATGTCGACGCAAATGCATTATTATCCAAATTGAAAATGTAATTTCACACATTTAGGAACGATGTTGATTTCAAATTTGTCGATCATGTTTTTGGTCTCCTTTCTAAACAACTTTCTGATGTATTATGACTATGGAGCAAGATAAAATCGGTTGGTTATTCCCAAAGTGAATGTTGATGGGCTGGTAATTTATTGTAATCACTTATGGTTTTATACAATTTATAGCTCCGCCCTGTCCGGAATGAAGATTTGTTGAATGCCCTTCTAGCGTCGAGACGGGCAATTTTTCAAAAACGGCACAAAGTATGAACCGACCATGAAATTTTATCCTTCAAGATCGGTACATTGCCAAATAATGGATACAAATTCAAGTCATTTCATCTATTTTAACCTGACCCAATTAGCGGCTTTTTTCGAACGGTACATATGGGGCTGAGTGAGGGCAACAGAATTTGGCAGATGAGTTCGAGCAAAGAATCACCTAGAAAATTCAAACTGTTTACTGTTCCGGTTTCAATTTGATTATAAGAAAAGAATGTTCCGATCCAGTAGCTTGACGAAAACACCGAATTTCCAAAGTAACGAACGAAGAAATGGGTCGGTCAACTGATCACTAGACAGAATCTACAGGCCAGAAACTGAGTACGACGGTATCAAACACGTATTATCAATGGCGTCGTTACTGAGATCAGCGAGTGCAGTATTCTAAAATTCCTTAAAAAGCCCACCTCTCCTACCAACAAGTATTTTTTCATGTGGCATATTTTAGGGTTTTATAGAGTATACTGAGATAGAATATTCAACGCATTCAAGGTTTGACCCAGTATTAGCTGCTATTGATACACCACGACTGCAAAAGCCATACAGCATAATTATGAGGGTTGTATGAGTAGACACTCAAATTTCAATTCTCAAGACCAATTTTTAGGGTCGTTTTATGTAGACCCATCAAACGAATTTACATTGTTAACAATTTATTTTCATACTCAAAACCTATTTGATCGGTTTTGAGTAATCCAAAATAGTTGGGTCCATTAACTCGTCTTCCTTGTCTAATCAATAACATTTTTGGAAACATCTAGAAGCTACACGATGAAGCCAAGGCCGGATATTATCTGGGAGGACTAACAGACCCGCGTGTAAGTGTTCGTCCATATCAAATAATCATAAAATCCAGGGATGGACTCAGAGCGTCCAAAAACGGATTATTTATTCATTTTATTCATTTATTTGTTTCAATCACGTTCTAAACATTTAGAAAGCATTACAATTGTGAAGTAAGGAAGCAATAGGAAATGAAAACTACATAGAAATAATAACGCTAAAGTATTCACCTCCCGGAAACGGCTGATTCGAGCATTCGCGGTATTGACTCCCCATTGGGCAACTGCTGATTCTTGCCAATTGTTTTTCAATGAACTTGAGTTCTGAAAAGCTTCACACGGCTAAAGTTGGAAGTTATTTCAGGTTATCAGACCATTGTAATCAGGCGGATACTGATGATTAATTGAAGATGATTGTTATAGATATGATTCTCATGAAATCACTCATTTCAAGTTCAAAGATCGATTACTTTCTACCGCTCATTCATTTGATGTTATTTTCTTTGTATCGCAAAGAGACCGAACGCTGTTGAATTTCATTTCCAAGTGCACCAAGGCAGCAGATGGTCCAAGTTGTAATTCCGATAATGTGCAGGACGGTTTTCAACCAGACATCACGCCCATGATGCACGTGAGTTGCCCTCACGGAAGGAACTTGATTAAAGTTACATGGACCAAAAATTACAATTCTGCCTATGTGCGTCAAAGTTCGAGTAGAAT
The DNA here is from genome assembly GCA_963920205.1 of Stenodema calcarata. NCBI lineage: Eukaryota > Metazoa > Arthropoda > Insecta > Hemiptera > Miridae > Stenodema > Stenodema calcarata. The sequence continues at coordinate 29,584,257 of OY986048.1, read as the reverse complement.
GTCTGTCGTTCACAAAGACAATTTTCTAAAATTCAAATGGTAAGGGAGTCAAAATGGCAATTTGAGAATACACGAATTTTGAAAGTTAAATTGAAGTGTGGATTTCAGTATTCCAAACAGTCGGTTAGACGAAGTAAATAGATTTGGCCTTCTTACGAAGATTTACAAAGTTATTCTGATTGAATAACAACAATTCGTATTTCTTCTTTTTTTTTAATATCGGATTTTGGGTGGAGGGATCAAGAAATAACGATATTGTGGCACCGTAACTTAAGTTGGACCGTATTAGGTATTTTTGTGTCATTTAGAGGATTGGTAAATAAAAGAGCAGTCATTAAAGACAGTCGAACGTCAATTATTTAAGGAGCTAAAATAACTTGAAATGGGGCACAGGATTCCGCTTTGAACTCGTTTACTCGTTGTACTCGTCGTACAATTGGTCCAACTGTTCACCTTTTGTTAGTGAGGAAAAGGTTCATGAATATTGAGATGCCGCGGTATAGAAACGCATAGCAGTCGGAAGGTAAAAACAAATTCACTCCGCGGAAGAAAAAAACTCTGCAAATTCTTGACACAACGGTTCATTATCTTCTTTGTACAGATCACCCTTCTGTCTAGATCACTAGGTCTAAATGTCTAGATCCTAAATGTTAGATTAATTATTATTATCAATTATCACTAATTATTAACAATTTTATCAAGTACCTAGTGAAAATTATTATAATTTATTGTTAGGTATTAATAATTCGTATTTACTATTAATAATAATAATTATTAATTATGATTAATTAATACGATATAATTCTGGGGTTTTTAATACTACGTCGGTAATATTTTTTTTTTATAAAAGAAGTACCTACCAACAAACATTCGAAATTACCTTCATTTCCGTAGCACGAAACGCACCTCAGAACAACAAACTCGACATCACTTAAGCCATATGATGTTCCAAAGAGCTTGTTAGTATGAAAATGGACCTGTATTTCAACAGTTTGATTTACGATCGGGTTGTGAGGCACAATCTTTGAGCCGTCATTGTGAACGAACGGCTGGTCGTACAAAGCTGCGGATGGTCTTAAAAAATTCTACGGAACAAACTCTATCTAAATATGAAATAAAAAACATACCGTTTGATGGGAATTTTTCGAGATATGGAATTTTCAAAATTTCAAAATTCGTTTTGAACCCCTTCCCCTTGACCTAGGGTTATGAAAAGTTTCGTGGATCATTGTGGGGCTGGTCCAAACCCAGAAACCAAATTTCGTAATTTTAACTCAACGCTAACTGGGCAAAGTGCCTCGGACGGCGGACGGCGTACGGCGTACGGCGTACGGCGGACGGACGGATTTTTTTTTTATTCGATTTTCTGAATCTACGTATCTTGAAACGTAAACCAACAAATTTTGAGGGGGGGTTAAAATTTTTTTTTTCTTTGGGCGATTCCAATGGTTCATTATCGAAGATAATAAACCAAAATCGATCAATGACACCTGAGATCTTCGATTGTGTTTACAATCTTTGGTGAAACTAACAATATCAGTGTTTGGAAAATGTAGTTTGATTTGCTTGACTGGCATTTCGATAGGAATTTTCGGCATACGCTATTCGTAACTTTCAAATGACTAGAGAATAAAGAAGAAAATGCATTGAAATGAGCCATAAGACCATATAGGCCTTCATTGAAAAAAATAATAATAATAACATACTGATGTTATTATAACAATAATAACATAATATAATAATATTATTATAATATTATTATTATATTATTATTATATTATTATATTATATAATATTATTATAATAATAATAACATACTGATGTCACACACACACAATAATAACATACTATTTGAGTTCAAGAGAAGACACCAGGGGTTTGCAAGCATTCAATTGATAATTAGTACAACACCTAGTATTCGGCCGTTTAAAATTTATCTCTGTTTGTTATAGAGATTTCACATCCAACGGTTCATGAAACCGTGGTCCTACGTGATGTCTGAGGAGCCCATGACATTTTGGAATTCCTCTCAGTTTTGGGCTGTTTCAAGGTGCCAATATGTTTCAATTGGTGCCATTATATTGTTAATCACGGCTACAAAAAACATTCGAAATTAATACCACATGATTCAGCTTTGTCCACTGCTGAAATAATTGAAATTATGCAGTGGTCTCCAAAAACAAATGGAGGAAATGTGGGTGTTTTAATGACGGAAAGTTCGGATATCGCAATCAATCGTTACATTCTGCACATATCTTTGACTGGTCCGTCTGGAAGATGATGTTTGATATTTGTTCATGTATGATTGTTGAATCAGATGGAATTAATGCAGTGATGCTTGTCTGATAAATTACCTAGTTTCGGGATCATTGCTTCACATTCATTTTCTCTGCCATTATGTAACTATGAACTTTAACCATTTTTTAGCATAAAATTAGTAGATTCAGTTGAGGGGTACAACTCGTAATGCCGACCAACAAGATGTCAGATTAAGAGATATTCATTACATATTATGTCTGCACATACACGCCGGATGAAACTGATGTTTGTAGGAGCGAACATAGAGAGCGGGCCTCACTAGCTAATTCGATACGGAATCAAGTTGGAAGCTGATTAAAAATGATAATTTCCTCGTTTTATAGATTTACCACACATTCAACACCATGAAATCCCAACATTTATTGGCATTTCGTCTTGTAATAAGATTGATAACCACAGATTTTCTAATAAAACAGATGGAATCGATAGAAATTTCCAATAACTCAATTTTTGGTCATTTATTGCACACAAAATTGAAAATCTTTTCTTGAAAAACGCTATTTATTAGATAACTGAAGATTGATTGGTTTTTGAATCTACTAAAGATTTTCTGGTCATTTTGACTAATGTCTAATTTTTTAATTATTCACATTCTGGCAAAATTTGGAATTTTCACTAGCGAAGATAAGATATTGCCTTACAAACTCAAAAATGTTAGAATCTAGGATTTGATTCAGGAAGCCCAAAAATAAATTTGTAGTAAATTTAAAAAAATCACTCATTGAATACCGGACATTCCCATAACAAATTCGCTCAAAATGCCAAACGTTATATTTAGAATCGGTTCAGCAGTTATGGATGTCAAGTACTCCTAGGTGCGAGTCCACTGGTACAAAGATAATTAAAATCAAGTTTTAGGTGCCAATTGTATTGACAAAGGTTTTGCTGTGCATCTCAATCTATTGCTGGTTATCCATTCAACAATTGTTGAATGAGTTGGGGATGCTCCTTTGCAACATACATCTACTTATATGAAATTGGTTAATAATGATTGGAAGGGGCCTTAACACGGTCGTTTTTCGTCAAATATTCGACTAAAACAAATAACAGAAAATGTGGGTTCCATTCTATTAGCTTACTTTTTTTAAACACGCACAAGAAATGTAAATTAAGTTGGTAGTCCAGTTTATCCACATCAAGGTGCTGAATGCTGAGACCAGAGAGGAAAGAGGAAGATTTTTATAATGGTGAGGATATCAGTCAAAAATTTCAACAAAATAACAATTTCAACATTAAAAAATCCACGGTCATGCAGCACGGCTATAAGAGCAAATTTTCGATGAATAAATTAGTTTTATGTAAAATGTCTCCATTAAAGAACATGATGTCCATGAAGAACATCTCAAGTATCAACCACATTTCTTCATCTTCAAAGTGCTCCAGTTTCAGAGCGGAATAAGATATAGCAATTCTGACTTAACCATGTGATTCAGCGTGAACAAACCTTTAAAGTGAGGTGTCACTCCACAGACCGTTTCATTTTTGGAATTTATGGGTGAACCTCCCCCCCTCCACACAACTCACCATAGCCCCGTCAGCTATTGAACATTTCAATTCTAAACACGACGGTGAAGTCAGAATTGCGATATCTCATTTCGTTATCAGATTAGAGCATACTTAACATGAAGATCATATCAAGTAACACCCACGTTTCTTCATCTTCAAAGTGCTCCAGTTTGAGAACGGAATGAGATATCGCAATTCTGATTTCACCATCATGAGGAATTCCCCCCCCCCCCCCCAAACTCCCCCCCCCCTAGAGTGGCCCGATTCTGCCCATCTACGAACTTAGCCTTTCGATTGCCGAAATAGTTTTTTTTTTTGCAAATATGAACTTTTTATCTCAGTGTTTCTCTCCTTCTAATTTCTCCTCCTGTGAAAATACCTATTTATCCATTATACCACCGCGAGTCCTTTCGTGTCCACAACCGGACATATAAATACATAAATTAAGGTTGTATTCAAATGACCAAGCTAGTCTTTTTTTCCGTGTTTATTTTCTCACGACGTTTCGGCAATGAAACAAAGCCCTATTCATGTGAGATTACATGTAGAAGTGAAATTTTTTTACATTAAACTGTTTAATGTTTAATGTAAAAAATGTCAGTTTAATGTAAAAAATTTTCACTTCTACATGTAATCTCTCATGAATAGGGCTTTTTTCCATTGCCGAAACGTCGTGAGAAAATAAACACGGAAAAAAAGACTAGCTTGGTCATTTGAATACAACCTGCTTCTTCACACTAGTCAATCCCATCAACACTATATAAATTAATATACACATATAATTTTTGGTGTCTTTTGGCAGTGGATTCAGGATGGCTTGAAACGTATTTTGACATGAAAATGTTTCGAAAATTAGAGTTTTAAAAATGTTGGACCGAGAACAATAGCTACATGTTCTTCAAAAATTTGCTAAAAAGCTGATAATTATTCTATAATGGCCATTATTTTATAAATACTCGTAGAAAACCGAGATTCTAGAGAGTCTATATCATTGTTCGGGGATAATTGTCATGATTGTTTTCCTTGACACTGATTACCAAGGTAGATACCGACATCGTCGATCTCCGGATATATCAATGAGGACTTACATCAATATCCGAAATTCGGTGCCTTCTTTCCGAGGACACCAAACAGGACATCAAACTAAAATTTACGGAATCTGCGATCATTCTAAATGAGTTTTACCCTAAATGCAAAAATTTAGCTAAAATTTTACCGTTTCAATAATGCAGTGAATGATAATTATTTCAGGCCAAACTTGTATAGGAAGCGAATATCTATAGGGAGAATAGTTATTTAAATCTCCCTCGTCCAATTACCATCAAATCTATGAAAAACAAGTCTCTTCTACAGTTATTTCGTTACAATTGCAACTCCTACTTTCCAATTTTTTCGGCAGACCGAAGGCATTCAAGAGTTTCTATTATCATTCGTGCCTCATTTACCAGTTCGCAATTAATTTTAAAACTGGCCAAAAAGTCAAATTGCATTTTCCAAATTGAAAAGAACGTGTGCATCTGGGGGATGGACATATTTTCCATTATTTACCAAAGTACTTCAGAATAGTACATCTCCAGATTAAAGGGTTTATTTTGCTTTCTTAAGCAAATGAAATAAGTTATTAGTTAAATGAATTTATTTCAGAAAATTTGGTTGGCTGGTGATAAAAGCTACAGTTATATTTGATTTTATCGGGTATTTTGAAAGCGTTTGGTGGAAGGGTTCGTGAATTGCTCTAAAAACGTTTAGGGGATCGATGAAAGTTCCAATTTTCGGATCACGAAAACTCTCTTTTTCATAGTTACTTGTCTAATTTCTAATCATTTAGAATATCCATGGTGTTTTTCGGATTTAAACATGGGTTCTAAACATCTTTAATATACCATCATGCCCACTCATTCAATCCAGACTGATGTGGAAGTAAATGTAAACGAACTAGCGGTTTTATTTGAGTGATTATATTCACTTTCAGGTTGAGAAGACCGGAAATGAAAACGCTCACAATAATCACACCACAACCAGATTAACGTGAAGATTCCCATAATAACCCCTTTATCCCATCAAATCCCGCGGGCGACTGAGTTTATCAATAAGATGATTCAACAAGGTTTTCCTGCGGTGTTTTAGCATACCAACCGACAAGGATCCCGAACAGCTAAAGACCCACATGATCAATACATAACCTCTGTAATTAATGTTGACACAAAGCTAATAGGTCCAAAGTTCAGTCTCATCAACAATTTTCAACGGAGACTCAAAACAAACAATTGAAAATTTAAAAGTGCTATTATTAATAACGGGAAAATCTCATACAACACATACGACAAAAGGTGAAGGTAGGTAAACACTAATGGAAAAGGTGCATAGATATACTTACTTCAGTCCCATTATAAATTATTAATTGTACTTATGATTTCTTCATGGTTTCGTCAATTAGCAGCAAAAAATTTCAGGTGTCTTTATAAAGTGAGATATTTGGTGGACACTTTTTAAAATGATAGCGTAAACATTAAGAAGGAATGGTGATTTTGTATGAAAATCCAGGAACAAGATATGGTTTAAAATGAATGATTCAACAGAAATTATTCGATTTAGCAAAAGAAATTACTGAAACACCTGTTGATATTTCTATCTGGAAAAGAAGAAGATACAAAGTGCTACAAATTAGGCAACCAGCTCGACAATTTAACATAGAAAGTGATTATTTAGAAGGAGGCATATTTAACATGCATAACATCGAAGAAAACACAAAACCAAGCAAGAAAAAGTGTAAAAAACAAACACGAGGCGTTCACATTTATGCTCCGAAATATCAAACGATATGTTGCAAAAAACAATAATCAACTTCAGTTGATTCATTGATTTGTTGATTTAATCGACATTACCTAATATAAAATGTGATGCAGTTTGATGAAAACTATTAAAATGAATCGAAAATTAGGTCAGTAGTAACCGTGGTTCATGTTTAAAATAACTGTAAATTTCAGCCAAACTATGAATAAAGAGTGTTTTATCGAGGGTTTCAAGAAGTGTCGTCGTGCTATTTGCTATGTACGACGGATTCCGTAGAATCGACACGGAAGACGGATTTGACATTAGATTGGGCCGGAGGGCGCCAAGTGAAACCGCTCGAGACAATTATGGTAAGTAGGTACCGAGTATTTTACTTGGACATTGACCGCCAAGTGACGACTCCAAAATTGACAAACGACAATTAAGTCACCCGAGTGTTTTGTTTGTTGAGGGACCTCACGTGTTTTAAATCAATACGCGTTACGCCCATTCAAACCCACGTGGAAAGAGTCGGCCAATTTGTAAATAGAGTGAGGTGTGTTGAATCGAAAAAATAAAACCGCTAGTTCATTGAGCATGCTAGATTGTAATGATTAAATGGATTTACCTGCGAGTCTCAGAGCTGACATCCTTTGGAATTCTGGCTCTTGGAGCCATTTCCACATTCGTCTAAACGTCTCTCGGCCACTCTTCAATTTTGACCATGGTTTGGGGTTTCGAAGAAGGTCCGAAAGCGTTCCCTGAGACCTACAGAGCACTCGTTGAGCAAATATAGCTTGTGGGATGCTATATCTCTTCAGTTCGGCTGATATCCTTTGCGCCAGTTCTTTCGTGTTGATTTCTTCTAACTCGTTGCTGGCGGCGCCTACAGAGGGACAAGAAGCTTGGGTAACTGTCTTGAGGGCTATTGTAGAAGTTTGTTGTTGCTGTTGTTGTTGTTGCTGTGGTTGTTGCTGTTGTTTAGGAGGGGATGGGGCTGTAACAACCACAGCTTCCCGTTGAACGAGAGCTGGGGGTGATTGATGAGGAGATACTACGACTGTAGGGGTTTGAGGATGTGGTGTTATTGTAGTCAAGCCATTTAAAGTAGGCAAAGTACCTGTCGTAAATCCAGCTACTAGAGTACTTGGAGGAGAGTGCAAGGAGGCTGAGGGTGGACTGAGTTGAGGACTTTGCCCCCCAAGTCCCCCTCTCACTAGATCTCTTTGGTTGTACGGAGAGTCGTAACCATTCGGTGACATGCTCTTTGGAGGTGAGTTCAGACCATTTTGGCTATAAGTGCTTTGAGGTGACAGAGGTGAATGTTGCTGTGAAAGTCCCATTCCCGATAAATTATTAGGAGAATAATGGTGTGGTGACATACCCATACTAGGAAGTTTGTCGTACCCATAAGGGGAATTGACAGTCATACCTAATCCAAGTCCGTTGTTCTGCATAACAGTGAAGGAACCACTGACATTTCCTGTATGGCCATAGGCAAATTTGTCTGACACTGTGGATATAGGAGGTAAGGGTTGGAGTGGAGTCAGTGTGGCGTATGATGACCCAGGACTAAAACCTGGAGGAGACATCCTTCCGTTTACTGACGTTAACGTTTGGTAAGTAGGTTCTGGTTGTAAGGAACGAAAATCTCCGGCGTCTATCATACCTGCCACACTTACTGAAATACCACTGACTGAGGAAGGGGATATCTTTCCAGGGCTTAGTAATCGGGAATCTCTTGAGTCGTCCTGATCGTGCGGTTGAACTATAACAGAAAGCTGCTTGCTTTCCTCGCACTCTGATAGCTCGCCTCCGCTCTCCTCTTTGACGTCAACCTCCAAGTCGTCGCAAAGCACTCCTCTCCTTGTGACGACAGGACGGGAAATGTTCAGGCCTCTGGTAGACATCAAGCCATGCGTGCTTAGCCCCCCAGAATCGACCGTTTCCACTGACACTAGACCCTCTCCTAACGATTGATTCTCCGCCATTTCCACGATCGCTTCCATGGTATTTCATAGAGGGAGAGACGAGCCTTCCGCGGCGCACAGTTAGACACTATTATCACACATTTAACCAAGAATTAAAAATAATAACACTCGAATACATGCGAGTAAGGACCGAAGGAGAACATTTTCACGAGAGGTTTGTCCATAGGTTGCGTGGTAGGCTACTGCACACAACGTTGAATGGATCAATACGAGGGTATAGTAGAGCGCTCTCGAGGCGGGAGGAGGACATACATACGGATATAGGGTCCTTGTCGAACTGGCAGCTCTCTAACCCTCATACACTCGGCTCGCCACTATCTGACATATGTCGTAGAGAAGCAGCTGCATGGGGCTCCCCCAATGTACCCTCTTTGAATGTCCACGCCCCAAAGCCCTCGGTGGCACAACCGGTCCTTTTTCTGGCTTCGCACCTACCTTCCTTCCTTCCCGGTCTTCCTTCAGAATCTCCCGCCGTCCCAATCGATCAACTCAGCTGTATATCACACTTGTTCAAGGCTAAATCCAATCAATACCGAACAGTCGTCGCCCGCGACGTAAACAAACACCACCGTTAGTCTATAGATAAGCGGACGGGAAAGAGTTTTAGTACTACCGCACCGGAGAGCCAAGTTGTGTGTCCGTGGGCTCCTCTCAGCACACTGTGAAGCCTACACCCTGCAATTGTTCTCCCAAGCATTACGTCACAACCCCTTACAAACTACCCCTAGTGTAACCAAGATCACACCTTCCACCATCCCCTTTTGCTCCTCATTTCCTCGTACCAACACGTCCGAACGAAGAAAATCTCTCAACTAGAGAAACAACCAGCAATGATAGATCATATCAGGTACAAAAAATGTTCGTAAAACGATGATTTGAAAACTGCAATGCTTGTAACCTTGATGAAACTTAACCTACCAGACGTAAACAAACACTGCAATACCTAAAAATTTTAGTTTCACGCTTTAAAACCTGCTTGTATTTCATGTATAATCATTTAAGATCATAAATTTTGCACTGTCATAGTCCAAAGTTAGTAAAATCCTCGAAAATCAACCGGAGAAAGTCATTGTTTACATGACACACTTTCACTGTCCCGCGATTGATTTATCCTACATACTCCTGCATTCCATTCAAACTTAGCGTATCCTTCTACTTGCTCCACTTTAACATTATTTACTAAAATCGTGAATATTCATCATTATTTCAATCAAATTCCTATGGAGTCAGGAAACTTGAATTATATGTCATCGATATTCTACAATATCGTAGTTTACACAACGCGTGTTTACGATTCAACCAACATTTTAATAGTGCCCCCTGACCTGTGGAATTCATACCAAGCTGATTTATCCGAGAATCGGGTGAAATGTCCTGCTTTTAAAATTCCCAGAAATCGGAATTTCTTATATCAAGATTTCAATCAGTGGGTTTTTAATGAAATCTCACCAACCTATTATACATATATCATCATCAGGACTGGATATTCCTGTGTCCCGAGCAATTAGTCATGACCACTCGATAAATGATGAAAAATAATTGAATAATATAAATCAATTAAAAATACGGACTTTTAATTTGTTGAATGTACTCTATCGAGAATATTGTGTACTTTTAGCGAATTTTCGAAGAAAATGTAGCTATTGTTCTTGGTCGAAAATTTTTAAAACTCGAATTTTCGAAACATTTTCATACCAAAATCCGTTTCAGCCCATCCTGAATCCACTGCCAAAAGAGACCAAAAATTATACGTATATATAAATTTATATATTTATGTATGTGTCATTCCAGACAATAACTCTCGATAGAATTGAGATAAATTTGCACAAAAAATGTGTCTTGGCTATCGACAGAATCGGGCCATTCTAAGGGGGGTTTGGGGAGTTGTAGGGGGGGGGGGCGTTGACCACCTCATTTTAAAGGTTTTGTTTGGGCTGAACACGATGGTGAAATCAGAATTGCGATATCTCATTTCGTTCTCAAACTGGAGCACATTGAAGATGAAGAAACGTGGTTGATATGTTCTTCATGGTTAGTCTGCTCTAATCCGATGACAGAATGCCATATCGCAATAATTGGTCATAATTATTATGACTTCCCGTCGTGTTCAGCGTTGAAATGTCCAAAAGCTGAGTGGGGAGTTTTTTGTTGGGGAGGGGGGGAGGTTCACCCATAAATTCCAAAAATGAAACGGTCTGTCAAGTGACACCTCATTTTAAAGGTTTTTACACGCTGAATAAGATGGTTAAGTCAGAATTTCTATATTTTATGAAGACACGTGGTTGATACTTGGACACCATGTTCTTTAATGGATACATTTTACATAAAACCTATTAAGTATTTCTTCGAAAATTCGCTCTTATAGCCATGCTGCATGACTGGATTTTCAAGACGTCTATATGGCCAGTCCCTATCAATTGTCTGTATTAAAATGAAGGGGCACAGTTTTTATGTAATATTTGAATTTTTGTGTGAAGGTTTACGATGGAATTATGTCTAATTTCTCATTTCAAAATTATCTCGCAATGCGTATCTTCCGCATTACACTAATTGATTCGTTTTCCAAATGAATAGATTTGGGGTTTCGAACGCCCCTCTCATGCACGTTGACCAAGCATATCATCTACCTCACCTCAAAATATCCTTCGTTGTAGGTACGTAGAACCTAAAAACTCTGCAAATTCTTGACACAACGGTTCATTATCTTCTTTGTACAGATCACCCTTCTGTTTAGATCATTAGGTCTAAATGTCTAGATCCTAAATGTTAGATCAATTATTATTATCAATTATCACTAATTATTAACAATTTTATCAAGTCAATTTTATCAATTTTACCTAGTAAAAATTATTATAATTTATTGTTAGGTATTAATAATTTGTATTTATTATTAATAATAATTATTATTAATTATGATTAATTAATACGATATAATTCTGGGGTTTTTAATACTACGTCGGTAATAATAATTATTACCGACGTAGTATTAAAAACCCCAGAATAATTATTATTCTATAAAAGAAGTACCTACCAACAAACATTCGAAATTACCTTCATTTCCGTAGCACGAAACGCACCTCAGAACAACAAACTCGACATCACTTAAGCCATATGATGTTCCAAAGAGCTTGTTAGTATGAAAATGGACCTGTATTTCAACAGTTTGATTCATGATCGTGTTGTGAGGCACAATCTTTGAGCCGTCATTGTGAACGAACGGCTGGTCGCACAAAGCTGCGGATGGTCTTAAAAAATTCTACGGAACAAACTCTATCTAAATATGAAATAAAAAACATACCGTTCTATATAAATTTTTCGAGATATGAGATTTTCAAATTTTCAAAATTCGTTTTGAACCCCTTCCCCTTGACCTAGGGTTATGAAAAGTTTCGAGGACCATTGTGGGGTTGGTCGGAACCCATAAAAAAAATTTCGTAATTTTAACTCAACCCTAACTGGGCAAAGTGGCGCGGACGGCGTACGGCGGACGGCGTACGGCGGACGGACGGATTTTTTTTTATTCGATTTTCTGAATCTACGTATCTTGAAACGTAAACCAACAAATTTTGAGGGGGGGTTAAAAAATTTTTTTCTTTGGGCGATTCCAATGGTTCATTATCGAAGATAATAAACAAAAATGTGTTTTTTCAAACCGTCCGTCGTTTGTTGTTACGACTGTTATTATTGTTTTTATTGTATCGATATTGACGCGATTTCCCTCTAAAATCCCACTTGGGCGAAGGATGGCGTATTTACTCAGCGAACAGGTCCAGAAAGGTCAATTTCGAAAACTCATAAATTGAAACTTGGGGTGAAAAAAACAAAACGGATCTAGAAAAGGCAATCAATCCTAAGTCTAATAAGGCCCTTCCTTGGCTTCCCTACTTTATTTTTCCTTACAACCCGTTTTGCTAGTGCATCGGTGTGAAAAATGTTTAGAGTTGACTTCCACGTGTTTTGGTTGATTATTTTCGATGACAAAACCAACGAAATCGACGAAAATGAAACACACAAGTTCGATGGGTTCAAGTTTCAAACATAACTACGTAGAATGCACATATTTAATTTTTTTTTTTTTTTTTTTTTTTTTTTAATGTGAATAATGAAATTTGGTATGTAGGCTTGAGCCAGACTGAAGATAATGCTTGAAACTTGGAATCATTCCATCGCCGTTTTCACCACGCGGGTGAAATATGTCGAAATCAATGAAAATGGCAAAATTGGAAGATTGGATGTGAAAAAGCATGATAATTTTCGGCAATTTTGGTGGTATGATAGATAGATAGATAGATAGATAAACATGTATATTTGAAAACAAGTAATTTAACAGCATGTGATACAAATACATAATAATGACTATGGGCTAAGCCCGTCTGCCTATTTTTTTTTTGGTGGTATGTGTTTGAGAGTATGGGCCTGGTGGTTTTGGTATTGTAAGGTATTGTAAGGTGTCGTGGAATTTGGAAATAACGGCTATCTGAACTGCTTAAGGTTGGGGGGAGGGGAGAAGAAATGCATCATTAATTTTGGAAATAATGGATAACTCAGATACCGTACCGTACGTATCGGTTATTGGGTCAAATGTGACGAGAAAAAAAATCCAACGTCATGCAAAATGGCTATAAGAGCGAATTTTTGAAAAATAACTGGTTTTATGTAAACGTTTACTGGTTTCTTAGCAAATTTTATCCCTTGTTTGCCGAGTACACTTTAATTCTAGATTTTTAAATACTGCACACGATGGTGAAGTCAGAATTGTGATATCTCATTCCGTCATCAGATTGAGGCAGATGAACAGTGAAGAACATCTAGTAACAACCTCGTTTCTTCTAAGGTACCTATCACTTGTCAGACTGTTTCCCGTTTGGAATTTATTGGTAATCTCTCCCCCACCCCCTATAAACCCCTTAGAGTAGCCCGACTCTGCCCATCTACGAACTTAGCCTTTCGATTGCGAAGACAGATTTTTTGTGCAAATTTCAACTTTTGATCTCAATTTTATCGAGAGTTATCGTCTGGAATGACACTGTAATGCCAAAAGTGATATGATCAATACATGACATCATATGACCAAGTCATATGATTTTTGGTGTCTTTTGGCAGTGATTTCAGGATGGTCTAGAAAGGATTTTGGTATACAATTTTTTTGTGGAAAATTTTGTTATACAGTTTACAAAATTTTGGACCGAGAACAACAGCATTTTCTTCGAAAATTTGCTAAAAAGGAATTTATACATTCCATTTAAATAAGTAGATAATCCAGTTGCATCAGTAGGACAAATTAACTAATGAGTGGACACAAACCTTTTCCAAAGTCCAGGGAGAATGTGATGAAAAACTATTAATTCTCTCCCCAATCAATCCCCATTGTAAGTAGCAATCAATCGCATGACCAAGGACCGACCTGATGAACCTGACCACCTGTCAAACATTTTACCTCTCATGATAAAATATTATTACTTATCTTGAGGATGATCAATCTATTGTATAAATAAATATTCATGATTTGAAACTTATAATGCTACGGAGCAAGCACCGCAACCTGGAATCACAAGGACATACCAGACCACCACGTTTTCCCACTGCTATGTAGAATGTTCCTAGACACAAGTGAAAAATAGCCAATATGTCAAATCTCGGATAAAGTTGAAAACACATTGATTTCAGTCGGATTATAGTGAGTGTGATTGTCAAGAAACCGTGGAACAAGCATGTCATGCCAATTTTTCGGGGTTGGAAACCTGAATGTGAAATGTATTTTCAATAAAAAATTAGCACTTTGGCGGTAACCTGCTGAAGATGAATGTGTACATTGTTTTGCTGAAAATGAATAAATAGATTTTTTTATGAAAATCTTTCTTTCTTTTTTGTCAATATTCCTACACGCCAAAATTACTATAATTCGGGGAATGAGAAATAGGGATGAAAAGCTTGTTGAGGTTAGTAGGTACTCGTAAAAAAAATAAATAAATACATGATCACTCCCCATAATACAGTTTTCCCATTTTTGTTGTTGAGCTTTAGTAAGTAACACGCATAGGTAAGCTGTTTTAGGATGATGACCAGCGATTCGAGCACATTCAGGATTCCTTCGGAAGGTACCTACCCGGAAGGTATATATAAGTCTTGCACAGGCGTGACTCACGAGGATTTAGGGGAGACACGAAAGCAGAAGTGGGGAAGGAAAGTTATCGATGGAAAATTTGGCGGTCGTCCGAAGCTGAGATAAGCATACTGCCGATGACTGCCCAACACATGGACGAACCCTCGTCCTTTGACCATCCTATCCAGGTCTCCAGCGTTTAACTCAAGAGGTTTGCATTTTTATAGAGGTGGTGAGTAAACGACCGAGAGGACAGCAGTTTGGCACTTGTACTTCCTCCCCAGAATTGGTGGATTGATGGGTGTAGGTGGAGTTGGCTAGGAGGCGAAATAAGGACCCTGCTTTGTTCTAGAATATAAACGCAGTGAAACCTTTAACAGGAATCTCAAAAGTCAATACTTAGAGAAAACAGAAAGTGGCCTGAAGGGCTTAATATTTATTAATATTAAATTAAATTATGATCCAAAAGGTGAAACACTGAATCAATCAAGATAACTTACGTATACTTTGGTAAGTGTATACGTTGGTTAGTACAGTGTATTTTATGTACTATGCAATTATGGATAGTTAGAGTGTATTTTATTATTTGAATGTTAAAATATTATACTGACATAACGATACGGTAAAAAACGGTATGTGAATTAGGTACCCACCAACGAAATTTGTTACTAAAAAAATCGTTAAATGAAACAATAGATATATCTACGAAATCTTATTCATAGACTGATATCGCAATATGAGCCAGAAAGATATTGAGCCTCTTCAAGACCAGTTTTACAGAAGATAAATAAATAAAAAATATTACAGAAGGTAAATCGACTCAGCATCAGAACCTGCTCTATAGCAGTTGAAAGGATTTTACTTTTAGCGAATTTTCGAAGAAAAGGAAGCTATATTCTCTGTCCAAAATGTTGAAAACTCGAATTTCCAAAAAAAAGTACTTATACCAAAAGCCTATTTCAGACCATTCTGAATTTACTGCCAAAAGACACCAAAATTATATGGATAATGGATATATATTTATTGGTTTATGTGTCATTCCAGACTATAACTCTCGATAGAACTGCGATATAAAGTTCGAATTTGCACAACAAATCTGTCTTGGTAATCGAAAGACTAAGTCTAAGGGAGATATTGGGGAGTTTTAGAGGGGACAAATTACCCATAAATTTCAAAAATTAAACAGTCAGAATTGCGATATCTTATTCTGGTCTCAAACTGGAGCTTTTTGAAGGTGAAGAAACGAGGTTGTTACTTCAGATGTTCTTTACGGTTCATCTGCTCTAATCTAATAACGGATTGAGATATCGCAATTCTGACTTCACCATCGTGTTCGACGTTGGAAACTCTATAAACTGAGGTGTTAATTACACGGCAAAATATCGAGACAAAAGTTGTTATAAAACCAGTAAAATGGAGACATGGATTCATGCCTTGCTCCCCAATCAACGAAAGTGAAAGTCCGGGTCAAGACTTTAACGGAGACAGATACGGAATCAGCTTTTTTCTGAAGTTAGCATGCATAACACGTCGAAATTTGATTTTTGACGACAAACTCAAGTGAATAAGCAGCTTCTTTAGGTCGGTTGTGAAGATATTAAACACACACATATTATGTGTGTGTTTCATCCGATTATCCGCCACTGTCTCAAATTTCTATATACTTACCCGTTCTATTAAGTTAAAAATGATACAATAGGAGGAAAAAATTGAAAAATCGTCTGATTCACAAAATTTGTGTTACTCGTACTCTGAAGGGGGGGGGCTTATTCAGCTTTTATTCTTATAGCACACAAAACTTCAGGAAATTGATATTCATGTAGGGAGTGCGTTGTCAGCTGTTCCCCAGTAAGACCTAGGGCCATACATGCCGCTGGTTCATTCACGCTCATTTGGAAGACTACGGTTTCAGCCTTTGAAACGCTTTAAATGGTCTTCAAAAATGTTCTACACATGTTGATGTGATGTTGAGATTCTTGTTCTGAGATGCTGTTCGTGTCAACGGGCATAAGGTAATTTCGAATACCTATTTGGTGTACCTACGTAGGTACTATAGTACTACGTTGTGCTACTTGGGAGAAGTACTTCTCTTAATAAATTATTGCCGCCGTAGGTACAAGTGAAAACCCTAGAATTATACAGGGTGTCTAGTGTAACTATGTAACAAACTCAGGGAATCGATTCTGCAAGTAATTTGCAACAAAAAAGGCCTCCTGGAGTTTTTTTCTTACTCAACTAAAAATCCGACTTCTTTAAATTTCAAGATTTTTTTTTTCGTCTTCTCGACCTTGTCTCTGTAACACTAACTCCCTTAAATTAATGTGTAAAATAAAAGTTGAGGATACCGTTGGAAAGAGAGTTAAATTTGGTATCTCCCTGTTGATATACAATCCGAATTTCTTAAGACTACTTATTGATGAAAAAATGGCCAAAGTCCAAAATGTGAAGATTTTTTTTACAATCACCGTTTTTTCTTTATTTGCTTTGTTATTACGGAAGTCATTCGGCGGGCACTCCTTGGGAAAAACTTGCCCAGAATCTCAGCTTTCCAACCGTATAATTATTTTATTTTTTAGGGGGAACTTTCCTGAGAAAATGGAACCTGTATGGAACTTGAAAAACGTGTATTTTCAGGCATATTTCGAGCATATTTTCACGCTGAATCAAATGGCCCATACCTCCTTAGCAACGAGTTAAATGAGTTTTCGAAAATTCGCTAAAAGTAAAGTCCTTTCAACTGCTATAGATATGTTCTGATACTCGCAGTTATGGATCTGAAAGCTACTGAAATAATACTGCTCCACATTGATACAGAATGTTGTGAAACAAACCGAGCCGGGAAGATGCCTCAGCGAAGGGCCCCGCCGCCGATTGTCCAGATACCGTAGGTGCAGCCAACTAAACAACGCAATATCCAAAACCGCTTGACACCTCGCATAAACAGAGCGAATTTGTGCCCTTTTGCCGTGACGAATACTCCCGTCACCTCAGAGCCTTGTTGTTGATTCACCACCTTGTTTTGTTCGTCAGAGATTTCAATTCCCGAGTCTCCTCCACATCGGGACAAATTAACAACCACCACTGGAACCAGCCACCCAACGATGTTACATTTATCACTCCCAATGAAAGGAAATGAACAATAATAAAACCTAATAATTTAAACTTCAATTATTGAAGTTTAAATTTCGAGCCCATGAAATGATCCATTTTAACCCTCCAAGCAACAAATGTACCGCTTTTTTCAAAGTCGCAGCAACCCTCAATTTCTAGTGTAAGTGCCCAACGCCCTCTCTGTATTTTCAAGTCAAGCAATAAAACGCACGAGGGCGCCTAGGTCGATTGCCCCAACCATCTCATCAATGTTGTGTTCAAAGCCAAATTGAACAGGTGGTAATTAGCGGACTATCGCCGCCACTCTCGCACCTAGTCAAGTGTCAACGTTAGCAGCCTCCTGTTATTTTCCATCTTTCCTTTGGATGATGTTATTTGCGGTGGCGGATTCAGGGGAGGGATTCATGGGGGTTAAGTAGGAGGTAGGTAGGAATTCACTGAATTCAATTCAGTTATTGTCAGTGATTCCCTAAACGTACTACTCGTCCATATAAGTTATGGTTAGGTTATTTTTGGTTTGCATCTTTGAAACTTAACATCAGTCAATCAAATCAATCATTAAATCATTGTGACACACATCAACCCTAAAACCACTTTACATACACAGTACTGTACATGTACATGTTCAATTATTGAAAGAAAATTATAACATCTCCAAAATGAAACAAAAACTCTGCAAATTCTTGACACAACGGTTTATTATCTTCTCTGTACAGATCACTCCTCTGTCTAGATCACTGAATGATAGATTAATTATTACGAGTATTATAACTTATCAATTATTATTGGTTATTAATAATTTTTATAAATTACTATTATTAATTATAATTAATCAACTTGAAATTTGAAAACCAACTGCTGTTCGAATCAGCTGAGGCAGTATGAAAATTGACTCGACAAGCTGCCTGACGATTCACTCTCATGTTGACGATTTTCGATCAGCCCCAACATTGAGCCCTCATTGTGAACGAACGACTGGTCGTACAAAGCTGCGGTTGGTCTTAAAAAATTCTAAAAAATGAACCCTATATAAATCTGAATTAAAAAATACACCGTTACGTTTAAATTTTTCGAGTTAAGAAATTTTCAAAATTTCTGAATTCGTTTTGAACCCCTTCCCCTTGACCGAGGGTAATGAAAAGCTTTGAGGATCATCTGGGGTAATCCGAACCCGTAAACCAAATTTCGTAATTTTAGCACAACGCTAACTGGGCAAAGTGCCGCGGACGGCGTACGGCGGACGGACGGATTGTTTTTAAATCGATTTTCTGAATCTACGTATCTTGAAGTTATGTACACCCTAACAAATGATATCACCATATTTGTTTTCCCCTTATTCAATCCTGACAGCAAATTTTGACTACATGTCTGGCACCCAGTCTGTTAAAACCCAGGTATTTCAGCCGCTTCCCCGCCATAGCCAAGTCTGAGTTCAGATATTTTGTTCCATACTTTGCACAGGATGAGAATCTTGCATATTGTATAGACATTCCCGGTTTGATGGATGTTTGACCTAGGTTACTCTTCAGGTGATTCACGCAGTAGCATCGATGAGTCCATGAACAGACGCCAATGATTCGGGTTTTATTGAACACCTAATTCATCCATCAAACCGGGAATGTCTATACAATATGCAAGATTCTCATCCTGTGCAAAGTATGGAACAAAATATCTGAACTCAGACTTCTGAACTACAGCGGGAAGCGAACACGAAGGAGTTTTCAAGAGAGAAAAACCTGTTTTCATAGAAATAATAACTAAATACTCACCAGTGTTTACTCTAAATCTGCTATTTGTACATATTTATGTGTTTTGCCGCAGTAAATAACGTAGAAATTAATAAAACATTGTGAAAATAAATGAAAAATCTTATTTGCCAATTTGATTTCTCTTACAGCATCAACCGTCCTAACAAGTGATTGAACAAAATCTGTACGGGATAGAAAAAAACTGATTTCATTTTCTGCTCCAGCACACCAAAAAACATTTATGTTGGCCTGAATTATTAAATCAAATTTAAAAATAAAAAAAATATGTATATATATATATTCGTAGACCTGTGTAATAAACCGTTGTATCAAGATTTGTAGAGTTTTTCAATATTTACAAATACATATTATTTGTTTGCATTCGTGTTATGGAAGAAAATTTAACGCTGAATCAAATGGAAGCTACCTTTTTGCAGCCTTTATAATTCATCGACCCTACTAATATGCGCAAAATACAATAATCTCAACTTCATTTAGAAAGAAAAAAAAACAGACAGATAAGACAGAGATTTCTTAGACAATTGACTGATATGAGTCAACAACCGATTGATTGATTTTGATTGGGTCAATTTTTGACATTTCCTTTAAATGAACAACGTTCAAATTGTCAATGAAACTTACTACTGTCGACCTCCAACACGATTAACTGCACTAGTAATCCCTCGGGCATCAGAAACGTTGAAGTCCTACTCTCCAGTTCCATATTCAGGCCGCTAACTGTGACAAAGTAACAATGAAATTAAACCCTGGGAATCTTGCTAACAACCACACGTACAATGATTAGTTTCAAATGATTTATACAAATAAGTAACTTGTGTAAATTTCCAACAGGTCAATTTCCGACATTACAATCGCAGTCCTTAATTGGATTAATTATCAATCAAGTTAGTTTAGTAACAACTAGTGGAGAGCTACCACCTCGCAATAATGTGAAAATAACGATTTAAAAAAAAAAAAAGGAAAGAAAAAATATACACAGTCATGCAACATGGCTATAAGAGCGAATGTCGAGGATTGGTCCTGTTACCCAGGCTCTAGACTCTTCACAGTGGACAATATTAGCCTAAAATGTTTTTTTGTCTTTTTTTCCAAAATGTTGTTAGGGTTGTGATAATGGATTAAATCTTTTAAAAGGCACTGGCTAAAGTTGATACGAAGCTCAGTGCGGAATTTCAAGTCAATCGGTGAAGGTGGAGAGGCTGTAGCCTTGACTGTCTGAACAAGAAGAATAAGAAAGAGGAGAAGCAGAACACGGTAAAGGCGAAAAACCGGGGTTTTTCAAGTTGGGGTGTCCAGCACTTGGTGTAAAAGAAAACGAGGTGCGAATCACCGAGCATCCTATATACGTGGCTGGCGGGCAAAATGGATATCAATCCTTTTTGCAGCTGAACAGGTTTTTTCGCGGGCCAGTTTTTACAACGGTTTAATGTTTACAACGGTTTACATTGTAGAGTAACCCTTGACCAAAAGTCTACATGTTGTGAACTAGAGCAAAATCTCTGCAAATTCTTGTCAAAACAGTTTATTATCTTCTTTGCACAGCTCACCCTTCTGTGTAGATCACAGAATGATAGATTAATTATTATTATCAATTATCGTTAATTATTAATAATTATTATCAAGTAGTGTAAATTATCAATATTTATTGTTGGTTATTAATAATTTTTATACTTCATTATTAATAATTACTACCAAATAATACCTAAAGCTGCGAATGGTCTTAAAAAAATTCTAAAAAATAAACTCTATCTAAATATGAAATAAAATCTTTGGGCGATTCCAATGGTTCATTATCGAAGATAATAAACCAAAATATACCGTTTCATCTGAATTTTTCGAGTTTTGAAATTTTCAAAATTTCCAAATTCGTTTTGAACCCCTTCCCCTTGACCTAGGGTTATGAAAAGTTTTGAGGATCATTGTGGGGTTGGTCGGAACCCTTAAAAAAAATTTCGAAATTTTAGCACAACGCTAACTGGGCAAAGTGCCGCGGACGGCGGACGGACAGATTTTGGTTTATTATCTTCAATAATGAACCATTGGAATCGCCCGAAGGAAAATGTTTTTTAAACCCCCTCAAAATTTGTTGGTTTACGTTTCAAGATACGTAGATTCAGAACATCGAATAAAAAAAAAAATCCGTCAGTCCGGCGCGCCGTACGCACTTTGCCCAGTTAGCGTTGTGCTAAAATTACGAAATTTTTGTTACGGGTTCCGACCAACCCCACAATGGTCCTCGAAACTTTTCATAACCCTAGGTCAAGGGGAAGGGGTTCAAAATGAATTTTGAAATTTTGAAAATTCCAAAAATCGAAAAATTCATATAGAATGGTGTAGTTTTTAGTTCACATTTAGTTAGAGTTTATTGTTTAGAACTTTTTGAGACCATCCACAGCTTTGTACCACCAGCCGTTCGTTCACAATGACGGCTCAAAGGTTGAGCCTGTCAACACGATCGTGAATCAAACGGTTGAAATACAGGTCAATTTTCATACTAACAAGCTGTTTGGAACATCATATGGTTTTAGTGATGTCGAGTTTTGGTTTATTATCTTCGAAACAATAATACGTAGATTCAGAAAATCGAATTAAAAAAAACAAATCCGTCAGTCCGCCATACGCCGTCCACGGCACTTTGTCCAGTTAGCGTTGAGTTAAAATTACAAAATTTTTTTAATGGGTTCTGACCAACCCCACAATGGTCCTCGAAACTCTTCATAACCCTAGATCAAGGGGAAGGGGTTCAAAACGAATTTTGAAATTTTGAAAATTCCAAAACTTGAAAAATTTTCATCAAACGGTATGTTTTTTTATTTCATATTAAGATAGAGTTTATTCCTTAGAATTTTTTAAGACCATCCACAGCTTTGTACGACCAGCCGTTCGTTCACAATGACGGATCAAAGTTTGAGACTGTCAACACGATCGCGAATCATACGGTTGAAATACAGGTCAATTTTCATACTAACGGGCTGTTTGGGACATCATATGGTTTTAGTGAGGTCGAGTTTTTCGTTCTGAGGTACGTTTCGTGCTACGGAAATGAAGGTAATTTCGAATGTTAGTTGGTAGGTACATTCATCACCTTTATCATTCAGGTTCTGCACAAAGGAACCCAGTCGATTCCAACAGCCGGATATCGTATTAATTAATCATAATTAACAATAAATACAAATTATTAATTCCTAACAATAAATTATAATAATTTTCACTAGGTACTTGATAAAATTATTAATAGGTAATTAGTGATAATTCATAATAATAATTAATCTAATATTTAGGATCTAGACATTTAGACCTAGTGATCTAGCCAGAAGGGTGATCTGTACAAAGAAGATAATGAACCGTTGTGTCAAGAATTTGCAGAGTTTTTTGTACTGAGGTTCGTTTTGTGCTACGGAAATGAAGGTAATTTTGAATGCTTGTTGGTAGGTACCTACTTCTTTTATAGAAAAATTATTACCGACGTAGTATTAAAAACCCCAGAATTATATCGGTACATTTTATTTGTAATTAATTCATCATCTCTATCATTCAGGTTCTGCACAAAGGAACCCAGGCGATTCCAACAGCCGGATATCGTATTAATTAATCATAATTAATAATAATTATTATTATTAATAATAAATACAAATTATTAATAGGTACCTAACAATAAATTATAATAATTTTCACTAGGTACTTACTTGATAAAATTATTAATAATTAGTGATAATTCATAATAATTATTATTCTAACATTTAGGATCTAGACATTTAGACCTAGTGATCTAGACAGAAGGGTGATAATACAGTACAAAGAAGATAATGAACCATTGTGTCAAGAATTTGCGGAGTTTTTTTTTTTTAATTCGATTTTCTGAATCTTCGTATCTTGAAACGTAAACCAACAAATTTTGAGGGGGGGTTAAATACTTTTTTCCTTTGGGCGATCATGGAAGATAATAAACCAAAAATGGGTGAAACTAGAGTGAAAACGGAGCAGAAATCGCCAACAGCACCTTTTCATCTCAATCCGTTCCAAAGATACGATTTTTTAACGTTTTTGGTTTTTTTCCCAGAAAACCACGTGTTTTTGCCATAAAGACCCACGTTTCTTCATTTTCAAACATTTTTTTTCTACTTTTGACCACATTTTTGGATTCAGCATTATTTTCTACATACACCTAACGCAGATTCGTAATCAAAAACGAACTCCTAAGGACCGCAATTGCAGTTCAAACATTAACAAATAAAAAACAAATTGATGATACTTGTACGTTAACTGCAGTTAACTGCATCAATGCATGCATTCCTAAAAAACGTGCTAGAAGCTGGCAAATCTCATGAAAACTTGTAAATTTAATCAGCTTCCTAATGGTATGGTCTACTTTGCGATTTGTTATCGATTTCATGGAGAAATTCAAGTTTGAATGCGGAAAAACAGTATGCACCTACAAAAAAACTCTGCAAATTCTTGACACAACGGTTTATTATCTTCCTTGTGCAGATCACCCTTCCGTCTATACCAGACTGTATTGCAAATCGGCACCATACCATATTCTCACCGTACACATACCATACCATACGAATTTCTTTCCTATCATACCATACTGTATTATACCAAATCATACATACAATAATATACCATACCATACTCATACCATGTCATACAAACCGAGTGAATATTGAAATGTCATCCATTTCTGACGTATATTTAAAATTTCAAGTATCTAGCTCATCATCAAAATTTAATTTGTTTAAACAAATAGGTATTATTTGAACAATTTTACAGACAAGAAACCGAGTGAATATTGCATTGTGATCCAGTTCTGACCTATTTTTAAAATTTCAAGTCAATAGCTCATCATCAAAATTTAATTTGTATTATTACAAAAAGGTATTATTTAAATAATTTTACAGATGAAAAAACGAGTGAATATTGCAATGTGGTCTATCCCCGACTCACGGTTAAAATTTCTAGACTGTAGTTTACCGGGAAGATGAAAAAAGGTAGTTTTATTCTGGGCGTCTGGGGGTTGGGTCACATAACGGCCGTTTTCGACGCGAAAGTTTAGTGTTTTTCCTAAACCTTTGCGCGGTCACTGTGAACGAACGGCTGGTCGCAAAAAAATCCAATTGGTCTTAAAAGATTCGTAATTTTTCAGGTCATTCAAAAGTGAACTAAAGATTACACGGTTCAGTTAAATATTTGGAGATATGACATTGTCGAAATTTTAAATTTCGTTTTGAACCCCTTCCCCTTGACCTAGGGTTATGAAAAGTTTCGAGGATCATTGTGGGGCTGGTCCAAACCCAGAAACCAAATTTCGTAATTTTAGCTCAACGCTAACTGGGCAAAGTGCCACGGACGGCGGACGGGGGACGGCGGACGGGGGACGGCGTACGGCGTACGGCGGACGGACGGATTTTTTTTTATTCGATTTTCTGAATCTACGTATCTTGAAACGTAAACCAACAAATTTTGAGGGGGGGATAAAAAATTTTTTTCTTTGGGCGATTCCAATGGTTCATTATCGAAGATAATAAACCAATACGAGTACCAGAAAATTAACAAACGGATTCTCAATTTTTTTGTGTTTGCCGTTGTAGTGATATGATTCCGATTGATAATTTCAATGATATCAGGGGAAAATATCATGGAATTTCTCCAAGGGGAAGAATCTTGGAAGTAACCGCTACACTGCAATAAAATCTCTCGTACGATGTTACGGTTAAATCCATGCCAAAAAGAGCCAGGGCTTATGTACGAAACCATGGCGGCCATTTAGAAAATACTTTGTAAGCCACCCTCGTCATCGCATTTGTATTTTATATTTACCTTGTTTTATTTTAACCGCCTTATTTTGTGTAAAAAAAAAAAAACTCATTAAAATGACCTCACAATCACAGCTAGGATTTCATTTTGCCCTGATATCATTGAATTTATCAATCGGAATCATATCACTACAACGGCAAACACAAAAAAATTGAGAATCCGTTTGTTAATTTTCTGGTAATCGTATTTTTTTAGGTGCATACTGTTTTTCCGCATTCAAACTTAAATATCTCCATGAAATCGATAAGGAATAGCAAAGTACATCATACCATTAGAAAGCTGATTAAAGGTGCAAGTTTTCATGAGATTTGCCAGCTTCCAGCACGTTTTTGGTTTATTATCTTCGATAATGAACCATTGGAATCGCCCAAAGAAAAAAATTTTTTAACCCCCCCTCCAAATTTGTTGGTTTACGTTTCAAGATACGTAGATTCAGAAAATCGAATAAAAAAAAATCCGTCCGTCACCCGTACGCCGTAAGCCGTACGCCGTCCCCCGTACGCCGTCCGTGGCACTTTGCCCAGTTAGCGTTGAGCTAAAATTACAAAATTTGGTTTCTGGGTTTGGACCAGCCCCACAATGATCCTAGAATCTTTTCATAACCCTAGGTCAAGGGGAAGGGGTGCAAAGCGAACTTTGAAATTTCGACAATGTCATATCTCTAAGAATTATCATGAAACGGTGTAATTTTTAGTTCACTTTTGAATGACCTGAAAAATTACGAATCTTTTAAGACCAATTGGATTTTCGTGCGACCAGCCGTTCGTTCACAGTGAGCGCGCAAAGGTTTAGGAAAAACACTAAACTTTCGCGTCGAAAACGGCCGTTATGTGACCCAACCCCCAGACGCCCAGAATAAAACTACCTTTTTTCATCTTCCCGGTAAACTACAGTCTAGAAATTTTAACCGTGAGTCGGGGATATACCACATTGCAATATTCACTCGGTTTCTCATCTGTAAAATTGTTTAAATAATACCTTTTTGTAATAATACAAATTAAATTTTGATGATGAGCTATTGACTTGAAATTTTAAAAATAAACCAAAATAGTAAGAACTGGATCACAATGCAATATTCACTCGGTTTCTTGTATGTAAAATTGTTTAAATAATACCTAGGTATTTGTTTAAACAAATTAAATTTTGATGATGAGCTAGATACTTGAAATTTTAAATATAGGTCAGAAATGGATGACATTTCAATATTCACTCGGTTTGTAGAACATGGTATGATTATGGTATGGTATATTATTGTATGTATGATTTGGTATAGTACAGTATGGTATGATAGGAAAGAAATTCGAATGGTATGGTATGAGTACGGTGAGAATATGGTATGGTGCTGATTTGCAACACAGTCTGGTATAGACAGAAGGGTGATCTGCACAAGGAAGATAATAAACCGTTGTGTCAAGAATTTGGCAATGCAGTTAACGTACAAGTATTTAAAAAAATTTAATTTTTTAAAAATTGTCAATGTTTGAGTTAGGAGTTTGTTTTTGGTTACAAATGTGGAGTAGGCGTATGTAGAAAATAGTTGTTTTAAAGTGAAGAAACGGGTCTTTATGGCAAAAAACGTAGTTTTCAGAAGAAAAAAAAACCATAAAAAAATCATATCTTGGCAACGGATATGATATATCTTGAAGAAAATGTAGCTAATGTTCTCGGTCCAAAATTTTTAAAACACGAATTTTCGAAAATGTTTCATACCAAAATATATTTATTTATCTAAGTATGTGTCTCCAGACGATAACTCTCGATAGAATTGAGATAAAAAGTTCAAATTTGCACAAAGAATCTGTCTTGGCAATCGACAGGCTAAGTTCGTAGATAGGTAGAATCGTACCACTCTAAAGGGGGGTTTTGGGGAGTTTGGGGGGGGATTCCTCATAAATTCCCAAAATGGGAAATTTTGACAAGGGACACCTTATTTTATAGTTTTTTGTATGCCGAACACGATGGTGAAATCGGAATTGCGATATCTCATTCCGTTCTCAAACTGGAGCAATTTGAAAATGAAGAAACGTGGTTGATCCTTGATAATATCAATATATTATATTCTTCATGGTTAATCTGCTCTAATCTGCTGACGGAATGCGATATCGCAATCCTGACTTTGCCGTCGTGTTCAGCGTTGAAATGTCCAAAAGCTGAGGGGGGTTTTGGGGAGTTTGGCGGTGGGGGGGGGGGGGGAGTTTACCCATAAATTCCAAAAATGAAACGGTCTGTCAAGTGACACCTCATTTTTACTCGCTGAATAAGATGGGGAAGTCAGAATTGCTATATCTTATTCCGCTCTCAAACTGAAGCACTTCTGTAGATGAAGAAACGTGGTTGATACTTGAGATGTTTTCATGGAGAGATTTTACATAAAACCAATTATTTCTTCGAAGATTCGCTCTTATAGCCATGCTTTTTTGATTTTTGAAATTAGACTCTAGCGTTTCGGCGACTTCTACAGGTTTACGTCATCTTCAAGTTGTTTCACCACCTTCCTGAACCCCTCGGAATGTTGGACTAGGGGTGGGGAATATTTAATTTAACCGCTTCAAATAACCTAATACTGTCCAGTAACCTAATACCAGATAACCTATTACCAGAAAACCCCTATTACTGAAATAACTGTTTCGAGAACGTGGGGAAAAGGCCTTTGAGTGCCTCTTTGTCGCCGGCCATTCGGGATTCCGTGATAATAGATTGGCTGGGACTATTCCAGGTAATACCAGGTAATAGGTTAGGGAAAACGAATGCGTGAAAGATGTGCGATCATAACTGTCGACAAGTTAGTTTCAGGTAACAGCGACCGTCTGGTAATAGGTTGTGTTATTAGTTTATTTTTGTAATAGGTCTCGAATCGCCGGTAACCTATTACCAAAATAACCTAATACCACAACTTATTACCACACACACATGTGGACATGACAGTTGTGGAGTTATGCCTCGAGTTAGTAACTCAGGACACTCCCCCCCCCCCCCCTGTTCGAAGCCGATACTTGAGGTGTTCATCTAAATTCCAATCCCTAGGTTCCCCATCTCTTCGAATTGTACAGGTCGCTTCCATGAAAAGGATTCGAGACAACCCGAATCCTCCAGGGTAGTGGTTTGTCGACTCCAAGAAGGGAAAAAAAAGAAAGAAAAGGGTAGGGGCCGTGGATTCTACCCCTCTCCGCGTACTCATTTGAAAAAGAGAGAGGAACGTCGGGTTCGCTCGCCTCATGGACGTTTAGTGTCTCGACAAAGAGGCGACGTCGTGGATCGCAGCGCAGTCTTGTGAAGTGCCACTCAACCAACGACGTTTCGCAACTCCATGAAACCTCCCTCTGCCTTACAACTCATTCAATGGTTGTATTCCGCTCTAAATCGATCTTTTGAAGAACTATAAATAAACCGAATACAAAAAAAAAATACGAGAAAGTGACCACTTTATTCGCGGTACTCGTAACAATTTTCATTTCAAAGTAATTCGTCTGTCAGAGCTACGCGTCTCGTTTCGATGTATCGAACCTACTGATATCTCCCATTCGATTCGATTCAACGAGTTAGTGATTGAGCGAATATCGCGTGTGACGTCCGACTCAAGCCCCCGTTTTTATTTTTATTGTTTTTTTTTAACCTTTTTATTAAAGACGAACTTCTCGAAAATTACAGTGATCTTCGTCAGTGAATCATAGTTCATGTACACGAGTTCAGGATGGAAGTTTGTACTACAGCTCCCGTCAAGGGAAAGAGAAAGTAAGAACATATTTTATACGATTTACTGTAAGAAAACTAGGTCATTGCTCCCTGAGTGAGTCGTGAGAAATCGGTTGTAACTACCAATTTAGTTGTGAACTGTAGTGAATAGTACTGTAATTTACTACTCAAATAACTTAACAAGTAGTTCATACCGTCTCGAAACATCACTACCGGATTGTACCGTAGATGACCGTCAGATTTCAACTTCGGTTACATCCAGTCGTAGGTTTTATTGCTAGAAGTAGCACGGTAACATATCAAACCCGTTATCTTGCAGTTTGATTTACTTCCTCAAATGCTTTGATGAAGGTTCGTGAAAGCTGTGGCCGCCCTTCCCCCACCCAACCGGGACTTAGCTTCTCTGGGTAATTCTCTGAATTACCTCGATTAACTAACTACCCGTACGTTTCTAATGAATCCACGTTATCATTTATATTCAATCAACTCCACGTAGACTGTGGTGACTGAAGCAGAAAATAGCTACTGCTGGATTCTAAGAAACGTCAAGTACTTCACGTACTCATGTCACGTAGAGTACTTGTTGGAAGATTCTTATTCAACGTGAATTCACATTGAATGAGAATCTTCAACTTCACAACTACAATGTTACAGACGCATTATGCGTCTGTAACATTGTAGTTGTGATGGTACGTGGGTACAAGTACATTTGATAATACGTTAGTTGTAACATACTCGAAACACAATCAGTAATATTAATTACTTACTTACTAATTGGGGACCTAATTACCCACCGAAATGTTTCTGAGGAGTATAATTAGACAGGAGTCTCCTAACTGCTCTTTATATCCAACCTAACCTCAACACGACACAGTTAGATCACCTGTAGATCTAATATCTGTCCACTTATGTATATGCGTTGAGGTTCAATATCATGTTGTGTCTTTGATCGAATTTTCGAAGAAAAGGGAGGTATTGTTTTCGGTCCAAAATTTTGAAAACTCGAATTTCTGAAAAATTTGTATACCAAAATCCGCTTCAAAACACCCTGAATTCACTGCCAAAAGACTCCAAAAATCGTCAGTAAATGTATATAATATATGTATTATATGGCTTTCAGGGTAAAGGCGGTTAAGTTCAAAATGAAGGTTTTGAGCTACACGCAATTGAAAGTTTCACAATGTTTCCGAAATCGCGTATTAGAAAAATTTGTCCAAGTGAGCAGATAGATTTTGAATAGAATTGGATACGCAATTTTGGGGAAAATAATGAAACCTACTTTTTGGACTTAACCGCCTTCACCCTGATATATATTAATATTTATGTGGCATTTCAGGCGATAACTCTCGACAGAATTGAGATAAAAAGTTCAAATTTGCACAAATATCAGTCATTGCACTCTAAGGGGGGGGGGGGGGGGGGGTGTTAAGGCGGTAAAATTAACCTTCAATTCCAAAAATGAAACAGCGTGACAAGTTAAAGATAATTAAGATAGGTTTTTGTTTGTTAATAGATTTTTAGTGAAATCAGAATTGCAATATTTTATTCCGTTCTCAAACCAGAGCACTTCGAAGATGAGGAAACGGGGTTGTTAGGTACTTGAGGCTCTCATCTGTCAACGGAATGAGATATGACAATTCTGACTTCACAATCGTGTTCAGCGTTAAAAAATCTATAGGAACCTAACCTGAGGAATGACTCCCCAAAAAGTGGAGACAAAATTTGTTATAAACCCAGTAAAATGGAGACATTTCTCATAAAACCAATTATTTCTTAAAAACTTCGCTCTTATAGCCATGCAGCATGACTGGAATTTTCGTATATTGTAATTAAAAGCTCTGTCAAAAGGTTACGCACTTATCGCGTTGTATTGCATCAGATGCCAGTACCAACTATGTCCATCCAATCGAGTCAATGCAATATATCGGTTGTCGTACATGAAATATCCTATTTTTCTACCTGGCAAATAGGATTTCGAGGTATCCATGTCCCATGTGTCTCATGAACCAACTGCTCTTACTGTCGCAAAAGTAGCTAGATTTTTACTGGTATTGTCAAGTCTTCGAAATGCGCTAGGACTTAGGTACGTTTACAGATGAGTTGGCACCCTCATCACACGAATTGCATCCCTTCCACATCTCGTAATCTAATTAGGTTATTTTTGAGCACTATATTGATGTTTCGAACCAAAACCTATTCACTGATAATTTTATTTTTGTTTTACCCTTCTGGAGAACTTAGCACTTACGTCGTTGGCTACCACACCAGCATTTATCATGCAATACGAGTCTTGAAAATGTACAAAAACACAATCTGAAATCGGGCAGCTATCAGCATCCGACGACTCCATCGTTTCCATAATTTACTCTACTTCACAATTAAGATCCTTGATTTTGTACCACCCGTCCTACGAAATAGATTTTGTACCTCCACTGGAGGTCCTCCAGTCCTCCTCGTAACTCCAAGTCATTGGTACAGCTGCCGCCCGATGTGCGAAAGTTTCAAGTTCGACTTTATTCCACAGTAAATATCTCGAGAGAGCGAAAAAGTGGTTCACAAAAATATTCGGGTATTTTGAACCACCGCTTGTGATTTTTGTACCTGGCAAAAGGGACTGCGAGGTTCCCATGTGTCTGATGTCCATTGTGTCTCTTGTCCCATGTGTCCCAACTGCTCTTCGTACTGCCATAAAAGTACCTACCTGACAACAGTAGGTAGTCGAATTACAGCCGTTTTGAAAGCAGGGCAGCCTAGTGGTTGTAAACAGGTTCCAATAATTCTAGTTACATTTCTGTCGTCCTTTAACTTCAATTCATTTGTCAACTCATCATCATAACATCATTAAAAATTGGTGATATCGTATTTTTATTGGATATTAAATTCTACTTAGCGTTCCAGTAATTAAACATTATCAGACTCATCTAACGGTCCTATTGGGATAAATTGATATGGGACCCATCAACGGACCAGATCTCGCATATCTTTGGTTTTAACAAAAAATCGGACAAACACATTTCAAGCTTGACTCGCGCAGTGGCTACTGTTGGACGGATTGAGACGACATTATGGGACCATCTAGGCACCAACCAGCACTGCTTTCCCTTGCAAAGTTCGTCCAAATCTATTCATATATTTAATATTCACTGGGTTCGGTCGGTAGGTGTGGAACCAAAATTATACCGTGACGTCGAAAACTCGAAAGCAATTGTTCATAGTGACGGCCCAAGTGGTGGAGGCTTGTAACGTGGAAAATCGTTGCAAAGACAAATAATAGGACAAGGCCCCTTTCTCTGATATTATTCAGAAGACTGTCAAGCACCGGACTACCTTGACAGCCGTTTCAACGAAACTTTGGACATAAATTGCTCAAAACCTTTTAGTGTGGATACAAGAAGCCTAACCAAGAAGAAAGAATCCGCAGCCCCACTGTTCTGGTGTATGCTACACACTATTTGCGCATTGAAAGCACTTCAGAGTTTGATTAGTCCCCAGAGTGACCTTCGATGTTGAAATTTACTATAAATATTGAATTCACTGCAAAAAGACATATTTATGTGTCATTCGAGACGATAACTCTCGATAGAATTGAGGTAAAAAGTTCAAATTTGCAGAAAATTGTGTCTTGGCAATCGCAAGGCTGAGTTCGAAGATGAGCAGAATCGGGCCACTCTAAGGAGGGTTTTAGGGGGAGGGGGGAGGGAACTTCCTATAAATTCCAAAAATGAAACAGTTTGACAAGTGACACCTCAATTTTAACGGCGTTGTTACGCATATACGATGGTGTCCGCACGTTTTTTTTAATTTTTTTTCGCAAGAAGGTGCTTCAAAAAGGGAAAATTTGACCTCATGCGCATAAATTACCTTCTCATGAATTTATCGAAATTTATTTTAAAGAATCCACAATCATGCAGCATGGCCATAAGAGCGAATTTTCGAAGAAATAACTGGTTTTATGTAAAATGTCTCCATTGAAAGACTTGATGTCCATGAAGAACATCTCAAGTATCAACCACGATTCTTCATCTTCAAAGTGCTCCAGTTTGAGAACGGAATAAGATATTGCGATTCTGACTCCCCCACCGTGTTCAGCGTTGAAAAAACGTATAAATGGTGTGTCACTTGTCAGAATGTTTCATTTTGGGAATTTATGGGTAATTTTTCACTCATAAAACTCCCCAACCCCCCCCCCCCCCCCCCTTGGAGATGCCTGATTCTGCCCATCTACGAACTTAGCCTTTCGATTGCCAAGGCGGATTTTTTGTGCAAATTTGAACTTTTTCTCTCAATTCTATCGAGAGTTATCGTTCGGAGTAACACATACATATATAACATACATACATATATATTATACATACTGTTTGGTGTCTTTTGGCAGTGGATTCAGAATGGTCTGAAACGGATTTGGTTTAAAATCTTTTTGGGAATACGAGTTTTGCCAATTTTGGACCAAAAACGATAGCTTCATTTTCTTCGAAAATTCGGTAAAAGGTAGTTTATAAAGTCGCGGGTAAATGACGATGAAATTATTCGCTTTTAGGAGTACCAACGTACTGAACCATCTTGAGACCAAAATTCCGCAACGACGCGATGTCAGCGCTCCAAGCGGCCGTTTTCAGGCTGTTTCACAGCTGTCCCGCGTGATCTTGACGATCAACATATTTCAAATGCTCGTTTCTTTCTTTTGAATTTTCACTTTAACCCGAATGAGTTTTGACCTGACAATTGGTTCTTAAAGGCGCTTAAAACGAATTTGGGGTCGAAAATTCGAATTTCTAACCCATGCGCACGCCCTATTGCGATATCTTATTCCGTTCTCTAAATGGGGCACTTTGAAGATGAAGAAACGTGGTTGATACTAGAGATGTTCTTTCATTGGCTGTAATCTGGTAACGGAATGAGATATCGCAATTCTGACTTCACCATCGTGTTTAGCGTTGAAAATCTGAAATTGAGGTGTTACTCAGTAAACAATAGAGACAAAAGTTGTTACGTGTCCAATACTCACTCTTCTGGTATTGAAAACATTTTTCATCCCCCCCCCCTCGCCATTCCTCCCCAAATTTTACATTCCGTGAAACTACTTTTGTTTCAATTTTATATGGTATTAAGTTGGGAAAACAATGGCCGAGAATGGATTTTCAGAACATTTTAGGCGGAGAGGTAAGATGCCGAATACGACAAATAGTGACGAAATAAATTAATTTTGATTGGGCTCAATGATTGGCCAGTTTAGCCATTGGCTTAGTCGGTGGAAATGGGAAAAATTTAGTTAGAATGCTAAAAATTATTGTATAACTTGTACAGAATAATAGGCCGGTAGTCAAGGGTCAGACAACAAGAAGGGGGGGGGGGGGGTGTCTTAATCTATGGAATATTGTGTGTTTTACTCTTTGTTTTCAACTATTATCAATTAATTCGCATTTGTAGCCTTAAGAATGCTCATACATCCCAGTCATACTTCGATCTTATAGCTATGTTGCATGACTGGATTTTTTATAGGATGACTACATTATTGATGTTCATGTTCGAAAATTTTTCGATGAACAAATTTTTGAATGCCGTCCTTACAAATTCATCAGACAAGTGGACGTTAAGCTGCTCGTCCACAAGGTCGGCAGAGAGGCGCGGCGCGACGCCGAAATCTGTCTCAAGAATTATAACGATAGTAAAAGTATTCTATTTACATTTTATCCGTAAGACTGTCTTTTATGACACTATAGTGTGTAGATTGCGTAAAATTAAATCAACAAACCATGTAGTAAATGAATCACCGTTTATTTAATCAGCAATCGCGAACTTATTTCACTTAAAATAACGTTTTAAAATTAGAATCACTTTTTTAAAAACTAACTCCGAGTTGCTGTGTACGCTCAATCTCTATGACAACGCGGCGTCTCTACAGTACTTTGAGTACTGAGATAATAGTAATAAGACTGAAAGTTGTTGAATTTTATAATTTTAAAAGGAAAAAAAAAGATATTATTGAAGTTACTAGATGTTACCAGCAACAACTCAAAAAAGTTATTTTGACCATAACTACTGCCTACCTAGTTTTCAAAAATAAATCAAGTTTCATGTTTCGACTGGTTTTATACTGAGCTCTTCCCTTCTTCTCCGATTAATACATTGTAAGTCGGGGGTTGGCTCATGTTCAAAACGTCACGATTCACTCTCATGTTGACGATTTTCGATAAAAAAAAACAATCAGCAGTATAAACAAAAATCGTCATTAGGTCAAGTTTTCTTGATTATTGGTTTATTATCTTCGATAATGAACCATTGGAATCGCCTAAAGAAAAAAAAAATTTAACCCCCACAAAATTTTAAGGGTTTACTTACATTTCAAGATAAGTACGTAGATTCAAAAAATCAAACAAAAAAATTCGTCGGATTTTTTCATATTATACCATACTGTACTGTTAGTTTGCGTTAGTATTGTATTTGGTATAGTTGGATAGATTGGATCTTAATTCTACAAAAATAAACACAAAATGAATCAAACTAGTCCTTCATAACCCGAAACGTCACATCTATACAGCGACGACTGTTAGTCACGTGCAGCGGTGGGTATAATCGTCGCTCCGAAAATAAATATTCAACATCTTCTGGTAATTCTGTGAGGAGGACCACAAATTTGACACAAATGTTCCGGGTTGGAGATTTTCAACATAATATATATTATAGGTATTATTCAACATAATATATATTATATTATATGAATATAATTTGTGGGCGTCTCAAGTTCGCACATGAGCGAACAAAACGTTAGGTTTGCGAACTGCTGGTTTTGGACACGATAGACCGACCGGGACAGTTTGTTCGAAACAATCCAAAATCGAGTGAGGATTTCGATTCTCGATGATGTAGGAGTTCATATTGTTCACGCCTTAAAAGTGAGCAAAATAAGTTACAAATACCTTTCTCCTAGTTTCTTAGTCCCAAATCTTTTGCTCTTTATTGTGAATCGACCAAAATAGTTTTTAATCTGCCCTTAAAATTTGTAGCTTCATGTTCCGTGATAAGTTTTGATTCTATAGAATCAAAATTACAGATTCAGGAAATGAATGCTCACGTTTTCTAGGGGAAAGTGTTAATAAAAAATTTCCTCGTCTATTCCAATGGGTCATTATTGATGATACCAAAACCTATGTTGAACATATGCGAACAAATGGTGTGCAATGTAGGTGTATACCATATAAATATACACGATAATATTTGGCGCTGATGGTGGCGCCAGGCAGAAAATTCGGGTTTGTTTCATTCGCTCGTTTAGTTCCTGCTCCTTTGTATCAAAACCGGTCAATATCATTCATTGTGCTTATGGGTTCATGCATTCTTTGTTACCCCAATGGCCAAAAAACAACGAAGAGCTTTTTGTTGGAATTTCGAATTTTAGATCGACGTTGATCGACTAAAATTAGACGTTATGACAGTTAGCAAGGTTATTATACCAATTTCACTCTTAGTTTCAGAGTAATACATTTTTCAAGTTAGTTATGAGGAGGCTATTGATCCTACAACTTAAGCAAGCCTGGTGGGTAGGCAGTTCCTAATTACGAGTATATGAGAAGCGTATACTAACTGATAGATGATATGGCCTGTCAGGAGAAGAAAATGATAAATTCCTGCCGGATGGAACGGTTGGGAGGGGAAAAAACATGCTCCGCCCACCCTACCGGTACCTATAAATGCTTATTTACTGGCCTATCCTCAGAAGTTCTCCACATCAGCACTCACCATACATGTCTTCGTATAAATGACAATTTGTAAGCTATCAAATTCTGCGCCAAATATAAGCTATTGTACCATAACCAACTGGGCGTATGTTCATAAATGGACCGCGTTATTCAAATACTTCCTAAGCGACAGCAAAGCTTTTCTTTGGGAAATCGCGAATAAAGATTTAGACCGACTGATACGTCTGGAGGGCGTTGTTTTCGGCCGATTCGTAGTAACGTAAACTTTGGTGTGTAAACAACAACAAAATCCAAAAAACAGCTCATCTACCAGTTTTGTCGCTCTTTGCAAAACCAAAAAGTGCTAAAAGCTAGTTACGCAAAAGCCAAATAACCGCCAATTTGTCGCTTATTAGGTTATTGCATATCAATGTTCAACTAAATAATGAAAACCCAAGAATAAAGAAAGCGCCAGCCCTTCTCATCATTCAACACATTGTACAATGGTACTTATATTATAATTCGTTTTATTTCCTACTTAACTCTTTAAAAACGATACTGTACACTTCATCCCTGTACATTTTCCCTGTACACTTCATCTACCAACTTTTTTGAATGGCTACACAATGGTGATGGAATATTCAGATTAAGTAATTCTTTTTGAATGTCTTATTGAATAATAAAGAGTGAAAAATATATACACTTGCGAATATCATATACTTCCCATTTTAAATAAGTAAATAATTTGTTGTGATACGAACACTTATTATAGGTAATCAAATATGAACACTGGAGAATATTAAAAAGGAATGTGTGGGGTATCAAATTTGTCAGGCTATGGTTATATGAATATAGCCATAGCCAAAGATTATGGTCAAAAAACGTCTCATGACTCTTTGTCTATTTCAAAACCCAGCCACCCATTGAGTCCATCTATAGCATTTCCAAGTCAAATTCCAGATTTTCCAAACCAAATTCAAGATTTTTCATACCAAATTCAAGATTTTTCATACCAAATTTAAGATTTTCCAAACCACACTCAAGATTTTTTTCAAACCAATTTATTTACATTTTAATGAGCCATAATTGTTGTACCATGATTTGAGATGTGGTATGTGAGAATAAAGTAGAGAAATGAACCATATATATTTAGCAGAAAAGAATAATTGAGATGCTCTCCCTGGTGGATAAGGAGCAGTACTTATCAGAACAACACTGCTTACAAAAAATGTTACCTAATGGAATCATTGCCAGCTATAGTGTCAGGAAGCTTCATCATCATGTCCTTGACGTAATTGTCACAATCTGTGCTATTAACAGTGGAGAATCTTGAATTTGGTTTGGAAAATCTTGAATTTGACTTGGGAATGCTCTATACCGCCCCCTATATCTTCTCCGGAAATCAAAGTCAATGGCTGGTCTACTTTGGGAATGAGATGCAGCATGCTTTACAAAGTGCTTGTTCCAGGGAAATAGATACGTAAATCCAAACTAACCACCAATTCACGTGTCGTTTGTTTGGTAATTGCATAACTTTTCTCATGGCGTGGCGCTTATTAGGTAATTGCGAAATTCAAAATGCCATTTTTGGTGAATGTCGCTTAGTATATTAGGAAATAGTTTATTTTGTAACAAAAAGAGGGCGCTAATACCCAAAGAAATCGGTTCTACTCGGCGAGACGAATCCAACGATACCAAAAACTCGAATTTGGAAATTTTGTCAAAAGAGGTATGTATTTACATACCGCGGTCCAAATATAAATCTACATAAATCTAAAATCGTACGGGGTTGTCCAGGGGCCAAGGTACATTTTATCAAAATTGGTTGAATAGTCCCTCTCAATAATTTCATGTTCCCACGTGCAGACAGCAGTATCAATGGTTTCATTGACAATTGGTCAATCAGCACTTCAGCAACTTCAATCAAACTTCAGCACATTACGACCATTCAATTCTGTCAGTGAGGTTCAGTATTTTATAGAAAAGCTCACGTTTATCGACATTATACTGCTCCCAAAGAATTTATCAGTTCCGGCGACGTGGCGAATTAGATAATTCATGTTAACCGTCATGTTGAGCGAGAAAAAAACCTTTAAATATTAAATACTTTATAATTATTAATATTTGAATGTGAAAAAAAAAAAAAATATTTTTTGGAAGATTTTTCAAAATAATATTTGTTTGCCTCATTTGTACCTATTCATTCTCTGAGAATAAAGCATTTTTCATTTTTCATAAAGCATTTACTTATAAGTAAAAACCTCTTTTTGTACAAAAACAGGTTCAGCCCGGATCTGGGTACTCATTACCTTATCAAGGGTTATTGAAAAAACCGCCTACGTAAAAAAAAATAGCATGGGTAGGACGTTGAAAAGATCAACTTCTGTGAAAATCCACGTTAGTAAGGGTGAACGAGGCCTAATGACCTTGGCAGGTGCTCTGCGGGGTCTGAAGCTAGGTTTACAATTCTGCTGCATCAGATTCATTGCGACGATTCTTTTATTTCGTCTTACAAGTCTCACCATAGTTCCAAGTTCGCACCATACCAAGTGATAAAACACAATGTCTTGAGTCATGAGTAAAGAAAACTAAGTCGCGTTTCGGTTATATTAATTATAAAATGGGTAGTACAAAATTGTTCCCAATTAGGTACCCCAAGAAGAAAAATCCAGGGGGATTTGTGAACAAGCTACTTACTCACTGGTCTGCCAGGAGGTTATCTAGAGGAACTAACTAATTTACCTAGGAACTAAGAACACCAACTAATGTAATTGACATCAAAGGATAACTTACCGTTCACGAGACGAGCAGCGGAAGAAAAAAAGAACTGACTGAAAAGCGAACTTCACTTCAACAGAACAACTGACAACAGCTTTGATAACTAGGGATGGGTCAAGAAACGAGAAACTAGTTTAAAACCTAGTTTGAAAAAAATAACCGTTATAACCGTTTCTCAATTTGAAAGAAACTAGTTACAAAAAAACGGCAAAAGTAGGTAGGTGTTAGTTTTTGAATTGAACTATCGAAAACTTTGTCATCACATTCGTTATTCGTGGTTTGTTCCGAAGCATAAGTAGTTGATTATTAGGTAAATATGACTCGGAACAAACCACGAACAAATGCGCCGACAAAGTTTTCGTTTTTCCTATTACAGTTGAAAAATACAGTTTTTCGTTTTCTTTGTAACTACTAACAACATATTAGAACACCTGCTGTTTCACCCGTTTTTCATTAAGAAGAAATGAAACTAGTTTTTTCGACAGTTTGTTTTATATAACGAACGTTATTTTACGTTTTTCGAAAGTAACCGTTAATAACGGGTCAAGAAACAAGAAAAGAAACGGGTCAAGAAACAAGTTTTTTTTGGGATGGGAGAAGAAACGAGAAACTAGTTTAAAGTAACTAGTTTGAAAAAAACTAGTTGAAAAAACGGCACAGGTTATTTTCGAGAAACGTAAAAACTAGTTTTTTCGACAGTTATTATAACGAACGTTATTAAATAACTGTTTCACCTGCTGTTCCACCCGTTTTTCATTCAGAAGAAAAGAAACTAGTTTTTTTGACAGTTATTTTAATATAACGAACGTTATTTTACGTTTCTCGAAAATAACCGTTATGCCCATCCCTATTGATAACGTTGCAAAGCAAAGTGGCTGGATGGCGGGAAAAGGTCTCACGACTGTCTTGAGTACTGATGCCTTGCAGTTCCAAATTTGACACTGCTTGTTCACAATTACCTGCTTGTTTACAATTACACACATATAATTTTATATAAGTTTATCTGGTGTCTTTTGGCTTTGGCATGCCTTGAATTGGAATTTGGTCTTAAAAAAAATTCGGAAGTTCGAGTTTTGGACTGAGAATGGACGTTACTGATAATTTTGATATGTGACCTTGGCCAGCGCGCGGCAAACGCGTCACCCCCACCCTTCGAGGCGCTGGCCAATCGGAAGGCTGCCGTCTTGCCGATATCGATAACATATCGATAATATATTGATATCGACAATATCGGAACATTCCTATGGAGACGATGATGAAAACTCCATACTACCTCCCCACCTCTCTAATCTCTTCTGTTTCTTTTTTCCAGGAACAGTGAAAAGAGGAAAGAAAAGTCTCGAGATGCAGCGCGATGCAGGAGAAGCAAAGAAAGCGAATATTTTTCTCTGCTAGCAGCTGCACTTCCTCTTCCATCTGGTGTGGTCAGTCATTTGGACAAAGCATCAATTATGCGGTTGATAATTACCGATTTGCGGCTAACCAAAGTTTTTAAATCTAGTAAGTTGATGTTTATGTACTTATCAGTTGTCAATTTCTGTGCCATCATTGTCTTCATACTTGGATCTAAACATGTTACCATAAATTCTATAGTTTAGATATCCAAAGCAAAGAGTTATTTTATTCCTTTAAATGTTCACCTTGACTTGTTTTCAGTCGGCTTCGAAGACTCTAGTGATGGAGATGATAAGAAGTACGATAGTTATTATTTAAAAGCTGCAGGAGGATTCGTGCTGGTGTTGTCACTCGATGGCGATATCGTGTTCGTATCACAGAATGTTTCTCATCATCTGGGTATTACACAGGTACATTCACTCATCAAATACACTGGTGCTGCCTACTATTATGGTTGAATGAATATCACTATTCTAGTTGAATAGGAATATCTAACTATAGTCATTCTACAGTTGTGTGTAATCACTATTCATAGGATTCGTCCTCCATACACTTAGAGGTCCTATTGGGTTTTGGTTACGCCATTCAGTCTGAAATTGTCCACTTTTACAAATTGGACTTATCAAGAGGTGATAAACAAGACTATCTACTCAGCATCTCTGTCAATTGATTGTTTTTTCACGTATATAATGACCATTAGTTTCACTTGTGAACTCTCGGCTCTTCATGTTATGATTCATATTCCGAACTTGAATTAATCATATAATGACACATGCTAATCTCTTTACAGTATTCTTTTTACATTATTCCCTTTATTATTATTGTAGGTGGATGCTCTGGGACAGAACATATTTGACTTATCTCATCCTTGTGACCATGCCGAGATCAATGATATATTTGCTGGAAAAATCGGAAAGGATAAGCAAAGGTCGTTTTTCCTGAGGATAAAGTGTTTAGCAACCAAAGGGCGAGGCATTAACACGAAATCGGCATCTTACAAGGTAGGCTAATATGTAATATCTTAACAGTGATGTCATTTATACTATCACTCTATGCCCCTATTCATCTACACTAGGTAACTTCAGTACTTTCAGAGTTGATATAATGATGGAATTATATCAATATATCAATGAAGATGAATATTTTTAAGTTGGAAATCGCTTTGCGAATTGTTGGAAAATATAACATCTTCAAAGTAAAGAGAAACTTCTTATTAATTGGCTCTGATATGAACTCATGCTAAAGAATTTAACCTAGGTAAGTAATTGAGAAGAAAAAAAGATTAATTTTAAAGATTACCAAAGCCTTCAAATATAGATATCTGATATTAAGTATAGGGAAAGATGAAGTGTAGGTAGTTATTGAAAACTTGGATTTTAAACAAGTGGGTGGAGTGATGTCAGTTCTTCTATTTACTCGTTCTTTTATTAACACATCCAATTAAACACATCTTGAAGAAATGGATTGAGGAAGGAAGTAGGTGCATATGTGTCATAATACGTAGAATGTGTGAATTTACTTTTTTGACCGCCTGCATCTTGGTTATTGTTTAGCCAAAAATACTTTTGACCAATGATTTTTAAAGGAAATTCACGTGGTTTCCCCGGATTTTCGCTTGGTTTACAAGATAAGCCTCCCCCCTCTTACAAACTGTAACTTTTTTTCATGACTTTGTATTCCAGGTGCTCCACATTGTTGGAAAATTTGTTAAGGTTGGAGATCGTCCAACAGATGGCCACACTTTCGTTGCCATAGCCACTCCAATACCTCATCCTACTGACATTGAAATGCCTTTGGGCGAAAAGTCAACTTTTCTCAGCCAACATTCTCTTGACATGAAGTTCACGTATGCTGATGAGAAGTAAGTCTACTTTCAGTTTTTAATTATCTTCATCACCTACCTTTTGAACTGGACAACATCATTGTGAGGGTGGAGGGCATAAGTTGTATGGGGATTGGTGAACAAAGGAATGATAAACGGATCACGGAGTAAAAAATGGTTTTATCAAACAAATCGGACTTCATTCGTACATACAGCAAAATCACAACTTCCACTTTCTTTCTTGTTAAAAACGTCCTAAAAACCAAACACTGTCGCGTGCCTCTTGTTTTTGCGTTCCAACGACACCATATGGTTTCATATCAATAACAACTTTTCGAGTCACATCTTAAACGCTAGCCATCGCTACTTTCTACCCCTACGACTCGGCCATTCTGCTCCACCATAAGGCCCGTATGGTCAGGCCATGACATCATAAATTCAGCACATGTTGTAGTTGTCCACGGCCCTCCGACATCTTCTTCAGTAACTACGTCATAGGTGTTATTTTGCTTCACCTTCGTGATTCTATAGGGTCCAACGAATTTTGGTCTTAGCTTGGATATCGGTTGGGTTCTCTTGATCGCCACTAGGTCACCAACTTTGTAGCAGCTCGCCTGACGTCTTCAACGATTATAGCCTCTGCAGTTTTCCTCTTGGATCTTGAGAATTAGGGCTTTAGCATTTTTGCGAGCCTCCTCACGATCGTCCAAAAATTTTCTGGTGAGTTCCTCCTCCACCATCTCGTACAGCTGAGTACTCTTCATCTTCGTAATAGGTAGCCTACTAAGAGCATCCACATGTTTCATCTTCACACCAGGCCGGTGCTCAATGGAATAGTCAAATTCTTCCAACAACATCGCCCATCTGGCAACTCTTGTCCCAAGGTCCTTCTTTTCCATCGTTTTGGTGAATGCTGAATAGTCAGTTACAATCTTGAATTTTGTTCCCAGAAGATACACCTGGAACTTCTTCAAGGACTCCACTATCGCCAACTCTTCTAGCTCATAGCTACTATACTTTCGTTGCGCGGGAGGGGTTTTGCGACTAAAGTAATGCACTGGGTGCATACAGCTATCGTTTGGAGCCTTTTGCAGCAACACACCACCAAATCCCTCTATGCTGGCATCTGTGTGAAGCTCTGTACAACACTTTGGGTCATAGATCTGGAGAACTGGACTGCAAATACGCAATTCTTTGAGTTTCGTAAATGCCTGCTGATTCACACTCTCAGTCTTCTTCAGGAACAAACACCTGGGATGATGCCATATAGGCGTTGGGTCCTTCTACCTCTGTGGACTTCGTCTTCGTTGGGCAATAGCTATTGACCATCAATTCTTGCTTGGATTTCGTCTGTGGAGTTAAATCTGTACCAATATTCGTCAGATTTTCAGAAACATCTGTGATAGCAAATGTATGAGGCTTTGATTTCTCTATAGTGACTTTATCAGGGGTAACCATCAGAACTGCATCCTGTAAAAGATCATCTCCAATAATTATAGATGTCCTCATTGTGTGATTGGGCACAACATGCATCTTAGTTTC
This sequence comes from Stenodema calcarata, assembly GCA_963920205.1. NCBI lineage: Eukaryota > Metazoa > Arthropoda > Insecta > Hemiptera > Miridae > Stenodema > Stenodema calcarata. The sequence continues at coordinate 29,539,963 of OY986048.1, read as the reverse complement.
AAAAACTTCCCCATCTAACTCAATATTAGTCTTGAACCATCCTATGGGAGTCACACAAGAATTATTGACTCCAGAAAATGTCTCATTGGTCTTTTCTAGTTGTGGGCTTCCAATGAAACTATGACATGAGGTTTTCATTAGGTTCGGACCACTTCCAGTGTCAATCAGCGCATCAAATCTTCTCCAACTCTCGGCTGTTTCAAGGCGCTTTAAGTGTAACTGCTCCCTTCATCTTATCATATAACTTAAGTTTACTCTTGAATTTGGCTAATGAAATTGCTCCATAGCAATTAGCTGTTGAATCTGGTATTCCATCAATCACATATTGCATCAGTGACTCATCGTCTATACTACCTTTACTTGCAATCTCCCTCATTCGTATTAGATATTCCTGGGTCGACTCATCTTGATGTTTAGTGCGTTTAGAAAGCTCCAAATGCAACTCACGGCTGGTAAAAACAGTTCTAAACTCGTCTATCAACCCCGCTTTTAGAGTTTGGCAAAAAGTGAAATTTTCAGTGTGAGCAAATACCTGAGCCAATCCAATCTTATAGCGAAAACCAACTTCTGCAGGTCGTTCAACTCCAGTAAACACCTACTACTCCTTCGTAATCATTGATCCACTTTTGAACTAGGCAATTATCCTGTCCACTAAATGGTCGTATCATTCCTTCAACGTCCTTAAAAGATACTCCACCACTACTCAATTGCCCAAATTTTCGACTTTTTGATTCCCTTATTACGTCATGCTTAGATTGTGACCAACCCTCTTCACTAACCTCCGATTCGCTGCTCTCTTCTTCTGAATCTACTGCCTCGTCATTTTCATCTAATGTGTCGTCCTCGCCTACGTCTTTTGAATTTTCAACTTCAATGGCAGCTTCCAATCGTTTTCTCAAGTCGGATTTCTTACCTGTCGTCTTCAGAGATCGTTTCTTCAACTCGTCCTTCAGCTGCACCACCTTCAATGTGCTCGGATTCATGGCTGTACTCTAGGTACTTATAAAATTACGTTTTCTTTATCAGCTACCCGTCGTCTTAGAGTCGCGAACGTCGAGAGAAAACCGTGCACATATCCGGAAACAGTACGCGAACTTTAGCTGAAGAAAAACGTCGTGTCACGTCGTAACATCCCATGTGATGACAAAGGCCCACTTCGCGACCGCTACCGATCCACTCACAAATAGTTCACAATCCCGGACGAGCCACCATTTTTATGGGGATTGGTGAACAAAGGAATGATAAACGGATCACGGAGTAAAAAACTGGTTTTATCAAACAAATCGGACTTCATTCGTACATACAGCAAAATCACAACTTCCACTTTCTTTCTTGTTAAAAACGTCCTAAAAACCAAACACTGTCGCGTGCCTCTTGTTTTCGCGTTCCAACGACACCATATGGTTTCATATCAATAACAACTTTTCGAGTCACATCTTAAACGCTAGCCATCGCTACTTTCTACCCCTACAAGTTGTATTGGTAGTTTTGTTTCCATGCGCAGCATTAAAATGTCTTCTGAGTTTGTCTGTGTAGCTTTCCCAGGAATGCAATTATACTCTTCACCCCTGCCAGAATCTTCCTTTGTCACCATTCGGTTGATTTCACCTAAAATAAGCACAAACAAATTAAATTTTAATGTTTTTCGTCAAACGTTTTAAACTGAAGAAGTTTTCCACTATTCCCTATTTGTTGGAATGTCTCGAATGAATTTTTGAAAATAAATTTAGTTTGGTATGATAATTTCCAGTTCTACACCCAAGTGGCTGTAGTCTTCCTATCGTGATGATAAATATTTGGGTATTAGGGATGTTCTTATCTGGAAATTAGTGGTATGCGGAAGGAAATTAGTGGTATGCGGAAGGAAATTAGTGACTATTCGTAATTGTTTCTGTTTTATTGTAACTTTCAATTCTTGTGTGCACCAGTTATTATAATATAATATATTATATGTTTTGCTTATCCTTGGCTAACTGATGATACCCTTCGTTTCAGAATGGAAGGATTCCTTGGCTACAACCCTGAAAGTCTGTTGGGAAAATCTGTATATGATTTCCACCACGCATTAGACAACAAAATCATTGAGCGAGCATTTCGAGGGTGTAAGTGTGCATGAGAGGATTTAGAATCCAATTTGGACTCTAGATCTCTACCTGTAAATAATACAATATTAATAATAATGTATGTAATAATATTAAATACCTATACTTCAGCTTTAATTACTCTTAATTACTCTCCCCATGGAACTATAATAATTATAGTTCAATTATTGAGAAAGTGGTTTTATTTTCAGTATTCTCAAAAGGTCAATCAGATACGGGTCAATACCGTTTTCTCACTCAAGGTGGCGGTTACATTTGGGTATCCACTCAGGCTACGGTCATTTATGGTGAGAAGAACAGTCGGCCCCAAAGTGTAGTTTGCATCAACTATGTAGTCAGGTAAGGTGATGACCTCTATGCATGAGTGCCTTTTAACAAATAATTATTACTATTTTTTTATATCAGATTGGATATTTTCATTGGATCGACACATTTTCAAAATCAAGACAAACCATTTCTGTTGAATCAAACGTTTTGTTCTTTGAATCAGAGAGACTCATATCACTTGTGCTAACGTTTCTTGATAGCTCCAACAGATCACTAAAGATGAATGAGCGTCCAACTCCAAAACATGAAAGAAAAATTCAGATTAGTTTAGGTGATATGGAATATTAATTGCATAGGGTGAACCTGAAAATATGTATGTCAGAATGGAATGTCAAAACCCACAAGCGGAAGGTCCTAGTGTAAATCAAAGTGGCAATATTTTTATACTGAATTTACTCACATTCTTACTCCAGTCAATCTATATTTTTTCAAAGGATTAATTTTGTATTGAACTGAAACCTCACGTTAATAATAATATTATCAATTAGGTACCAAAGAAGCGTCCAGATTGTGGCCTTTGAACTTTCAACATTGTTTGGCACTGTTATCACTCAATGAAAGGCGGCAGAAAATAATGTAGAGAGTGAAGAACTTGGCAAAGGAATCAATTCATGTGCCTATTCATAGAAAGTGTGTTAAAATAGCAGTTAATTATAGTAGTAGCAGTGTGACGTTTTCTACGGCCAGTTTGTATCCATCCACTTTTGAAGTGCCAGCCACAGTGTTTAAGGAAGTTTTCATTTCAGTTTTATTTAAGGACCTTGGGCTTGATACCATTATCAGTACCCCTATTCTTGGTTCTGTGATTCGTGGTTGATTGCTTTTGCTTCAATGGTATGCTCATTTGCAAGTGATACAAAATTCATCCTCTGTTAGACTTTTTATTCTACCTATAAGCAACGGTCAAGTCAAATACTTATTGATACTTTCTACATATTTGCATTCAAAACTCGTGTGAACTTTTCAATTTGTTTAATTGTCAGTGTAATTTACCTTATAGTAGAGTTACTTGATACACTAGTGAATTGCAATTCACTTTCTATTTTTCATACATCGCTATTAGCAAGAACTAACTTGAACGACTGATGATTGGTAGTGTACCTAATTAATTGGAAGAACTTTAGTTCTTGGATACATACTTACGTTAAATAAGCATAACTTGAATGGTTTGTACAAACTATCTTTTCAATTTCAGTGAAAAATGTGAAACTTCAAGCATCTACTCTTGTGACCAGTTTGAATATGCAAACAAGAAACGACCTGTAAGCAGTACCAAGAGTTTGTTTGTCAGCATCAAACCCGCTGAAATGACATCAGAATTCCTGAAGTCATCTAAAGACGACTCATGTTCCACAAGTAAGTAATTTTGTTTAATGAGAAATGTTTGTGAAACTGAGAAAGTCCCAACCGAACAATTCAAAAGAAGGGACTGAGTTCTGCTGATAGGTGTTTGAATATACTGAACTTCTTGAATGAACCACTTGTTTCACTATTCCATAAAGATCACTTCTCATTCCCATTCTGTTAATCAACGGCCATGTCAATTCGGTTGAACATACCAAATAGCAATTACAAATGAGGGTTTCACATTGGTTGACAACAGTGTCGCCAAATTTGACAGTTTGTATTGGGTGACATAGCAGCAGAATTTTGCGGAAAGATTTGTACAATGAGCGCACCAGTGACCTGGGCAAGTTAATATTTTTTGGGTCGCATGACTAGTAACAAGGCAAGGGAGCTGTGGCGTTTCGGGGAGGAGGGGGCAGATCTTCCTTGTTTTGGATCGACATCCTACACCACCTACCTCCCTGTATTCAATCGGTCAAGACAGTTTGCGCCACCCAATTCAGTTGGTTTTGTTGTTTTCTCTCAGTTTGGGTCATCTGATGGGTGGGATCAGAGATGATTGAGTGAGTGAATGCATTCCACCCATTAGACACAAATAGAGCCTGCTGATTCTGTCAAGTTACTGGGGTTGAAGCTGGAATTAAATTCAAACTATTGCCACACAAGTTTATTGATATATTAATTAGCCATTCAAGGCCATCACTGGTACCTATAAATTGTCTATAAGCCCCCCTCCCACACTATCTTAAATCTTAACTAGAATAAAATTGAATGATTGGATTGGTGGTTATTTTTTTCTTTTTTCTCCAGGTTTAACTGATGATCTCGATGACCTGACACACCTAGCACCAACAGCTGGTGACACATGTGTTCCTCTGGGAACTCCACTTCTGCATGATGTTCTTCACAATATTCTGTCCAATAATGATGAAATGTCCAATCCACTGCTTGATAACGGAAAAGACATTTCTTTGTTCACGGCCTACAGAGATGAGTGCTCCAACAGTTCCCCAAGTTTAACCCAGGTACGTTTGTCTATTCCAATCCCCTAGCACTTGCAATGTATTCCAGAAACGTATGAATAGCCTGCAGCATTAGACATGTTAGATATAAAAATATCAATCCTCTTTTGTAGAGTCCAGACAGCTGCGGTGGCGTTATTGGATTTCTTGGGGATGAAAGTCCAGCGTTTGATGATTCAGCCATCCGTCTACTTGGATTTGAGACGAGTGAAGAAGATATGCCTTTCAAACAGTATGGAGATACATTGGGAGGGGAAGACCTTCCTCTCCTTCTTCCTCCCGAAATACAATGGGACTTTACTGTTAATGGAGAAAATAGTTCGCAAGGGTGAGAAGATGCTTTGTTGTTATGCTAGCTCTCACCAAATGGGTATTTGTAGAAACTTATTGTAAATATTAACAAGAAAACATCTGCCATGATTTGCTGATCCTAATATTTTCCGCCGTTTCCAATATATTCAATTTGGTTTCCTCCCGATAACATCAAATACCAACAGATGAACAGGAATAATATCTATGAACCAGAAGTAGCTGTGGTTCATGAACTGTTTGAGGAGAGCTGGGTGCATGATGTAAATGGAAAGGTTGTGATATGTTTTGTGGAAAGGATTAAATCATCAATTAAATGTTCATTAAATCTTTAATTAAATTATGCACACTGGTGAATACTCAATTAATACTAATTGGTCAATTAAATATTTTTTCTAGCTTAACAAGTGTAACCAGGACCTATAAGACTCTGATAGCTTTAATAATTTTTTTTAAGAACTATCTTATGTTGCTACATGTAGTCGCTATTAACATTGAATGATTCATCAGGCGAAAGTGTCACTGGGAATTACTCTCAATTCACTGACTTCATTCAACATTGTTTCTTCATTTCAGGTCTCTATCCTCCATCGATATGAAGACTGAAGATAATATTGCGGACTTTGAACAACTTCTCCAAGAACACGATGTCCTCAATACTGACCAAGTTCATTCTAAATTGAACCGTAAGTTTTTTTTCTATGATAATTATGGTTTTTCTATGATAATTATGTACCCAGGAACAGTCGAGATGGTATGTTTGTTTGTACGTACATATGTATTGTATTAATAATGATGAACCGTGAAATCTAGGAACGCTGTGGCGTTCCGCCACGCCAAGCAAACAAGTTGGGAAAAACGAACGGTACCGAGTGAATGTTTACTGGACGTCACGAAACTTGTTTTCCAGGTATCCATATCTCGGCTCCTATTTTACCGAACAACTTGAAATTTCGTGTGGGTCTTTTCGGTGTGGATAAGAGAAAGCCCTGAACGTTTCAAGTCGCTGGGTCTAAAGGGAGCAGAGTTATATAACTTCAAACAGCGTTTTTTTCACACTTACCTTGTCTCGTTCTGACGGTCACCGAATGACTTGAAATTTTACACAGAGCTTCGTTTCAACTTTAGCAAGTGCCTTTTAAAAGATTCAAGCAGCTAGGTCTAAATGGAGCCGAATTATATAACTTCGGAAACCCGGGTTTTCGCCTTTACCATGTTCTTCTTCTTGTTCAGTTAGGTAATAAGGCTACAGCTTTTCCTTTATTCTTGCTTAATTTATTTAAATAAATAAATGATTTATTGAAGATGTGGTATCCCCTCAAAAACACTGCGTGTAAAAATCATCCCGCCTCGCAAATATCATTCTACAGCAGCTGGAAAAGTTATGATATCCACTTTCCCCGCCCATTTCACAAGCACCGTACCCGTTTCGAAATCTCCCTTTGGCGCCATGGCTTGACGTGTTTGTTACTACACATTTAATATGTAGACGTGTAGTAATAAAAACATCTCGCCATGTCGCTGAGGGCAGATTTTGAAACGGGTACGGAGCTTGTGAAGTGGTTCGGACATCTCTTTAGTTGAAAGGAAAAATGCTGTAGTACGATATTTGCGAGGCGGGGTGTTATTTACACGTAGTGTTTTTAGGGGTATGGTTCAATATTGGGGTATGGTTCACAATATTGGTCCAAATTTGCAGTGTAATCTTGTTGTATGGGTTAATGGCTATGAATATTAAAGGAAGTCAAAATTGATTAGATTGAAATTGGATCAAAAAATGGTACTGTATCTTAATTTTTTTTTTTTTTTTTTTTTTTCAAATTGTTTCAGTTGACCCAGATCACAGGAAAAGAGGTTCATCTCTGGGCCTAGGAGTTGTGAAAAAAAGAAAGCATGTAACTGTCCAAGATCCTGGAGGTGGTGGAAGCTCTGTTCTTATGAACCTTCTTGTAGCTGGGCGGGACGTTAATGCTGGCTACAACATTTGCATTGATCCTCGAAAAAGTTCTGGAAAAACAGGGAGTTGAACATAGCAACCTATATAGTTGAAAACTTTTCCATACACGGTACTGAAGAACTTCCAAGTCTCTATACTCTTTCTATTGTCTGTTATACAAATGTTTTAAAAGTAAGACCATTCATTACTGCAAGAACGGTATATCCACAATTATTGTGGTTCAGAAGTGATTTGTGAATTGGAAAGCGAATGTCTGTGGTGAGATCTTTCCCAACACTTGATTAACTTGACATTGATTACCACTCATCAGCTATGCTCCTACTGCCACGCTTGAAGCATATCCCAGCTGCCTCAAGTTGTGTCATATACTATTCAGGCATCTTCAGCTCCAACAGAAACTCCATTGGCAACAAATTTTGGATTTTCAAGCCCACCGAGTTGAAAATTTGAGGCCGAAAAATAATCGATACTTCAAGTAGGAGGGTGATGCTTCTTGTAATATCCTCCATGAAAAGTTTTACCTTACAGGTTCCCTTATAGTTTTTCATAATGTTATTTGGTGGGTATGAATGCTTCCAATGAATGGCTGATCCAATAATTATTGTTGGGTTTACTTATTTCAGTAGCAGCGTTAGTTATGTATCAACATTTTGTTCGTTCTAAATTCTTTCATAGTGAGTTTCATGTCATGTTTTGTTATAATTATACTCTACTTTGTCTCCTAGGATTATTTCCTGGGATTCAAAAACCAATTTCTACCTACCAACCAAGCTTTGTAGGGGTATATAAATGTGAGTGTTTCAAAATTTAAAGTTATTCAGTCGCATAGAAACGTTTTCGACATTCCGTTTGGTTTCATATCCACATTCCCTTGGTTGTCCCATTGAACCTATCTTAGTTAACTAACATGGATTTCTTGAATCCTTCCCCCGTTTTGTCCGGAATGAATAAGAGGGTACCTACACTTCAATTCTTAGACATTATCAACCAGATTGTAGCATTGATGTAAGAAGTTTCATAATATAATTCATTGAATTGTAAGTAGGTTCCTAAGAGTACTTGAAGTTTCATTGAAGTTTTGTTGTGTTCAGTTGGAAGACCTTGTAACGTATAATGAGGAAACATTTTGTATACGATCTCATTTTTGTGCTCAATTTGATTCATTTCACTTTGATTTATTATTTGTGTCGATGTCTTTGTAATGTATTATAAGTTTTCTTAGTTGTGTTTTACAGCTAAAATATTTGAAAATCCTCAACTAATTTTCTGGAATAGCTTATCACGATTGGTATGGCGCTCTAGTTAATGTTGAAAAGAATTATTTGTTGACGTTCCTCATCCATGTCACGTGTTTGCCTGTATTTTTCTCATCATGCATATTGTAAGGCCTATGTGGCAAAGTTGAATCTCTGTTGGATAATATATTGCCTCTTGTAAGTTAAAAACATTCAATGAAATTCTGAAAGCCCCACAAGAAACATTGGTTGGTTATTTGATTTAATATAATTTTTTTAATCATGTCGGTTCAACGATAGTACCTATATTATTAGAGCTTTCTCGTTGTCTTTGTGTTCATATAAGGATTTAATATTATTTTACTATATTTTATTGAAATTTTATTAAACCTAGGCAGCCCTTATAAACTGTACCCTCTATGTCTCTCTCATTTGCACAAAAACTTGATAAGTTAATACCTAGAGTAGCATAATCTTGTGAGAAACCATCACCTGGATGTATTACCAGATTTCATTGGTTTTCCAATTCTCTCCTCATTTACTAATACTGCTCAGAAATCCTAACTGTCAGTAAATATGCATGCGAGCATATGAAGTATTCCTGTTGATGCCATGCTCAGATTAACTGAATGTTGCGTTTTTTGCGACTACTAGTAGATTCTTTGGTGAACGAGTCGTAACAACTCGTCTTAACATTGACTTCCTCATTCTGTATTTATTCTATAGCCACTCATTGCAAGACCTGAATCGAACATTTTTTCGTTCATTATGAGTGATAGCAAACATGATTCCTGAACACTGTGTAATCACTATTCAACAAGGAACTCTACCTTGTTGGACAAACTTATATGTCTGGGGTTGATGTTTGTTCTGTTCATCTCAGAACCTTGATTCTAAAAATCCCAGTCGCTTCCTACTACTACTTGGGAATCAAAAATTAACAGCAAAGAGTGTTACTATGTACCTCTTTTTCACAAACATTTTTTTTTTTCTACTTGAAAGTGTAAATATTTTATTGAAATCTTCTCATTAGTTAATCAATATGGTTTTTTTCTGTACAAATGAAGTATATGACTTTTAATTTCTGTTAAGTTGTATGATTTTACTTGTGATGCCATGATGTACAAATTGCAATAATATTGAAATTTATATAGTGAATGTAAATGTTAGAGGCGAATATAATACTTACATATTTTGCTACATGTGTATAATATTTCACCTTCCCCTCCATTCTGTAGATACTTTGCTTAGATATAACAATCCCATGCCAGTATCTTCTTGAAGCTACATTATGAAAACGTCAAGCTGGACATCTTAACATGTCGTTTCTTTGGGCCAATGGTTTGTCAGTTTGAAGTAATTGATTTTATAACATAAAATTTGTAACATAAAATTTGCTAACAATTGTGGCTGTGCTGGTGGATCCACCTGGCCTTCTGGGGTCCTCAGCATCGGATCATTGTGTATGACGCAGGTTGGCAAAACAGTGTGGATGGCGCAGCATTTGATTCAGCCCCATGGTAAAACTCTCTCCTCCCATCAATAATTGTTGTGCCTTCTTGCAAGAGGTCACAAGGCTTCAGTGCTGTGACCCTGGTTTGGAATTCCTTGTTACACGTTCAGACGACGTAAAGTACCTACTTGGCTACAAGAGGGTCTATATATTTTATCTACAACGTGGTATTGTAGAGAAGTAAATTTTTGTTGCGACCTCTGGGCTGTATGACCACTTTTAAACAGAATACTTGTGAAAACCGCTTCATTTGTGGAGTGTATAAAGTTACTGATGCAATTCCTTAGGATCCCCCCAAAATGATTTTCCACTGTCAATCAATTCACATTACATGCAGTTTTACTACCAAAAGTAAGTAAGTAGGTAGGGATTGAATAACATACAAATTACCCATGATAAATGATGAGGAAGGCCATTCATCGAGGAAAGTTCCCGAAATCGTCTGATCTTTTGGGTATTACTAGTTGGGCAGGACTCAAATGTGTCGCTGCACCTGTGGCTAGTATGATGAAGGGCAATTTTCAATAGTGATGATGTTCCGACCATGTCCGCCTGCTTTTCGCCAACCATGCACCCGCCACCCAGGGCTGGATTTACAAAATACGGGCTCCACTGTGGTGCGGTTTTTGGGCTCGTGGTTTGGGGGGTCCGGGGGCCCTACACCCGGGAAAATCTGAAAAATGATCTTTCTACAGAGCAATTAGTCACCATCAAGAAAAGGTACATTCTTTACGCCACGCTACATTAGGAAACCGCAATATTTTACGTTGGTTTTCAACATAAGTTAATACACCCACCTTTCTTTACTGATGCACTTTTCTCATATTCATTTTGAAACTGGTTGGGAAAATTCTTCAATTGTAAAACTTCGTTGAAACTGTTTGCTAACGTTTCGCTTGCTGCTTGCCCCTCACCATTAGCGAACATGTCCAATGTGTTAAGGAACCCAAACCTCGTATCGATAAGTTCGTATGCTTGAAGCCTCTTTATCAAGGCACCTTCAAATTCATCTATGACTGTAATGAAGCTTTGGGTTCGGAATGCATCCGATGGCGTTAGGTCAACTTCCTAAACTTGAACACAGTCAAGACGTACCTTTGCTTTCCGTTTACGTTTTAATTCAACTTCATATTCCAGACAGCCAGTTAACACGATAGCTTTCTGCTCATACTCCTCCAAACTTTCCCGTTCGCCTTGAATCAGGCTCATCAAAGATTCCAATGATGATGCTACTGTGTTCAGATCGATTCAAGGGTTTTGTAAAGACTCACTACTTTGGTTTGCTTGGCCCAAAATATCGTGCCAAAAAACGGCATACAGCACTGTCTCCAGCTTGTTCATTTCTCGAACTAAACCCAGAGCAGCCACTCTTTATATCCCTGAGTCCTCACTGTCTTCTGAAATCTTCATTTCTTGATATCCTCGCCAAAGAGTTTTGGCGTCATCTCGACATGACCATCGTTTTGTTGTCGTTATTTTTGGTAGAACGTTTTTTTCGGCGTCTGCTCGTTTCAAGCACTCGGTTAGAGCCTTGAATCTGTTGGTTGGAGCAGTGAAATATACAAAAATGCCTTCCGAAAAATAAAAACGCAAATTCTTGACAACAATTTATCTTTTTTATACAGATCAGGTAATTATTATTTAATAATATATGGATTATCATTAATTATTATTATCAAGTAGCGTACATAATTATGAATTATTGTTACATGGTTATTAATAATTTTTATTAATCATTATTATTAAATAACTCGATACCTGAAAACCATGTGCTGTTCGAATTAGCTGGGCCAGAATGAACGTAGACCCGATTGCCGTTATTAAATTAGATGAGCCGTGAAAAGCATCTCAAGTACTAACAACCACGTTTCTTCATCTTCTAAGTGCTCCAGTTTGAGAACGGAATGAGATACCGCAATTCTGACTTCGGCGTCGTGTTCAGTGTTGAAAAACCTTTAAAATGGCGTGTCACTTGTCAGACTGTTTCATTTTGGGAATGTATGGGTTAATTAACCCCCCCCCCCCCCCCGAAAATCCCCTTAAAGTGGCCCTATTTTGCCAATCTACGAACTCATCCCTTCAATTTGCCAGGAAGGATTTTTTGTGCAAATTTGAACTTTTTATCTCAATTCTATCGAGAGTTACTGTGGGGGTTCTAGATTTTATTATTATAATATACTATAGTATACGGGCTCAGATGAAAGGTGTTGACGGAAGTCTTTTGAACCCTAGACACTGGTGCCCAGGGTTCAAAAAACATTTTTGAACATTGGTCAATCAAAGGGAACGGTATAGTTTTTAGTTCACATTCAAGAAGTGTTTAATTTTTAGAATTTTTCAAGACCATCCGCAGCTTTGTACGACCAGCCGTTCGTTCACAATGAGGGCTCATATTTGGAGCAGATCGAAAGTCGTCAACATGTGAGTGAATCGTGGGGCAGCCTGCCGAGTTAATAAACAATAATGATCAATAACAATTAATTATCTTTATTAATCATTATTAATAACTCATTATTCATTGATTATTAATAATCATTCAAACGACCACTTGATAATAATTATTAGTAATGAGTGATAATTCATAATATAATTATTCAATCATTTAGTGATCTGCACAAAAAAGATTTGCAGAGTTTTTTTTCTTAGAAAGAAAGCAAAGAGAATTTAAAGGAGGTAGTTAGGTACCTACTAAAGTTATTTATGAAGTATCGTCGATTTCGAATTTTCACTGTTGAACCGCAATTATTATTTATTAAGGGCGATCACCTCCAGCGGGTTTGTTTCAAGTTCCTCACTGCTAGTTCCCTAGAAATTTTTATGACAGTTGCTGTGTCAATCAGCTCCTGGACTGTCAACAATTGATATGGATAATTGGAGTTCTACAGTACATAGCGATACTAGCGCTGCACTCGTACAGAGAAGAATTTCAATGTAGGTTGTAGCTGGGCTCATGGAGTTGTCCCTCTGAAGTCCGATCCTTCTGACTGTGCAATACACACCTGTGTGAGTACCCATTCCAATCACTTCTCGTCTGGTTTGGTTAGCTAAACTGATGTGCTGAAAATATTCTGTTTCTTTAGTGAGTAAAAGAGCTTGTTCATCACTGGATCCAAATAGTTATCAATCATGATTTGATGAACAGAACGGGGACTCGTTTCGGAAGTGCTGGTGTATTTACGTGAAGGAGGTTACACTTTAAATGGAACCGAGTGACTAGTCACTAGAGTCTCCACTTCACTCCTGATCGCCTCCGTGGTTGCCCACCGCTAGGTAGCGCTCGCGTCCAATAGTGTAAAGGTTTGAACCATGGAAGAAGGGATCTCCCTTCTTCCATGGGTTTGAACTTTTTGCGGACCCGTCAATATTTTGTCAGTATGGAGCGTGATGTGAAGGGTTTCCATTGTGAGTTGAATCGGCATTGAAATATTAAACATTGAATATTGGAATATGAAGGGCTCCCGACCGTTCCATGGACCGTGATTCCACGAAAAACGTCAAATTTGACCTGACCGACCCAACGATATTTTTTGATAGATTTTTCCTATTTTTTCTCTCTTATTGTCTTAACATTGCCTTCCTTATGAGGTGCGCAAAGTGGGCACGCACAGTTATAATTACTTTATCAGATATTCATGTTTTAGTAAAACATGGTTCCAGGGGAGAGAGTTACTGTCCAGGGGAGAGAGAAAAACAGTACTTTTCAGTCAACATCCTCATTTATATTTTTTATGTAAACATACTTCAGTCTCATTTAACTAATGTTATTCACATATATATCACATCTTATCAAACTATTAGGAATTTTATGTGAACAGCCATAATTCCCAGTTGAAAAATTCAAAATACAAGAGTAAAAAAATGAAAACAGATGCCAATAAACTTAAAATGTAGCAACGTTATAGGTTGACATGGTGTTTCTCTAAAACATGAATTTAAAGCTAGGTCTCCTTGTTGGTTGACTTGAGAGTGACTAGGTAACAATTCAGAACATTAGGTAAGCTTACAAAATAGATACCTACATAAATTGGCGCTTGTTCACTGTAATTGATTTTTTTTTAGCATGAATATGCTTTAGCCGTGACCTAAGTAGCCAAAATGCTAACGAAAGTTTTTCATAACGAAATGTCGGACGACAACATGGATACCGATGATACGGAACTATGTACCTAACTGTTGCGATAATTTGTTGTGACGCGGTGATTAATTATGATTCAGATTGGCGACAATTCCTCGTTTCCAAGATTCAATTTGTTGAATAATTACTGGATGAAGTATTGAAAACAAATTTGCAGCCTCACATAATGATACCCACATTTTGGGTCAGAGAAACAGCGAGGAGCACATCATGAGGCTAAAGCATATTCATGGTTTGTAATTTTAGCCAAGGGCTCTAGGTAGTACTCAGGCGAGGCGGGCAGCGCCGAGTTTTTGAATTATCTTTTAGGTCATTCATCTTCATGATTTTACTAACTTTCAATCGAGGAGACTCCGCCAACCCTGCGATCTTTTTTCTGTACAATCGCTTCCTCAGTGTTTCATTTCTTCGTTTCGAACATTCGTTCTCCTGTCTCAGTTTTTTATTTGCGTACGTTAACCTTGATCTGCCCCTCTTTACTTTACGCCTTCCTGATTTTTTCCGTTTGATGGACAACGTTGAGGGCTGTGAGCTTGAACATGTGGCTGGTGGCGTGGATGGGATGGGCATGGTGTTTGAATGACCAATGTTCGGACTGCCTCCTCCTGAACTTGTTTTCTCCCTTACCTTCTTCTTTTTGTATACTTTCTTTGCCTTTTCTCGTCATATCTTTCTGAAATACCTCTTCTCTCGTTCACTCATGTCACCTACTTTTTTTACTTGCTTCTTTTCTAGCTTCTTCTTGTATTTCTCCCTGTCCTTTTCTTTCTGAATCGCTCTCAGCACAGGATCACTCACTATCTTCTCTAATCTCAAACGTTCAGCTACTCTTTTCATTCTTAGCTCTTCTTCTCGACTTTGCTTCTTTCTCTCCATTTCGTCTAACCTAAAAGAAAAGAAGAAATCTCTATCGAAACTATCTCTCTCTCCCTCTCAATTTTCAACGTAAATAGTGTACCTACATACATAACTAAGTGTATCTACGCTAAATATATATTTCAATGGTGTAACAAGTATCTGCACACTTCTTTACAACAGAAGGAAAGCTGAATTTGGTTTCAACTGATGACAGAGTGAATGAATAATACCAACCCTAGGGGGGCTCGTTAAAAGTCAAACTTTATTTTATAAAAACAATTTGCAAAAATGATGCTGATTTTTTTCTACATGCTGATCTGCTAGTAGGACCTATGGTTATGAATTGCTTACTAAAAATATGTCAAACAGATTAGAGAAACCAATAATGAATTTAAAATTCTCTCTACCCTGGGCTGTACCTCTCTCTCCTGGTCCTTCAACTTTCAAGAAAGGCCAGGGTAGAGAGAACCAGGGTAGAGATAAATTAAAGCAAAAACTTGAAAAAGTGAAAGAAAACAAGTGAAAGAAAACATGGTGTTTGGGGATCTTGTTTCTACCATACACATCATCCAAATGCTAATGAAAGTTATAAGATAAGACTTACCACCGTTCAATGGTGAATGCCAGGGAAGAGAGGTTGAATAAAACCGGAACCCACTTTTCACAACAACTCGCATCCAACACGCGGACTAAACTGAAGTATCACAAGTTAAGGTTAGGCAGAATCATTTGGCGGCTTCTTGCAGTACTGCCACACAGTGTTGGAAACAAAAAAAAACCTTTTTTCAGTGATTTGAAGGAAGGTTTGAAAATGGCCAGGGTAGAGAGAGTATACCCATGGGACATTGATTTATTGTGCTGTAACTCCCAACCAGGAAATCTTTAAGAAAAAATGAACCTGTTGGTGTGAAACCTGATCAGATTTGAATTGAATAAATATTTTTCCCCAGCTTGAAAACACAAGGGAAACACAAAAAAACATTGGTGAAGTGGTAACATTATAGAGTGGGACAGCCAGGGGAGAGAGGTTTTTGATGTTTGATTACTGATCACTGATTCAGAAAAACTTTTTTTGGTACTGGGGGAGATGTACCAAAGAGAGAACTGTACACACATTTTTTCCCCCATCCCATTATACCAAACAGAATGCCCTAGAACAGTTTGGGACAAGAATATGACGTTTTTCGTGGAATCACCCCCATATTTTCACGATATTTTTGCTAAAATATTGAACGTAGTCTATTTTTGTCTAAAAAGCCACGCACCTACGAGAAACGGAGACACGACTCTCATAAAATTTATGATATTTAATATGACGGTAGATATTTCAATTCAAACCTGTTGAAGAGACACCATGGTGAGCAAATTAGAGCAGAACCGTGAAGAACATCTCAAGTAACAACCACGTTTCTTCATCTTCAAATTGCTCCAGTTTGAGAACGGAATATGATATCGCAATTCTGACTTCACCATCGTGTTCAGCGTAACAAAACCTTTAATATGAGGTGACACTTATCGTCAGACTGTTTCCTTTTGGGAATTTATTAGTAATTCCCCCCCCCCTTTTTTAATTCCCCCCAAACCCACCTTAGAGTGGCCCGATTCAGCCCCTCTACGAACTTGGCCTTTCAATTGCCAAGACAGCATGCCCTGTTATAGTTTTTGATATTATCTTTATGTGTAGGTATATTTTTATGGTGACGCGGCTAGACGATTTTGCTAGCTGGGGAAATTTAAACTTAGGTGTATAATCTATGTTTTACAAGCTAGTTTTTTATTTAGTTTCAGGAAAGACCATGAACTATTTTGAATTGCTCAATGAACCTTTGACAGTTGAGCATATGGTGGAAAAGGTCAAGTCGCCAGAATGCGGTGCTGTTTCACTGTTTGTTGGTACAGCTAGAAACAATTTTAATGGGCGCGAAGTAAGTAACCGTAACAAATTGTCGTTTCTTCTGAGGTTCACGAAGTTATTAAGATGGTACCTAGTAGTTATCTAAAATGAAAAAAATGTCAACAATTTTGTTGACTGGAAGGCGGAGGTAGTAAACGATTTGAAGGTAGAACGAAGATCAGTGGTAGCCGAGTAGCGCTATGAATTTGGAAGCAATGAGATTTAATAACAACAAAAAAATTACCGGTAATGCAGCGTGACTATGGGCGAAATTTCGAAATAACCTACAAACAGTAGATTGGCTGACGAATACTGAATTCTGTTACTGCTGAGCTAAGTACGCTATGCCTTTGACCTTAGAGACCGTCATACTCCTAGTAACTTGTTTCCTATTACAAATAGTGGCGTAACGAGGCGGTCCAAAACTATTGGGGGGGGGGGTCCAGGAGTCTGGACCCCCCCCCCCTCCATAAAATTCCTGGGTACACCACTGATTATAACTGTGGATTAATTGAGTCACAGTGGAATGTACTCATCCTATTAGATGTTGTACCTTTATGATATTGAATATTGTAATACCTAATGAGAGCCTTGCTTCCAGGTTGTAAGTTTACATTATGAAGCGTACCCGAATATGGTGCAGAAGGAGTTTCTGGATATCTGCAAAGAGATAAGGTCAAAATGGAAAAGTATAGTGCATATAGCTGTCCAACACCGGTGAGTATTAGAAGGTTTCATTGTGTTTATCTCATGAGTAGGTAGTTTCACAGTACTAACCGCAAATTGAGTGTGTGTGGTTTTGTTGACCGTCAGTAACAATGATGTTGAGGGATGTCGAGGGTCGGTCAAATGAAAATTGATTTATGTGCCAACGTTTCGAAGAATATATTTCTTCATCTTCAGGGCAGTTTCTAAAATGGAGTTAGACTCCAACAGGGAAGTTCTTTCCTCCAGGGCACAGAGGAAAGAACAACTTCTGTGCCCTGGAGGAAAGAACTTCCCTGTTGGAGTCTAACTCCATTTTAGAAACTGCCCTGAAGATGAAGAAATATATTCTTCGAGACGTTGGCACATAAATCGATTTTCATTTGACCGACCCTCGACATCCCTCAACATCATTACTGCAAATTGTTCCACAGTGGTTTATTATTCTCTGGTTACAATATCTTCGGGAGTCTCATTACGTCTAAACGAAATCATTTGTATAATGAGCTAAAATACTGTGTGTTCTTTGGGGAAGGTAACTAACTGGCACATAGGGTAACTACTACTTACTAACTAGTAGTATAGGGCGGTAACTAGCTCACTGATGTTCTCGTCAATTTTCCAAAGCCGACCTAATAATGATTTATTTACCTGTATACATTTCTTGTACTATCTACTTCGCCAATACTTGATATCAAGAAGTACTAACCAATAAGAATTCGAAATTAGCTCTTTTTCGTACAGTAGAAAAAATATCTCAGAACAACAGACTAGGTATCGCAATAAAATTCCATTTCAAGTTCTCAAGAAATGGAGTTTTGACAACCAACCTCTAATCAGGCGGATAAATGATTAATTGGCACACGTCTCACAGCTATCACAAGAGTTACCTAGTTGGTACCTATTTAAAAGGATTTTTTCTCATTGATCTTACAAAAATAGTTTGGTTACCTCTCAATGAAAAGGAAAAACATATAAGAATGAACACTGCTAGAGACCCGCTGTTCAGAAGGCGATGGATATTGCCTTCAGCCACGAAAAAAGTACTAGGTACGCTGTATTATGTGGTGTACTGATGAAGGTGTAACACACGAAACCTGTCTACACTGTAGTATTTATTTCAGTTGGAATAAACCTTTTCGTAAAAACACACTTGAGACATCCTGTTAAAGTCTGGAACCTTTCTGGGTACAGATTCAGCTCATTCATGGGGTGAAACATTCAATTCCTGGATTTTATTTTAACCACAAAAGATGAACCCAAAACTTTATTTTTGTGTTAATATTTGCTAATAGCACAAGATGGAAGACGTCCTCATCATTCTCGTCGTCAGTCAACATTTTGTACTAAAGCACTTGAACTTCTGCCCATATTCTCCATCTCTTATGTTGCATCAAACTCACCGCACCTCCAACTGTCACTGCTTATGTGTGCAGCTGTGTAACAGTCTAAAGAGCAGCGTAAGAGCAGATCATAAATCTTCAAGTTTCGTCTTCTTTACAAGTTTGAGATCAGGAACAAGCACTAATTGAAAAATGTCAGCAAAATTCAATGTAGAAATTTGGTGTCTGCTCGGTGGACCCTAAAAGTTTGTTGTAAGGTTTTTTAGTGAACACGACGGTGTAAGGTTGTTATGTCATGGGGGAAAAAGCCCTGAGGTATCCTAGTTACAACAAACATTAGATGTTGGAATTTCCAGTATGGAGGTTATACTCTGTATATCCTACGAGTTCACAGAGTTGGCGCTAGATAAACCTGCATTTGGGACCTGTAGTGTTAAAAGTAGGTAATCCTGAATGCGGCTACCACTGGTACCGTACTCTAAGGATGTGGGAATGCTGAATAGATTTTCTACTCTCATAACATAAGTACAGTTGGATACGGTGTCATACCTAGTGCCACCACTTGTGCCTCCCATGGTGACATTTGATCAGCTTGGAATAGACTCTAAAGAAAACCAACTCTAAGGTTAAACGAGTAATAAGGTTATTTTTATTTCTGTATGTTTGTAATTAATGCCTATATGTTAACGCAGTGCCTATATCAAACGGTTAGGTTGACATGCCACCACGTGAAGTTGGTATTTCTATTGAATTGAGTAGTCGCCGCATATTTCGGTCGATTTGGGCCAAACCAAATTTAACCGCAATATCCAACATGGAAACAATTCGCTCTTAGATACGCCTCGTCATAAAATTATGGGAAGGTAGGACAAAATTAGAGTTTTTTTTTTTTTTTTTTAATCAGTGATTTTATACTCTCTGCTTTTGAGGTAAAGCTGTAGTTAGGGCTTGATCAATTGAATTCAAGGAGTTGAAAAGTTCATCACTGACAACATTCTGCTCAATCGCTGGCTAAAGGGTTTTCACAGCGCTCAGTATTTCAGACCTCCTAACTGTTTCATCCTTGGGGTGAACGTAATCTTCGCCGTTCTCCTCTTCCGTTTCTCAAGACAGTCTGAGCATCTGTTCGTCGTCCATCACATGACGAAACGGCACACCGTCATCAATATTCACACATCTGATTAGTAGGTACCACAACTTGATCGGCCTGTGGATGTGTATCCTGTGCCTCAGCTTCAAGTTCCGATTTCTTGAAGCAATTGATGATACACGTTGGAGTAACCTTCATCCAAGCTGTAGGTATGGGCCATGTGAATAGCGTCCTGAACTGTGATTTTCTTCGCTGTCACCTTTCCTTCATCTATCATATTGAGTATTTCCTGCCTCATATCAGATCGGTAGAAGGTGTTAAACGACTTAAGATCCCTTGATCGAGCGGCTGAATCAGAGACGTTGTGTTAAGGGGGAGAAATTTCACGTCGATGTTCCTTAAGGTCAGACTGGGAGGATGAGGTGTACAGTTGTCGACGGAGAGAACGATTTTATGGGTCAGTTTCGAGTCCTACTCTCTCAAATAAGCCTCAAAAATCTGATAAAACTGAGCAACTGATGAAATATGAGTCGAATCGGAGTGGAGTCGTTGTTTACAGAACTAGAATAAAGGTCAGTTCTTACCTTTCCCACCATCACACAACCGAATAATTCGCCAATTATTACCCGGCGGCACGACCGAAATCCTTTGCAGAACCACTGTTTTGTTCCGTTCAGAACCACTGTTTTGTGTGTTATTCCCATTTCACCGGAATAATTGGCTCACCGAGATACCCACCTAGTAGGTGGCTAACCGAAATAAGCGGCGACTACTGTACTTGAATAATGGCGACAAAATTATTCCTAAAACGTTGATAAGGAACCTACCAATATATCCTGACAAAGTGTGTAATATAATTATAATAAAAGTATGAAGTCAAAATGTTGTCAATAATCAATTTACTATTTCCAGCAAGGGAGGATTCAGGATGTTCATGATGGAAGGGGGGGGGGGGATTCTCAAGGAAGGGCGGTTTTTTAAAGGCAGTTGTTATCCAAAAACGTTAGAATGTCTACTATAAAATTCAGCCTAAAATCACTTATCATCAAAAAAACCTTTTTTGTACCAACGGGCGGAGGGGGGGATCCACCCGTGATTTCCAGTTGTGACGTTTGATGCTGATTCTCAAGTTCATTTAAAAATGTAATATTTATTCTTGAGTACTTTCAAATCGTTACGTACAGTTATTATATAATGTACGTGTTCGCAGGTTAGGTGAAGTGCCAGTTCCAGAAAATATTGTTGTAGTCGCTCTATCTTGTCCTCACCGAGCTGAAAGTCTGGCGGCGATGACGTTCATTCTGGATAAGCTGAAGGAAAGAATCCCAATATGGAAAAAAGAAAACTATAAAGACACAGATGGAGCTTGGAAAGAAAACAGTGAATGTATTGAAGCTAGAACAGCTTGACAATAATGACGATTTTTGTATTCAACAAATTTTATTTTTGTAAGAACATATTCTTAACTTTATTCTAAATAAACAAGATATATCTATTAAAAAAAATCAAATAATTAAGTAAACTTGTCCCGTTTATAAAAAGACGAATCGGACAAGACCACTTCAAGGGAACCCAACAGGTTTTGATCCCTGTTGGGGCTTAGATGATGGTGAATATTTCATAACCACCACACATTACAATCTCTATCTAATTCCTTTGATACCTGGGGGAGCGTTTGGCCTGAACGAAGTTCCGACACCTTCCTCGATCTTGGCTGAGCTTGATAACCTCATTACATGTCTTCTTACCGACTTCCTTCAACTCCTCAATCTTTCTTCTCCAGGTCATTCCACAGGCCTAGAGCGCTCTACGTTAATGCCATTATTTCAATGGAATCTTCCTCCTTTCTAGGGGTATGACCAATCTAACCCCACTTGCACTCTCTGTCATGCTCCATGGGTCGTTATTTGAGATGACGGCAGCCCTAAGACCCTTACGATTCCAACGTAGGTTGATGGAAAATGTGTATCTGCTCTTTGAATTGTTTAGTAGTTCTCTAGGTTTTGCTGCCATGCAACACAGACTCGAAATTTGTGTTAAATATGACCGTTTAACTTCAGGGATGGTAAGGGTTCCTCCATAATGTACGATTATAGACCTGGGCAAAGGCGCTCTTGGCTTTCCGTGCATCAACATCTTCGTCTGTTCTACCATGGGGAGTAGATACTAGGTATGCTGCTAGATTTCCTGGGTAGATAAAAACATTTCCACTTTCTCCTCAGAATGGCCTTCCACTGCCAGGGAAAGTTCGCTTATTGTGTTTAGCTGCATTTCTTTTGAGCCGTTTATCCTAAGGCCAGCAGATGCCCTCCAACCTAGCGTGTGCTCTGAAACTTCGCATTCATATCCTGAAATCTCTGTGTGAGCCTCCACTCCCATTCTCAACCCATATGCGGTGTAGAGAGACAATTGAAGGGGTTGACATGATCCTTCGTTGAGCCAGTTCTTGTGGAACTCCCTCATTCATCTCCTGCTCAGCTCTAACAATCTCTGGTTTCTTGACGCCAAGTGCCGCGACCTATTCTCCTTTAGAGTAGCCCTTGCAGGTGTCCTGTAAGACATGTTATCAACGCAAAGGGGATTGTTTGGTTTCATGTTAACATATTCTTAATTAGAAAATACATTTTCCCCTATCCAAAAATCGTCCTATTTACACAGAATAAAATTCAAATATTATAATCAGACATAATGATTAATTGAGTAATTATATTTGAGCATAACGAATTTCTTTCACAGTACCGATTACAGTCATGTTTTCCTCAAACTTTTACATATCTATGTTAACATTATCACTTAAGCTTGTGGCTATTTGCTACTTTTATTATAGCTTCAATTTCATCCAGCTTTTCAAGTGCAAGGCACAGCTGTCTTACATCAGCAAGTTTCCAATTGATTTGTTTCCATCTGATGAGAATCATTAGTACAGCCTGTAAAAAGTCCGCATTAATCAATTAAAACAATGGCACCCAAAATAATTAACTGTATTTTGATTGTACAGAAATATACATGCTAGCATGTGTCTGCTAGGCATGTGTAATAGAGACTTGGGTGAGCATATGTTCAGCACGTATTATTTGAGTTTGCCTCAACGTGCAAACAAACAGATAGACGTACAAAAATTGAGATAATTGATTCAATCATCTATAGTTACCTATCTACAATTTTCCATGAAATGCCCAGTTGAGGAAATGGCTGAATCCTGTTGGGGACGTAAAAATTTGAATTCAAATAGTCAAGAGCCCTTTGAAAGCCTAATGAACACTTGACTATATTGCCTACACATTGTCCTAACCCCCCATGGTAACTACCCACTTCAACAGCAAATGGAATGGGATTGGACGCATATACTCTCAACAGACGGAACTTGGTGCCACATGAACCTTGCGAAGGGCACAATTACCCTAGATTCCCAAGCATGATAAGACCAACTTGACAAGGATGCGAAAATTATTAGGAATTGAGCATTGTCCATTATGTGGGTTAAATGATACTTTGTAGTTTTACACTTCCATGATAAGTTTTGTACATACCTCTTTTTTTGATTTCTTTTTGATTTGGCTGGAGTACTCTTTCAAATAATCCAAGTTATCTCGAAATAACTGTTTACCCAGTGTCTTCCAGTCACTTTCAACATATTCGCTGACAATTATGCAGTCCTCTTCAGTTACTTTTTCGAGACATCGGAATACTTCTGTAATCATGATAAAAGTCAACATTTGAGCATGATTTTTCATCTATTCACATTGTAAATTACTCACAATTACAAATCAAGCTCATTCTATTCAGGGTGTTTTTCTAGCTCAATGAATGCTGCTCCTCCAACATACAGAGAACCAAGTGACAACATGCCTATTTAGCTTCTCTACTACTTCACAACTAATTTTGCTGTCAAATGCAGCTCTGAAATCTACAAAGAACACATAGAATCGCTTGTTTGAGGAGTTTCTCCTCAGTTGTACCAGTCCGGTCTAAGTGAAAATACGATCTGCAGTCACTACACTTTGAATGCAGCCAGACACTCGTTCTGTGCTGAGTTCCACAAAACACCCCAAACAAGTTCCCATGAGCCCAGAGAGTAACTTCGCATTACAGTTTATGATTGAGAACCCCCCCCCCCCCCGTCAGTCTGTAGTGCTCGATCAAATTTACATCACGTTTTTTATGCAGATGCAATATCAGTGAGAAGGAAAATCCCTGTCTAATATTTGCATTAAACAGTCACAGCTGTCTGTTGATGAAGGAATCAGGGGGTTTGCCCTCAGGTAAGGAGCTCAAAAAATATCCAGATTGACTCCACAAATCAGTAAGAATAAGTTGCACTCCCTGTCCCGTAATGGCTACTTACTTTTAGGGAACATCCTTACAAAAGGGGCCATTGATACCTCAAGTGCCACCTGGGAAACCATCAACACCAATTTTGTGGCTCCCTGTTCAACTGATCCTGGCTCCAGATTAAAACCCATCACCAAATCATTAATAAGATTAATTATGTACCTAGCGTAGATTAACGTCATTACTCACTTTCTGGGATTGGTAAATTCGTTCGTCGATGAGAATCAGTCTTTTGGTCCTGCGTGGTGTTGGAATATGCCGAACTTGATTTGTGCAACGTGTTTGGCAACCCATTCATAAACCAGTTATTTGATACATTTGTATTGTTGCACAGTTGGAATCCACTGCAGTGACTAATATTTACGATACCTGTTGGAATCAATGTCATTCTTGAAAAGTGTGAGATGATAGCTATTGTAATATCACAGTTTTTATCTACGCCTCCCAACAACGCTCAGGGTAGCTCGTTGTGAACCTTCTAGAAAGAGTGAGAATTCATCGTTAATTTCCCTATGCAACACACTTAATACTGAGCATTGTGAGCTACTTCTATTCATTTGAAAAATGAGAATAAGAGCTTTTGGTTATTTGACTATGACTGCCAAGGCTCACTCATTTTCAACACCACAATTGGCCACGGATCAATTTTTTTTTTCAATCTTCTTTCTGATTTTGATAGACAATCTTGAATTTTTATTGTCATACTTGAATCTGATCTCTACAATTTGGACAAAAGTTTCAGTTGGGAGTGAAAAAAATGTGGGTTTTTTAAAAACTATCGTTGTATTGTGGTTCACATCGAACCCTCATTATTCTACTGATTATGCTGAAGTTCCATTCCAGTCATGCACCATGATCTAATTATCGAATACTTTGAAATGGATGGCTACTGAATCTCAGATAATATCTTATATATAATATATTATATGC
This sequence comes from Stenodema calcarata, assembly GCA_963920205.1. Classification (NCBI taxonomy): domain Eukaryota; kingdom Metazoa; phylum Arthropoda; class Insecta; order Hemiptera; family Miridae; genus Stenodema; species Stenodema calcarata. The sequence continues at coordinate 29,514,864 of OY986048.1, read as the reverse complement.
AAAAATTGTAAACGAAAACCCAAAGACGTTTCTTTACTGGAACCAGTGCTGGTGCCATATCCATATGAACGTGTGTTCTAAAATTTGAATACATACCCATTCATTCAACAGTCTGAAATGTATTAAGTAATATTAACACGTATTTTCGCTTACGAACCCCTGAATAATTTTATTTATTTATTTTTAGATGGTAGAAGTGGATCATCGACATTCTTGCCCTCCTCATCCCTCTTCCCACCTACTGCTACAGATATTCTGACTTTCATCTTCTTCTCTTATTGAACCTGACCAGTATAATCCTGTTCCACCATTAAATAACAAAATTGCTCACTAGTTGTATTGCTAGGTGGTCTTTTCTTTTTCTTGGACTTTTCTTGTGAACAAGACTCCGACTTCTTATCAGGTTTCTTTGATGAGGTTGGGGGCGTGCTTGGATCACCAGAACCTTCCCTTTCATTGTTTTGACCGCACTCTTGGACGTTTTCATCGTTCCTTCCAATATATTCAAAAGCCTCTTGAGGAGTTGGTGGCTGATTCTCTTCATCTGCCGTTCTCTTGTCCGGAACTGCATCTGAGGTGATGTGGGGTGGTAGTACGGAGTTCATTGGCATTTTGTCTGGAATAGAATAATAAAGTTCATTTTGATGCTAAATAATTAAGAAATTTAAGAATTAAGAAATTGTTCCGATAGCCTAAGAACTAATTTAGTACGTGTATAGTAAGTGACAACAATATACTAATAATTCTTACTTTCGACCCCTGGAAAGAACCATGCCAATGGGTTTCGAAAATGAAGAGGATGAAAATTAATGTTGACAGTCTCCTTCAAGAGTTGAACAACAAACCAGAACTTGGGCAGTTCCGTGATTCCATCCGGCAAAAATGATCCGTGATTCCATCCGGCAAATATTTCGAAACTGCCCAAGTTCTGGTTCGTTGTTGAACTCTTGAAGGAGACTGTCAACATTAATTTTCTGGAGCAATAGCTCCAGAATGAAAGTCATTGGTCCACTCCATCGTAAAATATAACGAATGAAATGAATAAAAGCGGATCGAAAAAGTAATGGAATATGAATGAAAAAGTCGAGAAACGCGAACTAGAAAGTTCTAGTTCAAGTTTCTCGACTTTTTCATTCAAGTTCTAGCGTTCTAGTTCTAATTCTAGTTCTAGCGTGAACTAGAAAACCACATGGTTCGACCGTGTGGTAGACCCGAAACCAAGGAGGTACTACAGAACTATAAGCCGGCTTCGCAGCGGTCATTGCACCACAAACATCTTCCAATTCTCAATAGGGAACACCGACTCTCCCCTCTACCGAAATTGCAATGGATCAGACGAACACCTTAGCATTTGATCCTTGAGCGCCCCGCACACAATGCTGACAGAACACCTATGCTGCAGGAACTCCATCGCAACGTCCCCAGCCCATTTAATTTGGCCACACAGAATATAGAGACATAGGTACACAATTTTATATAATTTCATAGAAAAAGCAAATATTTTAATTTGATCGACCACTTGTTAATTTTACTTTTAAAACATACCAATCTTGAATTACCTGCCCATATATTTAATTGACTTATATTAATTGCTGATTCATACATATTTACGGCTGTATAAACCTGTATTTGAAGCCAATGAAATTATTAAAGAAAAAAAAAAACTAGAAAACCGAACTCAGCAAGCGAGCGAACGATAAAAAGATCACTGAAAATGGTGGACGAACGAATGTTTGTTCACTAGTTTGAAGGCTCACCTGTTTCTCCACCGGCCGAACGAAGATTCGCGCGGTCACCTAGTGATCACGAGTGAACAAACGAACATTTGCTCGTCTGCTGTTTCCACCAACCGGACGAACACAAATTTCTTCGTTCGCCTGTGTTCGCTCGCCCGGTGGAAACGGACCCGTGGTACCTACACTATGGTTTCGAAACGCGGACCATGACCAATGCTGATGAGGAATGTTTAAGAAGGTTCGAAGGGAAAATTCTTGGTAAGATATTCGATGAGAGAATCCGCACAAATCACGAGTTGTGTGGAGTTGTATGGGAAGCCAGATATGGTGGCCGAAATTAGAGCTAACCGAATGAGATGGGTTGGTCAAGTGGAGAAAATGGGCGAAAACCGAGCCGTGAAGAGGGTGTACCAGGGAAAGCCAGGAGCAGGGGCGTTAATTTTTTTGTTTTTTTTTTGTTTTTTTTTTTTTAAGATTTCGCTTTTGGTTTATAATCTTCGATAATGAACCATTGGAATCGCCCAAAGAAAAACATTTTATAACCGCCTCTCAAAATTTGTTGGTTTACGTTTCAAGATACGTAGATTCAGAAAATCGAATAAAATTTTTAAAAAATCCGTCCGTCCGCGGCACTTTGTCCAGTTAGCGTCGAGCTAAAATTACGAAATTTTTCTTACGGGTTCGGACCAACCTCACAATGATCCTCTAAGCTTTCCGTAACCCTAGGTCAAAGGGAAGGGGTTCAAAGCGAATTTTAAAAATGTCAAAACTCGAAAAATTCAAATGGAACGGTATATTTTTAGTTCATATTTAGATAGAGTTTATTTTTTAGAATTTTTTAAGACCATCAACAGCTTTGTACGACCAGCCGTTCGTTCACAATGAGGGCTCAAAGTTGGAGCAGATCGAAAATCGTTAACATGATGGTGAAAAGGGAGGCTGCCGGTCGGTTCAATATTCATACTGGCCCAGCTGATTTGAACAGCACATGGTTTACAGATATCGAGTTAATAAATAATATTTAATAATAATGATTAATAAAGAAGCATAAAAATTATTAATAACCAACATTGATCTAGACAGAGGGGTGATCTGTACAAAGAAGATAATAAACCGTTGTGTCAAGAATTTGCCGAGTTTTTAAATCTTCAATGTGCTCCAGTTTGGGAACAGAATATGATATCGCAATTCTGACTCTACCATCAACGTGTTCAACGTTGAAAAATCTTTGAAATGAGAGGGTCACTTGTGAGATTGTTTCATTTTTGGAATTTATGGGTAATTCCCCTTCCCCCCATAAATTCCCCTAATACCCCCTTAGAGTGGCCAGACAGATTTTTTGTCCAAATTTGAGCTTTTTATCTGAATTCTATCAAATTTATGAATTCTATCGTTTGGAATGACACATGCATATAAATTATATATATTATACATGATTTATTGTGTCTTTTGGCAGTGAATTCAGGAAGGTCTGAAACGGATTTAGGCGTAAACATTTTTCGGAAAATCGAGTTTTTAAAATTTTCGACCGAGTGCACAAAAGTACTACCAGGGCATCGTACACAAAATATTTCATACACCTTCTTCGTACCTGATTTATTTGTCTCGGTGCTTCAGGTCGTCGCATTTTTTAAAAAATATATATCATATCGCTCAACGCCAAGGTTGCGTTCGATGGGCGATTTGTTCGAAAGTCACCAATTTTAATTCAGGCAGTTGAATCGTTAATATTTTGCATAGCCGAGGTTCGTTGTGATTGTGTGACCCGATCCCTTCCAACGGGCGGTTCGTTACTAAACTACAAAACCTGTGGCAATTTGACAAGCCTGAACGGTCACAGCGCTAGGAGACGACCAAAATGATACTGTAACACGAGGAATCACAGTCCATTATCGCCTTCACCACATCCCAATCCCAAACATACGAAAACGAACAAGTAACATCGGGTTCCACTTCCAAATGGACCATTTACCTCACCAAACACAATCACTATATTAGCAAAGGATCATACCGCTGTCTGAGTTTATTTACGGCAACGTTGTGCTGGTCGCACGATTTTAATGCACTGGAGTAAACGTAAAAAACCGTTTTATATAACAAACCAAAGACATATCCACAGTTGAAATGATGAACATCAAGTAACAGATACGCACTCGACAAGGTTTCAGAGATAAGATAAACTCAGCTGAGGCGGAAGGTATTATTACGCCTTGGAGAGTTGAATCATCATGTGAAGGCCACCTCAAACCAGTCTCGAGTGCTGTCCCGCTATTGTGGATATGGGGGTACGCCTGCCTTCGGTTTCGAAGTGAGACGGCTCATGTTGGCAGATAGGCCGCCATTTGAGCTGAAGCGGTAGGAGAGTTCAAAGTTTCTTGAAACATAGGGTTTTAATTTAATTATACGAAGGGAAATGTTGTTTGCGTTTTTTAAGCTAATTTTTGGAAGAATTTCAAAATTTAAGCTAAATTTTAAAACTCGAATTTCCCCAAAACTTTTCATACCAAAATCCGTTCTAGACCATCCTGAATCCACTGCCAAAAGACACCCAAATTCTTATATAGGTAAATAATTATTTATGTAGGTACCTACGTGCCATTCCAGACGATAAATCTCGATAGAATTGAGATGAAAAGTTCCGAGTTTGCACGAAAAATCCGTTCAGGCAATCGAAAGGTTCGAAGATGGGCAGAATCGTGCCACTCTGGGGGAGGGGGGTGGGATGGGGAATTACCAATACATGCCCAAAATGAAACAATCTCTCAAGTGACATGTTTCACTCTGAACACAACGGTGAAGTCAGAATAGCGAGTTCTTCTTCTGTTCTCAAACTGCAAAACTTTGAAATGAAAAAACGTGGTTTTTACTTGAGGTGTTCTTCATGGTTCATCTGCTCTAATCTGACGGAATGAGATAAGTATCACAATTCAGACTTCACAATAGGGAAACAAAATTTGTTATAATAGAGAAATTATACCTAAAACGAGTCATTTCATTGAAAATTCGTTTTTATAGCCATGCTGCATGACTGGATATTTTTGCGGCTGATCAAACCTCTAAAATACAAAACCCCTTGAAAGTTTAAAATCTACAGCGACAAAAAGGCAAACGATATCGGCAGTTGCGTAGTCAGGCATTTTGTTCGTGGGAATAACTATGAACCTAAAGGAATATTGGGTTTTTCCGCAGTCAACGCAAAATATCCTGTAAAAGGGTTCAAACCCGGGGGGGGGGGGGGTCGGAAGCATCTCCCCGAGAAAAATTTAAATGGGGTAGGTTTAGAAAAATTTAGAAAAGAGGGGTTTTAACGAATTTTCACAATCGAGAAAAACTCTGCAAATTCTTGACACGACGGTTCATTATCTTCTTTGCACAGATCACCCTTCTGTCTCGATTACTGAATGATAGATTATTTATTAATATGAATTATCATTAATTATTAATAGGTAATTATTATCAAGTATGTACTTAGTGTAAATTATTAATATTTATTGTTGGTTATTAATAATTTGTATGCTTCATTATTAATAATTATTACCTATTAAATATTATTCATTAACTCGATATTTGAAAACCATGTGCTGTTTGAATCAGCTGGGCCAGTTTGAAAATGGACCCGACAGGCTGCCTTACGATTCACTCTCACGTTGACGATTTTTGATCTGCTCCAACTTTGAGCCGCCATTGTGAACGAAGGGCTGGTTGTACAAAGCTGCGGAGGGTCTTAAAAAATTCTAAGAAATAAACTCTATTTAAATATGAAATAAAAAATATACCGTTTGATGGGGATTTTTCGAGTTTTGAAATTTTCAAAGCAAACTGGGCAAAGTGCCGCGGACGGCGTACGGACGGATTTTTTTTTTTTTTTATTCGATTTTCTGAATTTACGTATCTTGAAACGTAAACCAACAAATTTTGAGGGGGGGGGGGGGGGGTAAAACATTTCTTTTCTTTGGGCGATTCCAATGGTTCATTATCGAAGATAATAAACCAAAACGTTATTCCAATTATTCAAATTTCGAAGAGTGAAGAGACTCACTTTTGGTTCGGGGGGGGTATTCACAGAGGTATTGGACAGCCACCAATCAATATTATTACATTTATTACCTTTTTTTAATACTTATGTCTCGGGGGGGGGGGGGGGGGAGTAATAGGGTAAAAAAAAAAGTTCTCGCTCGATTCCGATGGTTCACTTTTGATGATGGTGGGGGGGGGGGAGTCCGGAAGCACCTCCCCGAGAAAAATTTAGAAAAACGGGGTACTTAAAAGGGGGGTTTTAACGAATTTTTACAATCGAAAAAAACGTTATCCTTTCTTTCCTCTTCTCCCCTACGTGATAACGTGGAACTAATTTCAATTTATTTATTTCAAACATTTCAATGTATACACAAATGTAAGATAATCATGAATTAGGTAGGTATATCGTTACCATAACGCCAAAAGTGCTAATTAGCTTTTGGGCCATTTTCGCGGTATTGCACTTTTGGGTACCCTACGTAATTCCCAGTGGACTTTTCGAAAATAAAAATTCGTTTCTAGTACCTGTAGATGCACTAAAACGAAAATTATTTTGGCTTGGTGGTAACTATACTATAAATGAGTGGATACGTCCTTGAATTCCACTTCCAACTCTAAAATCCGTTTTAAGTTTCAAAATTTAGTATAAAATTTAGAATGAAATGGTTAGTTATAATATCGTAGAACAATACTTAGCGGTACCTATATAACCTTTTCTGATGGTAATCAATATTTATAATTATGTAGGAATACATTAGGAAAAGGCCAGTTATAATGTAGATTTTTTTTTTTTTTTTTTTTTTTAAATGCATATATTTATTAAATTACAAGGCGGTAAACTGACAAATTACAATGACAATATGCTCTCCCCCCCTTTAAGTACAAACTTGCGCTGGGGGGTATGCCCACCATGTTAGCGTAAGAGCAATTTTCTCTAAAAATTTGCAAAAATGTTTCCCACATACCTATCGAGTAGTACAGGTTTGGACACTATAACTTGAACAGCTATTGAGCAGGTGAATAGCAAAATGTAGGTAACATGTGAATGATTGAACGTAGGTGAACAGGTAACAAGTCCATTTCTTCGCTGACCATGGTTTTTCCCCGATATAGAATATTCTTACTCGATACTGAATGTCTGAAGTCCATGGCATCCACTATTGCCTAAACGTCCTACTTCTAATTGAAAATGTTAGTAAGCCTTTTCTATCAAATTGTCACATGTACCCTGAGTGACATTGTCACATGTACGAGTGTTGTTATGATTTGATGGCGTGTATAGGTACCTGAAGGTCACTTATCCAAAACCAGGGACCTAGTAGGTACTCTTTTCCCTCGTCTCAATTCTTCGGAAAACCTAAAGCCAAATAACCCGGTCACTATTCAAACATGCCTAATGCAGACGCCTTGAAACTGGGAGTGCCAAGGTGTTCAAAATTGTTCTCAGCTTTGGTTATCGAGCGTTCCATTGTCCTGTGAATCACAGCACGAGATTTTCGCACATTGTGAACTGACTGGTTCGCTTGATTTGCCTACATTCAGAATAGGGCATTTTAAATTAACTTGAATTTAATACGTAATTTTGTTTCATTTTTATTGTACTTTAGGGTTTTCATTCAACATTGAATTTTTTGTCTTTTTCAAACAGCATAGGTACAGTTTTGTTGTTGTTGAACACTTGAAATGTTCCAACAATCAAAATAATGTTTAGCCCTTTTGTAAAATTGATTCAATATAAAATTGACCATCAAAAATACTTGATTTATTTCAAAAGATGATATTTCAAAGATGTCACTGACACTCAATCACTTCTGACGACAGGGAAAACATGTGAACCTATTACTTGCAACGCAAATTTGCAAGTCTCTTCCTATGATTCGAGAACAATAAATAACCCGCTCAATAACCAAAGCTGTGAGGACACTTTGAGAACATTGAGGGTGTAGTGGCAACATGAACCAGCTCATTTTCCCTGATTTTACAGGAAACCCTCAAAGTTCCAGTCATGCAGGATGATCGTATTAGCGAATTTTCGCAGCAGTAGGTATTTGTACGAATAAGTAAAACATGGGTTGTTTTACGCAAAGTAAAATTTGGAGTGGAATGGGGGGGGGGGGGTATAAAAAATGTTTCAAGTATTAGACTACAGATTCACCCAGTGGTAGCAGTCAGAAGATAGAGCGAGGATGCTGGGGAGGAGGGGTGAACGAGGCGAAAGTTACCCGGAGATGTGCTTTCATAGATGCTGGACTGTTCAGCTAATATGTTGCCACAAATGCGCTCGGTTGATCGTGGAATGCTGATGATCCAAGAATCGAGAATGGCCGCAGGATACTGATGACCCAGAAAGAGGAGTTGAGGATCGAAACGGAATGACGTTGGCGAGCTGCACTGGCCAACTGAAGATGGCGAATCACCTATCGGCTAGTTGTGTGTGATAAGCAATAGTTCTGAAGTCACTGAAGGTCGCGTTGGCTGAACTTCGTAAGCGCTGCCTGCCTACTCCTCATCATCAATAATACAAAATACGGGGTAAACAGGTCTTACACTAGAAAATAGTGAACTTGCATGGCATTATTGACGCCCAAATAGCGTCTCACAATTATTATGTGTTTTGGTATGTTTCTTCATGGATTTTGGAATGTATTACTTACCTCAGCAGTGTCATGGAACAGGACAATGCACCAACGTATGCTAATATTGGTTCTCAGAATTTGAATACCACTTAATTTAGGTATATATAAGGACTTGAATGTGCCTACTCTGTTTACCTTATTTTGGTGAGGTGCCAACAAAACTCCCAACAGAAAAAAGTGTAATTTTTCATTGATTTTGGAATACTTGATTTGCAAACTGTATCACGTACATCAAGCAGGCGTCTTAAAAGTAGGAGTATTTCTTCATGCTTTCTAAAATCAATATTTGAGGTCCGTTCTTTTTTTCATCCCCAATACTTGGCGATTATACACCGCTGCAAAGTGGTCTACCGTTGGAATGAATTGAACGTGAATGGTGTACAATACACAGGATCAAGTGGTTGTTGAATCACATGACATACGTCTTCTGGTAATACTGCGATTGTCCTAACAGTGACATGAATCAAATCATAGTGACATCATAACTAACAACTCAGCTCTGAGCTTGAAGGGTCAGAGCTACTAATACGATGTTCCTGTTGGAACCGAACAAAGGCAATTCTGTCTCGACCCCTTTGGACACTAACATTCTCAATCAGACACCAGTGTGATATACACTACGTCAGGCCCACTTTAGCTTACAGCATCCTGGTGGGACCAGTAGTCATCACTACTGTGATACATCGGCACTGGTCAAAAACTCTCAACATAACGTCACTGGTGTTGATAACAGCATTACAGTGACCCTGGTCATAAACACTGTAACTCTTTTCCTTGACAACATGTTCAGTTTAATCTGCTTTCGACGATTATATACGTCTCTCCACTTCCTGGTTTGCCACGTTATTTATGCTTTTGCGGACTTTATGGCGCGAAGATCATTTAATGAAAAGTATGTTTGTTGAACGTAGGAATTGGTTGGTTTGAATAGTCGCTAGTTTTAATTTTTTCCGGTACATAAAACAGGATGAACCGACATTTTTCTCAAACCGTTGGGTTCCTCAAGCAAAACTTTTGCTTTGGCAGCACGTATGACTTGGAAAATCTCTACCGTTGTGTTTATGTTGCTTCTTTCTACTAGATTCACTCAGCATTACATCACATTACATTAACCGAAAAAGGAGGAGGTAGTAGCACTGTTACACAACATTGCAGGTTTGGAACATCCCCCGAGGAATTATGACTCTCTACAATCACCAGGTCCACCAGGATTCCTACATTGGAGGTATCACGTAGTCATGCCAAAGCACGGGCGCTACTCATAAATACAACTAGGTATGTGAAATTAGAATACATTAACAACTAAGTAAAACTACCGTTATGCATGTAAATGCAGCACTACTCCACACATCTCAGTACAAAGTATTGACACCATCAAAAATCTCAATGTCAACATTTTTGTGGCGAAGGAAAAAACCCCACCGTTGTTGGTTGTTTATTTTATTCCTATTGGAACACGCCAAAATCAAATAATCGTTGGGCTTCATTCTACAACAATAACAGTGAATAGCATTCTGGTAGCATAGCATTCGAATTTTGATTTAATTTGATTTTCTGAATCTACGTATTTGAAACGTAAGCCAACAAAATTTTAGGGGTGGTTAAAAATTTGTTTTCTTTCAAACCAACTCCACAATGATCCTTAGAACTTTTCATATCCCTACATCAATGGGAAGGGGTTCAAAACGAATTTTGACATTCCTTTTGAAATTTCATATAGAACGGTATAGTTTTTAGTTCATATTTGAACAGTGTTTAATTTTTAGAAGACCATCAGCAGCTTTGTACGACCTGCCGTTCGCGCACAATGAGGCCTCAAAGTTGGTGCAGATCGAAAGTCGTCAACATGAGGGTGAATAATGCGGCAGCCTGGTTTCCTCAATGCTCTCAGGAGCCTCCATAACTATATCCTCTACTAAATCCCCATTTAAATAACCAGTCTCGACATCTATTTGTTCAACATCCATATTATGCTGAACGCCAACCCCATTAGTATGGAGAATAAGTTTCAAAATAATCGACCATAAATATTTGACTGAATCCTCGGGCCACTAATCTTACTTTCCTCTTATCTAATTCTCCTTTAGCCTAATACTTATTGACGAGAATAAGCCTGCAACTCTCGGGCATTCGCTCATGAGTTGGTTGAGCCATCACCCATGTACCATTCAGCAGCAAGGAGGAAAATTCTTTTCTGATTTTTTTCCATTGATCTACATTTTAACCTAAAAGTGGTTCACGTACGTATTTCATCACGAGTTTCACATACCTGGGGATTTTCTGGTAGGTACTGCAGTTTTTACAACCATGTTGTACTCCTTCCGTAGCCTACCTCTTTGGGGGGTTCTCACTATCCGTGGTCGCCCACAGCCGCGTACTAGTTCCGTTTGAGCATTGAGTTTCATCTGGGGAACGTCATTTGCGGGAATTGCGCTTACAGTCTTCAGTTACCACCCCTTTATCATCGAGTCCTGAGGCGCTATCATTGGCCAATCGTACTGGTACAAGTTCCTCTTCCTCATTGAGATCTGGGCAGGTTTCATTCCTGTTTTAAAATATATTTTCGGCTTTGCTACAAACTTCAGGTCAATGAAGTTCACATCACGGGTCGCGTATATATTTTTGTCACTCGGAGCCTATACTCTTTAGGCTTTTGACGTTAGGGAGTATCCAACAAAAACACCCTCTCTTGACCTAGCTTCTAGCTTTCTCTTCACTGAATTGTCCATCATACAAACCTTGGAGCCAAATGCTTTCGGGCGCCAACACGGGAAGCCTTCCTACCCATAATTCGAAAGGTTTCTTACCGTCGAGTGCTGCAGAAGGACATCGATTGCGAATGTAAACTGCAGATGCAACCGCTTTGGCCTAAAATACCTTTAGCAGTCTGGATACGATGAGAAAGCATCTTACCATGAATAAGTTGGTTCGGTTCAGCCGTTCAGCTACCCCATTTTGCTGAGGTGTTCCTGGGACATTCAATCTTCTTGATTCCTTCGTCTACTAGATATGCATTGAACTCATTAGACATGTACTCTCCCCCATTGTCCGACTGCAGACACTTAATTTTCACCCCATTCTGATTTTCTACAAAACTTTTAAATTCTTTGAGAGCGTCTGATTTCTTTTTCAAAAACTTTACCTCACACCAGCGAGTGGAATCGTCGATGAATGCTATACATATCGTCGGTGTAGAACCATCATGACCTATCTCAAAGTTTGTCGAAATCGCCTCTTTGGTGTCATTTTCTTCAGAACTTCGTGCTTTATAAGATGCTGCGGTTAGTTATTGAATCAGATGATTCGTTGCCACGCTACACTGAAAAACGCCCTCATGACCCAACGAAAAAAGAGCCATGGAATGATACATGCGCTGGCCCCCAAATATCAGGGTGTATAATATCTAGAACTCCAATAACTAGAGGATATCAAGATACATTTATGAAATAGTGTTTGCAATGTATTGTCAACAAAACTATCAATACATATATGAAGGTCCCATTTTAGTAGTAATTTATAATTACGTAATACCTATTATTAGTAAAAAATCAGCTCTTGGTAATATCACAGATGTAGGAACGATGAACCATCATACAATTTTCAGGCTAGCACATACTTCTGTCGATAGCGATTGAAAGCGTCCACAATAGCTTGCCTGGAAGTTAAATTCAAAAGATAAAATGTAGCGTTTCATGAGATGAATAGTACAGATCATATAAAACAACATACTTGATGTGGAACAGAGATATTTGACATAATCTTTCAGGTTAATAACCAACAAAGTACATTACTGATCTACACTTCACCTGTCACAACAATATTTCAGAGCATGGATGTAAACGGCATTTTACTAGGGAGGATTATTCAAGTGCAAGTCAGCCCCCTCTTCACATGTAGGTAAGATCAGTAGTGCTTGTGGGGTGGATGTGTTTATTTCCAAGTGTATTAGTAAACTGCTCCTATTAATTGTTGGGGAAGACAAACAACAGCATGCATTGTTGGAGGATTTATTCCCGCTCTCCCCTTTAGATGGGAACATATTCCGTCGTAGAATATTCACACAGAACCGACAATAGTTCTCATGCTTAGAGGGATTAGTTTAGTTCGGTGGCGGCCTTGTCAACGGGCATAAGCCTAGTCTGAGCAAACCCCCTAATAAATTACTAACCTAATGAACACGTACACGGAAAGTTGTCTGGGCATTTTCAATTTGCATGGAAGTCAGTACAGGAAGAGGTGCCAAATTGCCATTCCCATGGATACTATACCTATTTAGAAATATAATTGAAACCTAATTTAACCTAATCACAAATAGAAAACACAAGAAGACTGACTAGCAACAGGAGCAAATCTTGAGTACGGCCATTCAACTGCCAGGAGGAAATAGATTCTTCAGTAACCAGGAGGTGCTAAGGAGGTAAAAACTAGACATTATTTCTTGTACCTCCCCGAGTACATAAACTATCTTGGAGATCGGGTTTCTTTAAATTCACTAATTAGCTAATTTGTTCCTTATTAGCTAATTATATTTGTTAGTCAAATGTGGAGTATTGAAAAACATAAATTAGGAAAAATAAAGAAACATCAATGAATGGACTGCCGCATAATATTATGTTTGATGATGAGTCATGAACAAGTTTTAGATTCAGGACTCAATCAAATGAAATTCAATAAGTACTAGATTAGTTAAGTGATTGATCTACCTGAAAGCCTTTTGCTGAAGCACAAAAGCCACAACGTGCCCACCTTGAACATATCTAACTTCTGCTTCTGGCCATACTTCACGTATATCTGTAACATTACAACGAGGAACGTATCCATCGTTCTCTGCACAAACAGATATGATAAGCGATGTATCAACAGGAGTCGTAAAGTTTGCTATGTGTGTACATTCATCCATTATGCCTTTCATGAAATGGTATGCTTCATGCTGTTCCCAATCTACTTGTCCTGAAAGAAATGAATTGAATGAATTCATTATGCTATGGTGACATCACAACATTGGAGATCTCCACCATTATGCCTGAGGACACCGAGAGTGCAGCTAGTACCTCACCAATATCCTAGTTCTTGATACTACACAGTAAATATGAATCATGGGAATTTAATTTGGAGATGAGTGGAGTTACTTATCCGTAAGAGTCGGAGAGAAAAAACGCTGCGAATCCCCTCCCACCTGTCTAGTTCACTGCTTTGTGAATCCTACACCCTTGTGAATCCCATAACTATACAAAATAATACGTGTTCGTTTAACCCTCCGTCGGTTGCAACCTTCTTGGACCTCCCGTCAGTCGCAATGTGCTAATTTTGCACATTTTTCTAATTGCCACAGCTCCCCCCCTCCTCATAACTGTGCAACGCCACTTCACCCCAATCGTCATTAGGCTGTAAACTAAGGGATAATTTATTTAGAATGGATGAAAAATGCTTTTTTATTATATTAAACTCACAATACGTAAAGTCCCTTTTTTTGCCTTGTTCGGTCACAATGTGCAAAATTTGTACACAACCCCTGTGAAGGCGTAGGGTAAACTGCGGTGGAGGTTTCGAAGGTCCCCCTCAAGACAGGAGGGTACTGGGTGGGGGAGTCACTCGCCGCCGATCTTAAGAAGGTTTGCCAACAGGAAAAAGTCAATTGTGCATTTTTTGCACAGGTGCGACCGACGGAGGGTTAAGAAGGATCCACCAATTGAAAGATCCAGAGAGCTTCCCCCCCCCCCCCAACACAATGGTTTATGATTGAAAATAATAAACTAAACTAGTAAACAGGTTTGAAAGCGCAAATAGTGCAGGTGACTCTTTTTTTTTCCAGTACTCGAAACTGAAGAAAATAAATTTGCTCTATGAAATTAAATTATAGACTCTTTATACTGCTGAGTATTGGGAACTTTTGCCACCTACACACTGGCAAGGTAGACAAGCGAAATAAAAATTTCTCCTGGTAAATCCCACGTGGTTCTTGGTAACGTCCGTAAGTCGGGCACTCGTACTCGTAACTTCGGCGGAAAATCGTACACCGACACAAGGGGATGAAATTAAATAGGTAACATACAATTTCAGTGTATTACACTTCGGTGAGAAAATTGTAGCTAAACGAGATGACGGGACGGAGAATTCTTGAGAGATGGCGGAAACGGAAAAACGATGTCGCACAGCAAAAAAGGTGAAGGTGCGATGGGGACAGGTGAGCCCAGCCGTCAGCTGATAAACTCTTCCGAAACTCGCCCTTTTCAAATATTCACGTCACAACTTGTGGGGTCCTCATCTAGGGACGCGGGAGCGTCCCGCCCGCCAAGAAAACCGAAGCCCTGAAAACCGAAGCGACTGAGACACTGATTACGCGACGGAACAAGTTGGGGTTTTCACCATTCCGTAGCTCGGTCCCCTGAGTGTCTCGAGAGTTGATTTTTTGTACACCAACTCTCCAGGGGCACGTGAGGACGTAAACCAAAATTCAGCTCTCGGGAACGTCAGGTGTCGGGGGTATAACAATTTTAAAACCACTATTTTTCACGTTTTTCGTGTTATTCTTCTTCTTCTCGTTGTTCATTGACGGGGCTACAGCCCAGCAGACAAATCGGATCGAGCTGAAATTTTGCACACACGTTTGTTATGCTCCAAGGGAGTGCCTTTTGACCATTTTTTCTCCCTCCCCCCATTTCCCCCCCAATTAGGGGGGAAATAGTGTTTTTTAGGAATTTCAAATGGTCATAACTCCTTCAAAATTGAAGCTTTTTCAGATTTTCTTTTTTAGTTGTGTTCAGCTTTTCAAACTGTTTAATTTGAGATCAAAAAATGCTTCCTAAGGGGGAAAATAAAGGAGTTATGGTGATTTTTCTATTTTCAACAACAACTGCCGCAAATATTGATGAAAATTGGTGCGGTTGGTCTTAAAATGTCCGCTAGGTTGTCTAGAATATGCTCAATAATTTTGAACTAAATCTCAATCGATTTGACTAATCCACAGCCAAAACTACGTGAATAAATTCCACATCTACTGATTTGGCTAATTTCCGAAAACATCAAAGTTGAACGGTGGTCAGAAAAATTGTCGTAGAGTGGCGCCTGTTTAAAGATCGATAGGAAATTTTATGGGCTTTCGAATGAGGGTAGCGCACTTTGGCACTTTTCCCAACGGTTCTCGAGTTATTCGCGATTTGCACAATCCCCAAGAAAATATGCAACCAATTTTCAAAAAATTTCTAATTCAAATTTATTCAAATTTCTAATTCTTTCTATTTTTTTAAATTTAATAATAAGAATAATTGTATTAAATTTTAATAATTGTTTTTAAATTGTTGATTGTTTTAATTAATCGAAAATTTTAAAACTAATATTTAACCAATTCGCAAAAATTTTAAAACTACTTATTTTTCAAACACATTTCAGATAACAAACAATAATTTCCAAAAAATAATTATTCTTGTCACAAAAACAAGAAACAAAAAGGCAAATTAGTAGGCGTACTAATTTTTTACTAAATTTTGACTAGGATAAAACTTCATTTAGGAAAACATTTACTAGTTACCTCGTAGGTACTTTTGTATTGTATAAGTTGTTGAACCGTATTGTATAAGTACCACTCGAAAACTAGCCATGCAAAAAGATGTGATACCCCCCCAAAAACAACTCCGTTGTAAAAACTGGCCCGCCAAAAAACCTCAGCCGCAAAAAAAAATGATATCCATTTTGCCCGCCAGCCACATATATAGGATGCTCAGTGCTTCGCACCTCGCTGTTGAGTGTGCATATAGAAACCTGATCCTCCTACCCCTAACCTCCACCGTCAATGTTTTCCTGTTCCCTGCCTCCTTCCCACAACCCCCTCTCACCCTTAGTCACCCTCGGTTTCACCTAATATGTTTCCTCTGTTACACCAGCAGGGTGCTTTACGCTTCTTTCAATGCTGTTGGCGGGAGCTTTTTGCCAGATAAACAAGCTAACATAACTATTACTGGTGGTCACGAGTAATCAGCGGTGGTACAACTGTAATGAAGTAAGCTTCAATTCAGGCTTGTTCATCTGGCAAAAAGCTCCCGCCAACAGCATTGAAAGAAGCGTAAAGCTCCCTGCTGGTGTAACAGAGGAAACATATTAGGTGAAACCGATGGTGACTAAGGGTGAGAGGGGGTTGTGGGAAGGAGGCAGGGAACAGGAAAACATTGACGGTGGAGGTTAGGGGTAGGAGGATCAGGTTTCTATATGCACACTCAACAGCGAGGTGCGAAGCACTGAGCATCCTATATATGTGGCTGGCGGGCAAAATGGATATCATTCCTTTTTGCGGCTGAGGTTTTTTGGCGGGCCAGTTTTTACAACGGAGTTGTCTTTGGGGGGATTTACATTACCTATCCATTCAGCACCCATGCACTAGAAAGAACAACCGTGAAATACTTCGAATAATTTAAGAAATTTATAAATTTTATGACTTGTTGTCTCTTTTGAGTAGCAAGTTTTCAATCAGTGATATTCAATACCTTAATAACAATACAGTTAATAACAATGGTATGAATAACCACCATATCCTCAGGAATATTAGGAATATTATGTGCAAAGGTGATGAACATTTGTCAACAGATCACTCTACATACCAGATTCTATTAATATTACTGGTTCAAGTTGGTTACCAAAGACTTTGGGAGCGTTTCAACACAGTAGATATCAATGAAAAATCGTTGATAAAGAGAGTGCAATGAGGAATGGTTGTTGAAACCAGCTGAAAGCAATTTTCGGGCCAACTCCCCAGTAGTGAGTGGAGGAAGAACATCAGTACTTAGACGTTTTTGAAAGATTGTGAATCATATTGATTTCTTCCGAATAATTGGAATTCCCTGTTCAGTTAACAACCGGGAAAAAAAGTCTAAGGAAAAAGCAACCAATTTCATACCCATGAGTACCTTTCATAGAACCACGATACATTTATCGTTGATTTATTCCGACATTGCACCAATCTGATGAAGTCAGAGAGAGGTGGGAACAATTAGTGTTACCCTTAACAAGTGGGTTTATTACTATTCCAAATTCTTTTAGTTCTTAATTACCCATTTGGTATTGTATGCCCTAGTCCAGTGGAATCTCAACAATTGTACAGGTTGGTATAATTTGCCATGTTCAGTGTTCAGTGTTGGTCTAAAGTGCAAGAGGATGAAACAAATGGATAGGCCAACCAGCTTTTGAATAGTAAAAACTCTGCAAATTCTTGACACAATGGTTTATTACTATGGACGGACGGATTTTGGTATATTATCTTCGATAATGAACCATTGGAATCGACCAAAGAAAACATTTTTACCCCCTCCCCTCCCCTCCACACAATTTGAGGGTATACGTTTGAAGACACATAAATTCAGAAAATCGAATTAAAAAAATCCGTCTGCCCACCGCTTTTTGCCCGGTTAGCATTGTGCTAAAATGACGAATTTGGTTTACGGGTACGGACCAACCCACCAATGATCCTCGAAACGTTTCATAACCCTAGGTCAAGGGGAAAGAGTTCAAAACGAATTTTGAAATTTTGAATATTTCATAACTTGAAAAATTCATATGGAACAGAATAGTTTTTAGTTCACATTTAGATAGAGTTTATTCTTTAGAATTTTTCAAGACCATCTGCAGCATTGTATATACGATCGTTCACGATGAGGGCTCAAAATTGGAGCACATCAAAAGCTGTCAACATGAGAGTGAATCATGCGGCAGCCTGTCAGGTCAATGTACATACTTCTCCATAATGTTTTAGGGTAGGGAGGTTACTTTACGACCTATTCTTATACCTACCTAATATACATGTAAATTGGCGTACTCTGAATAATAATAATCTATCTACCATTTAGTGATCTAGACATAAGGGTAATCTGCACAAAGAAGATAATAAACCGTTGTGTCAAGAATTTGCAGAGTTTTTTTAATTCAATTTTTGGAATCTACGTACCTTGAAACGTAAACCCTCAAATTTTGAGGGGGGGGGGGGGTAATTTTTGTTGTTGGTCGATTACAAAGGTTCATTATTGAAGATAATAAACCAAAACAACTTGGAGGAGAAGGGAAATGCAGCAACATCCAGTTTATTTGGTCTCATTGAATACTATTCCACTAAGACTTGGAAAATAACTCAGTCTGCAGGTGTTAATAAAACACTTCCTAAAAATAAAATGCATCAAACCAAGAAAACACTGAGTCTGCAGGCTCACATCTGGGTGTACCAATATCCTGAGGATATTTGGTAGTATCTTACCTAGTTTCTCAGGGGGAAATAGAATCTGACTGAGCCGTTGAAGCATAGCAAATCGTTGTTCATATGTAGTGGCACTGGTATCATCAACATGTTTTCCAACAATGTCAGGTGGCCTCGAAACTTTCCTGAGTTCATCATGCCACTTGATAATAGCTTTCGGGGATGATTCAGTAAAATGAATGTTAGGATATTTCACACTATTTAACCCATTCATCACTGTGAGAGGACTTTCAAGTTTTTGAGGGAATTTTGGGCCATTCTCGGAATACTGTTTAATCCAATTCTTCCCTGCTCTGAATGCATCCTGAAATCAGCAAAGTAAAATTTACTAAATTTCAAGTAAAATTTAATATGAATTTCATCTTATTCCAAATTCAATGAACTAGGTTTTTTCAATGATGAGCTATTAGGGTGGGCAGGTGTTACACAATACATGCAGTCGCGGATCTCTGGGGGGGGGGGGGGGGGCTAAGGGGGCTATAGTCCCCCCCCCCCCCCCTTGGGTCTCAACTTGCACTGGATAAAACGGGAAATTTCTGAGAATATAAAAAATGTAACTTATAGGGGTTTGAAATAAACAAACAGATAAGCCGAGGATTACAGACGAGATCCAATGTTTGAACCTAGTTTATATTTTATGTAACCAAAGAAAACAAAATGCAATTTATTTAAAATAATTGCTGACCCGGAGACGAGAGGAAGAGCACAGCCGACATTTCGCACGAGGGACAGCAGAGACCTAACACTGGTGGGAGGGCGGATGCCCGCGCCACGTCTCTTCTGTTTACATAAAATGAAACAGTCGGACAAGCGACACCTCATTTTAAAGGTTTATTTAGGCTGAACACGATGGTGAAGTCAGAATTGCGATATCTTATTCCGTTCTCAAACTGGATCACTTTGAAGATGAAGAAACGAGGTTGATGCTTCAGATGTTCTTCACGGTTCATCTTCTCTATATCCAGTAGTTAGAGGAATTTATCTTGCAAAATATGTTGTAAAAGATTTTATTGTTTTGATTGGTCTATTTGGGACTCAATCACATGAGTTCAGAGTTGCACACAAAATTTCGAACGGCAAAACTTTTGGTAGCCAAAAAACCTCAAAATGTTCGGACTTTTTTTGGGTTTTGACTTATAACTCCACAACTGTCAATCTTACACAAAAAACTAAAGTTGATAAAATTCCGCGACGATAGAAAAAATAGTCAGAAATCGTTTTACGATTGATCAAACAATGGCGAGTTTTACCAATGTTTGCAACGCCCATAAAATAATTATCTAAGAATGGTATCAAGGGAGAGTTTGAGTCATTGGTATCACTGAGAGTGGCTTTCTCCTTGCACGTCGATAAGAATATGAGAACCTAAAATGTCCCTAAAACTTTGACCAATTTCAAAATGTTGTTGATTTTTGAACACTTCGATTGATGCTCAAATTTTAGGGCCTATTGTTGGCGATTGGGTTTGATGTTGTAGCAGTACAGCACATTGAAAATCGAGTAGCGTCAGTTTTTGCACTAATTGGTAAAAATCGCCATTTTTTTCTATCAATCGTAAAACATTTTCTATTCTACCGATTTCTGACTTTTTTTTTTCAATTGACGCGGAATCTTCAGTTTTGTGTATAGTGACTTTTAGAGTAAGATTGACAGTTGTGGAGTTATAAGTAAAACCCGAAGAAAGTCCGAAAATTTTGAGGTTTTTGGGCTACCAAAAGCTTTGCCGTTCGAACTTTTATGTGCAAACCCTGCAAATTCATGTGATTCCCAAATAGACCAATTAAAACAATAAAATCGTTTACACCGCCTTTTGCAAGATGAATTCCTCTAACTACTGGACTATACATAGAGCAGATGAACCGTGAAGAAAATTTGAAGTAACAGCCATGTTTCTTCATCTTCAAAGTGCTCCAGTTTGAGAACGGAATAAGATATCGCAATTCTGACTTCACCATCGTGTTCAGCGTTGAACGATCTATAAACCGAGGTATTACCGAGGTATAAAGGAGACAAAATGTTCTATAAATCCAGTAAAGTAGAGATATTTTACATAAAACCAGTTATTTCTTCGGAAATTCGCTCTTATAGCCATGCTGCATGAACGAGGATTTTTTTGCCATGGTGTTTGTCATGAAAATGGCTAAATACTGCCATTTTTTACTTTAATATTCCAAAAGATTTTCGGGGAAAACCCCAACCTCCCTTGGTACAGTTCTAGATCCGCCACTGAATACATGGTTGTGATGAACGAAAAATCTGATAACATTCATTTGACTAGAGGTTCCTCCATCACATCAGAACACAGTGATGCCAATAATATGTTGGCTTTAAGTTTTTTGAGCTAGAAAGAATGCGCTACTAACATGAGGGTCAGAGACGGGAGTTTACAATGTACGTTTGATGCTCTTGGGACATAGAGTTACTGGGGATGAAGTATTTGGCTTTGTACTCACATTTTGCTTACAAGATGAACGGTAATGGATTGAATGATTTCTATTGTAATGCCTGTAGGCTTTACAACATTGAATGGCTGCAATACTGCAAGTATCGTCTTTTCGTAACTCGTCACATAAATAACGATAATTAAAATATATACTCACGTCAGACAAGTCCTTCACCATATTTTTTATGTCACTTTTGAAAGATTCATTCTCATTATACTGAGAAAGGAGCAGATCCCAATCTATTGCCTTACTCATGACACCCTAAAACAAAAATTTTTATTGTAATACACTCAATATCATGAAACTATTAAACTAATATTAATTACAAGAATGCTTATCAAAAAATATTCTAAATACCCGTATGTTAACCCATAAATTTTGCACAGTCTCTAATTACACTTACTTGCTACCGCAACACAAGAGATGGAAGGCAAGTATTGTAATTAATGTATCATAATGCTGTAAACTGATTGACAAACTTGACTATGAATGGATTTTTGATACATAATTACACAATAGGACAATAAATATACCTCTGTGAAAACTCCTGATGCAGTGGACCAGGATAAGCAAGGAACAAGAATAACTGGTTCTGGTATGCTAGTGGCAGCCAATGAGGCCATCTAAAAAACAAAAATGTATAGCTGTCAAATGCTTTGTATAAAACAGTGCATTCCATTGGTATGCTATGCATAAGCCACGGATTTATTTGAAACATTTAGCTCAAAACACATTTCATTTGGGGCAGCCTGTCGGCAGAGGTCGTCAGTTTGAATCACAGAGTGGTGAGGCAAATGATCTTGAGCTAAATGATCAGAACAAAGTCTATCCTCCAGGAACGCAGTCTGACGTAGAGCTTCCCCCTCGAATGACTGCTTCCATTGCACACACTCAATTTGTACAATTAAACAAATACATTAAGAGCAAAAGAGATCTTAATTTTGCTATAGGCTCATGCTATTATTTGGGTGAAGAACCAGAGGCTAGAACCAGATTTTCATTCCTTTACCTTTCAGCCCACGATATGCAAGTCGAAAGAAGCAAAATCTAGTTTATTACTCGCTTCGCATTTAAGCAGTGCTGAACGTTGCAAATACTCCAAGATTCAGCATACACAGAGAAAAATCTATCTGTATCTAAAAAGAAAAATCTATATGTATCTACAACATTTTAATTGCTAATTAATGTTACAGTGATTACTTACATGGCCACCCATTGAGTATCCTGAAAATCCTACAGGGCCTAACCCATTCCTCTTACACCAGTTGAATAGAACCAGTCCTTCCATAATCAAGCATCCTCCCATTGTAAATATATCCAGAACATTGTTTAGAACAGAACGTCTGAAAATAAAAACGCGACTTTGAGTTTTTTGGACATGCATATCATATTTACCTACATATACATATGTAAATGTGCTCATTGTCTACTAACATTCAAGAGGCTTATTGCTGAATGGTAGAGTCTTTGGATAAAATCATCACCTCACCATCAAGTGTATGGCCTGTATTCAGTTGGTATTGTAGCTAGTACGTAGCATAGTAGCAAGGTGATACAGGATCCATCAAATGGATAAACAACGTGCCTAATTACGTACCATTATTGGTCTCACGCTCGATATTGAACACCAGATTTTTATAGTCACTGATTTGGGGGAGGGGTAAGTGGATAGGTAATTACGTTAGGGACCTCTAAGGTCGACAGGCGAACTGGTTTACGCCACGCTCATCTCGCACAATCTGTCTGACTCTTGCAGCCGCTCTCCACTCACTGGGTTGTTCACTTATCAGTTTGCGCCCTCACAACCAAAAGGAAGATTCATCGAGTTATAAAGAGAACGTCCACTTATATTTGTGGTACCGCCGGATGAAAAGGCGACAACAACGAAAGTGGATCCGTACATTCAGCAAAACTATTTGGGTCATTCTCTGAATACATACAAATTTACGTCCCAATGATCATAGCATCTGTGTGAAATTTTCAATAATTCAACTGCATCCAATGGTTAATAGACAACTTCAGTTTGTTGTTCAAGGATTTTAACCTCAGTATTGATTTGTTAATAGGCCTAAATTTGAATAGAAACGTGATATTTTTTCTACCATTTATAAATCTACCATTTTTCTACCATTTTTCTACCAGTTATAAATAACCTTAAGTTTTTTCCGATGCTTGCTGGAAGGTCTTAATTATTTGCTTTGAATATTGCTAATAGACAACTTCAGCTGTAGTACCAAATGTAGTTTCCTCTGTGAAGCCATGGGACACCGCTCAAACCTTGCATTCCTTGACGTGCCTTCTCAGTCGCACGCGATTCAAAACGAGGATATTCGAATCAAGGTGATTGAATGTGACCACTGGTGCCGAGTCACATTCCGTTGTGTAGGAAATCGAGAAGAGGGGAGACGAGGCGCGACGGGAATTGTGTCGACCACTTTGCTTGTCGACGGCCTAAGGGGGGTGTTACGGGTATCGATTCAGACATAAATCGATGTTCTCATATCAAATAAAGGAGCCATCCGATAAGAGGGCATTCGGAAATGGCGTACGAAACGAATCAATTGTATCTGATTAATTCATCCCTTTTCCATTCATATTAAGGCAAATAACTTTCCGAAACATGGTGTCAGGTGTTTATGGTTATCGCGTTTTGTAATCAAAACGATCAACTTCGCACCAGTGAGCCCATTATTACCGTTTCATCTACTTTAGTGCCGGTTCTTTGTTCTCCCCGCGCCGTTAACGGTCATGGCATCATCAAACATTCCAATCCCCGCGAAAATGGACCTGACAGGAGATCAAGAAGCTAATTGGGAGTTTTTAAAGCAGAATGGACTGATTACATCGCACCCGTCGCGGAATAAGGGAAAAATCAAGAAAAGCTGATTTTCGGGAAAACGCGTTTGAAGTTTTGCTCTTTCGCCAATGGCCATTCCTAATCCCCTTGGCAACAAGTGGCTAGACGAGGCAACTCGAGGAGCAGGAATGAACTAGCCTCGTTCCGACCATCTACGGACAAAATAGACCCATTCCATAATACAATTCCAGTGCTAACTCAAAAATGGCGTTTTTTGAGTTGTTCCCTTATTCCACGACGGATGCGACATGATCGCTTCCGACCTCGCAGAGAAACCTGCAAACAAACAGGTAGCAACATTCAAAGTATGTCTTGGTAGGGAAGCGCGAGTAGTTTTGACGAACTTGAAACTATCTGAAGAGAAGCTCAAGTCAATAAAATCTATTACAGACGAGCTCGATGCATGATTTAAGAAGAAGGTGAACGTAATATACGAAAGATTTATTTTTGGCACTGCTTCACAGGACGATGGCGAGTCCATTGACGGGTACATCTGCCGCTTACGCAAACTTATTTCAACATGTGGTTACAAGGCCCTTGAAGACGAGATGCTGCGCGATCGACTTGTTATTGGCATTCAGAGTGAGCGGACTAAGAGAATATTATTAAGTGACGCAGAAAATTTTGAGGAAAAGCAGAAGCGAACCAATTTTATAAAATATTTGGATGACTAAACTGGTTCTCTGTCATCAAGTTGTGATTGTATGATGCAGATAGTTCTACAAGAAAATAACGAAAGGGCGATTGGAACGATGTTTTAGAGCCTATCACATAAAAATAAAATAAAAATATTCGCCACTACAGGGTTCATAAATGTATTGTATTCCGAGCTTTACTCAGCAGGATATCATATTATGTGGTAATGCCCAATACAAAAATGGCCCCAGCCATTAGGGCAATAGACAAACAACAAAGATAACAATAAGTGCAAGAAATAGCACTGGTATAGGTCCTTATCTAGGACCACAGTACTTCGGAGGGCTTCCCACTCCGAGTAAGCAACATCATGACAGGCAACATGTATAAGCACAAAGGAGCAGTCCCCAGTGGTACTCGCTATTCAAATACCATTTTGGAGACTGAAGAAAAATGTACCGTGATGTGTAAGAATATCACCCGTACCTGAAGGCGCCATTTATGCTTAACGTATAATCTAAGGTGTTGAGAAAATGATCAAGACCTACTTTTGCTTTGGCGGTTTCCGAACGCCATAGAATGGGTTCTCAACAATAATGGATGCTATACCAGCTTCTTCCAGTAAAGGTTTAGCCATTAAATATCTCCTTCTCCAATAGAACTGCATGCAACAGGAAAGAATGAAGGATCAATCACAAGTATTTCTCAAAAACTGAAGGATTGGACAAATTAGGATACACCAACTTCAAATACCTCTTATATACTGGCTAGTTTAAGACATGCAAATCTGCTAACTTGATATGCACAACCTGCAAGCTATATTTACCTATTCAAGAACAAATGAAATGATATTCATCATCCTGAGTTCTTCACAGGTACTAAGATGGGAGGGTGAATCCTCAAGGAGGCATCAAATGTAGATAACAACTATAAATGATTACAGCACTTATCATAATTTTCAGTTTCATCACCAACATTTTGAGTATGGTTGGTGCCAAAAGAAATCTTTTAATAACAACAATAACTAAATTATGAGAAGTTTGAGAAGTTTAATATCTCATGTATGCACGATAGAAGTCATATAAAACCAATCAACATACCAGATTTTGCATTTTTAGACAGCTAATGTAGATTGAATGCAATCTTGAATCTAACAAAATATGAACCAATTTATTTTTACCTGGTTTGAATTTATTTAGACGTAGTCATCATCAGCTCAACAAAAGTTGTAGTAGATAATAGACATTTATTGAGCAAACCAATATTTGAACTGCCTCATACTTCAGTTATTTGTATTGTATCATGATGAATACGCTGTTTTACAGGAATACACAGAACAACCTAAATAGCCTTTAGTTGCTGCTTCATCACCTAATTTTTCAATTGAGGAAAATATTAGGATAGAAAAATGTAAGGCATGTTAAATTAAATAACAAACAGTAATTTGCAGTTATTCTCATCAAGTTGCAAAAATTGCATCGAAATAAGTAAACAACTAAATATCCGTTCACCCAGAGCCCACTCCAATACATAGCCCGCCCCACCCCTCATTCATACACCCAAAGAGGGGCAGGTAGTCACAATCATCTATCAGGTGCACAGCAGCATTGAATATGCATAATGCAGAACATCCATTGCGTTAGCATTATTGTTTTGTTTATAACACTGCCTTATAGCACATATTCGTAATTGGTTGCCACAGCATTTATGGTTATGCAACCTATATCGTTATAACAATTACCAGAGGTTATATCCAACTTACATGATCACCAGTAGCTGCCATGTGGATACAAACTGGTTTATAGTTTTCATTTTGCCAGTCAACAGGCAAAACCATTTGAAAATGAGAGTGTTTCACTTCCTGAGGTAAAAGCTCTGGCAAGTAAAGATCAAAAGGACTATGGAATTTCCCTTCGATTAAACGAACACCTCTGCTGACTTGATCCTAGAAGAAAAACACATCATATCAAGAGAAGTATGAATGAGGTATAGTAAGAATATTCAAGTTAGGTATACTTAATCAAGTACAACCATGAAACGACACACTTCCTGATTATCTAAAATTGGCAGTTTTCATTGTGGATAAAGAGTATTTTGATTCTTGTACCAGCAACTCATAACAGGTTGTCTGTCAACACACACATAATTGAATTGATCATTTTAACAGAATAAAAAATATCAATGTAATCAGAAATTACCACTTTGTCTGATGGTCTAAAAAACTCTCATGGGAACTACAGGAGGGAAATGCAATACTATTATTGTACGTCATGTTGAGAAGGGGAAAAAAACTCCAGAGAGGAGAGATGGCCAAAAATGGTATTACCTACCGACTTGAGCCCAAACAATTTCCCTCCAGTTCTAGTGCACAGAGGTGACTGACTCAGGGATGCAATTCTGACTTTGGTTCTTTGAACAGTCTTACAATAATGACAGAAATCAATGATGATTCACACACTAAATCAACATGGGTGATCAAAATTTCCTTGGCGAATAATAACCAAATATACTATTTGGTGAATTGCACAGATCTTCTCGGTGAAGTCTTTTAATCAGTGGGTACTAGTGGGGATTGCCAGTACCACACCAGTTCCCAAATTCCTAGGGGCACGTCTTAGGGGAATCAGGGGGGGGGGGGGAATCGTGCGGAAACTCGAACTTTTGCATCGACAGGTCAACCCAACACGCACTCTCACATTGTGGTCCCTGGTGTAGAGTCACACCATTATTTATCCTTACGACTCATCATATGTAACAGTTCTCATATCATCCCCTTCTATTGATTGAGGAGATTTGCCCTAGTGACTGTTGACATAAGACTGGGAAAAAACAATTGTCAAGGAAGATATTACAAGAACCAATCTGTAATACCGTGAGCGTTTCTGGACGAAGAAAGGCATCAATGCAAAATAAAAGAAAAAAATTAATAGCTAAATGTTGGGGTTCGGAATAATGCATACCTTACTTATTTCAACAGGATACTGCTCTGGCACCAAGTTCACACATCTCTCTCGATCAGAGACTACTTTGCGAAATTCTAACAGTCTGAAAAGGAATAAAAAATCCAATCAACATCTCTACAGTTGTAGGTACAGATATATTTTAAACCAACACCTCATGTAAAGGGTAGGGGGCTAACAGTTAGATACCCAACGCCTGTTACAATGAAATGTGAGCTTAGCTCAAGATACAGGCCAACAACTGAAGACAATAATCTAATAAAACACATATTTTTTTTATTGGCACCATTAACTAACTCTACATACGTGGGTCGACCCAAAAGTATGTTCTCCAAAACATTAGAGCCGCAGGAATATATTTTGGGCTCAAGTTAGTAGTACTGGCTTCTTCAGCCATCTCTCTAATGAGTGGTCCCATAGCTTGGTAGGGCGATTACTCTTGGCTAGACAGTCATTTGTTATGGAACTTCCAATCGCTGCTACCAACAAGTCCCAACTCCTCAAAGTGATACGATTATTGAATGCCAATGTTGGCTCGGCTATTGAAATGCATATACAGTTGACAGAAGTATGTGGAACTGATTGTATGGGTGTTGAACGTAAGTGGTATAGGGTGTTCAAGGCTGTTTGTACTGAAATTCTTGATGACGAAAGAAATTGATGACCACCAATTTCAGACAAGGTGATGGAGACAGTCAAGAAGTCATGTGTCAAGGCCGGCAGATCCATGTTTGACTGGAACCATAATAAATGCAACTGCTTATAGTGGGGACACTCGATTCTAAACGGGAGAAGGGCTCACCAACGGTGTGTGCAACTATCAATGTTTTAGACAAATTTGGATGGGACATCATCACACTGGGTTAAAGCAGTCCAGTAAAATTAGACTTGAAGGAGGGGCCTGGAAGTGATTTTCTTCAGTCTTTCCCTTATAACTCCAAAACAGCACGTCATAGCAAAAACCTTACCAATACACCGATTAAAGAACATTAAATTGAAAGACGGCCATTTTTCCCATATTGGCTAAAATGTAACATTTGACGACTGTAGCATCAAAAGTACTGGTCCTATCAATGCACACATGAACCAATGTTGTAGAGAATTTAACGGCGAATTCAAATAACACCTAAATTTTATTTCTACATCCAAGTTTTGGCCAACCTCGACTTTTTACTGAAAATACAAATATATTTATACTGCTAATTAAGTATATATACTGCTAAATACAAGTAATAATCGTCAGGATATTCCAGAATGACTGGTTTTGGAATTCGGTAGGTATATGACATACATAGAAAATTTAGCGGGAAGTTCAAAGAACACCTAAAGTTTCCAAAATTTGACTAATAATTACTTATACATGTATAAGTATGATTAAAATAATTTTACTAATTATTAGTCAAATTTTAGAAACTTTAGGTGTTCTTTGAACTTCCCGCTAAATTTTCTACGACTTTGAATCCAATAGTGTTTTGATAGGACCAGTACTTTTGATGCTACAGACGACAGAAAGTCGTCAAATGATACATTTAGCCAATATGGGAAAAATCAGGTCACTTCGCGGTCCTTTCCTTATTTTACTGGACTAATTGGGCAAAAAATAAACATTTACACCCCCATTTGTCGGCAAATTTTGTTTTCTGCGTCTTGGAAACGTTTGCAGTTTTTATTTATATTCTCTGGGCTGCGTACCGTTTCATTCAACTAACCTAATCTTTCAAGCAGTAGGTCAGCCTACAGGTCAGCCAGTAATTCGGAGTGGGAACATGACACTCTCTGCATAATCCAATTCGTTATCCGCTCTCCTTTCGCCGGTTTACAAAGGCTAAACTAAGTTATTCCTCGACCAGAACGAATTCCACATCTTCTTGCCTAGGTATTACCTCTAGCGAAGCATAGGGTGCTCCATCATAGGCACCTCTAAGACTATCGGATGTGATATCAAAGAATAATCGGTACAAAGTTACTTCGATGTATGAAAAGTACCCCTAGCAGTGAGATGGAATAGATAATGCGTCAATTGATTGAAATGATTGGGTTTCTTCAGCAATGAGAACTGAAGAGTCCAATTCCTTCATTTCTCAAAGACTCAAATCACTAGTAAAACTAATCTTGAACATGCCGTTTTTCTGCTTCATTGTGAGTGACATCCACTATCTCAAGATAATGAAATAAGTGAAATCTAGCATTTTGGTGCTCAATTTCAGTGTTAAGGACGCCCATGAGACCACGCCTCTTCAACTGATATGATACCTAGGTATTCTGATAAGAAGCTTTACATACCTTTTGATATCCTTCGGGCTACCCCAGCCATAGGTAAAATACTTCGAGAGAAGCAAACTCCGATAAATCCTATCAATAATGGAACCCTTACTCATTTTGGACAATTGAGGTAAATTGACTGGAATACTCAGTCTGCGCTAAAACATTGACTTAGAAAACTAAACGAGATCATCAGTGGCCTAGAATGTGAGAAATTTCAACCGAATGGCAGCATGAATGGTATTCTAGTCAATCTTGAACGGATGATCATCAGGTGATTTATTAGAACTGATAACACAACTGATAACAGCGGGCACATTTATTTAAAATAAGCCGCACAAGACGTAGACCCATGGGTACCGCCGTTCTTTCAATTCCTAATTTTATTTTTGCTATCCATGCAAGTAGGAATGGTACTCCACGCACAACATCCATGATACATGGATACTATTCCATGGAACTATGGATGCCAGCATTACAAGTGAGTATAATCCCGTACAGCTGAGCTTCAAATGTTCCTTTTTAGAATCCAATAGAGCGCGTTAGTGAGTTTTGGTGCCCGAAAAACGTCGACATTTTTGGATTTGCTTCTGGTTTCTGCTTCTAACTTCTAAACAACGCATCCTAGTGAAAACTTTACCAAAGGACCAAATAAAGAGCATTACATTCTGCGTCGATCCCCCCCAACTTCAAAATTGGACCAATTCATTAAGCAGTAATTGATGGTAATAAAGTAATATTGACGATATTATAGTAATATTAGTAGTCATTGACGGTATTATAGATCGAAATTTAAATCAATCGACGCAGAATTTAATGCTCTTTAATTTGTCTCTTGGTAAAGTTTCCGAAGGGTTGCGTTGCTTAGAAGTTTTAAGCAGATAATTGAAGCAAATCCAAACATTTTGACGTTTTTGGGGCACCAAAAGTTATGCTCAACCTTTAGAGGGGTACAAACTCACATTAGTCGTTTTCAAGACTATCTTAACCCTAGGAGTGCATACATATTTATTTGCTACGTGGATGCCACCCTGGGGTCAATAGCGACCCCACGACTTGCAATATCCATGATTCCTTACGAATTCAAAAATATACCATTTTTACACTCTTAAAAAATTCTTTGATAACTCAATAGTTGATTAATTACAAATATACGTCAAATATAAAACAATCCTTTGCCTTTCCTTTTTATCGATAATTCTTTATTTCAATCTTTTGTTTTCTCATTAATCTGCCCTTGATTGTCCCAACAGATGTAAAATGACAGAAGCTTGAATGGAATCATAAATGTAAGATTTTTTTTTTACAATAAAGAATGAAAAAAAAAAAAATTTAAAAAAAATGTTCAAAATTACTGCTCCGACTTTCTTGAGGTAGGTAGTTAACTGTGTTTGGTATCTAAAAAAGATTAATCCTGGCAGTCGTCACAAGTAACCTGGATCACTGAGTGTATGTCACACGAGGGAAGAAAACATTTGTTGCACACTTTGGAAGTTTTTTTGTCAACTGATCTTGGGCAAATGTGGCAACGTGCTCTTCCAATTAGGGATGCAACATCGAACGGACATTATCGATGTTGCCATCGATGCTAACATCGGAGGGACACCATCGATGGCAGAAAAACATCGGCTCTCTTTTATCGATCTATCGACCATCGAAACCAAACCATCGGTGAATCGACCATCGAAACCAAACCATCGATGGTATCAATGTATCGACCATCGAAACCAAACCATCGATGGTATCGATGTACCGACCATCGAAACCAAACCATCGATGGTATCGATGTATCGACCATCGAAACCAAACCATCGATGGTAACGATGTGTCGAACATCGAAACCTAACCATCGATGTATCGACCATCGAAACCAAACCATCGATGTATCGACCATTGAAACCAAACCATCGATGTATCGACCATCGAAACCAAACCATCGATGGTATCGATGTATCGACATCGAAACCAAACCATGGATGGTATAAAATAATATTTTTTGATGGTATAAAAATATCATATATTATAATATAACATATAACACATAATATGTATTACATATTATGTTCCAGTAACTCCTACGCTAGGTAGGCAGTTATAATTTCGAAATCAGGAAAAGTATAGGTATTCATCGAACAATGAACTATTGAAAATCAATCAAAAACAATTTATTGTAATTTCAGTTCAGATGGTTTTTTTTTTTTTTTTTTTTTAGAAAAAATACTCCTCCTTGCAGCTTTGGAGGAAAAGTAATTTTGAAATCATATCGCCCTTCAAACGGTTTCAGAACACCCTTTCTGAGGGAACTGATTTACTCTTTGGTGGCATGCTGACGGCTGACACGAAATACTGCTATATAATACTCTATCACTATAAACAGCACTAGGTACCACAAATCTTGTTTTGTTATCATTCGTTGCAAGGCGGTTAGAAGATATAATTTGTTGCGATATTGTGGTAGTGTTGTTTATAGTGATAGAGTATTATACTGCAGTATTTCTTGTCAGCCGTCAGCATGCCACCAAAGAGTAAATCAGTTCCCTCAGAAAGGGTGTTCTCAGCAGCGGGCCCATTCTAACTCAAGAGAGAAACCGTTTGTGTGTGATTCACTATTTATTTTCCCAACACAAGTGTCCAGTGTTGGTAGTTTTACCAATTGTGGCGGACAGACGGATAAACATAATTAAGATTAATTAGTTGTTGTGTTTTTGATTTTGGTGATGCTTCTGTCCTGTCGATCCAGGATTCAAACAAATACCTACAAGGGACACGAGGAATTAAAAATAAATTGACCAACATACCACCAACTAAAGCTGCAAGGTTCATGAAAAAAATGTGAAAGATCAAACATCGATAGACTCCCATCGATGTTTCGATAGTATCGGAGGGCCCAAATAAACCTTTCCTGAAAGCTAGCCCAGTGTATCAAATTCAGCTTTCTTTAAAATTGGTCTTTTTTTTTGTCGTCCTTTCCTATCATACGAACGGCAAGTGCAGATACACGTATTTGGTAACGACTGCCAACTTATTTCGCTTTGCCTCTCCTCTATGTATAATTGTTATATATTATATAACAAGGTGTGCAGATATCCATATCTGGTAACACTTGTTATATAGCACCTTTTCCTACGATCTGGAGTGCGGAGGTGACCTTCGGTAACATAGATCAGTCTTTTCACCATCTTCTTCCTCTATGTAACAAGGCGTGCAGACATACATATCTGGTAACACTTGATACATATTACCTTTACCTAAGATCTGGAGTGCGGGGCCTAATACCCTCAGTAACACAGATCTTCCCTCACGCCTTCCTCCAATTTACTGAACCAAAAATTTAGTTTAAATAATGAGTTACCAAACTGCATCACAGAAACTGGTCCTCACATTAAGGTTTTCGAACGATTTCCAGCTTTCCCCAGGTCACTTCAAGGTCCTGTCTCTAGTTTACTAGACTATTAATAATAGTATTATCTTCTTGGGCACCTGTCTGCCTCATAAGCCACCAACTACAGCACTTCCCATAATTGTCATCTCTATCAGTTCAACTGATTGAAAAACTGTAAATAAAACCTGACGAAAACGGCCAAATTCTGTAACTCACTCAGGAAATAGGTCTACTCAATGTGAACCCGTATCTTTACATTTCAAACCGAGGTACGTATATATCGTCAGTGAATACACAAAACCTCATTAGGTAGTTCCCAATCACACACGAACCAAAACGTGTCCCTTTAGCTCGAGGATTTCAATTTTGATTCAGACCACAGAGGCTTTTTGGCCCTATTTCTTGTACCAAGAACTTGATTTAGGTCATCATTGGCCAAAATAGGGGAGCTACTTGCTACTTCGTTTTTTTTTTGTTTTTTTTAGCTCATTCTCTTCTCACGATGACTTTCACCACGAATGTAAACTATACAAATCCGGGTTTTGAAACTGAAAATACAGATATGGTTATTTATTAGAATTTTTTTTTTTTAGAATTTATTAGAATATGTGGAGACCCCCACCCCTGGCATCAAGGGATACATACGACGTTAAAGAGGCTGTAGGCTACGTAGGAATTGCACGGCTACGTACTGCATAACCAGTAACGTAGTCAGAATTTCGATAAGGGAAGTCCAGCCCAGTAAAGGGCCTCTTTGAGAGGTTTGGGGGAATTGAACTGCTCCCTGTAGGCCTACGTCACTCTCAGTCTGCAAAACAGATGAGAATGGTAGTGTAAAGGGGGCCATACACTATGCGATTGCCTGCAGGCCGTCGCCTCAACAGGCGATCGTTAAACCAATCTCGCCGAGTTCCATACACTAGCAGTCAACCGCCTGCAGGCGGCCGTACTGAACTGCAGACGATAGCACACACTAGAGTCCGGTACCTACAGGCGGACTGTCGGTCAAGGAATCAGGACTGCAGGCGATCCCCAGTTTTCCACCATGCTCCGTCGGAAACGTTGCGCGATGTATGTATTGTCAGTTCTTGGGGAACCCCTAGAAAAACTTTTGCTTTTTCACTTTCTTTAACTCTTTTCGGAACGTGCATCTCAAGTTATTAATTTTTTTTTTTTTCACCGTGTCAACGGTGGCCGACGGCACAGTTTTTTGGTAAAACTTTAACAACTCACCGTACGCCTCAGTGCTCTATGTTTCAACTAGAGTTAAGACAATTATGACATCAAAACTCCTCATTATCAGTTCTTGCCCAATCAAGTATGTATTATAGCATCCAAGAAATGACAATCCTTCATATCAATTATGAAAGATTCTCATCAGTTAGAGTTAGGATGGTTAGCAACTATTTATGATGACAGGAATATGGAGAGGGGCACTTTTAGATGATAACGAAGATGCTGTAAATAAATATAATTTATTGGTTTTGATGGGAGAATGTTCCATTTTTTGAGATAAATATAGCTTTTATATACAATAATTATTCCATACATTTTCCATTGTCCGCAACAATATATCAAAGCTGCCATCTCAATTAGTCATAGGGAGTTTTTTGAAGACAAGGTAGGTTTTCGTCATGTAGGAGAGGTCTGGCAGATATTTCAAAATATCCTGCGCATCACTAGTGATCTGAGTATCCATAATATCTCCAATATCACATTGAAGAATCTGGTTGTCTTTGGCAGAATCTGAAAAAAATGAAGTATGTACATAGACTGGTTGTAAGTTCCCAACAAAGACACAGGATTGACCACATGAACCCCACACAACTACGTGTGTGGCTTTTCATAAATACTCGTGCTTTGGCCTAAGCGGTGCAACACAGAGGAACCTACAGTCTCACCTAATGGCTGGAGGTTGGCGGTCAGCAGGTTGGACTGACTAAATCGAAGGGAGAATACCAATTCATAAGGAAGATGAGTAATTAAAAGAAATTACTAAGGACAGCTACCAAATCAGACGTCAGAGCGCTAACTATATCTATAACTAATGATGTCCTTCGGGGGGGGGGGGGGGGGATTACCACTCTGAAGTCGGAACTTCTGGCGCGTGACAAACGTATTGATTTCATCGACAATCAGATCAGACGCAATAATCTAATTTTTAATGGGCTAATTCACGATGGAAGGAAAGATCTACGATCCGTAATTAGCATTTTCGTTCGGGAAACATTGGGAATATCAAGGCAACTGGCAGTTGAAGATGTAGTACCCCTAGGAGGAAGAAAACCGAGTGCTCCTCTGTTGGTCAAGTTTGGTGACTCCAGTGATGTCACTGAGATTTTGGAATTAACAGAGACTACCACGAGTCTGTCAGAGCGGTGCGCCGAAACTTATTTGCGATCATGAGGGAATTGCAACGCTTGAAGAGCTCTATCAAGGTAATGGTGAGATCACAATACTTGGTAGTGGACGACATGTACTTTTCCTGGTCTGATAAGGACGGTATTGTATACAAGAATGGAAGTGGCCTGCAATTGATAAACTCACTTGTGGGGACGGATATTAGTGGTTTCGTTCTGGAACCATTGAAAAAATGTTCTACCCCCCACCCACGCTCTGACTTGGCCTCGTCATCCCAGTTGGGAATCCCTGGAGGGAGTAGGTAATCCCGATTCCTGAGATCCGGCCGCCTACCAGAATGAGGAAGAAAATGTCAACGAATATATTAGCTTATAACATTGGGGGATTGAAAAATAAATTCTTATTTCCAGGTTTCTTTAAATTTATTGAATCTCACGATGTGTTTTTGTTTATATATTTGAAACTACGTTGAAAAGAGTGAATTCGAAAATTTTAACAAGTAATTTGAGGATTTTGATTTGTAAGTAATTTGAGGATTTTGATAGAAGTTCAAAGTTTGGTAGAGCGTCTGGGGGCTGTTTGTTCGGAATCCGATTGTCAGTAAAAATTAAACTAAATATGAAATTTGAATCGTTTGGTAATGTAGATTTAATTGTTATTAAGGTGGCTCAAAGAGACCTTCTTATTGTACCATGTTACCTCAACTGCAACCAATGGGAGCTTGATTTTGGAACTTTAGATTGCGATTATAAAATAAGAATACAAATTGTTATAAATTAATTATGAATAAGTCAATAGCATGTTA
This sequence comes from Stenodema calcarata, assembly GCA_963920205.1. Taxonomy (NCBI): domain Eukaryota; kingdom Metazoa; phylum Arthropoda; class Insecta; order Hemiptera; family Miridae; genus Stenodema; species Stenodema calcarata. Next base: position 29,478,534 of record OY986048.1, on the reverse strand, counting down.
AATTAGCCTTAAAATAAGTAATCAGATTAAGCGATACTCTGTCAGACGGGCATAGCCCATTGACTATTCATGTATCTATTCATATGTCATTTTTGTTGTTGATATTGTTCATCATTTGGTTGCTAAGTCCCTTACAACGTTTTGGAGGGACAAGAACGTGTGAGTAAACTTCAGTTTAATTTTCGATGTTGGAGTATATGGCATATTGATGTAACTATAGTTTTTCATTCTCCCAAAATAATCAAGTGCTTAGGGGACGGAAGATACATAGAGATTCATTGAGTTAAGGGAGTTCAGTTATTGGTTGTTGGTTATTGGGTTTAGTGTACTGGTGAGGATTCAACACTGTATAGCCCAACTTGTTTACATATATTCGTAGATGGAGTACCTATGTCTCTCAACAGTTCACACCCACACTTCAAAGCTTTTAAAGAGCACTATTTGGCTGGATCAGTTTTCCTCTAGATCATTGTTTCAATGTTCTGCGCTTTCCTGTGGGTAGCCTATTCAAATATTGAAGAAACTCCTGACCACACCAGACTAGTACCCAAGTAGTATTTTAGGTAGCACTTTACTTCCAGATGTCTCAAATTCATAACTTCCTCAAATCAATGTCTCAAAATTCTCAAAATATCTCAAAACTCAGCTTTTAACGACCCTCGGCTAGTTTCACAAATTAGAGACAAACATTTGAGTTCTGAACCGTATGAATCAAGAGTTGCCAGCTAAAATACATTATACCAAAACTCACAAACTTGATACAATTGTAAATTCATAAGGGAAAAAAGTATTACGATTTTAGACATTTCATGAGTGTCGAGCCATAAGAAATCAGTGGGAACCCAAACACTCCTCAATAGTAATGAAAACTATAGACCAGCATTAGACGTTCGTAGTGAGGTTATTCAAATACACACACGAAAATCGTAGTATACCTACCTATTTTTTCACACCAAATCCACACAGCCAACAATTGTTCTTTTAATGCAAAAGGGGAATTTATATGACGATATAGATTCATCGAGTGAAACAATTTCCAATACTCAGGAAAGAAAGAAATTATAGGAAGTAAGAAGTGGTACCTGAGCCACCATCCACTTTTTTTTTTTTGGTGACAACCAAAGTTATTGTTACTTGACCATGAGAGGTCTGTTACACTGTTACTGAGAAATATTTAGTGGGATAGTTTTAGTATAATATGGTGGTATATTTCATTGTAATGTGGTATACATTACAAGCTACTTACGGAATAAGGGATTCACCAACCCACTTCCTTCCCAATCAAAATGCGCATCAGGTACCAATGTCTGTAATGAAATGAACATCAACATTATTCCACGCACAAAGTGCAGCTATTACTGAAGTAACTTGAATGAACAACAGCAAGGAAAACCCAAGGTAAAGTACCACATGACTTTGGAAATAAGACCAGGGACAATTGAAACCCCAACAGGACATAATAATATTATGAGCATCAATTCGATAGATAAAACTTTATGTTGTTTGTTCATGTGAAAAAAATTGTGCATTCACCACCCATGCAGAACACTAACAAGAACTAATAGTTTCACTACCAAAGAAAAATATGGATTTCCCCGATCAGTTTAATATTGGAGACAAAATTATTTCAGGGCTCTTGAACTAAATGTCCTCTTGAATCAATTATCAAAATACTCATGAGCCATTACTAAATCATGTCCCCTCCATTTAAAAATATTATGTTATCAAGGGGCCATGCCATGCCCCTTCTACGCTTTCCTACATGGGAAGACAATTTGAACGAATTAGGCAAACGGCAGACGTAGGCCAACAAATACGGCAATCAAACCTAAGAAAATAGTGAATGTATTCAGCATGAGTTCGTTCGCCTTCACCTGCCGCGACTACCTCATCATTTGGTCACTAGCGTTCAGATTTGATTTTCAATATCTGGATACGATTTCGCCTCCTGGTCGCGTCATTCGGTATAACACATACAGGTTAACAAATAATTCTGATAAATGATGAAAGGGTTGACGTCTAAAGTTCAAAAGCAATGTATTTTGTGTAATAAAGGAGAAGACCATTACAAAAACAAGTGAAGGGAACATGCATAGTCACAAGGAACCAGTATAGCAAGAAAGTAAATTGTCAGCAATTAAGTAAATTGAGTAGATGGTTTTTAATCATCCAAATTGTATATTGAAAAATCAACTAAAATTCCTGATGGTAATTTTAGAATCAGGAGTTTGATCCTCGTAGCCTCAATGTAGTAACCTGGCTTAACGCCCAGGACCTGTTAGTTGAAATAGCTGAAATGTAGGCTTGTCAATAATTGTATTGAGCAGCACAATAAAAGCAATCACAACAGCAGATTCAACATCAGGTTTAGTCACAGATTCATTGTTTGCCTAGCCTTCTTATATGTGGAACGTAAGCCATATAATTGGCTGTTCATCAATTGTCATCAGACTGGGGTGAATCACAGTCCATGATGTACTTACAACAAATAATGTGTAATAGGCTCCCATCCCATTTACCAACATGGATAAATTCAAAGTATATTTGATTCTTAGTGTCCATTCCTACTGTGTAAACCCGCTGAAATCGACTCATGCTTGGCAATACGGATGTGTGAATACAAACCTTCCCAATTCCTTCAACAGGGGAACTATGAAAATCGCATCCTTCCTGATGAACAGATGAATGTTCCCCACTGGGTAGGTATCCTATATTTTCATTGGAGGTTGCAAATTTTATGGAAACATTCGAGTCAGATCCACAACTCCTTACAGATCTATTCCAAGGACCACAAAACTGAAACAAGAGGCATCTTACATCATATTCCAAAAGTGAGAAGTAGTCATGTCATATCCTCAACATCTGGGTCTCACTCCTAACGCCAGACTAAACGTTCACTAACTTTCCCCTTTGGATTATCAATTTAAAAGTTAATTTCAGTTCCTTCAAATTGATTTAGGCATGCTATATAACCAACAACCTGAAAATCAATACATGGTGTTGAACTGTAGATTTCCATTGAACGCGGAAAACCTCATAGGGATGATATAGACTTTCCCTGTTATTTCTAACTAGTATATCAGAGATGTGCAATGAAATACTTACAATATTTCTTGAATCAATTTTCAAGGCTGAGAGAAGTTTATGATTAGATGTTGAAGTAAGCCACTGATATTTTAAAGCTGGTGTTTCTTCCAACAATCGAAGATATGTCCACACTGTGTTAGTACTAATGTTGTCTAGTAGACTGTATTCAAAATCGTCTTCTACAATAGGAGACTCTACAATGACGACATCTTCAATACTGTCTTTTTCCTCCACAAACTGAAAGAGAAAAAGCACAAACATAAAATTTCAGTTTCATTCATAAGTAAGAATATAATATATTCTTGAATATTATTCAACATATTTTTACATAATTTCTCTAGAAGTTACTTTCCTTTTTTCAAGTCTATCGTTACAAAAAAGTCGAGCGATTTTAACACTTGACCAATTGCAGTAACAGTTCATTCAAAATTAATCACAGGGATCGGAGAATCAGTGTTATATTCTCATGGAAACGCCAGTGTCGACAAATCATTTGAAATTTCTGAAGAGGAGCCAGTAAGCACCCTGGTTCAGAGTCTAGATCACGATTTACAAACGTATTACTGTTATTGGTTTATGGAGAAATTAAAAAGATGGAAAAGTGGGGATGAGGGGACCAATTTATTACATGACATCCATATGCTACAAACAAGCAGTACCAATAATTGATAAATATGATCAATTTATGAATCACTAGTATATTAAATAATTTTTTTTTTTCATTATACGAATACTTGGAAAAATACAATTTCCTAGACAGAGAAGGTCCTTGAAACCGATGATAATTGATTCTCTGAGAAAATATCAAACAAGGAATGAAAACTGAGGACAGGGTTAGTAATTCACAGAGGAAGGATCAAAAATGCAAAGCCAATAGAACACTTGGGAGGGGTCGAGCTTGTTCTCTATATAAGGTTGCATCGTCACTGAACACACCGCCAAATAAGTTGAAATAGGCGTTGGCCACTAGCACTATCAGTTACTTCTACAACTGACAACTTTAAACAAGCATAATTCTATTTATCATACCATATAGAGATTTCAACCAATCAATCTCACCACATTTGAAGGAATATCACGAAGATCAACATTGGGGTCTGCACTTGTTTGAAAATCTGCAAAATCTGTAAATTCATCATCCTCTTCAATATCATGAATTGGGAGGTTGTTCACTCGATTCTCATTTACTTGAAAATTATCACAGTGATCCGAATCGAGATGATCAACAGAAAAGCTGGAACTAGAGTCGAATTCATTATAGGGAACTGCTACACTAATAACAGGATCACCACAGTATCTCGTTACACTATCGCCAGATTCAGAGGAAGTGGGGACATCATTGTCGTTCTCCTCAGGTGCAGGAACTGAATCAAAACCGACTTCATGTGATGAAACAAGATCTTCAGGTTCTCCAGGAGTAACGTTGATAGGACCACATCTAGTGAAAGTTGATGGGACCCCAGCAGAATTTGAATTAGCATCTGACGGGAAATTATTTGGAAATTCACTAGCGTCAATCAAACTGAGCTCATGTCTGACATCTGAGTCGTCCTCTATGATATCTCCATGGGCATCAGCAAATCCAGCACTAAACCCATCCTCTGTACTACCATCAATGGGAAAGTCACTTGCATCTTGGGCAACAATGGTAGTTTCTAGTGTTGGTTCAGGGTCCTCAGACTTGACTTCACATTTATCATCTGCAGTTGGCGAAGAAGGTTTAGATATATTGACAGAGCTTTGATGACGGTCAAGAATAGTTTCCACTTTTCCACTTCTATTGACAGCTACATTGTCGTCCCTGGGCTCTATGAAGTTAAACTCAGCTGGAAGGGTTTCCACATCGATTGCATGAAAGATGTCATTGTTCCCATTTTCTGAAATTAAAACAAAAAATCAACATTAATTTTGAATATGCCCATCATTGCAGACACTGTAAGAAAATGAATTAGGCTGCCAGACATGAGCGGTTTTTTCTGACAGGCGACGGTTTTTTCGAGAAGAACCGTTGGTCCGTCCGTGCGTCAGTGGGCTACGAGGGGTTAGAGTTCAGAACTGGCGGTCCAGGGTTCCGGGAAACGCCCGGCCCGCCTCTACGTCGGTGGGCAACGACGGGCGAAAGGCTGGCCGAGAGGTTTGTGATTTCTGGAAAAACCCCTCAACCGACCCTTGGCTCACAACTAACGCACATGCCTGTCTCCGCAGTTTTCTTGAAAGGTTTTCCTTTCCGTCCGTAAACCTCTGGCCTGTCGAGCATGCACGACAGGCCGGGACCCGCGGGTTTTGGACCTAAAAAACCGCGGGTTTCCCCATACACGTACGGTTATGACCCTTGACGGGTTTTCCAACAGGCCGGGACTGTACGTGAGTGGGATACAGCGGATTAGAAACCCGCGGTCCTCGCCCTTCAGCAAAACCCGCGGTTCTGGCCCGCAGTCCGGGCCTGTTGTCGCCCATACACGTACAGTTCAAAAACCGCGGTCCTCGCCCTTCAGCAAAACCCGCGGTTCTGGCCTGCGGTCCCGGCCTGTCAGAAAGACCCCTCGGCAAAGTAGACGAACGGATTTGTTTAATAAGATTTTGTGATTCTAGCTAGAAACGTAAACCAACAAATTACGATGAGGGGGAGGTTGAGGGGGGGGGGGGGCAATTTGTTTTCCTTGGTTGACTCCAATGGTTTGTTATTGATGATAATAAACCAACAATCATGGTGGAACGTAAGCCACATACACATTTGTAGTGCTCAAGTCATGAATCGATGTGCCAATTATCGAAGTGACGTCTCTACCAATCATGAATTTACTACAGTACTCAAATTACTTTATATAATTTTTTTTACAGTTTATAACCATAATAAAATCAAAATTTAACAAATAATTGCCCTCTTAACGTTTTTTGTAATGGAAGTCGTTGTTTGTTGAATAAAATTGCCACCTTCCGCTTTTTATTAATTTTCCCGAAATCATTTATATTCCAAGCAAAATTGGTTCTGGCACCATAACAGCATCAACTGTTGGAAATCAGCCTTCCTGATTTCTAAACCAATTCATCCTAATCCATATGACACGAGCTGTATCTGGCTTACCTTCCTTGTAATTAGTGAAATACAATTTAAATAATGTCCAGCCCAGTAATCAAAGTTGCCTATCAGATTGTACCACCATCAGTCTTGCCATCAAAAGCTGCCGGCTGCTAACATTGCATTGAACACTGTGACATCGGAAAAAACATTTAAATGGTTCACCTATGATTTCACCAATCACGTAACTGCCGAATGCTTCATCATCATCATCGTCATCATCATCATCTGGCAAAGGAGGTGGTGTGCGTGATATAAGAGGAGGTATGTTCATTTCCTGGAATAAAGAAACAATATTAAATTCAACACAAATAAACTTTAGATTCGCATGCATTCATCTCTCGCCAATGATAGGAGCCACTTTCATGACGAATTAATGGAAAACATTATCAGCAACCTACATAAGTATTTAAGACGTGATCTAGCTGAAATGAGTGCTAGTGGTTGAACTATTCGTTGGAAAACTGAGTGCTGTGAATTTTGGGCAGCTGGGAATTGGATATACTTTTAACCTGCTTTACTGTGCGTCGTCAAAATGGTAATAAATACACCGTTAAATTTGTCAATGAGAAGCCTCTATGTAACAACGACCTCATGAAAAGACAAAGAGTACAATAATGCAATATATAGATATAAAGTAAAACAAAAAATACAAGTCATTTCAGAATTGAGGCTATTTAAAAAAAATTAAAAACATTTCTCTTTAGTGAATACGGTTTGACTCCATGTACTTTTTGAGCTCCTCTTTGAAAACCGATATCTTTGGTATTGAGCGCAGGTGCTCAGGCAAGGCATTAAACAATGTCGCACCTCTATAGTCGTGGGCTAGCTGACCTCGAAAAGTTCTTCTAAAAGGCACTCTGATGAATCTCTGCTTCTGGTATCTCGTTACACCACCTGCTGGTAGTGAGAGATCGCTATTTTCTATTGATTTTCGAGCCCTAATTATCATTATTTTATCCATCAGAGATCTGAGAGGGAGGACCAACATTAGTTTAAATAATTCGACTGTAGAATATCTCATCCTTTTTTTAAGTAAAACTTTAATAATCAGTTTTTGTGCCACAAAGACAGTATTGAGTAGCCCAGAGCTTGCACCTCCCCAGCCAGAGACCCCATATGTCATTAAGAGGTTAACTTCGTTAATTTTGCAAAAAGAAAAGGTTTTATTGATTCGTAAGAATTTGACATTTGAGATTATTAGGTACCTACAGAAAATTGTAATTTATCACATGTGGATAGGTCAGGGGACTGGAAAGAGTAGATGCCAATTTCCGGGAACGGCTTCACAACTGCGATGTAAACATCAGGCATGTGATGCCCGTTTTCGTCATCGCAGTTGTGAAGCCGTTCCCGGAAATTGGCATCTACTCTTTCCAGTCCCCTGATCTATCCACGTGTGATTTTTTTCATGGGGCTACCTTGAGTCACATGTTTACGAGGGTGAACCACGCACCACGCAAGAACTGAAGGCGTCAAGTGAACATCAAATCACTCTCATCAATGCAGACTTACTGGAAAGAGTTTGCCAATCCAACGTTCAGCCATTCTATTCCTAGAAGTCCATCCCAATTTTGATTTTTTTACTCATTCATTACGTTCACTCAAGTCATCAATTACCTCTTCTTCCATCAGCTTTTTATAATTATTTTATCTATGCGCTTTTTTTTCTTTTGTAGTTTACACTGTAGTTTCATCTCATTTATGTTGTATTATGCTGCCTTCATAGGAGTGGAACTGCGTTGACGAAAACGGGCATCACATGCCTGATGTAATTTCCGCACCTAATATTCTTAAATGGTAGATCCTTACGAATGTCCTAATGTCAATTAAAAAAAAAAAAAAGTTATGGAAACTTAACGAAGTTATGATTTTTCCAAAAACACCCGATTCCTCTGCCGCATCCTGTACGTGGGTCTTTCTCCGAGAATGTGTATTTTCTTGTCCAGTGTCAATATCTCACGGTTGCTATGCAATTTTTCAATTTTTTCTTATTTTTTATACAAGTTAGCAACTTGAACTACATAAGCAGTGCTTTTTTTAAAGGTTTAAAAATCCATCAATGTTTAATATCATCACAAGGTGCTATTTTTTCATTCATCTGGCTGTCCTATGCTTGTATCAGCAAAGTTCTCACACTCTGTATAGCATTAAGTTCATGGAAGACTGAAGTGTTTCCTAGAAAATCATGTTGGTTAACATCTCTAGTTTTAAGGGAAAGTCACATCAAATCGCTATTGTTGTCCTACAAGCTTCTGCATTGAAAAATGGGTGTGTCCCATGGGTTCAACTACATTCATCTGGCTCCTCGAATTCATGCCTCCCTTCACTGAACAAATAGCGTTGGGAACATTTTCGCTCCACGTTTGGCACCATTGGTTACAGGCCTGACACCATCTACTCTTTAATTGCATCATCAGATGACAACCTCTAAAATCATGTGAGTATTTTTATTGTCTTTCATTCTTCTGGTCACTTCAATTGTTTGTTTTTTTGTAGTTTTCAAACGAACCTCTAGAGTTTTCTGTATGCATCGCAGAATTGCTCTCCATTGAGTTGAAAATGCCTAATTATTGCATCTACCTTTGTCTCATATTTGATGATTTGTTAAAAATTTTCATTCATCTGGTCTTCATTCATCTGGCTGTCAGTGACTTTTGAGAGCCAGAATGTTAGTTTATTATGTTGTTGAGCAGTTATTTATAGGTTAAACTTATTAGTTAATTTTTCTTGAATGTAACTGTTATTTTGTATATTGAAGCGGACTAAGAACGTCCAAAAATGGCTCCACAAAAACAGGCTATGTCGAGAGCGGAGAAACTCAAACGAAAACTTTCTAATAGCATTAGAAAGTTACGAAAGTGCTATAATAAAATGTTTCTTACATGTTTGCGTTATTATATTATAATTTTTCCTCGCCAAAATGAATGATTATTAACAATTATTCATTCATCTGGCAGTCAAAATTTTCTAAAATAGATTATGGTAGTTGATCTTACTATCCTGTGCTGCTGCTAACAGTGTTAACTAAGAAACTCTAAGAGAGCACTAATTTGAAAGAAAAAGGTGAGTTTTATCGTTTTAAACACCCATGTAAGTAATTCCAATATATTTTAAACTGTGACTGAAATATACAAGAGGAATAACACCATTAATAATGGGGAAGATTGACGTCCGAAAGAGGAATGGCCAGAGCTACTTATCCCAACGTTATGTGTACTGATGATGTGTTAACTTGCCAGTGTGGAAAAGGGTTGATGAAGTCGGCAATATGAAAATCATGTAGCGGCAATGGGTTGTGTTCATTTACAGATATGCAATAAGATGAACACATTCCGTTAATTTTGAATCTCAGGCGGCGGCGGAGCAACATTTTTCTTCGAGAATAAACTGCGTGTAGAGATACAACAAAAAGGAAACACCAGTACCGAACACAGAACAGATGCCAACACTCACCAGACATACAGAACCTAAAATAAGGCATTGGGCACGATCAAATATCTCATCCTGGACTTGTGTTTGTTCATAACATCGAAATGCTACCGTTCATTGAGAAATAATATTAGAACAATTGTACGGTAAATTTCAATTTCACTGTCAAGAGTTGTTCAGGTTATAATGCGAAAGTGAGGATACAGTAATGGTTCACTCGACTACCTACTTCCAAGGTTATCCATCATGGGACGAGGTCCCGCAAAGTACAGTGGCTCTATCAAGCCACTACTCCGTTAAGATTGCCTAAGCGCCTCTAGCGGAAGAACGAGGAACTACTGGAAGTAGACTCTGTGGAAAAGCTGATTTTGAGAAACACATAAATCTTGAAAAAGCTCCCTCCACAGTAACGTAGCCAGGAATTTCGTTTGAGAGGGGGGGGATGGTCCAAAAGCTGGGAAGCCCCAGGAAAAACTGATTTTAAAAGGGTTTTAAACTGATTTTAACACTTTTCATAATAAAAAAAACTTCATTTTGCAAAGAAATTTTTTTTTAAATTCATGATTTTTCAATATTTCTCAATATTTTGGGGGGGGGGGGGATTATTGACCCCCTTGGCTACGCCACTGTCCCTCCATGACGGTATTTTATCCCACTTTTAGCGAATTTTCAAAGGAAATGTAGCTATTGTTCTCGGTCCTAAATTTTTAAAACACGAATTTCCGAAAAACGTTTATACCAAAAACCGTTTCAGACCATCCTGAGTCCACTCCCAAAATACACCAAAAATTATATGTGTCACTATGGACAATAACTTGCGATAGAATTGAGGTAAAAAGTTCAAATTTGCTCAAAAAAAAAAAAAACCGGCCTGGCGATCCAATGGTTAAGTTCGTAGATGGGTTGAATCGGGCAACTCTATGGTGGGGGGGGGGGGACCCATAAATTCCCAAAATTAAGCAGTCTGACAAGTGACATCTCGTTTAAAAGGATTTTTTTTTAAGCTGAACATGATTGTGAAAACAGAATTGTGATATCTCATCCCTTTCTCAAACTGAAGCACTTTGAAGATGAAGAAACGTGGTTGATACTTGAGATGTTCTTCAATGGACACGTTTTACATAAAACCAGTTATTTTTTCGAAAATTGGCTCATGCTGCATGACTGTTTCGAAGTGCATAGAACCAGTGTGATCTGTTTTCCTTGAAAAATAAACATTAAATTTTGAGTCTTAAATATTGAAAATTGGTTATTGCATAACTGATTTTATAGAGTGATCCATTAAAGCAAAAACCATCCAAGTTATAAAAGTGGCTTTTCTTTCCACTCCTGCCGTAGTTCGCACTCCTCACGCCACGCTGCGTGACTGTGGATTTCTTCTTGCCTGTCCCCATATTTTTCACTTCATCAAATCCCCTAGAACCCTCCACCCCCCCCCCCCACTGCATCCGTGGCATATCATATTATTCAGTATTATGCCATTTGACGTTTCTTGAATGGAGCTCAGGTTTGAGTTGAACCATTCCAAAATTCACCTAATTATAAGACTGTATGAAGGAGAAAATCATCAAAATTCCACTACGTTACAATCAATTCCACCACCTTACAGCCGACACTGTCCGACATATGTTTCACGACTTGAGATAACAAAAAATAGAAGTAGAAGAACCTGTCAGTTGTACATGCTCCGTTCGGTGTTTTTACTGACTGATGTCATATTCAAATGCTGTTTACAGTGCGATTATCTAAAATTCGAAGTTAGTAATTATCGGCATCATGACTTACATCATGATTTACTTAGTTCTACAGGTTTTCAACATTTAATTTGAGAGAACCTACAATCAATGCATATCCTACATTGAAGCTCGGTAAAATCCTACATTGATCCGTTTCGATAAAATTTGTTCACCATAAATATACACAATACCAATTGTACGATTAAAAATTAGTTGTAACGTGTAGTTACTCCCGCTTAGAAAATAATAACAAATTACAAGAATTGTCATCTCTTTAATGGGTAGTGAGGAGGTAATTGATAAGAGAAGGCGACATCAATCACTTTGAAAACTCCAAATAAATCGTGGTAAATATCTCGTCGTCGATACCTATGTGTCGTTTATTCTACTCAAATCATAATCCGAAGCCTTCGTAAGTAGCAGGTCTTGGCATCGCCTTTGGAAGTAGTTATATTTTATCTTTCAAAACCTAAGAGCCGGTTTCACCAACGTAAACAAAGGTGTTGATCTCGGTTCAACTCATGAACAGCGCTTATTCATTCAACAATGTCTCGAGCACTGGTGCGCATTTTAAGATTGATATTTTGACGATGAAGAAAGCACTCAACGCACTCAAATATAAGTTTATAATTCGCCGCCTGATGAAATTTCGGCAGAGGACAGACCATTTGAATGCCCTTGAAGAAAGTGATTTTGTGTCGAGATCCCGACTCTCGAAAGAGTCAAGACAATCAACTCTCAAAGGCAATTCGGTTTTCAAAAAAGGCTTAAGTACGGAACTGTTATCGAGACTACCATGGAAACGACCAGCCAATTCAGGAATTTGAATATTTATAGAGAATCTTAAATCACATTTCCCCCCTCTGTTATAATATACAGGGTGTAAGCGTACCACCGGCCAGGGATCGATTCTACAACCAATGTCTGATGGAAAGTGTCCCATAACTTGTAAGATTTTTTTCGCGTTTTCGACCTTAAGTCACTAAAATGGCCTTAAGTCCCTCATTTTTCAGTGAAAATTCAAATGTGGTTATACCGTTGGAAAGAGCGTTAAATTCCCTAAACTTTCAGCAACGATAGTAATGTGTAGTAGGTACCTAGTCTAACAAAACTACCATACAAATCAACAATAATTAAGACAATTTCCGAAAAGTAAATTGGACAAGATATCAATGACTGCTTATTCGAGAAGTCTTGTGTCATCATAATGTTTATTTAGTAAACAATAAAAAAAAAAAAAAAACCCCTTGGGTGTTGACAAAACAGAACATTGAAAGCTGTTGTGACGAAATTGCTTCCCAACTTCTCCCTCGTTGGACATTGGAGGAGGATGATGGGGTATCGTGCGAAAGTTTCGACATTAAACTATCAATGCTCACTGATTCAGAGAGCGAATTGAGTGATGACTCAATTGTTGATGTTCGCCAACGAATTATTGATTTGTTGAACCAATCTGTTCAAGAAGTGACTAATCTAACCGACTAGTCTAGTTCAGATGTCCAAAAAAAAAAAAAAAAAAAAAAAACAGATAGAAAAGACATTGAGTACCACTTTAGACTTTCTCAATCTGTAATATTGATTGTATTGATGAATGGATGGGAATTGAATCCCTGTCACAATCGGCTCTATTATTTTGTTGTTATGAACCTCACGTCTATGATAGTAATGATGTGAACTACTTTTAGAGAATATGTGAATGAATTATATTTTATAAAACAGTGGAAATGTAAATCAGAATATTAACAGAACATATGAGACTATTGTAGTAGCTCGTGTGGTGTGTATCGATATTAACTCGAAGGTAACTCGTGTCACTGAATAAATTGTTTAAAACACTCATTAACGTCCTTTAACTTTCAACCTCAATTCATTGATTGCCGATTCGCCATTCAGTTTAGATATGGTATTTAGGTTTGATATCTACATTAGAAAGTAGTTTGTAATTAATCTTGGATGTACATTACAAGAATTCATGCTCCCTCTGTCTGGTTGATGTGATTGGTACAGGATTAGTTTGCTTAGTTTTCTCAGAACCACCTGGTATAGAATTAATGATTGTCTGATGAATCTACCACAATGTAAAATCTACCATAACTTCAATGAAGCCGATAACCACTGTATCTTCATCAAATTAAAATTGATGTACCTTCTGATTGAATCCGTCTTCTTTGATGTCCTTGAATGAAAAGGGCTCCCCCCCCCCCCCCCCCAAGCGACGACGGATTCAACCGGAAGGTTTGTTAATATTACTTCTATTAGACTAGTTTTGTTTTTCCTGTATTTCTTTTTTCATCTAAATGTGTAGAAAAGCGTCTAGAGGGAGCACACGCGAATGTTAACTTTTTCCCCTACTTTAATCAAACCGTTTTCCGCCAATAAGTGGAAAAATACATCTCCTATTGTGAATGGCTACGTAGTTTATATTATTATACGGAGTCGATGTTGAAGCATTTCCTCTACCCTCAGATTCTGAATACCTATGTTATTAACCATTTCATTTTTATTCTAAGGTATGGATGCAAATCATGATATGTCTGACTCATCGTCTCCGAGCTTTTATGACTATGGAACCAGCAAAATTGAAAATGTTCTGAAAAAATGGGAAAAGGCGTATTCTGAGGTATGTATTTCAATTTCTTCATTGTTTTTAAACTATTTCTGTGTAGAGAAATCTTCTTGGATTTCATATTTCTAAATTCTACCCTCATGTAAATGGTAAACTCTTTGACAGAACTGACATTGAAATGGGAAAGTAGTAGTAACTGATTATTCCATAACGACTATCATTGATCCGAAGCCCTGACTTTCAGCAGTTTGGTGTGCAGCGTTGATATTATTTCTACATCTAATAATCCTGTCTTTTTTTCTATTTATTTTATCCAAGATGTCGCACACCTTTTTTAGGCATCGTTTCGTGAACCTAATGGGCAAAAACGAGTTGATGATGTTGAGCTTTTTTCGGCTGCCTACCATAAATTGGTTCACTCACCTGCTCTTGATACGATCCTTCAAACAGAGCACACTTTTGCAACTGTCATCCATAGATTGGTCAAGCAACGTTATGAGGAACTGGATTCTTTGTCAAGCAAGTAAATGAAATGAATGTTTCAATTGAATTAAAAGAACTCCAATTTGTATTGGAACATGAGTGTTTTTATGCAGGCTTCTAGCTCTTGCTTGTGCCAGCTATCTTAATCAACTCTTGCATACTGACTCCCATTTCATCATTGATTCAAACTTGATTAATTTCTAGACAAACAGAAGAAATGTCAAAAGCTTTGGAAGGTCTAAGCTTGGGGTTAACTGAAGCCGACATCACTGCTGTTGCTAAAAGACATCAAGAAGAGCATGGGTTGGAAATTGCTAGCTGGGAGAGTCAGGTGAGCCAACTTCCAGTATATTTTCATGTTGGGTGAAGTTTTCTCATTATTCTATCTAAATGAGGAAATGCTATATCATCGAATAACCCACCAACTTCTTCCTGTTTCAGTTAGAAATCATCAGGAACAGTCAGAAGGTGGAGTACAAAACATGGTTGATGTCCTTGTTAGAGTTGAGTTATGATTCTCCCCTGATGACTCCAATGTAAGGTTCCAGGCATCAACATTATTTATTAGTGACATTCTAGTGGTTATTACTTATAAAACGTTCTAAAGGAACGTATGGGGTTTCTATTTCCTTCTTCTCGAGGTATGTTGTTAGCCACCTCCCCATCAGGCAAATTATTGATTATAAATTATTGATTTGATAGTTGACGTATAAATTATAATTTATACGTCAACTACCAATAATTATTGATTGTAAATGATAAATTATTGATTTGGTAGTTGACTTTTTTAAATTGTTTTTAAATATCCACATAGTCATAATATAGACTGTATGACGTCGACAGTCGACTTCATCTTACAACGAGTTATTTTTATTGGTTCATGGAAGGTTTTGTAGGTTGAGGAATACTTAATGAGTTATCAAACTCACCCCAAAAGTTTCTCATTCGGTAGTTTATTTGAAACTAAACCTATCAGATTTTGGAACTAGGAATTGAATTGGGTTTGAAGGGTGCTAAATTGTGAACTACATATATTAAGGACTTGAGTTTCATGTTTGTAGAAGTTCTCCTGTCAATGAAACAAGGGGTATAGACGAAATCTATAATACTCTTGGTCAAACTCTCCAAGAAAGTTTCACTATTCATCTTGGATCTCAAATGAAACAAATGTATAACATTCGAATCCTCAGTGCTGATGTGATGGACTTTTGTATGCTACGAACAAATGATGAAGGGTACGTAATTCTCTCCCTCGCGCATGAATATTTTACCAATGTAATCACAATCGATTGCTTTATATGCGTTTTATATTCCACGTTGGATTGATTTCTGTTCTTTATAGAGAACTTGAACGCCAACCTCAAAGGATGCAAACTGCCCTTGGATTGTATTCTAATGATCTCAGTGGCATTGTTCTCCTGTCTGACAATCATTTTGGAGGGTTTTCTGGAGTTACCAAAGGTACAAATTTAAATTCTACTACCGTTAAGATGAGTGCATAATAAAGTGAATGGAATAAACCAGTTCCTTTGGATCACAGAAGTTTAGACACCTCGAGTGTGCTTAGTACTAGGCTGGGTGACTGCTGTGACACAAGGTTTCCTGTCCAAGTATGACCCACATAGATTTTCCAATCAAGAAGGCGAGTCAATGAGAAGCCCGAGACCAGTACACATTCAATGAGAAGCCCGAGACCAGTACACATTCTGATCCTCATAAGAGCTTATCATATCCGTGGCGCTGGCAGGGCAGTAGGACGTTGCTTGCTTCTCTTATTCACACAAATCGTTCTTGAAATGTTTGTGTTTTAACGATTATATGTTTATCACGCTTAATTTGATATTATTAATGGGAATGACGTTCAAGTTCATTTCATCTTCCTATACTTATCAAGAGAGTACAAAAGTCATACCTGTTTCAACTAAATTTCAAATCAACCTCCTACGATACCGCACAGTAGAACTTTGATGGTACCGTAGAATAACTATTTACCCTATCGAATATAAGTATTTAACACAACTCATCCGTAATTTTATTTCAGATTTTGTCGGCATTTGTGAAATGTCTACAGAACTTCATTTTCCCTCTGTTGAAGAGCAGTTGGAAACAATTAGAGAATGTGTGAAGGAAGGAATTGAATGGAGAAAGATTAATGCAATTTGTGATAATAATCTCCTAAGCTTTTCCGAACAGCAAGTAAGTATCACCATTATAACATGCACATAATATTGATAAACGGTTGGGGCTGCAACAGTTGATTATTATTGGTAACCATATGAGATTGGCCGTTGCTAAGAGTTGGAGAGTGGCATTGTAATTAGTTTAGCTTTTCTGCGGTTTATTGTTTCGAGTTTTTGATTTTTGTTCAATTTGGAAGCGGGATGGAGTACGACGCAAGTGACTATAATGGGAGATTGTTCCAATGTGGCCTAGTGATAGCAGTAGAACGAGTATGTCACTGAAGAAGCTGGTGTTTGACCTGACCTGGAAAAGAAAAGAGCTGTAATGAAAGCAGTCAAGCACTTGGCTTCCAATGGTCTGGATAATGGAGAGCCAATTGACTAACATGGCTCAGGAATTTCAAGGATCTCGAGGGCTACATGTTTTGTCTTCCTTCAACCTAAACATTGTCTATCGACTAGGAAAGTAGCATGGTAATGCAGATGGGTTGCCCAGAAGGCCATGTTTGGATAACTCATGTCAACACTGCACCTGCCAAGAGGAGAAGCAACAGAAACGGGAATATCCCTGTGTGAGGCAAGTGATGCAGTGGGTTTCTGCAGGCCAGAAGGTGACACAATATCCGTGGTAGATCCTAAGGTGAAGCCTGCTGAGCCATTTTTGATGCTCTTTTGATTTAGGGTAGCATTTTGAAACAGTCGTGGAAGCGGTCGTGTTACAAATAATTATCCCTGATGCTTTGAAGGATTCAGTGCTGACCAATACACACCAGACTGGTCACTTTGGGGAGAGGAGGATGGTGAGCGCCATTCGCAAACTTTTCTATTGGGTTGGCATGCACAGGGACATCCGAATATTTGTGCAGAGCTGTAAAACTTGTGGCAGAAGAAAATGAGTGTATCGCTGGAAGGCACCGTTGCAGGAGTATAGTGTTGGGGCGCCTTTTGAATGGTTTGCCACAGACGTTGTTGGACCCCTGCCAAGATCTGACAGTGGCAATAGATTCATTGTAGTCTTAATGGACTATTGACATTTTATGTCTTTACTATGGCACATAACTCAAAAAGTGTGACGGTGTGACGAAGAAAGCGTTATGACAAATTTCTAATGATTTTCACGAACCTACAACCGATTCGTTGCTATGGAACTTTAACTTCGCCAGTTATCATCGTACAAAAATCGTTCACCACTCGTTGGATAGCCATATTACGTTAACCACTGCGGAGTGCGTGGCCGACAAGCTGCGGTATGAGCGTGATTGTTTAAATAATTGTTTACACACAGGTATTTATGAAGTTCACCATATCATTATTGAAGTACGTGGTGTGGGTGTGGAAAGGGGCGAAAAGACATAAAATGTCCCTCGAGGTTGCGTACTTGTACGAAAGCTGTACCCACTTTATGGTTGCTTTGAATCACGAATCCAATGGCTATGACTGGCATGTCTGAAGCCAAATCATCTAAGAAGAAGAATTTACAAAATGTTGGGGAAATAAGCATATTTGAGTTATGTGCCATAGTAAAGACATAAAATGTCAATAATCCGTTTTGCGACATTTTTTTTTTTTTGATCTCGTTTTTGGTCTCTCTATGGACGTTTCAAGGTCTGTATAAAGCAGATGAAAATGAAGGTGATGCCTGTAATTGCGATTTCTGAGGCATATTTTACTAATGGCTCGAAGCTTATCCTGTAGCCGACCAAACATCTTTGACGTTGTGTTGAGGGTGAAGGTACCTTTGGGCTGCAGAATCGTTAACGTTATCTCTGCTGAGTAAAGTTATCACATAGAATTCAATAAATTGTAATACTTTATAAATTTTGTAAAATGTGGGTGTAAAATAACGCTGGTTATTGTTCGAGCATCATGGCGTACGATTTGAAGAACGAGGAGGACGTGAAGGAGTACATCCAAAACCTTGGGACTGAGTACAGGTTCGGGTGTTTCAATGAGAAGAAACCAGAGGTTTGCCACTTGCTCGAAGATTTTCTGGAATCCATATCTAAGGACTATCACAAAGCCGGCACGGTCTACAGATCTAATTGTGATGACGACAACTTCTCCAAGAGCTGCTACAAAGTAGGAAGCATGGAGATTTCAAGAAACAAAGCGTACTATTACGACAAAGGTTGCAATTTAGGGGACCGCGACTCGTGTTTTAGAGCTGGTTGGCTCAGTATTCTTAACGTTAACAAGAAGAAAGACGACAAGCAGTGCATGGACCACCGAAAAAAGTTCTTGCAGGGCGTCAAAAATTTGACTAAAGGCTGTGAAAAGAACCACCTGAGGCTCGTCATCACCTCAGCTCTCTTTACATGGATGGTCACGATGCCGAAGGGGATTCACTCCAGAAGGATATGGCGACTGCCTTCACTTAAGCGCTGAAAGCTTGCGAGCTGGGACAGGCGTAGAAAAAACACAAACCTTTGGGCTGCAGAATCGAGGTGCATGCTGATCGACTAGCTAGCTGCCTACAAAGAAAATAGGAAGGAGGAGTGATAAGCGTTCGTAACTGCAACCGTTGATTATTATTGGAAACCATGTAACATTGGCCGTTGGAGACAGAGGCTGTAAGATTTGTTATGAGAAGACAATTGCAATTAGTTTAGTTTTTCTGAAGCGTTTGTGTATTGAGTTTTTGCATTTTGTTAAATGAATTATTATTAGTAAATCCTCAAGTATTACCAGTAAATCAATATGTAGGATAGGCAGCTGGTAAATGCGCCACACTCCGATCTTGACAAGACCTGTGGAATGGGACTCTGATTCCCAGGGTTCATCACTACCCTGTACAGTAAAGCAATAACTGGCTATACTCAGACGTTCTTTCATTCCAAAAATCTACATTATCATGCCTACTTACTACAAATGATATGGGGGGGGGGGGGATAGAGTTGTGGTCACACATCGATGTTTTTTGCCTAAGATCTACAAGTCTTTACATGAGGCACCGCCATGGTGTTCAGATAGCCACCATCAGACTGAGTTGATAAGATTGATTTACGTTACTATAAAGGAGAGGAATGAAAAGTAGAATGATAATTGTGTTTTGATTAACCCAAACGATATTTTGTAAATGTTAGTAACGTTTCTGTGATTTCAAATCATCTACTCTTTGTTTTTCAGTTCAGGAAGAGTGGAACAAAATATCTTCAAGTTGGAGATGTTTTTATAACAAGACATTCAAACCTTTCTGATGCCCATGTTGTGTTTCATATGATAGCTGATGACTCCCTCAAATCTGGTTAGTAGTACATCATATCTAGACCTGTGTAGGTACCCATGAAAAGGTGGGCAACTATTGCCCATCGAAATGGAAAAATAGCTTCCAAGTTCATTCTATCCATTATCATTGGATAAATGAGTGGGGAAAACCCAAAACCTTATCCTGAAGCCATATGACATGCTCTGCACTGAGTTTGTTAATTATAATGATTGCCCACGGTTTAGTAGAAAATTGTTCTTATACATTCACATGAAGGATAATGTTAATCGAATCTTTACAGGTGACATAACATCACGCCATCCTGCAATATTGGGACTCAGAAACATTATGAAATGCGCCTGTTCAAATGACGTCACTACTCTCACAATACCAATACTTCTCAGCCATGAAATGTCAGAAGTGAGTAAATGTGACTAAAGACAATTTTTAATATAAGAATAAATTGTTTCACAGGCGTTGTTACAAATTGATCAGTAAAATACTGTAAAGTAGACTCGAAACACGCCAACCCCAAAAGAAACCACCAGTTACTAGGTACATGGGTTCTATCAATACTTGAACCCATCTTGAAGGTTCCAATACTCGTGGTGAAAACATGTCACTCAACAGCAGCTTCTAACGTCAAATGAGTAAAATACACAATTCTTCAATTCCCCTGAGGTAGTCATTCTGAATCCAAGAATGTTAAGACTTTTGTATGAATATGGGAAATTGGGCTGAAATTTCGTCAATCGGAATAGAGCTGTACATCCTTGGTAGTTGTATAACTAATTATTCGTGAAATTAGGAGGAGTTATTTTGGTTTGTACCAGGAAGCGTGTTACTTTCTAACATTCTCTTTTTTTACAGGAAATGTCTCTGGCATGGTGCAATAAAAGAGCTGAACTGGTTTATAAATGTGTTAAAGGTTTTATGATTGAAATGGCTTCATGGGGTGGATCAGAATTGAAGAATCTACAGTTTCTCGTTCCCATGGTAACTAATTGGCTATGATTTATCTACATTACATTGTAAAGCCTCCCAATTTTCATGTTGATTCCGATAATGCAACAACCTTTATTGACTCATGTTACCCCATTTGCTCACTCTTTGGAATCCTGCTCACTTCTTTTTACTCATTTGTGGTTGTGACCACTGTAGATTGTTTATGGAACGTGAGCTGGTTCTGATTGTATTGATGATACTTCGCTACAAATTAATTCATTGCCAGAACTCAATAATAATACGAATAGAAATTAGATAATTCACATACCAGTTTGTAAGAAATCTGGAATTGAATTCAAGCAGTTCATATCATCCCGAAAGGTCAAATTTCTGTACCTACTCAAACCACCAAGTCATCAGTTAATAATAATCTGACTAGTGAGACAGGATAAAGGATATACCTACATGATTATACAAATATGAAATCTCAAACATTCCTATAACATATTTTCTGTTCACAGGGCATCACTGAAGACATATTCACGTCGCTGGCTGGAATGGTACCTAGTATCTTCAGAGTCTCAAATCCACTAGTCTTGAAAGCTAGTAGCTAGGCATCACTAAATTATGCCATTCCATGATCAAAGTTGCCTTATTGTTTACCGTGATAGCAAATTACGTTTTTTGACATTATTCAGGTTTTCTTACTTACTACAATCACTCAATGATATTCTTTCAAAAGATTGTTTATACCTAAAAAAAATACGACTTCTCATAATATGAGAAGGCATATTTTTTTTATTTAGATATTATCTATATACCTACTGTCCTTGTGAATAAATTGGATCGTTTTTCATATTCAATCTGCATCACCTATTTCTCCATTTTTGGTTCGATAAACGCAACAGTTACTCAGGTGCAATAGCTACTGTCATCCCAATACTTGCGATATTTTATTATAACTGTGGAGTCAAGGCAAAGGCAAGGACGAATTTGGGGCACTATCTTTAGGTCATTGCTTATGATGAAGTTAAGGATATCAGATATCCTTTCTTGTGGTTTGCGTTCTTGGGTACTCTCCTAGCAATGGCTTGAACTTCATATCAATATTTTTAGCCTCATTGAGAGAAAATGTTCTAAATTCATACAATCGTCCATCAGGGACATGTTGTTGCGGCATTCAACTTCGATATGTTGTAGAGAAATCCGAATATGGAAGTAACCTCTTCTATCTGTTGAAATCTTTCAACTTTTTGAAATTTGTTCCTCTTTTTGCCGCCCTAGCGGTCTTTTCCATACAACCTTGAATGGTAGAGTTGACTGCTTGGCTTCTTTAAGAAAAAATGACATCTAAGTGCCCCAGTGACTAAGTTGTTCGCCCACTCTCATCTGTTCCAACCAACTGCTTATCCGCCAGTTTATTCACTCGTCAGGTATTCAAGAGGATTCTGAATGGTTTGCCAAAATACATTACTTTATAACTAGTGCTAATTCGTCATTTCTACATAATTTTTGGAAAAAAAAAAATGTCCTTCTTAAAGGATTTGTGAGAAAACGCACAAACTGGCTTATTGAAATTTTAAAGATGGAAAACTAGTAATAAATAATTAGAAAGATTGGAAGTTCCACTAGGAGGGCACAGAAAGCGCTAGTAGGGCGGGGCACTGGCCAAAGTGTGTACCTACCAAAAGTCGAGTGTCCACTTCGTATCTCCTCAAACCTACCTTTCCGAAGCCACCAACCCAGCAGCGATTAGAGCGCTGTTGGAAAAGCTTAGTTAGTTAAGTGGTAGAAAATTGAACTAAGATCTTCTCAGCTCCCAGTGTCTCGTAATTCATGACAGGTTCAAGACTTTTCGGCCTAGACCTGTGGTTTCAAATAGCCCGAAAACATTAAGCAGTAAGCAACAAAATGAAGTACTTAGTAGATTCTTTAGGTGTAGAAAACTCCTTTCAGATTTGTTTTTGGGTTGAACAATGATTGAATTTGAAGAGATTGAATGCCCATACGCAACTACGCCTCAACTCTGACGGATTCCGATCTACATTTGTTCCTGATATCAACACTAACACAGGATTAAGTTTGTTTAATGATATATCCTGTTGCCCAAACAAGGCGAAGGGACACCATTTTACAATGACAACTTCATCCTTTCAAGATGTTATGGAATAATCTTGGGCAAGAATAATGTCAAGAAGTCGCGTCAGAATAATACATGGGGTCTAGAAACTAATAATTTATCACAAGTGCTACCGTAAGTGGCTATTCTGATAGCAAGGTGAAAATAATGATAGGATAATGATGGCGGTGGAAATATTAATGAGATTCAGATTGCACAGAAAACGTTTACTCGATGGATAGAAAAGCAACATAATAATCAAATATAGTTGGAAGGTTCAACATCCACATCAGCACAATCAATAAATGGAAAATGTACACTATGTAAAAGATCCCAACATGATCTCAAGGCGAAATAACATAATACATTAAAAGTACAGAAGTTTTAACAATGAAGTACATACAGTGGCCGCCTGTTCAGTATAACCGGCGTAAGGGGGAGGAACACGACCAATTACGAGCTCCACAAGTACCAATTCGGAAAATGGATTATTTGCACAACACTTATCACATAGGGATGAGGAAATGTGCTACATTCAAGCGATCACATGGCTACATCAATCAATTTATCAGTTAAAACTTAACTGCACCCTTATCTCGGAGCTGGATCCAAATGCCTCTCAAACAGGTAGATGGAATACAGATCAATAGATTCACTAATCATGTGAATTAAGGTAACATAGGAATAAAGCTAAGGAAAAAACCCGGGTGATCTTTCAATGCATCAGCAAATTAAGAAACACATTCAAATATTAAAATGTAACACCAATTTTTGTTAGTAAGATACATTTCCATTTAATTTGAATACATTGAATGAAGCATCACTGGAGAAATGTCTCATTTCAACTAGCAATTTCGTACATTTTGAAATACAAATAAAAAAGGGAAGGGGGGGGGGGGGGGTACTCAACATGAGACAATCATGAACAAAGTGAACTATAATTCAATTACAGAATACATTAATACTTTGAACATCCGCACGCCTCACAAAGCTCACGAAGAATCATCTGAGTCGTCATATCGAGGTCTCTTCAGGGAGTGAGAAGGTAACTCCCCATCATTCAATTCCCGCTTTCTATCAGGGTTCTGGAAAAAATAAAGATTACAAATGACGTAGTGTTGGTATGTTCATCAAGTTCTTAGCAGCAATACTAGTGATCCCAGGAAGTTTTGAATTGCCACAGGTTCCACACGTTGAATATATTGTAAACCTTATTATTATGAAATTATAAGTATTAAGTATTAAACATACATAATTAGGTAAACAAAAAATTATAACGTCCCATTAATAAATCTTGAGAAATATTTGTGCTCACACAAACGTATTTTTGTTGAAGAACCCCAATGTTCAGTGGCAATTGAATGAACCATTGAAATCTACCATGCAAAAAAAAAAAAATCTTTAACCTTCAAAATTAGTGGCTTTACGTTTCAAATGGAGCCAGAAAATCAAAACATTTGTCCCTCTACGGCATTTTACCCTTCATTCATGCACCCACATTAGACAAATGTTTTCTGTTAATTAATAAATTTATTTGTCTTTTTTTTTCCAAACACTTATGTCTCCACTTGTCTTCGTCCTGGAAAATTTTCCAAAATCATAATTCTAAAACCTACTGGATTCTAGGATTGAGAACTTATCAGCTTCTAATAATAACCACTTACCTCCTTTTCCCATTTTTGATGTAAGTAGCGGAGAAGTATATTACTTTTTTCAGGAATTATCACTAGAAACAAAAAGAGTCAACATCTATAAAATAGAAATGGTGAATTAGAACGCAATCTCTAATACAGACATTATTATTCTATAACAATTTTTAAAATCCAATGGCATTATTGCATCCGTTCTTCTCTACCCCGGATTGTCATAGGTACTGGTGGAACTAACCATCTTGGTTCAATATACCACTGTCCATAGCATTATCAAACGTTCAAGGAATTACAAATGGCCATGTGTCAACCAAGAAGGAAAACAACAATGTTGATGGATAACAGACGTGCAAGTAAGTGTGTGATTTTATCTGGATTCTACTGTCCTCTCACATAGACACATGGGGGTATGAACTGGAGATGAACTCACTACTTTATTCCACAAGCCGAAAGGGGGTAAGAACTGGAGATGAACTCAATACTTTATTCCACAAGCCTACTCAGATTTCTGAGATGAAAATTGACATAATAATAAAGTATATTCAAGTAAGTATATTTTCACATATCAAGTGAAAATAAAAGTAAGAGTCGCGTTTCTTCGAGTTCTGTACAACTTGATACGTTTTAAGCATTCAACTGGTTCGATAACCTATTAAGAGCCCAGAGGTAATCGAAGTAATCAGGCCTACCGGGAATCGAACCCTGCCCGGAGACAAGCCAGTGTAAATAACACGATAGTCGATGACACAAACATTACACTACATCAGTTCCCGAATGGCGAAGTCGAAATTGACGAATTCTGTCTCACATTATGTTCCTTACTGTTCAATGTTTTTCAGAGTTTCATTTTGATTCTCCTGATGTATTAGCCACATAATTTAGACAAGCTCCCTTTGAACCAGTTCTCGCCTAAAACTCAACTCAACTGGAACTAAGAAAATTCCTCGGAATGATTCAAGATGAACTATCCCACCCTTGGAAAAAGATTGTCAGATTGTACAAGAACTTGCCTGATATCAACCATTTGGGATAAATCGTCCTAAGAACACAACCTCAATTGAAGTAGACAAAAACGAAGTAAGTACTCCCAACCAATCTTTGGAAGGAAGGAGTCAATGCAAGGGCTACACACAACTTCGAAATGCAGGTATTGCCTTTGGATTATGGCGTTTCAGTTGCCAAAAAGGAAGATGTGGACTTTCTCAGCTGAATGATGACCTAAAGATTCCACAACCCGTGTGTGAATGGCATAAGCGCACAACACGCCACCAGTGACGTCTCACTAAGTTGTGAGCCCTGCTATCATTAAGACCACTAGAGTTACCAATAGATGACTCACGTACCTTGATCTGACGGAGATTCAGTGGTTGGCAAATGAAGCGCAGGCTTCCTTGTCTGTAACCTGCCCTGGTTATCCGCATATTTTGAGAAGTTTTGCACATCATAAGACGGCAGACCGCTCAAAAATTCCGAAATCACAGACTGCAACAGAATAATAATACTATCCAGTAGATACATAATGTAAACAAAAATGTAAGTCCTACGAGATGAACATGCAAAATAAATCATCATTTCATTTTGCACTGCAGTATAATTGGTTGAATATGATGGTTGTAGAAGTGTATAGAATTCCTAAATCTATTCACATACTTGGGTAATTGCACATCTCAAATACTCAAAGGTTGGTTTCTCAAACTTTTGGGGATCCCATCCCTACTTGGGCCAATTGGAAGTTGGGGACCCACAAAGATCAATATTAGGTATTTATTAAACTTTCTTCCGACCGGTAAAATATCACTCTGAATATCCGCTCACAATGACCATTGCTTTGTGTTATGATTTTTTGTCAAACATTGATTAATTTAGAATTTACATAATTTTTGGAAAAGTGCTACTTTGGTTTAAAATTGGGTTGAGCGAATTTAGAAAATATTAACTATGAATTTTGACTGGTGTGATAGTAAAATTTGGTTCCCTGAAGGGGACAAGGCGTAGGAGCGCAAAACCCTTATAGCTCAGGGCCCAGCTACACTACATAGAAGTAGTAATTCCCTAAAGGGAAAGACACTTTATTAATAAAATTTGATAGGAGCGCGTAACCTAGTATGGGAACAGCTACACTGTGAAATTGTGGGAGCAAGTACTTTCCGAGAGGAAAAACAGCTACACCAAAACTTCACAGGAGCGCGTACCCCATCCTAAGCACAGCTACACTATCTTTTTATAAACTATGGGAGCGCGTAGTCCTCTGAAGGAGGAAGACAGCTACACCATAGAGTTTTCCCAGGAGCGCGTAACCCTCTGAAGGAGAGCACAGCTACACTGAGAGAGTTTTGAGGGGCGCGTACTTCTCTGAAGGAGAAAACAGCTCACTCAAAAATAAAAGAGGGTTTTAAGGTTTTTCAGAACACAAGGTTTGAGAGGTAGGGTCAGGTCTAGGCAAGAGAGCGGGATAGACTGGTGATCTAGGTAGGTGTGCTCGGGGTTTATATACACCCCTGAGCCCCCTACTTTCTCCCTTCGGGGGAATCCCCGGCCGTTGACTTCATGCTTCCCGTTCTCTTTGTGACCTTCACTTTATTCTCCTTTTGTATACATACAATTACTTATTTACTAGGAGGGGAACATATTGATGAAGTTGTGTTTGATTTGGGGGAAATCATAACACTTTGTATAGCTATGAGTTTTGCAAGGATTCGACGTTTGTGCATGTGCACCAATGTGCCTGATTTTGATTAAAAACAAGAGCGTAGTTATGGGCCTTGAAAGGAATTCATGTTTGCGGACGAGTTTCAGCCCACTACTGTTATTATTAATGAGTTATAAATAAGTTATACCTAATACCTAATAAATGAATAATATAAAGTTGGAAGAAGTGTGTGAGGCAAGACCATTCCATGCCATTAGAAAGCCATTTTGTATATTGGAATGGGCACGATGGCTCTGTAATAATAAAATGATACAACTTGTAGTTCATGTGTTCTATCCATCAATAGGAACCATTAGCAGAAACTCGGTTAACCGAAACTCGCAAAGTAGAGAGCATCTCTCAATGAAGTAAGTACCTTTCTTTCATTCCGATTACTCATCAAGCACTGGTGATGGAGTTCGAAACCACAATGCTTGAAATTGAGTTGAACAGCAATAATCTCGTTTACCGCATATTGGTTAACTATCCAAAGAATGGAAGTGTTGATAGTTTTAGGCTCTGCTCTGGCTGTCAGCGTCTAATGCTAATAACAAACATGACTCATCATTCTCCCTATTAGGGGGTTCATGAAATATATCGATTTGGTCCTAAAAGAGCTACTTACATCAAAAGATCAATGACCGTGGGTAATGAACATGAAATTCTTCTGGAACCAGTCGAAAGTGTCTTAGCCCTTAATCTCATGAAACTAGAAGTGCTTGAAAAAAGTTTTTGTTGTTGCTATTTTCTCTTTTTTGGGGTCCTAGTAGTGGAAAAATATGTTGGGTATTCACCCCCTCCTCTTATTTTAGGAAATAGGAAACAGTTGCATATATGCTACTTCATGACGTTGGCTGTTCGGGAAACGGTTGCATATTTGCTACTTCATGACGTTGGCTGTTCGGGAAACGGTTGCATATTTGCTACTTCATGACGTTGGCTGTTCGGGAAACGGTTGCATATTTTTTTTTTGCTACTGCATGCATTGAGGAATAATGAAAATAACAAATTCCGCTATATAAAGGTTGTGTAATATTATTATTTTCCTGTCATCACTTGTCAATAGGAACATCTTGAAAAATTGGCAATAATTATGCTAAAATGTCAACGATGAGCTTGAGCAAAACAGTTTCTCTTCATGGTTAAACAAAATCGGATGTTGCATTTTTGGCAGTGTACGTTTGTGAAGCCTGTGTGGCAATGCCTGCATTTCCCCCTTTATTTGAAGATGGGAAAATGTCCAAAGCCATCTTTCATGATTCCCACATCCAATGGTTTGACATCATTTTTGTTCCTTGGAGTTGTAGGGGGTGTTGGCGATTTTGATCCCTGAGGTCTGCCTCTCTTCGGCCTTTATGACAGAGATGTCAATCAACCAGCAGATAAATGCAGAGTAGTATTTGTGAGTCCTCAAAGGAGTTCTGTATAAGGAACAGAGCACGTCTGTGAGGTCAACACCTCCCATAAACGCGTTGTACTCCCCAACAGCTCGTGGACATCTACTTTTTCACGAGCCTCCTTCCTCCAACGCTTCACTGAGCATTTGGGCTCCCACAAATGTTGAACCGATGAGTACTACTTTATTATCCACCACTCTTCCCATTTTCATTTGGTCAGGATGAAGTTTTGGGATTTGTCCACCTCTCTTCCCATTTTCATCAGGTCTGCGTCAGAAAGCAGAATATGCGGAGCACCAGAACATCTTATCGAGCAGAAAGTGCCCAAAGCTAAAATTCCGTACTCCTCCCTCAGATGAAGCATCAATTCACAAACAATTTCTTCTGGATCAAAAACATTGAATAAGCTATTGACTCTTCTGTCAAGCTCATCCTCACTGACATCATCATCGCTGGAATCAGGATCCGAAACATTTTCAGACTTAGGTAGAAGCGCCAAAATCTTTCGACTTCGTTCGCCAATAAACTGAAATACACCATAAATACATTACAAATGTATATATGTTGTCAAAAAAAAAAAAAGATTCTTTAGTAGATATACTATGCCGTTTTCATAAAACAACAGGAACAATGGCGACGGTACAAAAATGAACTCCATCTCATGAAGTAGCACATTTGCTACTGTTATATTTTTGAAGTTTCCAAGACTATAACTATAAAAACACAGACTGTTATTGTTTGACTCGTTCTTGATTATATTTCTCACGAGAAAATAATTTTGTGGGGGCCAAAACTTCCTACAACTACTGTAGTAAATTGCCAAACTTACCCGCCTCCAGGAATCCATGCTGAGTGTGGAATTCGCAATGTCACGCTGATAACACCAGCTCATATCATCTTCCATTGCCACTTCACAACCCGAAAACTTTCGAAACTTCTTCATTTTTCCTGTCCGAATGTAGAGCTATGGTCGACAATCATGAAATATTACCCATTATGCTGAGAAAAGCCGATAAAGAAATGGTTGCGTATAACATGACATACCTAAGTCGCATTTTGGAGACTTTGAGTTAAAGGTGAATCTTTATGGTAGGGATGTATAAAAAGTATCGATACTTCAAAATATCGATACTTTTTTTTGCAATGTACCGGGATACTTTTCCTTTTTTCGCAGTATCGACACCGATACTTTCTTCAAGGATCTTTTCTTACTTCCAACTTTCACAGAAGACTACAAAGCCTGATCGCTACCATGCCTGAAGTCCCACCATTTATCAATAACCTTGACATAAAAATGGAGATGATCACTCATTCAACTGATACTGTCCAGCATCTAGTAGGACTGGAAACGTGAAACAACTCAACTGTGCATTTATGTCAGGCATGGGTGCGGCCAGGACAAATAAAAACGGCCTCATGGATTGTGTTGTTTCGCGCCTTCCCCTTCCAGTTCCACCATAGAATTATAAAATAACTGATAGGTACCTACTCCACTTTAGTGCGTTCGCGTTGTTTGAGGTAGAGAAATTCCGATTCAATACATACTTTGTGCAGTTTTTTTGCATTGTTTGTCGGCTGTTACTTACTTGGTAGGTAGGTGCAATGTCAATGTCAAAAATCTCAGTTTGGGATTTCTTCAAAAAACAATCTAACGTTTTAGCTGTGTGCAACTTGCTTGAAGTGACTCCTACCAAAAAGTGCGACCTACCTAATAAATGTTCTTAAATTTAAATTGTTCAAGTATTTTTCAAATAATTTTTTTAAAATAAGTAAGTAAAAAATGTGGAACTTTTCAAATTTTGAGTTTGTAAAAAGTATCGATACTTGAATGTATCGATACTTTTTCAAAGTATCAGCATGATATTTTTAGATACTTTTTAGAAATATCGATACGATATGTATCGATACATTTCGAAGTATCATACATCCCTACTTTATGGACGTTTTCGCTCTGGATCGATTGGTGAAGTTAGTTTGGCGATACAGCCGCTAGTTTCGCTGTAATCGCCATTCTTGCCAACATGACATAAAGATAGGTTAAGATAACATGACATAAGTTCGTCAGTTCACAGTGGCCACCATGGAGGCCGACTCAAGTGAGGTGAGTTCTCTTTGTTTTTATACATTTCAAGATATTTTTCCTACAGTTTTTTTTTTTGTGCATAATTTCACTTTTAAATCATATGTAAGGTTTTACTGATTTCATTCAATGAATCACTTTCCCTTTTGGTTTATTATCTTCGATAATGAACCATTGGAATCGCCCAAAGAAAAAACGTTTTTAAACCCCCCTCAAAATTTGTTGGTTTACGTTTCAAGATACAGAAGATTCGTAGATTCAGAAAATCAAAAAAAAAAAAAAAATAATAATAAAAAATCCGTCCGTCCGCGGCACTTTGCCCAGTTAGCATTGAGCTAATTTACGAAATTTTTGTTGCGGGTTCCGGCTAACCCCACAGTGGTCCTCGAAACTTTTCATAACCCTAGGTCAAGGGGAAGGGGTTCAAAACGAATGTTGTAATTTTGAAAATTCCAAAACTCGAAAAATTCAGATGAAACGGTATGTTTTTTATTTCATATTTAGATAGAGTTTATTTTTTAGAATTTTTTAAGTTCATCCACAGCTTTGTACGACCAGCCGTTCGTTCACAATGACGGCTCAAAGTTGGAGCAGATCGAAAATCGTCAGCATGAGAGTGAATCGTCGGGTCCATTTTCAAACTGGCCCAGCTGATTCCAACAGCACATGGTTTTCAAATATCGAGTTAATGAATAATATTTAATAATAATTATTAATAATGAAGCAAAAAATTTATTAATAACCAACAATAAATGATAATACTACTTGATAATAATTATTAATATCTAATTAATGATAATTCATAATAATAATTAATCTATCATTCAGTAATCTAGACAGAAGGGTGATCCGTACAAAGAAGATAATAAACCGTTGTGTAAAGAATTTGCAGAGTTTTTCATAGTTATTTACCGCTTCAATCTTCTCAAGAAATTGGAATTGATGTTATGCTATGTTGTACGCAAGCCACATGGCGATAGGTCTCAGGAACTTGGTACTTATGTCATGTTGATTGCTTAATTTCTTGAGAAGTGCTGCTGAAATTACTTTGATCCAGTTTATTTTGTTGAAGAAAAAGCATTTAGTTTTTTTTTTTAACTTAGTACCTAGCTAACGGTGAGTTGTTGTTCGTTGCATAATTCAGACCTCTAAAATAATTGATGGTTCTAATTGGTCGCGACAGAAGATTTGAAATAAGGCAGTCGGAAAATAAAGCCTCAAGTTCCGTGGAAAACCTCGTTCGTCCTATTTTTCCCGTCCTGTTCGTTCAATAATGATCCGGTCATCGACGAACTAGGCATTCCAGTTGTCAGTTTGATGCAGGTCGATGAACTAGTGGATTCAACGAAAAATCTCGAGTTTTCTAGTTCGCCGTCACGTTCGTTCTATAATGATCCTCCAATCAATAGACACGACATTCCAGTTTTCAATTTGGTGTCGGACGACGAACAACAGGTGGATTCTGTGGGAAACCTCGAGCGTCCTATTCCACTCTCATGTTTTTCCGAGAATGATCAACCAATCAATGAATATGACATTCCAGTTCACAATTATTCGGAGCCAGACGATGAACTTGTCACTAAAGTGAAAAATCTGGAGCCTCCATGCTCTGTAGATGGAGCCAGAGCAGCAGCTGGTTGTGAGCAACCTGATTTTTCCCCCACAGGTGGGGATGCCACTACTAAAACGTCAAATGATGCAGAATCCGGAAATAATAAGTCTACCTCTTCCAGCTCGCTTTTTGAGGAGGAAGAGAAGAGCCCACCTAAACAATCTCGAAAGAGGAAACATGCTGTGGTGAAATGCGAATGGGTTCGTCAAGAGGCCAAGGAAAAAAGACTTCGTGGTGAGAGCTATACTGGTTTCCGACGTAAGAACAAGAAGAGTACGAAAGTGATCATTCAAGACGTTGCCAAACAAGCACGTTCAATGAAGCCACGGTGCAAATGATAGTATAGTCATTCCTTGTACAATTATGGATATTTTTATCTATGTAAATAAAGTTGATTTTGATTTGATTTGAAAGGATGCACAAAGTATGTATCGAAACGGAAGTGCCAATCAGTCAGCGAGGACCAACGTGCAAAAGTTTTCGAAGCCTTCTGGAAAACAATGGATTGGGGGGAGAAGAAAGTTTTCCTACATTCACTTGTGCACGTGGAAAGTCCGAAACGAAGAACAAAGAAAGAAAATATTGATCGTGGCAAGGCAAAGAAGAAGAGGAACAGGCATGTTACATACACCTACCACCTTAAAGTTGGAATAAAGTTAGTTCCAGTCTGCCAGACGATGTTTTTAAATACGTTTGGCTTGAAGAACTCTACACTTCGTCATTGGTTAAAAAGCTATAACGATATTGGTGATGATAAGCTGCATGACGGTCAACAGCAAGAAGATCTACGTGAGGAAAGAGCGGAGGCTAGAAGGGATGGATTGGAAGAACCAGTCACGTCAGCTCATGTACCAAGTAGGCCTGCTCCAGAACCAGGCACGTCAGCTCCACAATCAACCACGTCAGCTCTACACGCTTCGAGGAGGAGTATACATACAATCTCTGAAACTACGGAATGAACATCTCCATGCCTTTTATAGCAAGCTGCCTAAGTTGCCTTCCCATTATTGCAGACAATCCACGAAAAAAAATGTATCTCCAAACTGATATTGCTTCAATGAGTCAACTGTACTCATTGTACACTGAAGATTGTACTAGCAATAACGTCGAGCCTTTCAGCAGATTCAAGTTTGACAAAGAATCCCAATTGGCAAACATCAGCATCTCTACACCTCGTTTACAGAATCTTAGGGTTCCCTTGTGGCTTCAACATTTGCGACTATTTTGGTTCGCAAAATTGAACAACACCTCGACAGGAAGATCAAGGAAGTGGTTGTCTTCAGCGATGGTTGTGGTAACCAGAATCGAAATGCAGTCCTTGCCAACGCCCTGCTGAATCTCTCCATGAAAAAAAAAGCAATTATCCATCAGAAATTCTTGGAGAATTCACAGATGGAGGTGGACAGCGTGCATGCGACCGTTGATCAACTCCTCCAAAAAAGAGAAATCGTACCTCACGAGTTAACGATGGTAACTCGAGAAGCAAGGCTCCAACCATTCCCTTATCGAGCATTTCAGCTCCATCACGACTACTTCCTTGACTACTCCTCAAAAAATGACATGAGGTACGAGTCTATCCGACCTGGCAATAAAAAAAAAACGACCCCTATGTCACTGATATCCATTGGATTAAATACATGCCCGAGGGGAAAATCCGTTTCAAACTTAAATTTGACGAAGAGTTCAAAGAATTACCACGACGTCCGAAGAACATCTTCTCCCAAGAATTTCCTCTTCTCCACAATGGGCCTATTCCTATTGATAAAGATAAATGGAACGACCTTCAACATTTGAAAAAATTCATGCCTCGCGAATGCCATTCCTATTACGACGGCCTCACTCATGCAGACATTAGCATCAGGAAGAGCAAGCGACAAACTTCTTGAGTTGCCTACTTAATTATGATGAGTTTCCTTTATAGGTAATAATTTTAAATATCGGTGACATTTTTTTACTTCGTTCGACACTATTTTTTTCTGTTATTCGATTCGTACTTCTTAATTTATTGATTGAAAAAAAAAAAAAAATATATATATATATATATATATATTATGTGATTTCTCTATGTCAATTGAACAAGCTAGTTCAAATTTGTGAATTTCAAGTGCCTTTTGACCTTGTCTTCCACTATCGTTACCGTAATAATGCGTTCTTGGTGATATATTGATGTTAAGTACTTAATTGTTGTGATCTCATTCTAAAGACTGACTTAGTTGGTTCCAGTTTTAAATTGGGCTAAATGCTTAAAAAATTAAAGAGATTAAAAACGCTTGTGTTACTAATTATTTTTTTAATAATTCATGTTACTCTTGTTCTTAATTAAAAATCATGCGCGCAACATGGCATAAGAACACAATGTTTAGATCAACATGGCATACCTTCATCATTTTTGTATAATCAAGCCAAATTGCCTACAAATGATTATGAAATAGTTAATTATGTGTATCACAACTAATAACGACGGAGTTTCAATAGATTTAGTGTGTTTTTCGGCAGAAAACAGTTTTGTGGCTCTCCTCAAAAGTTGAGGAATTCGAGTTATGTCATGTTGCAGCTTAAGTGACGACAGGGATGACATTAAGGGTTAGATGAGCACTCAAAAGGGTGTAACCAGTATTAAATTGAGCAAAAATCAAGCAATTGGTAGAAATTTGAGGTTGGGGACTACCATTTTACTGTAACAGCAGACTGCTCTCAACAGCAGACACACGGACAAGGACAGAGAGCAGAGTTGAAAGCAAAAGAACGGAACTTCAATGAATCATTTTAAATCATCTTCAACATGTAGAATACAATAATTGAATGAATGAACACATCAACCTTGTTTGAACGGACAAGAATGATTAAATGGTGTAAACTGATACTTATGTGTGTTCATATCTTCTCTTATAACATTAAATTTATCTGGCGGCGATATCCACTTTGAGAATCGCTGCTACATAGGTACCATGTTAATAACCAGCTCTACTTCATCAATATTTCGTGGGTAAAAAACCCACGAAACGGTTTACGTGTTGGTTTACTTTTCGTGAACACGTTGAAAACAAAATTGGCCTTTAACTAGAATGGGCTACTTTTCCTGGGGATCGACCAAAAATAGTTTATGCAACATTAATGGATAACGAAAGTCGGTATCTTTAATTATAGTAAACAAAAGCAGGAATGGAAGGGTTGAGAACGATTGGAACGTAAGGACTCAGTAGGTTTAGACAATGAAGAATAGTATCACACAAAATTATAACTGTCATTGCAATGGAGCATTAGGTACGAGAATTTAGTTTAATACATACCATGGTAAACTATATCGGCTAAGTAGGACTCGTTCAGACGGACATTGCTACAATAATGAATAACGCCATAATTATAGACGCAACACCGTATCTTTTCACGGACTAGATTTCGTTGCTGGTCATTAAACTTGAGCAGGCGGTGATCGTATAGTTAGTTGAAATTCGAACGAATCATCGATTCCTTGCAATTTACAGAAACATGACTTCTAACACATACCATCACTAACAGGCACTCAGTCACTCACCAGTCAAAACAACGTAGAAGGTTATTGAGCAAGTGCTAACGCAGATAACAAGGTGGGAAGGTAACAGTTGGCCTGGAAGGATCATGGAACGCGAGGCGAATGGAAGAGACCGCCATCCAGCTGACGTGCGTCCAACCTTCGTTCAGTGGCAGCTTGTCGTTGAAAAGTCGAGGAGTCCCAAAATTACTGAAAAGGCCGGTTTAGGTCTCAATGGGAAGATCGGAAGAAATGAACACCTTCTGAGATTGGATATAAATACTCGAATGGTCGCAATAGTTCTGAGAGGAAAAAAACTGAGGAAAATTAGGTAAATCCTTTTGAAAAATACTCTGCAAATTCTTGACACCACGGTTTATTATCTTCTTTATGCAGATCCCCCTTCTGTCTAGATCACTAAATAATATAGGTATTAATTATTATTACAAATTATCATTAATTGATTATAATTTTATCAATCAAGTAGTGAAAATTATTAAAAATTATTTGGTCGATTCCAATGGTTTATTATCGAAGATAATAAACCAATAAGTAGGTAGGTACGTGCTTATGGGAAATGGGAAATATCCCATGTTGTTGGTGGATGAAACAGCTTTCTTCATGTATTCATTGTGGTGAATTGTTACCTATATCCAAATGTGTCCATAGGTGAAGAAAGGCCCGAAACACCCACTTGGACTAAGATAAAGTAATTTTGGTTTATTATCTTCGATAATGAACCATTGGAATCGACCAAAGAAAAAAATGTTTTACCCCCCCCCCCCTCAAAATTTGTTGGTTTACGTTTCAAGATACGTAGATTCAGAAAATCGAATAAAAAAAACTTTGGAAATTCTTGACACAACGGTTTATTATCTTCTTTGTACAGATCACCCTTCGGTCTAGATCACTGAATGATAGATTAATTATTATTATGAATTATCGTTAATTAACCGTGCCACGCGTGATGGGTCTGTACGCCGTCCGCAGCACTTGGCCCAGTTGCGTTGTGCTAAAATTACGAAATTTGGTTTACGGTTTACGGATTCGGTTTACGGTTTACGGATAGAGTTTATTTTTTAGAATTTTTCAAGATCATCCACAGCTTTGTACGACCAGCCGTTCGTTCACAATGAGGGCCCAAAGTTGGAGCAGATCGAAAATCGTTAACATGAGAGTGAATTGTAAGGCAGCCTGTCGGGTCCATTTTCAAACTGGCCCAGCTGATTCAAACAGCATATGGTTTTCAAATATCGAATTAATAAATAATATTTAATAATAATTATTAATAATGAAGCATAAAAATGATTAATAACCAACAATAAATATTAATAATTTACACTAATTGTTAACAATAATTAATAATTAATGACAATTCATAATACTAATTAATCTATCATTCAGTAATCTAGACACAAGGGTGATCTGTACAAAGAAGATAATAAACCGTTGTTTCAAGAATTTGCAGAGTTTATCTAAGTAGGTAATTTAGAAAAAAACTGCAAATTCTTGACACAACGGTTCATTATCTTCTCTATGCAGATCACCCTTCTGTCTAGATCACTAAATGATAGATTAATTATTATTACGAATTATCATTAGTCATTAATAATTATTATCAAGTACTGTAAACTATTATTGTTAGTTAATAATAATTTTTATGAATTATTGTTAATAATAGTCGTTTTTTTTTCTTGCGCCATCGAAGATAATAAACCAACATGCGTCTAGACCATCACCACTTTCATCGTCATCAGCCTCATCCCAAGTTTTGCTATTCTTCTTCTGTTTCTTGGATTTGTTCTCGGACATTTTTACACCCTGCGGTGTTTATAATTCCCCCTTAGATGTGGTGTTACAGCCGACTTCCTAGTTTTTTTTCACCTTACTTAGAGATGAGTTTGCAGCGCCTGCGGATACCAAGTAGGTAAACAGTTTTAGTTTCAAAGCTTTTGTCGCTTTAAAATTTCATTCTAACTTTTCTAACTTAATATTTCTTCAACCTCGCGTAGCAGATCTGTCGGGCGCCCTGCACTAATTACTTGTATTCATGTTTTTCAATTTTGACAAGAAACGAAGTTCATGCTGTTGTTAAAATGAAGAATAAAAAAATTGAAATAAAATAACGTGTTTTCCACAAATTGAAACCCATTGAAAGTGCCTACACAGTTAATGTTGGATTTCTTCCTCGAAATTTCCAACAACGAAAAACACTGGAATGACGGGCCACTTGAAATGCCGGAATTCGTAGTCGACCCTAAAGATAAGTGTTCACTAATACTTCGGAAAGTAAAGGGTCGCCCTCCACTTCGAATTCATAGTTCAATCCTAGTGTTCACTAACACTTCTATTCAAGTAAGAATGCGCATGGACATTTGATGTTTGCAAGAGAGCGTGGAAAAAGAAACTAGCGGAACCGAAAACGTTCGAAAAGTATAGTACGTGCCATAGTATAGTACGTTCTATAGCCTACATTTTTGAATTTTGGCTCGGATAGCCATTTTTTCCCTTCTTAAAACATTAACAACATCAGGAACACATTAGAAACCTTACTAGCTGGATGAGGCAAGCGTACCATAGCAGGAATCACATTTTGGTTTATTATCTTCGATAATGAACCATTGGAATCGCCCAAAGAAAAATTTTTTTTTAACCCCCCTCAAAATTTGTTGGTTTACGTTTCAAGATACGTAGATTCAGAAAATCGAATAAAAAAAAAACTCTGCAAATTCTTGACACAACGGTTTATTATCTTCCTTGTGCAGATCACCCTTCTGTCTATACCAGACTGTGTTGCAAATCGGCACCATACCGTACTCACCGTACTCATACCATTTCTTTCCTATCATACCGTACTGTACTAAATCATACATACAATAATATACCATACCATAGTCATACCATGTCGTACCAAAATTCGTTTTGAACCCCTTCCCCTTGACCTAGGGTTATGAAAAGTTTCGAGGACCATCGTGGGGTTGGTCGAAACCCATAAAAAAAATTTCGTAATTTTAACTCAACGCTAACTGGGCAAAGTGCCGCGGACGGCGGACGGCGTTTGGCGTACGGCAGACGGACGGATTTTTTTTTATTCGATTTTCTGAATCTACGTATCTTGAAACGTAAACCAACAAATTTTAAGGGGGGGGGGGGGTTAAAATTTTTTTTTCTTTGGGCAATTCCAATGGTTCATTATCGAAGATAATAAACCAAAATGAAGTACGAGGTACGCGGTGTGGGTGTGGGAGGGGGCGCAGAGACATAAAAGGTCTCGTCGTATGACGCACTAGTTGGCCTCCTGACAGCCGTATTATGTCATACGCTCGTGCGTCATAGGCTCTGACGTACTTGTTGGCCTCCTGCCAGCCGTCTTACGTCATACGCTCGTGCGTCATAGGCTCTGAGGCACTAGTTGGTCTCCTGCCAGCCGTCTTACGTCATACGCTCGTGCGTTATAGGCTCTGACGTACTTGTTGGCCACCTGCCAGCCGTCTTACGTCATACGCTCGTGCGTCATAGGCACTGACGCACTAGTTAGCCTCCTGCCAGCCGTCTTACGTCATACGCTCGTGCGTCATAGGCTCTGACGTACTTGTTGGCCTCCTGCCAGCCGTCTTACGTCATACGCTCGTGCGTCATAGGCTCTGACGTACTAGTTAGCCTCCTGCCAGCCGTCTTACGTCATACGCTCGTACGTCATAGGCTCTGACGTAATGGCCCGCCGGTCGCTTGTGTTCTGACGTGATCTGAATGAAAGGGTGAATCAAGGGAACAAATTTTTCCCGTTTCAGTTTATGTGCCAAAGCAAAGACATGAAAATGTCAAAAAAATATGTAAATAGGTACCTAAGCCCAACTGTAATGTCAATTTTCTGACAATGAGTTTTCGACTATAGTTTTCATACCTTTTTACTTAAGTAAGTACTTATTGCAATTTGAGACTGATAATGAGCTGTTTGCAAATAAAAAGTCTGATAACTACTTTATTACATCTTATTAATATATTTTCAAGTTCCGATTCACAGTTGAATGTATTTTATTTAGATGTAAAATTCGAAAACGATGGAATGACGAAACCTGTCGACTACTGACTCAAATGATACTGTCGACTTCTAACACATGTAGGTCGACTACTAGTGCAAAACCATGTCGACTACTGAAGAAAATGTTGGTCACTGGTATCGACTACTACCTAGAGCATTGGGATTGTTTACAAAACTTGTTTTTCCCTTTTCAAACCATGTTGAATAATATTTCCCGCTGCCAGGTCTTTTAGGGAAGGATCTTGGGTACACAATGAACAGGTTTGCAATGAGAAATAGTTGATAATAATAATTAATCTAACATTTAGGATCTAGACATTTAGACCTAGTGATCTAGACAGAAGGGTGATCTGTACAAAGAAGATGATGAACCGTTGTGTCAAGAATTTGCAAATTCTTGATTAATTATTATTATGAATTATCACTAATTATTAATAAGCTTATAAGATTAATAAGATTAATTATTATTATTAATTATCACTAATTATTAATAAGTTTATCAAGTAGATACCTAGTAAAAACTATTATAATTTATTGTTAAATATTAATAATTTGTATTTAATTAATACGATATAATTCTAGGGTTTTTAATACTTTTTAATTTTTCTATAAAAGAAGTACCTACCTACCAACAAACATTCGAAATTACCTTCATTTCCGTAGCACGAAATGTACCTCAGAATAACAAACTCGACTTCACTAAAACCATATGATGTTCTAAACAGCTAGTTAGTATGAAAATCGAGTCGACCTGTATTTAATCGACCTGTATTTCAACCGTTTGATTCAAGATCGCGTCGACAGGCTCAACCTTTGAGCCGTCATTGTGAACGAACGGCTGGTCGTACAAAGCTGCGGATGGTCTTAAAAAATTCTACGGAACAAACTCTATCTAAATATGAAATAAAAACTCTGCAAATTCTTGACACAACGGTTTATTATCTTCCTTGTGCAGATCACCCTTCTGCCTATACCAGACTGTATTGCAAATCGGCACCATACCATATTCTCATCGTACTCATACCATACCATACGAATTTCTTTCCTATCATACCATACTGTACTATACCAAATCATACATACAATAATATACCATACCATACTCATACCATGTCATACAAACCGAGTGAATATTGAAATGTCATCCATTTCTGACCTATATTTAAAATTTCAAGTATCTAGCTCATTATCAAAATTTAATTTGTTTAAACAAATAGGTATTATTTAAACAATTTTACAGACAAGAAACCGAGTGAATCCAGTTCTGTGATCCAGTTTTGACCTATTTAAAATTTCAAGTCAATAGCTCATCATCAAAATTTAATTTGTATTATTACAAAAAGGTATTATTTAAACAATTTTACGGATGAGAAACCGAGTAAATATTGCAATGTGGTCTATCCCCGACTCACAAAACAAATTTTGAGGGGGGGTTAAAATTTTTTTTTCTTTGGGCGATTCCAATGGTTCATTATCGAAGATAATAAACCAAAATCCGTCCGTCACCCGTACGCCGTCCCCCGTACGCCGTACGCCGTCCGTGGCACTTTGCCCAGTTAGCGTTGAGCTAAAATTACGAAATTTGGTTTCTGGGTTTGGACCAGCCCCAAAATGATCCTCGAAACTTTTCATTACCCTAGGAAGGGGTTCAAAACGAACTTTGAAATTTCGACAATGTCATATCTCAAAATATTTAACCGAACCGTGTAATGTTCAGTTCACTTTTGAATCACCTGAAAAATTACGAATCTTTTAAGACCAATTGGATTTTTGTGCGACCAGCCGTTCGTTCACAGTGAGCGCGCAAAGGTTTAGGAAAACCACTAAACTTCGCGGCGAAAACAGCCGTTAGGTGGGTCAACCTCCAGACGCCCAGAATAAAACTACCTTTTTTCATCTTCCCGGTAAACTACAGTCTAGAAATTTTAACCGTGAGTCGGGGATAGACCACATTGCAATATTCACTCGGTTTCTCATCTGTAAAATTGTTTAAATAATACCTTTTTGTAATAATACAAATTAAATTTTGATGATGACTTGAAATTTTAAAAATAGTTCAGAACTGGATCACAATGCAATATTCACTCGGTTTCTTGTCTGTAAAATTGTTTAAATAATACCTATTTGTTTAAACAAATTAAATTTTGATGATGAGCTAGATACTTGACATTTTAAATATAGGTTAGAAATGGATGACATTTCAATATTCACTCGGTTTGTATGACATGGTATGAGTATGGTATGGTATATTATTGTATGTATGATTTGGTATAGTACAGTATGGTATGATAGGAAAGAAATTCGTATGGTATGGTATGAGTACGGTGAGAATATGTAATGGTGCCGAGTTGCAACATAAGTTTTCTTTACAAAAAAGCTCAAAAACGAGGTAGGTTATCAAGTGATGCCATCGATATAGCTATTTACAGGATTTCATATTCACGCATGCGCAGACGCTACTATTGCGATGAGCCCAACTTTCATGCTCCCTGAATATTTAACAAAAATCCGTTTAATGGTAAGGGATCTAAGCCTGTCACATAGATTTGATTACAGACATAGAGTCAGATTTGTTTAGAAAGCTATGAAATCCATGAAACAAGTGGATTTTGACGAGAAACTGTCCTGACGACTTCTGTCCTATGTTTGTGAAGGAGGAAGCAAAATAATGAAAAAATCAATTACGAAGAAAATGATACTGATATACCTACAAAATGATCAGAATGATATACAAGATCATATACAATTGGTTGAAGTCATATTGCTATCTCACCGAAAATTGGAGATTTTATAATGAGTTGCAGTCAACTTACATCAAAGGTTTCAATGAAGAGAATCGATGCTTAAAGAAATGCTTGCATACGAGTCTGCAACGCATTGGGACATTTTATGTCAATATTAATAATATCTTAATAAACCGTTCAGTAACAAATTTATTTTTGATCACATTGATATGGTCGTTTCAGTTAGACGAATGTCACCTACGTTTTATTTTAATGTGCCAAAGCAAAGACATAAAATGTCAAAAAGTGTTGAATGCTGTTGTTAATAACCCCTGATGTAAAAATCTCGATTACCTGCCTATCTTGATTGTGCTGGTGCCCTTAATTTTCTACTCTTGCAAACAGTGTTTTAAAGATTTTAAATACCTGCAGTGGGCACCACAAATTTAGAGTAACACATGAGGGTAAATCATCCGCGAGCAACCTGATCTCCTGACGAGACGGAAAGCTTTGATTTTTTTTGGCTCATCATAAGCAACATGCTCACGGTAAACAAGAGTGAAAATAATATGTCAGGAGGAGTGGTTGGGTAACTAACAGACATTAAGCTTTAATAATAATACTCGTAACAACTTTTACATCCTATACTAGGTTTTGATTTTGAGTAGGCTAGAGACGGTTCCGACAATGTTTTCATTAAGAAAATCTAAAAAAATTTACATTGGAAACATCAAAGTTTAGAGCGTACGATGTGTCAGGATGATTCTGAGAAGCAGCGATTGTGTGATCCGTATGCTGACGGCTGTGACTCACACTTTTGTCCAGTGGTTCACAGAAATCGTTAGGTACCTAGGGATGGGAGCGGTGGCGGCTGCTGATAGGAGCACAGGAGCATGTGCACCCCCAGCCAATAAACCAAAAACAATAACCTAATTCTCCCATCCCATTTGCAAAGGAAGTTGGATATTGACAGAAAAAAGGATTTAACTATTTGAATCGACGCGCAAAACAGCTGCCCTGGTAGGAAGCCCAAAACCTGACCAATCATAAGCACCTTGGAGCAAAAGGAATGCCGTGCTCCAGCTCCCCTCCCTTGTCACCAATTCCTTATGAATTCCCATTGATAACTTTCCAGTTTTGAATGGGTCCCCCTGTGAGATTGACCAATCAGAGCTTTTCAGGGCGCATCACTGCTCCACTACCAAGGGCGCTGCTATTCATTCTCCGTTCCAATGCCACCAAAGCGGACAAGGTAAATCATTGGAGTTAAATGCCCACTTGCTCGCTTGTTTGCATTTGCCAAGTACTTTCGAAAATAAAAATAAAAATCCCCAAACCGCAGATCACATATGTATTACATAATACAATCGCTGGACAGAGAGAAATGTTGAAGGCGATTACAGCGCTGGAGTTGTTCAGCGGTGAAAATTGAACTATCTGTTATCTCAAAGCAATCAGTCATTATTAAATAATTTTGGTTTTCGCCCCTTGTTATCTTGTCTACTTTTCTGTTTTCTTATCCTTTTTTCCGACGATGAATAATTCAGTAGAATTCATCAAACTCAACTATTCCCGTTTGTCAGTCAAAGATTAGGCTAGGATTCGTGATGTCGGCCGTCCCTTGCCTTCCTGGACTCAAGCAAACATTGAGAGTGAAAAATCGTCCTGATTCGTGTCGGAAGTTCAACGCCGAATATTACCAAAAGGTTGACTGGCTTTGCGGATGTGAGGTGAGTAACAAATTATCCTGGGGTACACACCCGATTAGTGATATCTTCGTTCCTGGGGTTGATACCTATGGGTGTTGGTGATACATACGAGTATTTTTGTTCCTAGGGTAGACACCCGATTCATGATATTTTTGTTCCTGGGGTGTTATCGCCCATTTATATACAATAATTTTATTTTATTTTTGTATTCCCCATTATTTACCTCAATGATCACTAACCCCTCACTTTCCCCATAACCGTTTCCTCTACCCATCCTCTTTCCTTCCCCTCCCTGTCAAGTGTTGCTTTCACCTCCACGTTGGTTCTTGCTGGGCAGATATACATTTCAGCTCTAACAATAACATACATTTTTTGGGTTTACCCCATTATGATTATTTCAGTATTTCGTTTTCCGTTAGAGAACATTTTTCATGTCTATTGTACGAGTATGTATTGAGTCGCGTT
Organism: Stenodema calcarata; assembly: GCA_963920205.1. NCBI lineage: Eukaryota > Metazoa > Arthropoda > Insecta > Hemiptera > Miridae > Stenodema > Stenodema calcarata. The sequence continues at coordinate 29,433,825 of OY986048.1, read as the reverse complement.
TGTAATTTGAAGATGAGAAAGCTTACAGGATTTATACCATTTGCGTATGGTTGAAATTAGTATTTGGCTGAGAAAAGCACCTCTCCCGTCCCCTTCGCCATATTCCCGCTTTATCTATGTGCACCCACTGAGTTTCAGGGCAGGAGCCGCCACTGGATGGGAGTATGGTTCATATGTTCATTTTGACTCGGGATTTGATCGATTCTTGAGATAATTCGTGTTTGAAGCACCTCCGTGATTCTAAATAAATTACCTCGCGTAAAAATAAAAGCTTTTTGTGAGAAATACCGCGACCAACCTCCGATATGAGAAAAAAGTTGATTGACAAGTATTTACGTCATTTTCCAACTGAACATTTCGGGAGTGATGGAGACGTATTATTTTGCAATGCGTGTGACAAGAGCGTTTCTTGCTCCCAACGTTCACAGGTAAAGTCCTGAAATAGTTGGGAGTTGTTTTTGAAATGTTTTTGATATTAAATGGAGGAACCAAATCAATGACGTCTATAATAAAATTAGGAAACTAATATATGTTTTTGCGCGGTTGAGAAGGGCGGTTCCACCAAGAGTCTTTAGGGTTGTTTATTTTGCACTGGCTCAGTCGGTTCTCCTTTATGGACTGCCGGCTTGGGGTGGTGCATATATTACCTCATTAAACCCGGTAATGCGCACGCAGAAAGCATTACTAAGGATCATCACCAACAGCGGGTATCTAGAACATACGCTTCCATTATTTAAAAAAACAAATATTTTAGACGTCATCAGTCTCAAGAAAGTTTCCTCGATACGGCAGGTCCTGAAGGAAAAGTCATTTTCGCTCCCTCGGCATAATCCGCCAACGCGCTTCCAGGTTTTTGGATATATGGTCCTCCCCTATTGCGGCCCTACGGCAGGGTTAAACAGCTGCCAGTATTTCGGGACCAGAGCTTTCAACCAATTACCTGATGAGTTGAAACTCAGGCTTCTAGACCGTCCAGAAAGTGCGGGTATGCTTCTGAAATCACATTCTTTGAACGATTAAAGGTATCAGTATAGCACTAGTTATGTTTAAGTTGACGGTTTTTTTCCTGTATATGTTGCTCAGATGAGAATCTATTTATTTATTTTTTGTACATTTGACATTTAATTGATGATGAGATATTATAGGAGTTTTTTTTATGTTGGTTTTTGGTTTATTATTTTCGATAATGAACCATTGGAATCGCCCAAAGAAATAAATTTTTTAACCCCCCCTCAAAATTTGTTGGTTTACGTTTCAAGATACGTAGATTCAGAAAATCGAATAATAAAAAAAAAAATCCGTCCGTCCACCGTACGCCGTACGCCGTGATGAGGGGCCGTCACGAATGTTTGATGAGGGGCCGTCACGAATGTTTGATGAGGGGCCGTCACGAATGTTTGACGGGAAGAACTCTGTTGTTTCTTCAATTTAGTGTATGTGCTCCGGTGGCAATGTGTTGAGTGACCTGTGAATAAGGTAGAGAAAAGGACATTTTGAGAATTTCCAGAAAAAAAGGATTCGAGGGCACAGGTGGAAATAAAATACTTGTCCATCGAAAAAAGGACGTCTACCTTACCTTATACCTATTTATTTCCACATAGAATAAACAGGATACATGAAAAAAAAATTATAACTTAGGAAAATATTCCCCTATGAGGGCTCATGCCCGAGTTAAGCTGGGTTCACATGGTCGCGTAGTGGCGTGAAACGTAAAAGCGTAAAGCCTCCTGATTGGCTACCGGCTAGTTGATGGGGGGGGGGGGGGGGAAGCGTCTACGCAGAGTTCACTTTTGGAGGTGACTTTTGGCGTATTGGAATATGATGGAATAGATATTTTGGGCTTTTACGTCGACGTAAAAATGGCGGATCCGTCACAGCTGATCTCCCACATCTTCCGGCAACTGTAGGTTCATCACTGTAGGTAGGTTCATCTGTGGCTCATGATCATGAAGTACTTGTGGGTGACAAGAAAATAACCAATATAATTTTATAATAATGTTATATGTAATTTAAAATGAAATTTGATAAATGAAATTGGCGGGTAGAACAAAACAACGCGGGAAAACTCAAACAACGGAATAACGAAAAATGCGGGAAAACTAGGGTGCATTGCGCATTAGCCTCTTGCGCACCTAAGCGTTACGCCACCATGTGAACGAACACCGACGTAAAACGCTTTTACGCGCCTCCCACCCTCGCCACCTACGTCGATTACGCTTTTGCGCTTTACGTCGATTACGCGACCATGTGAACCCAGCTTTAGGGAGAAGAGTTCCGTTCACAAAATGAAAAAAACCAACCACAAAAAACTCCTATCTTAATACCTCATCATCAATTAAATGTCAAATGTACAAAAAATAAATAAATAGATTCTCATCTGAAACCGAGTGAATATTGCATTGTGATCCAATTCTGACCTATTTTTAAAATTTCAAGTCAATAGCTCATCATCATAATTTAATTTGTATTATTACAAAAAGGTATTATTTAAACAATTTTACAGATGAGAAACCGCGTGGATATTGCAATGTGGTCTATCCCCGACTCACGGTTAAAATTTCTAGACTGTAGTTTACCGGGAAGATGAAAAAAGGTAGTTTTATTCTGGGCGTCTGGGGGTTGACCCACCTAACGGCTGTTTTCGCCGCGAAGTTTAGTGGTTTTCCTAAACCTTTGCGCGCTCACTGTGAACGAACGGCTGGTCGCACAAAAATCCAATTGGTCTTAAAAGATTCGTAATTTTTCAGGTGATTCAAAAGTGAACTGAACATTACACGGTTCGGTTAAATATTTTGAGATATGACATTGTCGAAATTTTAAATTTCGTTTTGAACCCCTTCCCCTTGACCTAGGGTAATGAAAAGTTTCGAGGACCATTGTGGGGTTGGTCGAAACCCATAAAAAAAATTTCGTAATTTTAACTCAACTTAACTGGGCAAAGTGCCGCGGACGGCGTACGGCGTACCCCTCATTCGTGACGGCTCCTCCTCTGCCGCAATTTCGTTAGAGCTGGCATCCCATTCCACAAACTCAGCAACCTTGAAGAGTTTCTTGGAGGCCTACACTGGGAAGAAAATGTCCGATGAAAGTACCTTGAGAATAAACTACTTGAAGGATACTTACCAGGAAACCCTCGGCAAAATTCGGGAATATATTAAAGATGGACCAATATGGGTGTCGATTGATGAAACCACGGATGTTGTGGGCAGGTACGTTGCCAATGCAGTTGACGGTGAACTTTTAGTTGACAAACCGTCGAAACCATTCCTTCTGAACTGCGACGTTCTTGAAAAATGCAATCGCGCCACTTTCTCTCAATTCTTTGATGCTTCAATGCGACTTCTGAGGTCAAATGGTGTTTTGAACAGGAACGTTTTGCTGTTTCTATCAGATGCTGCTCCTAATTTAGTCAAAGCGGGGGAGTCGATACGAACATTTTATCCATACATGGTTCATTTGACATGTCTTGCTCATGCATTGCATCGAGTAGCAGAAACTGCGCGATCTTTGTTCCCTGACGGGGATTCCTTGATCTCTGCAGTTAAAAAAGTCTTCTAAGAGCTCCCAGCAAAACTAATAAATATACGTAATGATACGATGATAATATTTTGATAATAGTAGTTGTGCGGGAGCGGGGTGACTAATTTTGGAAGCGGGGCTGCACAATGAAAGGGGAGAATTTAGTGGCTGAATTTAGCGTAACTGGTTATGGCGTCGCGACTGTGTTGAGGGGCCCCTCGGATGTCCAGGCTGCGAGGATGACGATTGTGTGTGTACCAAATTCAGCGGAGGGGGGGGGGGGATTCGGATGCACAAGCACATGAAAGGCGTTAAATTGAAACTTCAACGGTAAATGTTAAATTCGATTTGAATATGAGGGTTTGCGGTGTTACAAGAGCGGGTGCGATATGCGTGAGCGTTATGAGGAGACTAGAATAGAGACGTCTCGAGAGAGGCGTCGGGGGGAGCGAGAAAAATACCTGTATGAACAGGACTCAGGAATAATAAGCGATAAGAACCCAACAATAATAATAAATTATTTACATAATGCCAGTAAAAATAGTGATAATATTTGCAACGGGCTCAACGGGACTGGGAAGCTCAACCAAAAGTACTCGGTAACAAATAGAAATTCTAATATATCGTTACCAGCACGACAAAAACGCCAATTGCTTTTTTTGTCAAAAAATTTGATGGGGGATATCGGGGGTTATACATTTGAAGGCAGATTGCAATAATAGCCCAAAGTATAGCCAGATTCTGTACAAATAAATTAAAGTTCCTGCAAAAATTTGGACCGTCAAATTGATGAGGTCGAACATAATGATATTAGGATCACTCGTATATCTATAACTAGAGATGGTTATAGATATCTATAATATGTCTATCTACTCTATCTATAACTTGTTGTACATCTGATAACCTTTGTATGGTTATTTCATCTTCCAGACTTACCATCAAATTCAAACTAACCAGTTTTGAAAAATGCATTATTGTGTGTTTGTCACTATTGTCCATACAGTGGTATTCAGCTGTAATTCGGAATTTTTCCCCGTCCTGCAAACGAAGGTAGATCATCTATTAACAATGGAAATAGATACCTACCTTGTATAAAAGACTTTGTTGGAAAGCCAAGGTGTCGCCAATGGCAGTAAATTTACTTAAAGAAAGCAAGTGGCAATCCAAGGATTGCTTGATTTACTTGAAGATATTCGTCCAATCATCGCTTCCTCCAAGAAGTTGATGACCTGCTGGTACACTGGGCATGTGCGGCTCGACTAAAGGCCGGTCGACCCGCCATCCTACAACCAGTATGAGTCTGCCTACCGCCGTGATCAGTATTATTCTTCAAGACCACCCTCTATCCCAAGTTACCGTGTTTCCCCGCGCATATAAAGTATCCAAGATACTTTTCGACACCATTGGAACGAATCCAATCGCTGTTGCAAATTTCATTAATATTGCACACTTGTATTAGAAACAGAAATATTCAATATTTGGGGGTAAATTTATCAATAAAAACGAAATAATTATATTCGCGAGGACCAACATACTTCATTATATTGGATTAAGATTGATCACAAATATGTAAGTATCAATTAATGATTATTTTGTAGAAAACCCAAAACATTAATGTCTAGTGGTCCGTGATAGAAATCGATCATTTTAGATGTTTAGGTAGGTAACTGTACTAAGATAAACCGGAATGCTGACTATTATGGGTACTTTGTTAAAAAGTGGTTAATAACCATATCCAAACCTCAAATGAGCTCGAGTAAACACAACCTGTCTTATTTCAACAAAAACACAAAATACACTGTAATACCGGTTTCGGTGACCAAACCAACGTTAGTAAAAAACAATGACTCACTACTACTCACTTAGTTACTGGTTGTTGCTAACGACTGTTTGATCACCAAAATCAGCGTAACAGTTTATTTTGTGTTTTAGTGGGAATAGACGACGTTTCAATAACTCTGTTTTCCACATCCCACTCTCTACCTTGTTCGTGCCCCAGCCTGTTCTGCCACTCTTCTGTTCATTGCGAGGATTTAGTTAGTGCAATAGGTAGATGACTGAATTCATAAGTTTATTATGCATAGAACACACAATGAATCATCGTAGCGACACAAGAACAAAAAACTAACCACCCTAAAATTGGGATTTCGTGTTTCGAGGTACGAGGATCTGAAAAAAGAATCAAACATTTTCGTTGGCTGCGTTTTTTTACGAGGCTACGAGGAATGTGTACCTTAATATGTGCCCTTTAAGGTTAAATATTTACCCTGCCTTTTTGTTACTGGGACCCCTACAACTGCTATTTTTGAATGAACAGCTCCAGCACCCACAGAACAAGACCAAAACCACACAGAAAATGAATACAATACAACATGAGGGAAACAGCATGTTTTTGCTGATTGATTTTCAAATCCATTAGTAATTATTATTCTTGATGGCAAAAGTGAAGTGAAAAGTCGTTCTGCGCATAACTGGTTCGAAATATTTGCACTTACGAGGATTCGACCCAGTATCGTAACGTAATTTCACTCCCATCTTCACTAGGATACGTAGCCTAGTAATTTAGTCTGGGAGGTGAAAAATCGTCGTCTCCAATACCAAAATTTGTATATTTGAGACCTTGCAGAGCGTTTCAGGTTTGTCGGACTGAGCGTCCAGGAATTCTTGTTTGGAACTGATTTTAATGAAATTTACTTAAAAAAAATATATATACCCATATATTTGTCATATCAAAAACTATAATATTATAATCTGTTTGTTGAGTTTTAAGCCCAGTGGCTGTAAACTCAGGAGAACACTCAATCACCACACTTGTCACATTGTCACATCACAAGATCAAAAGGTTTTGTTCTGTCAAGCCGCCGGGTGACGTTGCTGTTGTCTAGGAGTCGAAAGAACTTCCGGATTCATATGTTCATGGATCCGCTGTTCATGTTTAATCGCAAGGTCCCCTTCGCTAACTGTTTCCGTCTTGAGGCCTCGATGGTGGTCATAATTTCTGATGTACCAAGGGTTGAATCAATTTCTGATGAAAATACTCTTTGTTCTGGAAAGCTTCCTCTACTAAATTAACATGAAATTTCCTGTAAGACCTCAAAGTGTTACCTACATAAGTTTTAATTGGTTGTGTTTGTCGTAGGTATACTTATATATTTATTCAACAGTATCAATACTTGTATTTTATCTGAAAATATATTGATATATGCACTATATTACTGTGCATCGTGGATAGTACTATGTACTGTGGATGTAGTACTATGATCCGCCAACCAGGGTCATAGGTTCAGCTCGTATCAAATCTGCCTTAACGCGTGTTGTCCCGGTTAAAGTACACGTGATTCAGTGCTTCCTAATTGCTTCGTATCATACATTCACACTATTTAAGAAGTAAATGAGCACCATGACGCGGTTATAATTAAAGCGCGTTCTTCCTTTGGCCTACCTCCCTAACATTATGGTGTTTCATATTATGTTTCGTTCGGCAAAAATCTTTTAGGGGTAGACCGAGTAGAATTGAATTCAATTTTCCACTATATGAGCACAACGAAGAAGCCAAAAGGATAACGGAAGAATTTACTACTTGTAACCCTTCGGTTGCTGCCAGTTTACTTTCCACGGAAAGCCTACTACAGTGCGCCAAAATGGTGCCCTAACACGTTTTCAGAACCCTTCCCTCCGGCAATGCAATAACGTGCGGTCTATCAGATTCGATATATCCCAACAAACACGGGTACTGATGAGAGTTTCCATGGATGGAATTTCAAAATTCCAAGTACAGAATTCGAGGGAAACATTCTTCAATTTAAACACGTTTAGATACTATTGCGATAAAAGAAAATTGTAATAAAATTATTATACGAGTATAAATATACACTGATGTTTCAAATACGTTCACACATAATATGTATATTATACAAGGGAAAAGGAAAACATGTGTGATACCTCAAAAACCTCTTACTCCCAGAAACTAGATTTTTTTTCCATGGATTTGTGAAATTATTTTTAAAAAAGCTACAAATTTCCAAAACATTTTTTTTATTTTTATACAGGGTGTAACCCTTAAGGTCGTACCACCGGCCAGGGATCGATTCTACAACTAATTTCTGATGAAATATGTTCAATAACTTTTTGGTTTATTATCTTCAATAATGAACCATTGGAATCGCCCAAAGAAAAAAAAAAATTTAACCCCCCCCTCAAAATTTGTTGGTTTACGTTTCAAGATACGTAGATTCAGAAAATCGAATTTAAAAAAAATCCGTCCGTCCGCCGTACGCCGTCCGCCGTACGCCGTCCGCGCTACTTTGCCCAGTTAGCGTTGAGTTAAAATTACGAAATTTTTTTTATGGGTTTCGACCAACCCCACAATGGTCCTCGAAACTTTTCATAACCCAAGGTCAAGGGGAAGTGGTTCAAAACGAATTTTGAAATTTTGAAGATTTCATATCTCGAAAAATTCATATAGAACGGTATGTTTTTTATTTCATTTTTAGATAGAGTTTGTTCCGCAGAATTTTTTAAGACCATCCGCAGCTTTGTACGACCAGCCGTTCGTTCACAATGTCGGCTCAAAGATTGTGCCTCACAACACGATCATGAATCAAACTTTTGAAATACCTACAGGTCAATTTTCATACTAACAAGCTCTTTGGAACATCATATGGCTTAAGTGATGTCGAGTTTGTTGTTCTGAGGTGCGTTTCGTGCTACGGAAATGGAGGTAATTTCGAATGTTTGTTGGTAGGTACTTCTTTTATAGAAAAGTTATTACCGACGTAGTATTAAAAACCTCAGAATTATATAGTATTAATTAATCATAATTAATAATAATCATTAATAATAATAAATACAAATTACTAATACCTCACAATAAATTATAATAATTTTCACTAGGTACTTGATAAAATTGTTAATAATTAGTGATAATTGATAATAATAATTAATCTAACATTTAGGATCTAGACATTTAGACCTAGTGATCTAGACAGAAGGGTGATCTGTACAAAGAAGATAATGAACCGTTGTTTCAAATCTGAAATACATGGAGCATCAACTGGCTTTTTACGTTACAGAAGATTAATGGGATCAGTCTTGATACCTTGATCATAGTTGTGTTGTGTGATACGTGTCACCTACATCATTACGTACTTTTGACATTTTATGTCTTTACTATGGCACATAACTCAAAAAATGTGACATTACGGTGTGACGAAGAAAGTGTTATGAAACATTAAATGTTTTCAGAAATTTTCTAATGATTTTCACGTACAACCGATTCGTTGCTACGGAACTTTAACTTCGCCAGTTATCATCGTACAAAATTCGTTCACCACTCGATGGATAGCTCTCGATTTACCTAACAATATTACGTTAACCACTGCGGTGTGCGTGGCCAACAAGCTGCGGTATGAGCGTGATTGTTTAAATAATTGTTTACAAATAGGTGATCATTCTCAATAATTTATATAACAATTTAAAAAAAAAAAATGAAGTACGTGGTGTGGGTGTGGGAGGGGGCGCAAAGACATGAAATGTCCCTCGTGGTTGCGTACTTGTACGAAAGCTGTACATGTCATAGGCTTTGACGTACAAGTTGGCCTCCTGCCAGCCGTCTGACGTCATAGGCTCGTGCGTCATAGGCTCTGACGTACTAGTTGGCCTCCTGCCAGCCGTCTCACGTCATAGGCTCGTGCGTCATAGGTTCTGACGTACTAGTTGGCCTCCTGCCAGCCGTCTGACGTCAAAGGCTCGTGCGTCATAGGCTCTGACGTACTAGTTGGCCTTCTGCCAGCCGTCTGACCTCATAGGCTCGTGCGTCACAGGCTCTGACGTACTAGTTGGCCTCCTGCGAGCCGTCTGACGTCATAGGCTCGTGCGTCATATGATCTGACGTACTAGTTTGGCTCCTGCCGGTCGTCTGACGTCATAGGCTCGTGCGTCATAGGCTCTGACGTAGTAGCCCGCCGGTCGCTTGTGTTCTGACGTGATCTGAGGGAAAGGGTGAATCAAGGGAACAAATTTTTCCCGTTGGTGTCTGGACTCGGTCCTGTTTCTTTCGATTATGAACGAGTACTTAACCTCGAGACCAGAATTGATTGATGATTAATTGATTGATTGATAAGATTTTATTGGCATAAAGCATAGGTTCCCAACCTGGGGTACGCGGTACGAAATTTTGTGGTTTCTGGGTTTGGACCAGCCCCACAATGATCCTCGAAACGTTTCACAACCCTAGGTCAAGGGGAAGGGGTTCAAAACGAAATTTAAAATTTCGACATAATGATATCATATCGATATGATGTCATATCTCAAAATATTTGACTGAACCGTGTAAGGTTTAGTTCACTTTCGAATGACCTGAAAAATGACGAATCTTTTAAGACCAATTGGATTTTTGTGCGACTAGCCGTTCGTTCACAGTGAGCGTGCAAAGGTTTAGGAAAAACACTAAACTTCGCGTCAAAAACGGCCGTTACGTGGGTCAACGCCCAGAATAAAACTACCTTTTTTCATCTTCCCGGTAAACTACAGTCTAGAAATTTTAACCGTGAGTCGGGGATAGACCACATTGCAATATTCACTCGGTTTCTCATCTGTAAAATTGTTTAAATAATACCTTTTTGTAATAATACAAATTAAATTTTGATGATGAGCTATTGACTTGAAATTTTAAATATAGGTCTTAAACTAATACTTGATGGTAATACTTGGTTAGGGGAAGGAGGATCAGGATTGTAGGTAGTGAAAGTAATAACAATACTACAAATACAAACTTTTTATACAAGTATTAGTTGCTTGTGGAAGTACCTAATAAAAACGTCTCGCAATAGCGCCAAGGGGAGATTTCGAAAGGGGTACGGTGCTTGTGAAGTGGTTAACCTTTTCATTATACTTAGCTCCTTAATGAGGAAAAGGGCGGGCGGGGAAAGTGGATATCATAACTTTTTCCGGCCTCTGTAGAATGATATTTGCGAGGCGGGGTGATTTTTGCACGGAGTGTTTTTTGGGGGGATATCACATCTTTTTGTTGTTGAAGTGGGTCATGTTATAAAGAAGGTCTATGCAAAATTTCAAGTCGATTGGTCCTTTTACCCAGGCTGTAGACTCGTCAAAGTTGCCAAAATTAGCCTAAATTTCAGTTTTTTGTTTCTAAATGTTTTTTGGGTTGAGATAATGGGTTAAACTTTCAAAAGGCACTGGCTGATGTTAAAACGAAGGTCTGTGCAAAATTTCAAGTTAATCCGTGAAGGCGGAAAGACCTAACTGATTAAGGAGAAGAAGAACAGGTAAGGGTGAAAAACCGGGTTTTTGAAGTTATATAACTCGGCTCCCTTTAAAGATATCGACTTGAATCTTTCAAAAGGCACTTGCTACACATGAAACGAAGCTCCGTGCAAAATTTCAAGTCAATCGGCGAAGGTGGAGAGGCTGTAGCCTTGACCGACTGAAAAAAGTAGAAAAACATGGTAATTGGTTTTTGAAGTTATATAACTCGGCTCCCTTTAGACCTAGCGACTTGAAACTTTCAGGGCGTTCTATTATCCACACCAAAAAGATCCAAACCAAATTTCAAGTTGATCGGTCAACTAGGAGCCGAGATATGGCCAAAATTAGCCTAAATTACCCTAAATTTTAGTTTTTTGTCCCTAATTTTTTTTTGGTTGAGATAATGGGTTATTTCGTTCAAATGGCACTGAGACATGCTATAAAGAAGGTATGTAAAAAAATTCAAGTCGATTGGTCCTTTTACCCAGGCTGTAGACTCGTCAAAGTGGACAGAATTTTCCTAAAGTTTCTGTTTTTTTGTTTCTAAAACTTTTTTGGGTTGAGTTAATGGGTTAAATCTTATATAAGGCTCTGTCTCAAGGTTAAATGAAGCTCTGTGCAAAATTTTAAGTCAATCGGTGAACGTGGAGAGGCTCCAGCGTTGCCTGTCTGAACAAGGAGAAGAAGGAGAAGAAGGAGAAGGAGAAGAACAATCTAAGGCCGAAAAACCGGGTTTTTGAAGTTATGTAGCTCGGCTCCCTTTAGACCTATCGATTTGAAACTTTCAGGGCTTTCTAATATCCACTCAAAGAAGAACCACACTAATTTTCAAGTTGATTTTTTTTTTTTTAAATACATTTTTTATTGGTTCATAATTAGAATACACTTTTCTAAGACACAAATGCTACGACCCCCTTTAAGATAACTTGAGCTGGGGGTCGGAGTGCTTACATATTATTAACTTAATTATTAACATATTATTAACTTATTGTTATTATAATTATTATTAAGGAGCGAGAAAAGGTAGTTGAACCACAATTACAATGGCAATATAGTGAAGACAACCCATAAACTTAAATTAGCAAAGCAGTGCAAGGAAATATTTCTTCAATTTGCCTTTAAAGACCTGGGGAGACTCTTGGTCAAATAGGAGCCGAGATATGGATACCTCGAAAACGCGTTTCGTGACGTCCGGTAAACATACACTCGGCACCGTTCGTTTTCTCAACTTCTTTGCTTGGCGGGTCTTACTGGTCTGTACTTGTCCTTGTGATTCACATAACTTTACGGAACGAGTAGATTAATGAGTCAAAATACCGCCTGTTTGTTTGAGTTGGTGACTAGATGGCCCTTTCTGGGTGAGTATTAGTCATCGATAGCTTAGTGGAGAAAAAGAAGATGAAGAAGAGAAGTTTAGTGATGCTATCGTAAATTTTCCATTCAAATTTGCAGCAGGTGCTTGTATCTCTCTATCGGCCATAATTCATGACAATACCTATTATTTTATATCCGAAATTATATCCAAGACCAAGAAACTAGACATCGCAAAACTATCTGTGATTTGAACCAGCTGTTCACCAGTATGAAAATGTTTACGATTTTAGCTCTAAGCCCTCATTGGGGACGAACGGCTCCTATATTTCAGGTGAGAGTCCATTTGCGCTGTGGGAAGGAGTTGATAATAATTATTTGAACCCCTTTAGCAAATTTTTGAAAAAAGGAAGCTATTGTTCTCGGTCCGAAATTATTTGAACCCCTTTAGCAAATTTTCGAAAAAAAGAAGCTATTGTTCTTGGTCCAAAATTTTTAAAACTGGAGTTCCGGAAAAAGTTTCATCCCAAAATCTGTCCTGGAATTTCTTTTCTTCCTTTTGACACAGGTCCCATGGATTTGTGAAATTATTTTTTAAAACGCTACAAATTTCCAAAAAAAAAATATATGATTTTTCATGACCATCTGTATACATCAATGGTCTGCACTGGTCCCTGTGATGAAGAACTGGAGATGAAGAAACGTGGTTGTTACTTGAGATATTCTTCATCTCCATGTTTTAGGTTACAGCGATCGAGAAAATGATCATGATATTAGTTAGGGTGTTATTAATAGTTATTATTATTACTAATTATTATACTATATGTTATACTGCGGTTATATGTTATACTAACCTATTGATAATACAAAATGTTCACTAGTTATTTAAATTTCATAATCCTTGAGGAAATGTTAAAGAATCAGAAGTTCTGATGATTCCGAAAGAATTCACCGATAATCGTTCGTCCACAGGTTGTTAGTTGAAGGGTTATCCAATTACTAATTGAGCCCTCGACTTAATAACGGAATTGTGTATTGTGCAGCAGATCAATAATTGAAGATGAAAATTTTCAGGAGTTATTCCTGAAAATCTTCATTACGACCGCTCGCTAGATCTATTCAATCATTAGTAGTTCCTTGTTATTGAGTATCTGACTTTTTTCTCAAGTATGATTTTGATAATTCGCTTTTGAACTTCGATTACTGACCCCAATAGTTAATTCTAGAGCCATCGGAGCTTGATATGCCCTACATTTCCTCACGGTGCCATTGCAAAGTCAAAATCCGTTTTGATTCAAACAAGAGATTATTTTACACATGCGTTCCTACTATAGAGTAAATACCTACATAATAATCTACAGGACTAACTTTCTCAACATTGGTAGCTCGTTGCACGTAAGAGAATCATTTATCGATTTCGATATCGGATGCTGGAGACTCGGACACGAGCAAGACTCCTCTATCAGCTCATTTGTGGCCCTTAATCGCCTTCAAGATAATGAATGATACGGGTTTTTGGCAATGAGTTCGATGGGGGTTATTGTGATGTTAAATCACAGTACAATGCAACGTATTTTTTTCATACGACAAAGATAATACGTGATGGATAATTTCTGACATAACATGTAGGCCCTTTTTGTAGGGTACCTACTCGTATATTATACAAAAAGGGCCTACATCATGTAGGCTACATGTAGGCTACATGTTATGTCAGAAATTATCTTTCACGTACAGAGATACAGAGAGAACGAAGCTCAGTCAAAGAAAAGTACCTGTCGGCTCCTGTTCACGTATCGGGCAATATAGTTTATGGAAGGTGGAGCCCCATCAGACTCACACAGCTCCGTTTTCCCCTACCGTCAGTACCCTCACCATTACACTAGCAGGTCACGTCGGCATTCCACTTTCCTTCATTCTCCATTTGTCCATTTAATAACGCACCTCTGGCAACGTCTCCCTTTTAGGCGCTGGTCACATACTTAATTTGTTTTGGATTGGTGACCGATTTAATCCGACAAAGAGCGTTGCCAATTCCAATTTCAATGGACGGTTCATTATTAAATATTCTCAGCGCAGAGTGACTTCCTGCCACTAGTCAAATCAAAAGGGTTCACTTCAATTCAAGTTAAACCTCAGCCGGGTCAAATAAATGAATAAGTAAATAAAATAAACTCGTGGCACCTTGTGAAATTTATCCTTGTAGGTTCATCTACTCGTATAACAATAGTTTGATAGATGTGTTAATTGGTTCTAGCACGTCGGGAGAATTGGCTATGTACCAAAATTTCAGCACAATCATTTTTCTTTTTGCTACCTCCATAACGCGTTATTGCCCATCATATTGGCAGCACCGGCATCATCCAGTTTTTTTGCGAATCTGTTTTGTATGTTACGTAAAAATGTCAAGGTTGTTGCTTGTAATTCAATGATGGTGAATGACGTCACAACCATGACGTCAGCAATGAATAATAATTCTATATGAAACGGTAACAATGATTTGGAAATTGAGTGTTGCAAGAGACACGGTTGGCCAAATCACCAGTAGTTAACCCTCGTTAGTTGACGGATTTACATTTTCGATAACGTGGGAAATGCTGACAGGTTAGCGGAGCGAGCGTAAACAGTCCCCACACACATACGGAATTACTAAATAGACCCCCAACCATTAATGCGAGTGTTGATGGATGGGGAGGGGAGAGAGAGAGATAGAGAGAGAATCAGAGAGACGCCGCAGGGGGTTCTGTTTGCTGAACTTTGGACCAGTTAGATTACCAAGTTTCGGTACAGAGCTCATCTGAACTCTACAATAATGTCTCAGTTCTGTGCTTATTTATTATGGCACAAGACCATCAGAGAAAATGGAACAAAAAGACTATGCTTTCAATTTGCATTGAATGATAAATTAAAACGCTGCCAATTCTTGAACAATGGTATGATATCTTTTGTACAGATCACCCTTCTGTCTGAATCACTGTACTGTATAAAATAATCTTGTGATTCCTATAACTAAGTATACGAAACAGCTGGGAGGAAACAACTGTTCAAATGTGGGGGTGGTTGGGTGGGAGGGGAGGGGCTAGCTTTATAATTTATTTATATAAATTGTGAATGAAACATTTATATGGATATCAATTAAACAGTATTAATATTTTCACGAAAGAGGTCTGAAAAAGCTCCTCCAAAAACCTTATTGCAACGTTGATTACACTGCATTTTAATTTTATTTGAACGATGTCTGAAATAACTGGTGTTTCTTTCCGTATTTTTCGTGCGGAATTCGAATCTTCAGTCAGATTTCCTCCATCACGTAGGTATAGATTTCCACCAAACCCCTGAGTACAAATTGAGTAAAAGTTCAAGCTTAAGATTTGAACCGGGATGTGTATTTTTGCTATTTGTATGATTTTGTCTCAAGTATACATGTGAATAGCAATTATACTGGTTTCTCCAACACAGTCCTTCTTCAGAATCCAGCAGTAGCCTGCAGTCTTTGATGCCATTCCATCTTCCTTGATACCGTTGTCCCATCAATTTAATATAAGGAACTTCTTTAAAGGAAGTGAAGTCTTCAGTACCTAAGTCTTCCACTAATTCTGTATAGTGGAACTTTGTATAGTGAAACTCGTAAGATGCAAATGATTGAGATTTGATGAACCGTATGAACTAAAATATATTATCTACCCTGTGCACACTGATACGTGATAGGGGATAACGAAGGGTGCATAGCTGGAATTAAAATCAGGGTTGGTACTGGGGCTCGATTGCTGTCATGAAAGGCGAGGACGCTAATTCACCCTCAACGGTGAATGAGCCGACGTGGTCACAAGGGGGGTATCACCGCCCTCTTCCGACAACCTTCCTTCGATGGTTTAGGCAACCTTTGATTAATTGTGTTCTCTTCCATCAATCTTAGACTTTTTACGGTCAATATCTATAAATCTCTTGGTGTCTTGATCATTGAGGTTCAGCTAGGTTTCGCTTTTTGCGGCTATCAACTTGCGGCAACGGATCAAAAGCACGTCTACGTTTTGTGTCGCTAAATTCATGTTCTACTATGAGAACACAGTGTGGATTAGAAAACCTCTATACATCTGTTTGATCCTTGAAAGCTAGAAAAGGTGTGTTTTCATGTGGTTGAGCCTTACCAAACAGATTATCACGCTAATTTTTAATGCAACTAAATAACAATCTGAAAACTGTCTTTAGACACGGTACCAAGGGAGGAAAACAGAAAAATCCAATTCTAAATCAAAAAAACTCTGCAAATTCTTGACACAACGGTTCATTATCTTCTTTGTACAGATCACCCTTCTGTCTAGATCACTAGGTCTAAATGTCTAAATCCTAAATGTTAGATTAATTATTATTATCAACTTTATCAAGTACCTAGTGGAAATTATTATAATTTATTGTTAGGTATTAATAATTCGTATTTATTATTAATAATAATCATTATTAATTATGATTAATTAATACGATATAATTCTGGGGTTTTTAATACTACGTCGGTAATAATTTTTTTATAAAAGAAGTACCTACCAACAAACATTTGAAATTACCTTCATTTCCGTAGCACGAAACGCACCTCAGAACAATAAACTCGACATCACTTAAGCCACATGATGTTCCAAAGAGCTTGTTAGTATGAAAATGGACCTGTATTTCAACAGTTTGATTCGCGATCGTGTTGTGAGGCACAATCTTTGAGCCGTCATTGTGAACAAACGGCTGGTCGTACAAAGCTGCGGATGGTCTTAAAAAATTCTACGAAACAAACTCTATCTAAATATGAAATAAAAAACATACCGTTCTATATGAATTTTTCGAGTTTTGGAATTTTCAAAATTTCAAAATTCGTTTTGAACCCCTTCCCCTTGACTTAGGGTTATGAAAAGTTTCGAGGATCATTGTGGGGCTGGTCCAAACCCAGAAACCAAATTTCGTAATTTTAACTCAATGCTAACTGGGCAAAGTGGCGCGGACGGCGGACGGAGTACGGCGGACGGACGGATTTTGGTTTATTATCTTCGATAATGAACCATTGGAATCGACAAAGAAAAAAAAATTTTAACCCCCTCTCAAAATTTGTTGGTTTACGTTTCAAGACACGTAGATTCAGAAAATCGAATAAAAAAAAATCCGTCCGTCCCCCGTACGCCGTACGCCGTACGCCGTCCGCGCCACTTTGCCCAGTTAGCGTTGAGTTAAAATTACGAAATTCGGTTTCTGGGTTCGGACCAGCCCCACAATGGTCCTCGAAACTTTTCATAACCCTAGGTCAAGGGGAAGGGGTTCAAAACGAAATTTAAAATTTCGACAATGTCATATCTCAAAATATTTAACTGAAACGTGTAATTTTTTAAGACCAATTGGATTTTTGTGCGACCAGCCGTTCGTTCACAGTGAGCGCGCAAAGGTTTAGGAAAAACACTAATCTTTCGCGTCGAAAACGGCCGTTATGTGACCCAACCCTCAGACGCCCAGAATAAAACTACCTTTTGTCATCTTCCCGGTAAACTACAGTCTAGAAATTTTAACCGTGAGTCGGGGATAGACCACATTGCAATATTTACTCGGTTTCTCATCTGTAAAATTGTTTAAATAATACCTTTTTGTAATAATACAAATTAAATTTTGATGATGAGCTATTGACTTGAAATTTTAAAAATAGGTCAGAACTGGATCACAGAACTGGATCCACTCGGTTTCTTGTCTGTAAAATTGTTTAAATAATACCTATTTGTTTAAACAAATTAAATTTTGATGATGAGCTAGATACTTGAAATTTTAAATATAGGTCAGAAATGGATGACATTTCAATATTCACTCGGTTTGTATGACATGGTATGAGTATGGTATGGTATATTATTGTATGTATGATTTGGTATAATACAGTATGGTATGATAGGAAAGAAATTCGTATGGTATGGTATGAGTACGGTGAGAATATGGTATGGTGCCGATTTGCAATACAGTCTGGTATAGACAGAAGGGTGATCTGCACAAGGAAGATAATAAACCGTTGTGTCAAGAATTTGCAGAGTTTTTTTTATTCGATTTTCTGAATCTACGTATCTTGAAACGTAAACCAACAAAGTTTGAGGGGGGGTTAAAATTTTCTTTGGGCGATTCCAATGGTTCATTATCGAAGATAATAAACCAAAACCAAGTGCGAGGCAGATATTGTTACTACACTGATCTGTTTCATTCACCGGAGCAAAAATGATTCTTGTAAAAATGAAAATTACCAATAAAATACAGGTCATCTTTTTAGAATCTACAATAATATCTGAGGGCCTATTTACTTGCCAACCATTGACAGGAACTTTCATAATAACGTCGGCGAAATGGCAGGGGGACAATAACTCAAATTTGGGACATTGGAATTAATCGACAATTCTAAATTGATCAAAGCAGAGCAAAGTTAATGCTGACTCTGCAGTTGTAGGGAGTGTTTTTTTTATCTGTTCGTACTTGTGTTTCTTGCTAAGCCTTGTGTTTCTTCGCGTCTGTGATTTGGATTTCTTTTTAGCGAATTTTTGCTATTGTTCTCGGTCCAAAATGTTTAAAACTCGAATTTTTGAAAAGTTTTCATACTGAAATCCGTTTCAGACGATCCTAATTTATATATAATATGTATTATATATTTACGTATGTGTCATTCCAGACGATAAATTTAGATAGGATTGAGATAAAAAGTTCAAATTCGCACAAAAAATTGGCAATCGAAAGGCTAAGTTCGTAGATGGGCAGTATCGGGCCACTCTAAGAGAGGGTTTTGCGGAGTTTTAGGGGGGGGGAGGGGAATTCCTTATAAATTCCCAAAATGTAACATTCTAACCAGTGACACCTCATTATAGAGGTTTTTTTTTCTAAATGCGGAACACGATGGTGAAATCAGAATTGAGATACCTATCTCATTCCGTTCTCAAACTGGAGCACTTTGAAGATGAAGAAACGTGGTTGATCCTTGATATCCTTGATATTTTCTTCATGGTTAGACTGCTCTAATCTGATGACGGAATGCGATATCGCAATTCTGACGTCACCGTCGTGTTCAGCGTTGAAATGTTGGGGGTTTTTGGGGAGTTTTTAGGGGGGGTTTAGAGTTGAAATGTCCTAAAGCTGTGTCGGTTTTGGGGGGTTTTGGGGAGTTGTTGGGTGGGGGGAGGAGATTCACCCATAAGTTTCCAAAATGAAACGGTCTGTCAAGTGACTCCTAATTTTAAAGGTTTTTACACGCTGAATAAGACGGTGAAGTCAGAATTGCTATATCTTATTCCGCTATCAAACTAGAGCACTTTGAAGATGAAGATGTTCTTCATGGACATCATGTTCTTTAATTTTACATAAAACCAATTATTTCTTCGAAAATTCGCTCTTATAGCCATGCTGCATGACTGTGGATTTTTGGAAATGCAGTTAACGTAGGTAGTAGTATTTTCAAAAATTTAAGTTTTTTCAAAAATTTAAGCTTGAACTGCAATTGCGGTCCTTAACAATTCGAGCTGAAATTTTTGAAAATTCGTATACGAATGTGCATTAGGCGTATAAGATAGGAAATAACGCCGAAACCGAAATGTGGCCAAAAGTAGAAAAAAGTGGTTTCAGTGTGAAGAAACATGGGTTTTTATGGAAAACACGTGGTTTTCTAAAAAAATAAAAAATGAAAAACTATAAAAAATCATATCTTGGGAACGGATTGAGATAAAGCGGTTGGCGGCCTTCTACTCCATTTTCAGTCTAGTTTTACCCAATGGTTTTCTTTCATACCAACGGTTTGGCGAACACCCTCTATAATATTTGAACTTGAAAGTCGGCAACGCAAACATGTGCGTGAGTCAGAAATATATTTTACTTCATATTCGTGTTTTTTTGTATTGAGAAAACCCAAAGTGTCGATTTTCAACTTGAAATCTCGTCTGGTTGTATCATCAAATGGGAGGGTATGATGTGGACTCCTCTGTGTGCTACACCCACTCGACCCACTATTAGACTTTTTTCCGGCCATCGGAGTGTGGAGTTCAACCCTTTTATGGCACCTCTTCGGAAAGCTCTCACTGAAATCCATCAATAGACAGCATTGAGAATTATTTCGTCCGTATCGTGTGGCATGGATCGCCGAGACCGTGTGGTTAATGTATTCTGATCACGAATTATTTGAATGAAAACTACTCTCGCGCCATTTCTACTTCAAACTATGACGAATGTGTGAGTGAACAGAAATGACATCAATACGGCTGGGTTGTAGCCGCTATCGGAGCATGACTCGCAATTAGATCCATGATCTACATATATGGCTGCGACCATCTTGTATCATTCATTCAAGAAACATTACTTCAATCCAGATATCGAGCTAATGCGTGGATTAAACGTTGATAAACGGTGATTATCCGTTTTGTTGACCAATAAAGCGAAGATTGAAACCCCCACAGCAAGAAGATTGAAACGGAAGAGGCCCGAAGACTCACTACCCCAACCTGTGAACCAAAATTACCCTACTTAAATTTTAGTACGCAAAAAATTATTAGAATTAAACTATTACGAAAAAAAAAAATTCCTAATGAAAAGTTCCTATAAATGTTTTCCGTTCAAACAAACCGTTATTCTTTCGTGCAAATTTTATCTTGTTATACTACGAAATGTGGCCAAAGACTATGTTTCTCGTATTTATTATATTAACTGTATCATATTATTTATTATCTGATTAGGGACAACCACTGGGTTGTACCCAAACTCATGTAACATGTTAATTAAATTTATTTACTATAAACAATTATCAAAACTGTATAATCATTGAGTTGATAATAAAGTTAAAAATAAAATAAAAATAAAAATAAAATAAAGCGAAGGTGGACGCTCACTTTCTCAACGACTTTCGGTTCATTACTCTCAGATCATAAGTGAAATATGGCCTATTATTTTCAATAATGAGGCATTGAATTTGACCGAGAGAACGATTTGGGCCCTCAAACCCCCACCCTTAAAATTGGTTGTTGTTCCGAACTATGTAGAACCCAACTATCCAATTGACCAATTGAAAAGAAATTTTGTACATAACGGTTTATTATTTCCCGTTTGAATAAAGGATCTGTATACTATATCCTTTTGTCCCAAAACTATACGAAATAAGAAATAATTGGAGTAATGAGCAAAATAGGTAATTGGAGTAAAATAGCAATATAGCTCTTGTGTGTTCGTTCAAGAAGGTTACCAGATAATCCCCTCCAAGTGATGTTAGGGGGAATCTATTATTTATGTAAATTATAAATGATTTATCATTTATTTTGTATTACTGTAATAGTAGTAATAGTAGTAATCTAATAATTCCACTTCACTCACGAATAATTATTATCAAGGAATACTCACAAAAAAAAAATTACCGTATGTTGGTAGGTGCGAAAAGTGTCTGAGAATAAGACACTCTATATCGCAACAACATGTTAATGAATTAGCACATGTTAAGTGAATCAGCAGATCCTGATCAAGAAAATTGTCCTGAAGTTCCACCGTTCGAATCACACTCATGTTGTCGATTTTCGGCTCTATGTTATAAGTTTCCGAGATACTTTTGGTGTTTTGAAAGATAAGAGCACAAAAATATGGATCGTTATTTTAGGATTCACAGAGTTTTTCAAAATGTCACATGCCTATTCTGCTGTCATGTTTGTCTTCTTGTCTAGATAAGAGATGTTTTGCGAAAAAAAGACTTTGGTGAAGAAATCTACTCCAAAATAATGCAGGGGCATAAACTATCTGGCTTCAATTGTGAACAATACTGGTAGGTATATACTCGTATTATCCTGCAATTCTCCTCCGCTCACTCGCTGCTCAGGGCTTCCGTTGGAAAAGAGTCTACTCTTCCTCTAACGAGGCCCCTTTAATTTAACAGGGGATTGCTAAAGGCTCTTACTATCAAGTAAGGGAGGGCTTATGTTTTATTTATAGAGAAGTTCTCATTTTATCCACTTTTGCTACGAATACTTTCCTTTTATAAGTTATTATTTGTTGCAAGGAGTAAACCAGCAAGTTGAGAGTTTGTATTAAGTCACAATAAGAATTGGATATTGAAAGGTGGACCTTTTAATAATTTTCAGTTATCTGTGGGTTAATTTGATGCCAGTATTTTTACGTGGAAGCGATGCGTGGATTTCGACTCCTGCTTATTGATGAAACCCATATACCCCATCGAAACGCTTTTATTCACTTAGCCCGAGTTATTCGGCACTTGAAAACTTTCCAGCTAGTCAACCAGACCGGAAACGCTCCCCAGGAAGCAAGTATGAAGTTACGGTTCCATCAATACCGAACATCTGCAAGTTTGAAATGTCTACTTAACCAAATATACAGTACGAAAAATGTTGACAACCTACCAAACAAGCATACAAAAAAAATTGAACATTTAACATTGATTTACCAACGACTCGATGTATGTAAATCAATCCAGCGTTGGAGTACCTACGTGTTCCTTTTCATTGTCGACAGTTCCCGTAGATTAATGTACCCAATATATGATCATTTAAACCGCCATGCATTATATCGTCGTCGTGCATACCATACAAATTATCCTTGAAGGCTCATACAAGTACAACACATATTGGCCGAGTTCGATCAGTAAGATCAGTCCGTAGGTTCATTTTTGTCTATTATCTTCGATAATGAACCTTTGGAATCGCCCAAGAAAAAAAATACCCCCCCCCCCCTTAAAATTTGAGGGTTAACGTTTCAAGACACGCAGATTCCAAAAATTGAATGATAAAAAAATCCGTCTGTCCACCATCTGCTGCACTTTGCCGGCAAAATTCGTAGATGGGCAGAATCGGGCCACTCTAAAGGGGGTTTTGGGGAGTTTTGGGGAGGGGGGGGGGAATTACATATAAATTCCCAAAATGAACGCAATCTGACAAGTTTACGCTTGGTTTTGAAGGTTCATTTATTGAAGACGATGGTGAAATCAGAATTGCGATATTATTTCCGAAAAGTTTTAAATCAAAATCCGATTCAGACTATCTTTAACCCACTGCCAAAAAACACCAAAAACTATACAGGGTGCCCCACAAAAAATGTGGGGTCGTTTTTTATACATTTGAATGGCTTGATCGATTTTCGATCTTTACGCCATACGATTTTTGATCTTTACGCCATAGTTGATACCGGGGTGGCACCCCTGGCGCCATTGATAAAAATAAGAGTATCGTTGCGCTCAGTTTTTGGGCTATACATTCTATGAGTAACTATGAATGTAGGGAATGAAAGTTATGTAGAGATCGGTTGACGCACTAGTTCGTTGGGAAATTCGTCCATAAGGTGCTTGCATGGTACTGATCCACACTCACAAAAGACATTTGATGACGTAATAAACCGTTTGGCCATAAGAAAAAAAAGATAATGAATAGATAAAATTACAATTAATGATTTACCTTTTGAAATGATTGGAATATACTCGTACTATAATCTATCAATATCTCCCGTGTACCAGAAACCTGGATTTTTTTAATGGTTATGTAGTGCGTTAGGGAGGTGGTGAAAAATTATAAACCTGTCAATGTAGGTGGCTTCCATTGCCGCCTCGTCCCACTTTTCTTCTCTAGACCTTATTCATACCGTAAACCCTCACCACCATAGTACGCCGCCAGCCCGTGTCAAACCTGTCTGGATCCTGTAGGACAGGTAGGTCGCCATTACGATCTCCGAGTCCACGCCAGGTTTATTTTCAATAACGGAACATTGAAATCGATCAAGAAAAGTGGGCTTACGTTTCATAATTCGTACAATCTGAATATCGAATATTAAAATTAAATCCGGGGGGACTGCCTGACCCCCGGATTATCACAGTTTAGATTAAGGATCAAAGCAAGGAAACATGGAACATGTTGTAGGTGAGACCTACCAGGTTGAACGCACAAAGTATTTTATCAATAGCACGCCCAAGCAATGACTTCTACACTAGGCAGTTGCCTTGGCTGGCCCCCTCAGTTTTCGAAACTTTGTCATCAGCAATTAAAACAACTAATTCTGTAGCTGTATTCAAAAAGCTAACATTTCAACACTTGATGAATCAAATAAATGCAAAATCCATCATCCTTAAATTTAAATTTTGAATTCATAGTGACCCACAAAAATCCAATATCCCTATATGTAAAATTTGAATAACAGAAATGTACTACCACAACGACCTTTGCTAGACGTTAAGTAGGTATAAGTATCTTTTAGTTTGTTAAAAGTAGGATATTTAGGAAGTAATATATAAGAACAATTCTTATAATAATTATAATTATTATAAACTAAAATGCATTACTGAATGTACGCACATCCTAGCTGAGCTGGGAGAGAACGAGCCTGGACAGGTCACTGACCTTAGGCTTAGCTATTAAACAAACGAACGTTGCATTCATAATTTGTACTTGTGAATATATCTGTATTATGTAAAATGTGTAAATAAACGATTATTATATCTATGTTTTCTAATAGGTGCATAATAACAGAGGAAACATACCTAGTAAGAAGAACTCTTGACAACCACAATGACTTGACACTCAATTCAATGCGTTTGAAACCGGTTCCCTAGAACCTATTGACGGCTACATTACATCAAATAAATTAATACATTACATTACATTAATACATTTTATCCAGCCCCCCTAACGTGTGAGCGGTCTTTGTGAACCCTTCGAGAAAAATAAGAAAAGGGCGAATGTCGTATACCTGTCTGTTTCCATTAGAGCCCCCCTCTCCCCCGCCCAGTCTACGCTCCACCTACTCGAAAACACAGGTAACAGGTAACGGACCACGCTCTTCCAACCCGAATCACGCTCGTAAAAACATGTTTCTTGTTAAAAATCCGCGTGTCCGCTATTCGTGGCCCATTTAAAATAACTTGAGAAATATGAAATTCGGTATGCACTCTATTGGTGGACCGAGAAGATTCTTGAAACTTTTCATAAACTGCTAGATACTTCGGCTTTGCTGTGAAACTTTTCGTGTCTATGGAAGGAAGGTAATTTCGAACATTTGTTGGCAGTGTCTTCTTGATGTAAGTCATAGGTACTGCACCCAATTCCGCCACGCAACGGTGCTTCTCGAGGGGCAGCAAACGGCAAACTCCACGTAGGTGTTCGTAGTTCATATCAGTTGAAGCAATGCCAAGCGTATACGCCACATATCGAAGAAATTGGTTCTGCACTCTCTCCAACGTGTATTCGTGCACTGCTTAGCAGGGTGCCCATACCGGGGATGCATATTCCAGGAGCGGAAGAACCAAAGCCTTGTATAGAACAATACAAGGCTTCACAATATAGGCATTCACGCTGCAGAATTCGCGGCTATTCCTTTTGAGAAAACCCAAGGCTCTCAGAGCTCATCCCGCAATGCCATTAATATACCCCAAAAAGGTGAGCTTCCCGTCACAGCGCTCTCCAAGATCAACCACCTGATCCAGCCTCTGAAAATCAGAACCACACAAGGTATAGTCGTGCAATAAGGGTTGAGCGGTTCGGTTGAAGGTGACAGCGGAGCACTTGGACGGATTCAAGAAGAGGAAGTTCGCGGAGCACCACTCCTCCAAGCCACGCAGGGCTCCCTGTAGGGTCTCACAGTCACTCGTCGAAATCACATGGTAGAAGAGCTTCAGATCATCGGCAAACAGCAAGCACTGCACACCAGGGTGTATACTTTTTACAACACTGTTGATCACAAGCAGAAAGCAAAGCGGCCCTATGTGACTTCCCTGGGGGATTCCAGAGGACGCAGTAAAGGGAAGTGACAATGTGTGCTTTGCACGAACCATCAGT
The DNA here is from genome assembly GCA_963920205.1 of Stenodema calcarata. Classification (NCBI taxonomy): domain Eukaryota; kingdom Metazoa; phylum Arthropoda; class Insecta; order Hemiptera; family Miridae; genus Stenodema; species Stenodema calcarata. Next base: position 29,407,939 of record OY986048.1, on the reverse strand, counting down.
TCCCGCTCGCTGAGGTAACTTGAGATCCAACTCAAGAAAGACCCGAATACACCCAATGACCTCAGCACAGATAACTTGTCAAAAGCCTTAGCAAAATCAGTCGAGTCAACATCAGTCTGGCAACCCGCCTGGAACCCCTCCAGTACGAAATCCTGAAACACTAGCAGGTTGGTGACTGTAGATCTCCCTTTCAAAAAACCATGCTGTTCGGGTGCAATGAAGGATGAAAACTCGATGGATAACTGTTCGACAACCAGCTTTTCAAGTAGCTTAGGGGTGGCTGATAACGTACAAATAGGGCGATACTGCCGCACTTGGCTTTTGTCCCCACCCTTATGAATAGGTGTTACAAAACAGGATTTCCACTTAAGAGGGAAACATCCAGAGGCGAGAGATTTGTTGAATATGATGGTCAACGGATAGGACAAAGCAGTTGAGCATTCCCTTAACACCAGGGGGGGGGGGGGGTGGATATCGTCTGGACCCATCCCCTACCCAACGGTTGAATCATTAATGTCACGGTTGAATTTCACTTAACGGAGACGGAAAATGTGGGTGTTTTAACCGTCCACAAAAATGAACACAACCGTGAATCAATTAAAGTCACGGTTGAAATTCAACTGTGAATTAAATTGAACCGCCCCCAATTTTCTATCCCCAATTTTCCCATACCAAGGTGTGGTTACTTTCAACAACTTCCCAAGGGAAATCAGAATTAGTATGTTTAAAGACTTGGAGAATTTCTCAGATGAACCTAAGACAAAACTGAAAAAAATATTATATGTATAAGCAAATTTAAGAAACAGTAATTATTAAAACTATGTTACCTACTAGGTATATTAGATTATGTTAAACTACAAACAGCTAAAATATTTAGTTTCAATCAGGTTCAATAATTACATGTAAATATGTATATAATGATGTTGAGGGATGTCGAGGGTCGGTCAAATGAAAATTGATTTATGTGTCAACGTTTCGAAGAGTATATTTCTTCATCTTCAGGGCCTAAAAACAGTTTCATAATATTACCATTAATTAATTACATTTGTATCCTGAGAAAATTGACAAATTTTGTTATAGTTATTTAGTTATAGGTAGTTATGCTAATTTTGTTATAGTTATTTCAAAACATTTGGTTAGACAAATTACATTTTTGTTGACAACAAATGTTGCTGGACAAATTGTGCTAGGACTAATAGTGAGTATGATAATAATTTTGTTATCGGTAGTTATTCAAATTTTGTTATGGTTACTTCAAACCATTTGGTTAGACAAATGACGTTATTGTTGATTTGTTGTCAACATGAGATAGGAAAGAAATTCGTATGGTATAGTATGAGTACGGTGAGAATATGTTTTTTTTTATATATAAATTCACTTGGCATTAGCTTATGCCATAGCCAATATGTTTGCAACACAGTCGGGTATAGACAAAAGGGTGATCTGCACAAGGAAGGTAACAACGCCAACTGGGCAAACCGGCGCGCCGGTGTACGGCGTACCGGCGGACGGAGGGATTCAAAAGCTATATTATGTTCTAACTTCATTTTTTTTCAACTTTGAAATAATATTTTGACCTTATATTAACCGACTTAATCTAAAAAGATCCATTTTGGTGGATGTGGAATTTATTGTAACGCCCATTCACTATATTGACACTTTTGGATCATTTTTCTCAGTTCAACGAGTACCGGCGTCTTTCAAGTTAAGTAGCAATGTGATGGATCAGTCCAGGCGGGAAGAAGAAAGACAAGGTCAATACGGCGAAACTCGAAACTTGCCATGGCGAAGAGGGTTTTAACCCTCTCAGGGTAAAACGCATTGACATATATTTTGACTGATCTAGGGCTCCATAGGGAAGTCACAGGGCGTGAAATAACGACTTTTCGCTCAAAAATGTCTTGTTCTCACAATTTGAGTCATCTAGAAGACGAGTTCTCACAATTTGAGTCATCTCAGAAGACGAGTTCTCACAATTTGAGTCATCTTTGAGTCATCTATATTCAATCCATCACGCTTTCACAAAATCGTTCTGTTCAGTGATTCAATTTGAATTCCATTCAAAATCCTAATTAATTGATACGATACAAAATACCAAGCTTGAAACTGAGTACAAATATTTATGGATGAGATGGAATGTTGTTCATATGTATATGTATGTATTCCCACTTAATTGACTATCGATACAGCTGAAGAATGCGGATATTACCTTTTATTCATTTCAAAGTGAGACACGAGGTGGATTTTAGAACAAAACCCATCACATTGACTTCTGAGGGATAGCCGGTGGAAATTGCTTTGTTGGAGTGAAAGAGTTGGGTGGTCGTAAGATGAAGTCCAGTCCATCAGTGAGCGTGTGAAAGACGAGATTCATCTCTCTTTTGTCCCTCACGAAAAGGAATAGGATTGGGGTTAGTTCTTCCAAAACTATCAGAAGATTAAATCCGCTCTCTAGCAATTTTGCTAATACCTGATTGAACTATCCATTCCCAATTTCAGGTAGAGCCTTATTGCACTTATGTGACAATGAAAACGTTGAGAGGTACTGGATCACCTCTTGAAGATTGGAGTAGGGCTTCGTATGATATATTAGTTTATGCATTTATGAAGGAAAATGGAACAACCAAAAGCTGACAGAAAAAATCTGCAAATTCATGCTCAACGGTACCTACAGAATGTTTGTACATATTATGCTAGTTAATTTGAACCTTCTATAGGACGGCTCTCATATTGTTTTTAATGCTCGGCACACCAAAGAACCGAATTTGCTGACATTTACAAGGGAAAACTTTCAGAAAAAACCAACCATGCATTCCACAACAATTCTTTACACACATCAGTCAAGAGTATTAGTACCGTAGTACACTAGCAGTGGGTACGAGGGTATTGATAGGAATGGTTACTTGATCAAGCTACTTGTAGAAGCAAGAACGTACTATGACGGGGGAGAAGAACACCGACTATGAACCCTCGAGCACCCGAAGGACATCAGACGAAAGCATTCCTCCAAGTAGTGACGTTCCGATACTCCTTTCGATCCGATATTTGGTATCAAATCAATATCGAAAGCACGGTATCGATACTCCGATATTATCGAAAGGAAATATCGATATTGAAAGTATCATTTGATATCGATAATTCTTACTTTTTTTTTGCAATATAAGTAATGGAATTACAGAATTTGAGGATAATATGATTATCCTCAAATTCTGTAATTCTATTCAAAAAATAAATCGTGTTTAGGCCTACAATGATCAGCATCATGATTAGTTTTGGTACATACTATAGGAGTGGAAATAATAAACCCTTGGGTAGATTTTGAAGTGTTTATTGTTATCTATGACAAAAAGTACAAAGAGTGGAAAACATACTGTGGTGAATGTATAAAAAAAAATATTATAAACCCCAATCTTTGGAAGTAAAGTCCAAAAAGTATAAAGAGTGGAATGGAAAATATATTGTGGCGAATGTTTAAAAAAAATTACAAACCCCACTCTTCAGAAGTAAAGTTCGCCAAAAACAACAATCTGTCCAAATGTTCCGGTGAAAGACGAACATACATAGTATGTATTATGTACATAACATAATATTATTATGTTCGTTTCACCGAACATTTGGACAGATTGTTGTTTTTGGCGAACTTTACTTCTGAAGAGTGGGGTTTGTAATTTTTTTTAAACATATTTGTTAAACATATTTTGTTAAACTTCCTTCCGATGTTGTCTGGATTCGATACTGTAAAGCTTCATTCGATATCCCGATATTATCGAATTCTTGATATCGATAGGACAAATATCGGAAGTATCGAAACAAATGTATCGATATTACTAATATCGGTAATATCGGAACGTCACTACCTCCAAGATCTCATCTCGGTACCGAAGAACCATGAATCTCTCGAGAGCTTGTATATTCAACCGGGGGTTATCTTCTTTATGTTTAATGACGGATAAAACACAAAGGCTACGGCTTTGGCTACAAAGGTCACGACGACTGCAATCACCGTCTGGAGCTTTGACAATCATTTTAAGAACTGGGAGTACCTCCATTGAGAACACTGTACATGGATTCCTCTCAACAACACTCAATCAACCAACCTTGTTTCTTTTTCAAAGGACAGTTGAGATCCCCATGTGACTGAGGCCCAGATCATTCCATCGTGACATGAAACTTAGGGCGGAATTCATAGTCGTCACTTTAGTGTAAGTGCGCCCTTAGATGAGCTCGAAAGTGGCGGTGCTCCCTTACCGCTATTCACAGTCACGTTTCAAGGCCACACTTTAGGGCGCACTCGAATGATAATCCTAGTGCACACTTTACTGAATTCATAAACCAAACTTGACCGGTAAGTGAAGTGTTACCCACGACTTTCCGGTGCCAAATCTAAAGTGACCTCTCCAGGTCCCTAAAGTGCGCACTAACCCTCTATTTTTGCTGATAAGCTATCAAAAACATTTGTTATTGAGGTTTCCCACGACGGTTCTCAAAATGAATTCTCAATATAGTGTATTTTTTGATTTCGATGAGTGGGATGACGAGTTTTACGAGCGATTCGAAGAGCAACGGCTGAATAGGGCACCAAAACGGTATATTCGAGATGGGCAGAACCCATTTGAATGGCTCAGTGAGGAAGGATTTCGCCGGCGATTCAGTTTCCGAAAAGAGACGGTTTTGCAAGTTCTCATACCTATAATCTTCTCTAGGACTGAATTCTCTAGTAAGAGAGGACTTCCACTGACACCAGCTATGCAAGTGCTCGATGCTCTACGGTTTTACGCGACCTCTTCTTTCCAAGTGAGTAACCCTTTCCTGTGATTTTTTCAACTGCTGGTTTGTGGAACTACCTCTTTACCTCTCTTCGATGCAAACAAATCAAGAAAGCTAGTAAGGTAAGCTACTTGTTTCGTTTGATGTATCCTTGGGATTTCTGGATGTTGGTATGTGTAGGGATGGCAAAAAAACAGAAAACATCGATGTATCGATGCATCGATGCATCGACAGGCCGGCATCGATGCTCCATAAACATCGGACCCCAAAAACATCGATGGAAAAAAACATCGATGTTTTTGAAAAAAACATCGATGTATCGATGGTTTTCAATCAATTTTTTATTTTATAAATAAAATTTCTATTTTTTTTTTTTTCATGCAGGACGGAAAGAAAAAATGATAAGCTCTGAAAAAGAACAATACTTTTATTTTCAGTATTATTTTATTTGTTACCATTATAATTCAGTTTCAAGAAAAAAAATCGTATACCTAACGTGACCGTACTGGGGTAGGAAACGGAATCAACTTTCAAAGCCAGAAACGAGAAGGAGAAGCGAAAGCGAAACCATGCGATGCCTTGACAATAAAAGTGGAATTTTCCACTTTTTAAAGAAGATGTGATGGGAAGGGAAGGGAAGGGAAGGCTACAGCGTCTGGACAAGAAAATTTCGTTTTATTTAATAAAAATTCAGAAATAATATTCCTAGGTATGTGAGAAAAACGTTAGAACATTCAGCAGCCTATGGCAAAAAAAATTGAAACATCGATGTATCGATGTGCCGATGCATCGAAACCCCCGACATCGATGTTCCAAAAACATCGACACAGAAAACATCGATGGAAAAACATCGATGTTTCCCGCAAAAACATCGATGTTTCAAAAACATCGATGTATGATTGCCATCCCTAGGTATGTGGTAAATGTTTTCATGTGGTTTTGTTGTATGTACAACTCGGGGATCGATGTAATTCTCCAATAACTACAATGTGTCTGGTACGTGTTGATAGCTGCTAAATCCTGAAAGTAAGCTAAGTACTTGTTTCGTTTGGTGTATTCTTGGGATTTCTGGATGTTGGTATGTGGTTAATGTTTTCATGTGGTTTTTTTCTATGTACAACTCAGGGATCGATAGAATTCACCAATAACTGCACTTGATCTGGTACGTGTTGATTGCTGCAAATCCTCCAAAGCATAATCATGTAATTCTGTAATATACGAATATATAGTTGTGAAAACATTCTGAATTCACTAAAATTTGTTTACTTTGTTCACAGGCAGTTTGTGGAGATCTGTTCTCTATCAGCCAAATCATTTAGTCAACGACGCTGATAATACCACTGGCAACGGAATTAGGAACGCATTCTTCGCTCGTTATTTTAATAATTGAAACGTATTTAAATTTCAGGTGTTTTTCATGATTACTCCCTTTTCCCTTCAAAATAGGAATGTAGTTGAGGGTTCCCTTCAGGTGAACAAATATGAAGAATTCATTAGTATTTGAAGAAGGTATAGTGTAAAATACATGTAGATATAAAAAATAGGAAAATTGAGGTAGTAATACTGAACATTTAAAAAAAATGTAACCCAAGAACTTGACAATGTAACGTACCTATATACAAACTAATTTTTACTTTACTTATTTTCTTAAATAACTTGTTATTAACCACTGGGTGGTTAATTACATCCTCAACTACATCCCAATTTCCTTTTCACTCTTCTTTTAACCACTTTGGTGTCTACTTTTTAACATTCTTTTTGGTTTTCAACAACTTTCTGATTTCTAGCAACTTCTTTTTTTTTCTCCACCTCAGACAATTCAATTTGGTGCTTTTTTTGTAATTCGAACATTTCTAATTCGTTTCTAATACATATCGCTCTTCTTGCTTTCTACTATGTCCTTTCTCTCCAACACCAAGTGCCTCACCTTCGCCATCTTCCCTAAACACTTGCATCTTCTTATCCGTATCAATTATCAATCAATCTAATTTAGTATGACAAAGAACACAAACAATTCTTCACGAAACGACGACAATAACAACAACAGTGAACCTTCTGGTAACCTTCCGAGACTGTTTTCAGTTTGGAAGTGAGAAGGGAAAATTTCCCCGTTTAGTGTTAGAAGTGACCGGGATTTTTATCTCTAAACAGAGAAACTTTCCCTTCAATAAACTGCAGGGCTGCCAACTGCATGCCGAAAGGCGTAGCGAGCACTAAAACTAAAGCCTAGTGTACACTTAAGCCGAGTGCGCATTCTTACTTGAATAGAAGTGTTAGTGAACACTAGGATTGAACTATGAATTCGAAGATTGAAGTGGAGGGCGACCCTTTACTTTCCGAAGTATTAGTGGACACTTATCTTTAGGGTCGACTATGAATTCCGCCCTTAATTATTTAAAACCTCGGTTCATGGCCCCTTCTTTCACAAAGCAGAAGGGTTTGCCGGAGTCTACTTAGCGGCTCTCTAGTTGTCTTCTCATTAGTAGAGTGACAAAGCTCTTATTGATCCAGAGTTGCAGCTCTGGACCGTATGGGATGGACTATGAGGCCTCCTTAGCCAGGTGGCTGGCAATCTCGTTGCCCTCAATTACCCACAACATGGCCATGAGCAGCCCTTCTGGTTCCTTTTCTGGTCAGTTTGGATGTTATGGAGAAGCCAGAAATGGCCTTTAAAGCTGCCTTGCTTTCTGAAAGGATGTACTCGTAGGTCCTCGTACATTTGAGTTGATTCGTGCGTTCTCTTGTGCACATAATTCAATAGATTGATTGATAATAGCAAGACCGCTGAGGGGCTTGGCCAGGCTACAATTTGGTCCCTTTACCCCCTTTTGGTCCAGAGGTTGTCGGGAGGTTGTGGATAATGCCAGGAACTGACCGAGTCACCCGGTTTGTCCCTCTGTGTACGAGTACCTTGATCCTATCCACGTGCAGCATCCTTGTAGCCCCCAGGTAGGCACTCATCCAAACCTCTGAACCAACCAACTTGCTAATATGTTGCAAATGACGCATCTATTCCAACGCCATGTTATCATGCCCAACATACCAACAAAATCTTGATTATTAGGAGGAGGCGAGAAGTATAAGCGTTTTAAATATTGGGACTTCCAGAATGTGAACTATCACAGTAAAACATACACCAGCAATAAAACCACTCACAACCATGGGAATACACATGTATTTTCGGGCTAATTTCTCTCTATACATTTAAGAACCCACTTCTATTAATACTCGATTTTGCATCATTCAACTACGAACAACTCGAGTACCTGGTTTAATAAGTGAAATTACATTTTTCTAAGCCCCTGCACATTTACAGTACCGATATTTTAAGATCCCAAATTCTTGCTAGCGATACCTATTGACGGTTCTACCAAAGTATGGAGTAAGTTTGAAGGGACGGTATCGAAATTTACGTTACTGCCTTGCCGCCCGAAAATGATTACATGGTTATTCAGGTACCAAAAACGCTTGGAAGCCATACACAAAGAAGCACCATTGTGCGAGGTAGTGAAATGCCTGAAGTTCTGCCGCTCTATTCAAGAAAGTTACAAGGTCTGGGTGGTCCACCCTTCCAGTATATAGCTTTCCAGAGATTCCAATAAACGAACAAAAAGTAACCGAGGGCAACGAGAACGAGCTTCGTACTAAACTAATGGCTACCCATCATCCGCAGATTAGGTGACTGCTCCAGCTCACTCAAGCCTTCAACCCAGACCCAATTCTTTTCCGATGGTTCATTTTATTCAGCGGCCGATGTAAGAGTGTGAGTGCCCTTCGGATTTATTATAAGGTCGTACTACATGTCAATAATACGGTTAGCATCCTATTTTCTCCTTCCCAGTTTATCAATTGTTACCACGAGGATATAATTAGGAGAGCCTCTAGGCCACATGTTGACGTATACTAGTTGCCGTTTTGGTTCATTTTCTTATATTCACCAGCAGATAACGAATTTATAGGCAACCAAATCACACATACGTGGTCAAATCAGTTCTAATTTTCAGAAATCATACAAATGTGTGCGCCATTTAATCGGAAAGCTCCACTGAATTCAATAAAATCTTCGGTTCAGTTTCATTCCATCTGTATGCCTAGGTGGCTCGAATAAGCCTCAAATACTCATCACCTCGTCGCCATAGACCTCAAAACAATAAAATTCATCAATTCAGCGTTTTAAAATAAAACCTGATAATTGGAAATTATGAAATAGGTACCTACTTCATTACTGTGGTAAAATTAATTGAAATAGTAAGTACTAATTTGTGAGTAAGCCCTCCAAACACACCAAAAACTCCATAGGAATGACAGCAAGCAGAGTGTGAGGAGTCAATACTGGTATATAGTGTTATATCGCGAGATTTAATAATTTTCACCTGTTATCAGATCTCAATCGGGGATATATTCTAATACAAATTACAACACCTTCAGAAGTTTGGTGTCAAAATATGTTGATGGTTGGCTAAAGTAGAGGAAATTAATGGGAGGCCAACGAGGTAGTCCAAAGGGCCCTAGTTCAACCGAACGCCATTAATCCACCCGATTTCTCTCCCCTGTCACTGCAAACCCTATGCCATTATATACTAATCAATTAATCTATTGTCTAATCCGTTTTTCAAAATGACTGATTATGTTCGGTAACTCAGATTTGAAAGTGCCTTTTCACAAATGACCTCAGCTACAAAAGCTGTTTTAATTCAATTTGAATTTTCAATTCGTGTGCAAAACTCGGGTATTGTTAACTGATGCGGGGGCCGTATTGCCACAATGCGGAAGAAGACCCTGGAGCCTTCCAAATGAATACCGTAGTTAGAGTGCCTCAAATGGAGTAATTTCTCATATTTTTTCATATTGACTATTTGAGATGTTTGAATAGAGGAAGACGATTTTTCGTGAATGAATCGAGATCTAAGAGAAGAAACAACTGGTTTATATCACTGAAACAACATGGAATGAACATTTTGTGGATAATTGACAGTAAATAATTTACTGTCAATGAGAAGCAACATAGATGTCCTCAACAAATTTTGTTGAGGACATTTAAAAGGCATTAAATGCCAAGTGCACATGCGAGGTGGTGACCTACAGACGTAACGGCACCCTTGTGCAGGTCTAAATATACAACGCGCAGGAGGTACGTACGTACATCGGCTGGTCAATAGACGTTTTCACCGATAGTCGTGACTGCTCATGTCCTGAAAAGTGAGTGGGAGCAATCCATAATGCTGCTTATTGACATTATCAGTATATCAATCTGTACCGGACTTAATTATATGAAGATGACCTTCCGGAGTTCTAACCGTTGCGACGCCTTTACTCACATGATACTTGTAGAATATTTCAAAGGTAGACATTCCTCTAGAGAGAGAGAGAGAGAGAGAGAGAGAGAGAGAGAGCGAGAGAAAGCATGCTTTTATTTATAAAATATAAACATTAACAATGGAACTTGAGAGCTATATACACAGGTCATGGCTCTATACAAGGACCGTCAGGCAAGTTCACGCCTTCAAAACAGAAAACACGTTTCCCAATAATTTCATTCTTAGTTCAATTATTTCATTATTTATATTATACTTAGTATAATTACAACAACAATGACTTACAATATTAAATACATAGAGACTAGGGAACAAATATTTTGCAGAACAACTGTGTTAACAATAACTGCAAACAAACTTACTATGTGGCACCATACTTCACAAGTTGTATTCTTTGACAGCTTTGTATCTTAGGGGCCACGCAATGGAACAAAATCTTACCAGCGCGGGGAGCCCTTCTCAGCAACTCCACAAAACCGTCTCGCTCCATTTCCCTGAGCTTGAGGCATTTTTCCCTCACGCCAATCAGGGCCGAACACTTGCCCACGAAATGATACGCATCTTCGATTTCTCGAGCACTGCATAACGGACAATTCTGGTCCTCTTCGCTATATTGCCTGTACTTTAGTGCCAGCAGATCCCCCCTCAACTTAATAATCCACCTACATGCAATAAAGTTCTCAATCTCCATGAGTGGTTTGAGTACTGCGTTTCCCGACCGTAGATCTCGATATAATGGGTGTCTCATGGACTCCGACGCCTTACACTTAAAATCATCGCCAATCCTAATCATCGAGATAGTCCCAACGGATAGGTCAATTTTTTCGGCCCACAAATCCAACCGATCTCCAAGCTCCAACGGGATACCATAACGATCCTTCAACCGTTCCCAGTCCTTCACCCAGAAGAGATTGAGTCGCAGGCACTCCTCAGCCAGTTTTCGAGGCAAACGATGCTCTGGCATTCTCAAAGCCTTCAAAATGTACTTGAAGTGGAGCCCCAATGTGTAAACGAAGACTGGGTCCATGGCGGTTTCCAGATAGAGCATATAGTTCGATAGAGTATATCGAGGCAAGGAAAAAACCATTTTGAGAAAGGAGCGCTGCACAGACTCAAACTTATTACTGTACAAATACCCCCATACCTGCGCCCCGTAGCAGAGAATGGACCTGACCACAGCCTCAAAGACTTTCCTCTTGTCGTGGAATGGGATATAGACATTCCTCTATTTCTACCAAAATGGACCATACCATGGGACTTGCTTCTTCATGAAAAAAAGTTTGGAAGCCAAAAAATGCCAAACCAGCACACGGAGCATAGGGAATAGAATCAATGGAATTTCGAACGAGAGCTTGGCTTCAGGGCTGATTCCCGTGCAATATTTAAAAAAAAACTCCCCAAATATTCACAACTTCCTGTTATGGATTCACTTTTATGTGTGCGTTTTTACATTCATCCGCCTTCCTGAATAATATTTTTAGAGGTTGGAGGGTGGATATTCTTCAGCTTCCTCAGGGGGGGGGGGGGGGGGGTGGGTACACCAACGAATCCACAGCAGATCAAGCAAAATATGTATCAGTGACTGGTATCGAATTTCAATACGGCTCCAAAACTATTCTCGATTTTCAGACGGATGTCTCTCGTCTCGTACAAGCTCCTCGAAGTGAGGCTGATGTGGACTGAATGGGAACCACAACGGCTTTTCATTTATTATTAGCAACTGAGTATGAAAATTGGAGCTGCGAACAGCAAGAATCAGAAATTAGCCAACAAAATAGTTATTATCATGTGAAATTGGAGCTTCCAGATCAGTCAAGCACCGCCTTGACAAGAATTCTGTGTTTTAAAGGACGAAAAAGAAATATCATGCTAACACGGATTTCTGCTATTCGGAGCAATAACCTCATTGGCTGAAGACTATATTTAATAAAGTTCATTAATAAAAGTGCACACTTTTATCCCATAAGCGGACCACGATTAAACGAGGATGGCCCAAGGAGGAACGAGGGAAACTCTGAAAGGTGTAGGTGACCCAGTTTGGAGAGGGATGTGATCAATGACGAGACGGCTAGGCTGATTAAGGAGCCCAAGCAGAAAATTATTCTTTTGGCCCGTTTATTTAATTCTTTCAACAAATTAAACGAAAATATACGCTTTCATCAATACAATAGCTTTAAAGCCCTTTTTTTATTATTAATTTTTTTTTGTGTGTCTTATGGTTGTTAGTTTTGTTATTATGATTTTTGTTATGAAAATTTTGTTCTTCAAAAATCCGTTCAAGAGCAGTCTGAAGTTGACAATAAAAGTTGCTTTTCATAGCTTTCTGGAGGAATTTGGATCCGGGTTGGTCTGTCAGTCCTGCTTGTGCTGGATTTCTGAGGAGTTTTTCACTGCAAAATCATAGTAAAGATTTTCATTTCTCAAATATTTCAGAGAAAATAGCCCTTCTAGCATCCTGTGTCAGTGGAACTGTGTATCTAGTCAATTTGCAAAGCCTGCTTTTGCCTCTAAAATTATCCATTTATCAGAACGAATGCGGAAGTTAAGTGGTGAAATGCTCAAACTGTCACTGAGAATTTCCCTAGTCACAATGGAGATAGTTGTTAGTGTGAGCGATCAGAAACAATGATTCCTATTTTCATTTGCAAACGAGAGGTGTCCAACCACCGGGCTCCAAATGTCAAACATTAAGAGCAACCCAACTACTGGGCCAAAATCAAAAATTTAAGTTAGGAATAAATGATAGAATTTGTATCGAATTAATCGAAGAAAAAGAAACGTAAAGTGCCACATATTTTTTCACAATCTTCTGTACAGATGACTTTATACAACAACCCAGTGAGTCCCATAAGGATACGAAACAACTGGAGTAATGCGCTAAAATATTGTTCATATATGTGACCTCATAGTCATTTCCATATGAAGTGGAAGGGGATAACTAGTCGGTAATGGTACATGATTTATTTATATAAATGATGAATTAACATTTATATACACCATTCGTTAATTATAATTCTGGGGTTTCTTCTTGGGACAACCTATTTATAACAAGAAACTCGATATCACAAAACCTGTGTTGTTTGAATCAGCTCTTCCCGAGTAATTGTCGTGTCGGAAAAAAGGTAATTTCACACATTTGGTGGCATACTTCTTGTCATACATTACGGCCGACGTAGGTACAAGTAAAAACCCCAGATTTATAATAATAAAAATTAATAAAAGAAGAAGTTTTTCCTTAAAAACTTCTTCTTTTCTTACCGCCTCCTACAACCCTCCAAACAGACAAAGGTTTTTCAACCAAAGGAGATAATGAACAATACAGAAAAAAAATAAAAATTAATTGTACGTAATTCATAATCAATGTAATTATTTGAACCGATATAAATGTTTTATCATTTATATCAATTAAAGTATAGGCAATCACCGAGCTTACTGACTTTCCCTCCCCCTTCATTGAGAGATGAACATCTGATCACCTAGTCAATTAAAATATTTTAGCGAATTTCTTCTGTTGTTTCGGGTAGTTATGGAGCTCACTACGATATTGTGTACCGAACAAGGATCTAGAAAGTCGAGAGTCTGTGTACAAATTCCGTAATGAGTGTTTACCGATGACGGAGGTCAAATTCCGTGCGGAGACCGAGAGGGAATGCGTACAAACTGCGTGCGAAGCTTTCATTGTCAGTCAGAATGATGGATCCGAGTTCCACTTTCAGAAGATGTTGGTAGGTGCAGGGGCGGCTCGTGGGCTCAGAAACTGGTGGGGCACCAGGGCAATATTTTGGTGCATACCTACCTATTAGGTACTCACTATAGGAACTAAACTCAAACTACCCTAATGGTATGCAGCTCTTAGCAAGTCAGGAAACATCGTTCTCCAAAGAGTTCTCTTGAGGAGAGGGAAGGTTACTGACCAGTATCCAGGATTACCGACGAGGAGGTGGCTGCAAGGCAATCCCACCTACCCACCCAAATAATTATCTTCAAAATGATAGGAAGAATAAAAGAGAAATTGTGACTGTACGAGTACTATTCAAAGAGTACATTATAAAGGTAGTCAAAAAATTATATTATTGGAGTTTCTATTACTGGGGTTTTTAAAAATTAGCAATCGCGACCATCTGCTTCCTAGCCGAGTGGTACCTTGAAAACCCCCTCTAAAAATGTCCTCTTATGCCCAGATTGCACATACGTTTTCTTATCCAATCGTATCAAAACATTTTGAACGATCACAGAACAGCAAGATTGATTTCAACTAGCTTTTAGAGTTCGTTGGTTAGCTCAAACAAAGCTCGAGTCAACGAAGTCACCATCAGTTTCAGGGATAACAAATAAAACAGTATTCTCAACGGTTGGCTGAGCTACATAATAATATTATGTATATTACTGTTATTAACGGTTATTAACTTACAGAATGTAGAAATCAACAAATGAGATTCCCTTGGGCGAATAGTGATCCACTTCTTGACGACTAGCAAAGCGTTCACGCGTTGCACGTGAGATATTAAATTTCAATGTTTAGTTGATTAATATTATGGAGACAATAATTCACTTTTACTATGACGAGTAAATACGAAGCTAAAAACCACCAGTCAATGCATTCAAAATAATATATTATAACGTCAGGCAACGTTTTGATATCATTCTTATCGAACATGGAAGAAAGCATGGAGGAATGAAACTCCCTTCTTCTTTGACAAGGAACGATTCAACGATCGATTGTTTTCGGCGTTCAACTTGATTCGATATTTTGGCCACCGCCCTGAATGGCTCCTATCTCCGAACACAGGGTGCCTTCCCCCACCCCAGGAAGCGCCTATACCTTCAACATTGAGACTGGGGCACTTCTGGTCGATCCGATAATCGACTTTTTTAATCGATAAATCGAAACAAAATGCGTTGAGGACACGACTTTTATCGAAGTCAGACGAAATAGCCGCCCGCCTGCAAGAGCTCAGTGGAAGTGGGTAGTCATGGAAGAAGGGAGATCTCCCTTCTTCCATGGTGGGTAGTAGTAGGTAAGATTTTTTTCTCCTTGTTCTATGTTTTTTCTGTTTTCCTTTGCAAATCTTTGGGTGGGGCGAGGGCCAAGGTGGCCTTATGGACGAGCCGCCACTGGGTAGGTGAAGTCCAGAGATGGGCATGCATTGAAAAAAACTGTAAGTCATTCATCAAAGTAAATTCCAAAAATGAAACAGTAGAGACGAAAATGGTTCACGATCACCCGCCAAAATCACTTCAATCCCTGAATAGGCAGAGAGTGAGAAATAGTGTGAAACGCGAGGCAACCGAAAATCCGTGTGAGAGGCCTAACAAATTACTTGTTCGTGAGTTGGCGAGTGGGGATGTTCCTACGTTCACCACTGACGACGTTATCAGAAGATAATAAAAAAATCGCATTGTGGGAAAATTCGTCATATTTTTCTCCTCTTTTCGGGTCGAATCTGTTCAAATCGAAATCTTTTCTCATTGGGCTTCACAATGTTCATTATGGACGATAAATGAGTCTAAACTAACTGATTAGGTAAGTGGTTAGTTTTCAGAAGGCACATTAGGTCAAAACCTCTCAAGTGTAAAACTACTGCGTAAAATGATGAATAGGTTCGCAGTCTCGAATAGATTCTTAACAAATTAGGTGGCAGTAGGATCTAATAGTGGGTTGGACCTTTGAAATGATTGAGATCCCACTATCTGCTCAAGTGGCGGAACGTCTCCTTTCGATAACCTCTCCATTTATATCAATAGCTCTGCAGAGCATCTGTTGGCGGGTTTTGTTACCTGTAGGTAGTTCATTCAATGAAGGGTTTTTACCACATACAAGTAACGAGAAACCAGCGAAGGTCCAATGAACAGGATAATTAGAAAAAGTCTGATCCCGTAATCTCTCCCTTTTCATTTTCAGTGAAGGCGGTTGATACTCACGCGGCTGCTCGTAATCGGCCCATACAATTTATCGCGGAAATAAACCGTAATGCCGTTCACTACGTTCACCTCAAGAAGGTTGAACATAATTTCATTTGGGTTTCATGGTGGTGGCCATTCCGACAGACGTGAACCGTGATAAGGTGAGTGAAAAAGCACAATATGAAAATGTTTCATCAACGAACAGTGTGGAGGAAGAGAAAATAACGTCCAAGGTCAAAAATGTTCACTAATAACAACTTTTCCCACTAACCTTCAATATATCAAGTTCATCAAGTGTCTGCGTGCATCAATTCGAAGCACTTCGTAATCGAGGCTTTTAGCTATTTATTTCGATATTACCCACGTCACTTACTCGTCATCTTAGCCAGTGCGTGATGATAAACAACTTCAGTGCGCGACATTTTACATGAATTTCCGCACAGACTTATATGACTTTTCGCCAATTTTCTCTCAACCAAAGCGCTCACAATTTCCCTAACGTCTACGTTCACCAGGCTTTGACGTGCCTCCATTTCAACGTACAAAATTTCTTATGTTTATTTAATACTCGTACTAGCTGTGTACCCGCGCTTCGCAACGGTAGAACAAACCAAACTGGTCAGAAACCTTCCCAATGTTCACACAACAAATTCCCAAAGTTGCACTCCAACTGGTCAAGTAGTTTTGAATGCCGGGGCAATGTGCAATATCAACGAAGGTCTCAGTACTTGCATCTGGTATCGAGCGGACCATTGATAACTGGGCGGCCGGACCGAGGAGGAGGACCGACCTCACCTGAAAGGGATTTAAGATCCGAGTCCTTAATACCACCGTTACTTTGGAGACGGCTCAGCCCAATCTCATCAATGCAAAAACTCTTTCAGGGACAGAGGGGGAGGAAAAAAAACACAAAAACATGTAGGGTAAATAATTTACCCCACATGTTTTTGTTTTTGCTAAATTGGTAGGTACCTACCAAGCTGTTAAAAATATTTCAGGTTCGCTCATTCCGCTATGTAAGTTATTTTTCGGGTGCTCATTACAAACATAAAGGGCACGTAAATGAGCTTCCGAAATTTCAAAAAGTTGGAGCGTTCTCAAAGACTCCATGTCTGGTTTCGAACTTGTAAATCTGTAACTGTAAATCCGACTTTATACATTGATCATCAATTGTATTCCTTACGTTTAAATGATACATTTCCTTACATTTGATACATGGTTTATATAATCATAATTCACGGCAGAAATTTTTATCCTCCATCACCTCCTGGACTGGCTCTGAATACGAGTATGTACTCGTAATAGGCCCTCCACGCTGACCCTATCCATCTCGGCTACATTCATTTTGTGGGCTTCTCACTCGTCCAGAAAAAAGGGGTATTTTCTTTTCCTTCCTTAGCAACGAAACAAAGGTTTGGAATTAGCTTGTTCACGTGGCGTTTAATGAACAATTGAGGGTCCGTTCTCCCTCATTCACTATCTGATGGACCATTTCAAATGCTAGAAAAACTTTGATACAGTTTGAAAATTTGAACTTTGAAGTTTCAAAGAAACTGTTTCAATGAATCCCCTGCTCCAACGGATTCATTCTGATCCCCCGTTTTTTCCGGGGAAAACATTTACGTAGGACACGTCTCTTTTTATCTCTTTAAGGATGGAAATGAATTAAGAGAGATAGAGAGAGAGAGGGAGAGAGAGAAAAAGAGAGAGCGAAGTTTATTTTTCTTGTAAGGACGTTGAGGCTGCGGGAATCCTTTTCATATGAATCAAGTCAGTGTAATCTGTAGAAGACACCCAGTAAATGAAAATAGTATTTTCATTAAGCCAAAATGATACAGACACAAGAAAACATTTAATTCCATTTTCCTTGTGGCTTTCCCTTCTTAACAGGAATGAAGTGATCTTCATAGAAAATCACTCGTTACTTCTACTTTTTGTTGTATACAGAGTAAATATAACCATCGCCATCAAATATTAATTTCGGAATGGCCTTAAGCTTTCGTCTGACTCGACTTTCCCAGGTTCTCGCCTCTCTCTACTGAGTCCTTACCAGCCATATGATAACTTTATGGACGAGAGAATCTTCGAGTACGGATCTCAGGAAAATATTCTTCGAAAAAGAGATATATTTTCCTGAGATACTTTTTCATGGAGTTTGGCGATGATGGTGTCAGAAGTTAATGGTGGCTGTAGAAACGACCCGATGATTTTTGATTATTATAATTAGTAATTATAATAAGTAAGGAATATGGTTGAAGTAAGATACTTGGATGAAAACCACAGCATCCATAACGTGATAAAATCTGGCAGGAGCTCCGATTTTAAAGGTCCGATTATAATCCCACAAAATGATCCAGATTATAATTTTCTTTAATAATTATTACAGAAAATTAGTAGTGGGTAGTCGAATATTCTCTCGTCCATAAGGTCATTCTTCTGACTCCTAGTTTTACTATTGAGAGTATACAATTTTTCGAGAAAGTCTCTAGTTAGTGTTTGAAGGGTTAGATCTCTTTTGGAAACAAACCCTTGATTGATTGTTAAGGCGCACTGATCAATGTTCTGAGATGGCGATTCAAACGTATTTCAAGGCATCAATGAAGACGCACTTGAGGTAGATACATATTTCACATTACTTCTCATATTATACTTTAATTTATTTGAGGTACGACGCGGGTCAAATGAATACCTCAATCACAGAGCTAGAACGAATATATAGGGGCAACCAGTAATAGGCGCGCTATACCTCGATGCATACTTAGAACGAGTAGTTACCGTAGAAAGAGAATAGTAACTTTAGAAGAAAGAGAGAACGAGTAGTTACCGTAGAAAGAGAATAGTAAATATTAGAAGAAAGAGAACGTAGGTAACTGTTACCGTTTTGAGTGTGACGGGTGAGAATTGACTGAGGGCGCTGTGGTTTTGTGCCTTCTTTTCCCTTTCTTCCTCAGGATTGAGCTAGATGGGGGTAGGCTTTAGGCTGGAAGGAAGAGAGGTTCTGCCTTCGCTGTTGAAGTAGGGAATATTCCCTTTCGACCTGAATTCTCTCTGTCCCTTGAAGCCTTGTTTTACTGCGTTATTAAAATTAATTAAGCAGATCGCCTTTCTGTCTATTTCACTAAAAAATTGAATAATAATAATTATTATTAGGAATTATCCTCAATTATTAATAATTATTATCAAGTAAGGTTAATTATTATGAATGATTAATAATTATTAATAAAGCTTATTAATTATAATTGATAATTATTATTAAGTAACTGGATATCTGAAAACCCTGTGCTGTTCGAATCAGCTGGTCCCGTATTGAACCAACAGGCTGCCGCATGATTCACCCTCATGTTGACGACTTTTGATCTGCTTCAACTCTGAGCCCTCATTGTGAACGAACGGCTGGTCGTAAAAACCTCTGGATGGTCTTGAAAATTCTAAAAATTGGAAACTTTTTAATTGGGAACTAAAAACTACACTGTTTCATCTGAATTTTCAGAGATATGAATTTTTCAAAATTTCAGTTTGAACCCATTTCCATTGAGCTAGGGTTATGAACAGCACATGATTTTCAGATATTCAGTTAATTAATAATAATAATTAATTGTTAATCATATTTAATAATAATTATTATTAATTATTATTTGCTACCTATATTATTATTTATAATAATTATTTATTTATAATATTATAATTATTGATAATAATTATAATTATATTATTATTTATTATAATTATTATCAATCATTAATGATAATTCATAATAACAATTATTCAATCATTTATTGATCCAGACAGAATGGTGATCCGAAAGATTCATTATTGAAGATAATAAACCAAAAAACAAAATAACAACAGAGAAGTGCAATAATCACAGAGAGTTTGTATTGAAATGTAGATCTCCTTATTGACTCACCCGGACTCGTTATCACTCTTCCTTGTAATTAATAAATCAGGTACTTCAAAAAAGCTCTATATATTTGGTTTGTTTTCTTTTCATATTAACCCGCTTCCTAATTTCTTCAAAAAGTCAGGTAAGTAATTACAGACTATTCGAAACGAACCTTCTATACTGAAAACGCTGACGAAGGAGGGAGGTTACTGGCTGGGAAAATCTTTCTCTCAGGGGCTAGAAAACGTTCCTTGCGCAGGGAATCAAGCCAACTTGGTAGAAACCTTCTACTCAGCAATATATATGAAGTAAAACAAAAACTTGACACCGACCGACAGAAACCCTTGACTTTACGCCAACAAACGATGAGTTTCTTTCATTCGAACGTTCTTCACACTAATTTGTGAGTGGCATGGGGGTTGAGTGAACAAATTTCCCAATTGTCTTCTCTAGTGAAAAACTTGTTTTTTGCAAACAAGAATCAAGTTTCAAACAATCTTTTATAATATCATTTAGTTATGATTTTTTTCATACAAAATGAATTCACACAAAAAATGTTCATGTCCAGTACAGTACATATTATTTCAGGGTGGTTACTGAACTGTCACCTTCCGTGTTGAACGAGGATCGTTACCCCTGCAGTTTACTGATTGATTTCTCTTCAGACAATTGTTATGTGGTGTAGATATCTGCTCGATCTAATTTATGAGTTTTCAATAACCCAAAACATATTGTAGATTTCCTCTTTTGACTTCAGCCATTTGAACGTAAAGTTTGATTGACTCCTTCCGTATTGGGCGGAAGTATCTGGTTATTTGAGATTGACATTTCATCTTTTTGTTTTGTCATTTGTTTCTTTAAACTTGTGCAGTAATTTGAGATGTTTTCGATTAAAAGTTCCTATTTTCGCATGTCTGAGGTCTTGGGGATTGATGATTCACCTAGTTCGAGTTGCATGAGCCTGCTTACACTATCTAGTCTGGAAAAATACTGGTAGGTATTACATGTCGAACAATTGCGCGATGTTGGGTAGTAGCGTTCTGCGAATCTAGGCTGTACAGCTTTATTTGTATGCCATGTACCTACTTGTGATTTGGTCGCATGCACATATTTTTATATTTAACAATTGGTACGTTGGCTTCTTTCTACTTCTTCAATTTTCGTGTATGTCTGTAGTTATTAGGAACAAAGTTTTGTCTCGGAACATATTATTAATTCTGCGAGGAGGGTCGTGGTTGTTGATACTTTTAATAAAAACACCACCAGACTGATGAAGTACATGGAAGCACTCGCCTTCTATTCTCATCTTGCTTGTGACGAAGGATTCCTGCGATAAGGTATGATAATCTATACGAGTACTTGCTGCCTACAGCTACCTACCTGACGACTGGAACAACTTTGGGTTGCGATGAATATTAAACGAAGACGAATGGGTGAGAGGATTCACACAACCTGAAAAATCACAAATTTATGATAATTTTGTAGGGCAAATGGGGAAAAAATATGGTAGAGTGAGTGCTGGGTGATTCATTGAAGGAGAAGATTGTGAATGAGTGCCTTAGGGTGGTCTAACCCTACGGCCCTAGCCACCCCATTATCTTCAACCTTCCCAATTCAAATAGTGAGGAGGTTGTGGGGAGGAAACGATAGAGACGTAGGTAGGAGGTTAAGCCGGCGTCACACGATGCTACCAACACCTTCCAATGTTGGACGCTTGGTGACTGGTAGCATCGTGTAGCCGACCTTCCAACGTCCAGCTTCCAATGGCCAGCGTCCAACGTTGGCGTTGGAGGGCGATCGGTCAGAGAGCGGTCTTTGCGCCCAAGTCAAAGGAAAAAGAAGGGTCCAACGTTGTCGAGAACCTTCGTTTCTTGGAAGCTCGTTTCTTCGAAGGCAGGAGGCTCGGTCACACGACTAGGCGTTCAGTTTGTAGCGCGTTCAGTTTGATTCCTTTTGCCACCAAGTATTCATCGACACAGGTAATTTATGATTGAAATAATTTCAATCATAAATTACCTGTGTCGATGAATACTTGGTGGCAAAAGGAATCAATGAATATAATGAAATTCAATACAATTCAACAATTATTGTTGAATTGTATTGAATTTCATTATATTTATGTCTTTAGTAATTTCTTTGTCTTTATTGTCATGCCTACAACTGTGTCATGGGTCTCCACTTCATTCGTTTTTCCATAATTTAAAACAAACAAACCTAAAAATCAGTACCTAGGTACTTAGATAATAAAAAAAAAAATGCAGCCTATCAATTTTTGTCATTCTTTTTCAGTTCAACTCAGTTTGAGTTCTAGTTATGCCGAGAAAAGCGGGATTATAGATAAATAGCGGTTGAGCTATATAAACCATTAAGGGCATCCCCAGCAATCGCTGCAACATCTTCATCATCCGTTTCCATGTTGAAACAACTCCCGACGGCTCGACCTTCAAACGGCTCGACCTGGATCGTACTGGATCAAACGTTTGCCACACCGTGTAGCTGGGGCTTTAGCTCGAGTCACTCGTCGAGTCGTCACTCGTCGAGTACGGTCAAACGTTTGGCCCAACATTCGACGCGTCGTGTAGCGCCGGCTTTACTGGAATGGGGCTGAATTGGTTGCTGGAGGGTGAGGAGCTCGGATAGAGAATAGGAAGTGTTGTAAGACCGGGAGGATTGTTACGAGTGGACACGGTTGTACCGGTCGGGAGGGGTATGAGACTGATTCGATGGTTGGTAGAGACGGGAGGGTATGGGGATGAGGTTCATGGGATGAGGGTGAAGGTCTTAGCTGCCAATAGGATGATGGTCTGAGGGTAGAGAACGTTAATGCTCTCTCTCTCTTTCTATCCCCACATTTCACCTTCTACTCAACCTTTTCCCTCTATAGCGAATTTTCGAGGAAAATACACTACTCCAATGGTTCCAAAATTTGTAGTAAATACTTCATTTTCTGAAGTAGTACTTATCTGTACAAACATCGTTTAAGACATTCTGAATTCGATCCAGAACTTCATTAACTATGTATGTATTCTCATATCAAAACCTAAATTACACGAAAACACAAAAAGGCACACAAACACTGCAATGGCGTAATGAAAAGAATCCTGCTCTATCGAACCACGCCTACCTTGGCCGTGAATTTGAATGAAATAAAACCAGGACAGTGGCGTAAGAAAAAACCCCCCCCAAAAAAACTTCGATATCTCCCCTTGGCGCTATTGCGAGACGTTTTTATTACTTCCACAAGCAAGTACTCGTAATACTTGGTGGTGGTGGTTAGGGGAAGGAGGATCAGGTTTGTAGTGAAAGTAATAAAAATACTACAAATACAAACTTTTTATACAAGTATTAGTTGCTTGTGGAAGTAATAAAAAACGTCTCGCAATAGCGCCAAGGGGAGATTTCGAAAGGGGTACGGTGCTTGTGAAGTGGTTAAGCTTTTCATTATACTTAGCTCCTTAATGAAGAAAAGGGAGGGCGGGGAAAGTGGATATCATAACTTTTTCCGGCCTCTGTAGAATGATATTTGCGAGGCGGGGTGATTTTTACACGGAGTGTTTTTTGGGGGGACATCAAATCTTTTTGTTCTTGAAGTGGGTCATGTTATAAAGAAGGTCTATGCAAAATTTCAAGTCGATTGGTCCGGTTACCCATGCTGTAGACTCGTCAAAGTTGCCAAAATTAGCCTAAATTTCAGTTTTTTGTTTCTAAACGTTTTTTGGGTTGAGATAATGGGTTAAACCTTTCAAAAGGCACTGGCTGATGTTGAAACGAAGCTTTGTGCGAAATTTCAAGTCAATCCGTGAAGGTGGAAAGGCCTAACTGATTAAGAAGATGAAGAACAGGTAAGGGTGAAAACCCGGGTTTTTGAAGTTATATAACTCGGCTCCCTTTAGACCTAGCGACTTGAATCTTTCAGGGCTTTTTTGTGTTATCCACACCAAATTTCAAGTTGATCGGTCAACGAGGAGCCGAGATATGGCCAACATTAGCCTAAATTAACCTAAATTTCAGTTTTTCGTTCCTAATTTTTTTTGGGTTGAGATAAATGGGTTATTTCGTACAAATGGCACTGAGCCATGCTATAAAGAAGGTTTGTAAAAAATTCAAGTCGATTGGTCCTTATACCCAGGCTGTAGACTCGTCAAAGTGGACAGAATTTGCCTAAAGTTTCTGTTTTTTGTTTCTAAAATTTTTTTGGATTGAGATAATGGGTTAATCTTTTATAAGGGTCTGTCTCATGGTTAAATGAAGCTCTGTGCAAAATTTCAAGTCAATCGGTCAACGTGGGGAGGCTCCAGCTTTGCCTGTCTGAACAAGGAGAAGGAGAAGGATAAGGAGAAGGAGAAGAAGAACAAGATAAGGCCGAAAAACCGGGTTTTTGAAGTTATTTTACTCGGCTCCCTTCAGACCTAGCGACTTGAAACTGTCAGGGCTTTCTAATATCCACTCCAAGAAGACCCATACTAATTTTCAAGTTGATCGGTCAAATAGGAGCCGAGATGTGGATACCTCGAAAACGCGTTTCGTGACGTCCGGTAAACATACCGTCGGTACCGTTTGTTTTCTCAACTTCTTTGCTTGGCGGGGCGGAACGCTACCGCGTTCCTAGATAGATTCGCAAGTGACATGAAGGAAATGGTAAAAATATAGATGAACAACCTTAGTATAACTATAGCTTGGAGCAGAGAGATCCTTTGTACCGTAATACAATTGGAGGCTGGTCGTGATGCTAACAGTTTGCAAGGAACCAAACTAAATCATTGATCGGACAAACATAAATGCACAAACGGGGACACCTACATGATACTGAAAAATAAGAGTATATGAGTATATAGTAGGCATGAAACTGTTTCGTTTCATTTCATTGGATTTCTGCAAACTGAACTGTAACCAAATTAAGTTTTGAGGAAAATGAACTTTGATTAATGCATATAACAACCCAAATTTCAAGCAAACAAGTTAAGAAGAACGAACGGTACCGAGTTACGACACGTCACGACACCCGTTTCTAGGTATCCATATCTCGGCTCCTATTTGTCCGTTCAACTTGAAATTTAGTGTGGATCATCTTGGTGTTGATAACAGAAAGCCATAAAAGTTTCAAGTCGCTACGTCTAAAGGGAGCAGAGTTATATCACTTCAAACACCCGGTTTTTAGCGCTTATCTTGTTCTCCTTCTTTTCCTTGTTCAGACGGTCAAGGCTACAGCCTCTCCAACTTCACCAAGTTGAAATTTTGCACAGAGCTTTTTTTCAGATCGAGACAGTGCCTTTTAAAAGATTTAACTCATTAGCTCAACCCGAAAAAATTTTGGAAACGAAAAAACAGAACTTTTAAGCAATGAGTATTCACTTTGACGAGTCTACAGCCTGGGTAACACAACCTTCAAGAAGAAAACATGGTAAGGGTTTTTGTCAAAAACTTTTTGAAGCTATATAATTCGGCTCCCTTTAGTCCTAGGTTACCGAGGCTACAGCTTCTCCACCTTAACTGATTGACTTGCAATTTTGCACAGAGTTTTGTTTTAATTTTAGCCTGTGCCGAAATAATAATTTCAAAAACCCGGTTCTTCACCCTTACTACGTCCTTTTCCTTATTCAGTTGGTCAAGGCTACAGCCTCTCCTTCATTCTACCATAATCTATTTATTTTATCGATTTATAATTTTATTATAAATAAATTAATTTTATTAATTATTTGGTAATTGTTAAATAAATAATTTTAATTTATTCTTGCATATTGCCTCTACATGTCTTTTGGTTTATTATCTTCGATAATGAACCATTGGAATCGCCCAAAGAAAAAGATTTTTTAACCCTACTCAAAATTTGTTCGTTTACGTTTCACAATACGTAGATTCAGAAAATCGAATTGAAAAATCTTTGGGCGATTCCAATGGTTCATTATCGAAGATAATAAACCAAAATCCGTCTGTCCGCCGTACGCCGAACGCCGTCCGCGCCGTTTTGCCCAGTTAGCGTTGAGCTAAAATTGCGAAATTTGGTTTCCGCGTTAGGACCTGCCCCACAATGATCCTTGAAACTTTTCATAACCCTAGCTCAATTGGCAGGGGTTCAAAGCGAACTTTAAAATTTCGACAATTTCAATCCTTAGAATCGCTACTCTGGACATTCCTGTAACGTCCCACGCGGATCTCTTCGATGAATATAATCTGAAATGTCAACCTCTCCCTTGGCCTCTCTTGAATTAGAAACGCTTTTCCGGGGTTGACTTTTTGTTGCTCCGGTACCTTGCGTTAGGTGAGTTGAACCTCCACTGAATCCTGTGTATTCTCGCTTAAGTTCCGATTTCTTTACAACTCAACGACCTTAGTTGATTCTGGGCCCCAAAAATGTGTGCCATTGTCCAAGTAAATAACTAAAACCTTGCAATGAATGGAGCTTAAGGAAAGAGACTACGCCAAGCTCATATAACAGCTCCACAGGGGCCTAAGTAAACAGGGCAAACCATGTCTCACTCCCTCCCTTCGGGATGAGTAGTCCTATTACATCTACACTGATTGTACATTTTGACTCAACTTCTTGTTCTGTTGTCCGACTTCTCAAAATCCAAACGTTTTCTCTTAAAATTGTAACTAGAGTTGAAACTCAGGAATTGGATCGATTTGACATGAAGCTCCTTAACAAATGATGGAACGGACAGATGTCCCGAGGGTACGGCGATGGAGTTGTAATATTCACCGGATTCGGCCCTAAAATCAACTTAGTTTTTATTCTCTTTCGAGTCTAGAAAGTTTTCCGTCGCCCTATTTTCGTTATATCCTCTTCGTTTTCATATTGATCCAACCTAATAAAATTTCTGCTCCAAAAGATTTTTCTGTCAGCGTTCCGAATTCAATATTCTCTTCATGTGTTTTGAAAACTTCTCATTCTCGTCAAAAAATTACTTTTACTACAAAAATCTGCTTACTATTCGGTTCAGCTTGGCGTTCTAATTCTATCCAACTAATAAAACATTCATATTTTGGTTTATCATCTTCGATAATGAAACATTGGAATCGACCAAAGAAAACGTGTCTTTAACCCCCCCCCCCCACCCAAATTTGTTGGTTTACGTTTCAAGATACGTAGATTCAGAAAATCTAATAAAAAAAACTCTGCAAATTCTTGACTCAACATTTGTCGATTTCAATGGTTCATTATCGAAGATAATAAATCAAAATCCGTCCGTCCACCGTCCGCGGCACTTTGACCTGAGTTCATACCATATCCCCGTGCACATGGATCTACACGGGTCTCCAAAGATAGTCACCTCCAAACCTACTCTCTTGAAACATCCTGTGGACTGGGTCAAATATAAAGAAAAAATATCGAGCGAATTGAATGAACTACCATCCCTAAAGACTGAAGCCGACATTGATGAGGCAGTTCGGAAGTTGACGACCTTGATTTCATCAGCTGCCACCGAAGCCTCTTCACTTACTATAACACGTTTCCCATCGCCATCGCGGTACTCTTTCCCGGCTCCTCTTGCTACCATCTGGCTGGAACGGAAACGTGTTAGGCGTAGGTGGCTACGTACAAAGAACCTCAGTGACAAAAGGCTTTTCAACCAACTGGGTAATGCTCTAAGAGCCAAAATTTGCGAAATCAAAAACAGCGTGAGGAAATACTGTCGCTCAGTGCTAAAGATTTCTCCCTTTATAGGAAAACTAAAATCCATACTAAAAGCCACAGAATCATCCCTCAGCTGAAGCATGGCCCGAACTGGTTGTCACTGCCTCTCGAAAAAGCAACAGCTTTTGCTGAAATGCTCGAAAGCCGTTTCACTCCCCACGACACTCATCAGCACCCACTACCTGTCCAAAATAACCAGTTCCCTTCCCCGTCCATATTCTTTTCGCCTAAAGAGGTTAATAAACAGATAAGGCGGTCAGCCTCACGCAAAGCACCTGGTCCTGATTTGATTGTCAAAGTTCTCCTAGTAAAAGCACCACGTTGTCTCTGTGCACACCTTACCCGCATTTACACTTCTGCTGCGCAGCTTGGTTACTTCCCTCGCGCGTGGAAGCACGCGACAATCATAATGATCCCCAAACCAGGGAAACCGGAGAACGATATTTCCTCATATAGACCTATAAGCCTGTTATCAGTCCTCTAGAAGATTTTTGAGCGTTTGACCATTCCACATCTTAAGAAATACACCGAACATTTAATCCCAGACCAGCAGTTCGGGTTCAGAGTGAAACTCTCGTGCACCTTACAGCTTCAACGTTCAACAAGCGTTCGACAGACTCTGGCATGATGGTCTCCTTGCCAAATTGAGGATCCACATTTTAAATAACCTGTATTATCTGCTGAAAAGTTATCTCACGGATCGCAGTTTTCAAGTTAATATTCAGAACGAGTTTTCGCCTATTAAAAGCATACATGCCGGAGTACCTCACGGTAGTGTGATGGGGCCTTACTTGTACTCGTATATATTCTTTTGCCACGATCTTCCCCTGCCTGATCCGCCATCGTTCACTTCTATGTTCGCTGATGACTTGGTTTTTACTGTGTCCAACGCAAACATTGAAATGGCTACAACTCGTTTGCAAGAATCTGTGGACCTCCTATGGAGTGGTGCTCTAAATGGCGCCTCAAAATCAATGCAAAGAAGTCGAACATTGTTACATTCACCTACAGACGCAAATACGAGGAGTTGCCGATCCTTTATTCGACTGAAACTATTCCTGCAGCATCTTCTTACAAGTATTTGAGTGTAACATTAGATAAAAGACTAAGCTTTCAAGACCATATAACCGAACTGATCAAACGGCTCAGGAATCGCACGAAGATGCTCAGACCCATCCTGCACAGTCCATACCTCTCAAAAGAAAAAAGAATGATCATATACAAGGCAATCATAAGACCAACATGGACTTACGCTCTGCCAATTTGGGGCACATGCTCCCAATCACAATTCCGACGTCTCGAACGACAACAAAATAAGACGCTCCAGGTGAACATAGTGCACACTCCGCCATTTGTTAGAAATGAGACCATCTATCGAGATTTTGGACTGGACACCCCAACAGTATTCCGCGAAAAAATCATTAGAAACTTCATCGAAAGTGCCAGAAATAACAGCAATCCTCTGGTTTTGCAAGGACTACTTCCCTTTGACGTCCAACGACTGAAGCTCCCACGCCACCTATCTTCATTTTTACCTGCAACGTTTGACTAACAGATGTATCACAATCCAGTTTAATTTTATGTTTGATTTATTCAGTTTTATTTTGAACACTTTCCAATCTCAGTCCTTCTAATTATTGAAGTACTTTAAGTAGTATAATAACTATTTATCAGCACAGTACAATTTCCATCCAATAAGGTATAATACACTTTGCCTAGTTAGCGTTGAGCAAAAATTACAAAATTTTTTTACGGGTTTGGACCAGCCACATAATGATCCTTGAAACTTTTCATAACATTCGATCAAGGGTTCAAAACGAATTTTGAAATTTTGAAAATTTCATATCTCAAAGAATCCATAGAAACGGCATAATTTTTAGTTTATATTTAGATAGAGTTTATTTTTTTGAAATTTTTAAGACCATCCGCAGCTTTGTACGACCAGCCGTTCGTTCACAATGGAACATGGTTTTCAGATATCGAGTAAAATCATAGTAAATAATAATTATTATCAAATATTATTAAAAATAATTCATAAATATTATTAATAACTGACAATACCTAATTAATAATAATTTTCACCAGGTACTTGTTTTTCATGTTCCCGATGAGCTCGGGATTTGAAATTTCAAATATAAGTCAGAACTGGATGAAAATGCAATATTCACTCGATTTCTTGTCATTAAAATTGTTTAAACAATACCTATTTGTTTAAACAATTTAAATTTTGATGATGAGCTGGAAAACCACATTTGGCCTCCGGGCTTGGATCTGGTAACTAATGTAGTAAAAATACAAAATACAGGATACCGATCAATCGCTTCCGCTATGTTTTCCCAAAATTATTACACTGTCTTGTATCCACTATTCCTTGGATATTTTCTTGTGGAGGAACATACGCAAATGGTACCGGTCATGAGATGTTAGATATACTAGTAATACTTACTAATAAAACATCTGCAACTTGTGCTGAAGAGCGTAGACTATTTTTGTGAGAAGCCTCAGCCTTCATCGATAGACCCGGGGAGACCTTTCAACAAGTTAGGGAAGGTAGCGACAGCTTGTTGGGAACAACCAGATAACTAACTCAATATCCCAGTCAACTTCCGTGTTTTATCGCAAACCACACAAAGGCCAGCTTCGCCCCTCAGTCTCACCTGAATGAATTCGAACTAACCGATCTTGATGTTTATACAACGGTTGCCTTGACATAGCTTTTAAATAATGAATTATTTCCCACTTTCCTGCATGAAAAGCATCAAGTCCAACTGCATTCAAAGATATGGGCTTAACGCTGGGCAACAACTTTTGTCACTGGCTCTAGTCCTGGCACCAATGGTATTAAATTTGATCAAAATAAATTTTGAAATTTTCAAAACGTCAAAGAATCTTGGAAATATCCAATATCCATATCGTGCCAATTTCCAATTGAACGGCTCTGTTTTCACTTTTCCGTTCATACCTATTAGAATAGGTTTTAATTCAGATAATTTTTCAAGACTACCCTGGACTTTGTCGACCAGCCGTTAGTTTATTTACAATGAGGGCTCACAAGTAGAACTGAGGAATTTGTGCATGAAGCAAACTGTAGATCTCCGGACCACTGTTTATACTAAGGAACAGCTGATTCAAACAACACATGACTTTGTCACTTTTTGGGTCCTTGGGATTGAGGTAATTTTGGATATTTGTTGGGTACTTCTTCATATTACTTATTAACGAAAAACTCTGCAAATTCTTGACACAACAGTTTATTATGTTCTTTGAGCAGATTACCCTAATCTAATTAACGAACTGATAGATGAAACTGTAGCGTCATTTCACGTCTCTAACTCAACATCCAAATTTAATTTGTTTAAACAAATAGGTAGGTATTGTTTAAACAATTTTATAGTCCGGGAAAAATGCCAATTTAGTTTGGAGTGAAGGGTCATCCCCAGGTACATGACGGTGTCAGCGTACGGTATTTTATTTGAGTTGATCTCAACATCTAAGACTGAGATTTTTCGATTTGTGAAATTGATGTGAACCGACTTCGACTCGTTCAGCTTCATTCTCCACATCTTAGTCCACTTGACTATCTCGTTAGTGGACTTTTGTAATTTGTGAGTGGCGGTTTCTACATATTTTCTAACAGATAGGATTGCCGTGTCATCTGTAAAGTAGCAACAGTTGTGTCTTCTAGTATGGGTAGGTCCCGTGTGTACAAAAGGTGAAGTACGGGACCTAGAACACTTCCTAGAACACAAATATGAAAATGACGCAAACTAAGAGGCTGCGGCCGAACAATACTGTTGGCATGATAAGCGGGATAATAATATTATTATATATTATGTATGCTATATTATAAGAAACGTTTGATTTCTCTGATGAGAGATAAGACGATAACGATTTTGTTATCGAACAGTTTGAGAAGTGACTCTGTATAAAGACTAGAAATTATTTTGGGCGAGCTGAATTTTTGACGAAGAGACAGCAGCTGTCTGAACCGGTCGATAGTGGAATCGAATATCGATATTCGATGATATAAAATTATAGCAAAGTTCAATGCTGAAAAATCTTCAAATCTTCCCCACGTTCCTACCTGGCATCAACTGGGACTGGCCTCGCATCCACTCAAGCAAGACGTAGCCAAATCTACAGATCAAGCATAAAAAGTCCCTCATATTATTACCTTGGGCGAATTCTGCTTCAAACCACTACTTTATTCTTCTGATTGTTCTCGCGTCAAGCGTAAGATGAAGAGAGTAGGGTAGGATCCATCATCGGTTATTCGTTCAAACTTAAATTATGTAGGATATCATTTGCGTTGGTATGATGGTGGATGACATTCAGAACGAATAGAGCAACCAAGGCCAGTTATGGTGACG
The DNA here is from genome assembly GCA_963920205.1 of Stenodema calcarata. Lineage (NCBI taxonomy): Eukaryota > Metazoa > Arthropoda > Insecta > Hemiptera > Miridae > Stenodema > Stenodema calcarata. The sequence goes on along the minus strand of OY986048.1, from coordinate 29,376,064 downwards.
GGGCAAAATCATCTTCGTAATGTTGCATTTATAATGATCAATAAGTTTAAGTAAACATATCCAAAAAGCTTCCGCGACCTCTAGGAAGCTTTACGAAATACGCATACAGTTGCATTTGTTGATATTTTCTTGCTTGCCACCATTCTCCTATCTTGTTTTCAATTATCTGCAATAGCTAAACGCTTCCTCTGAAGAATGAAATAATCCTGGAATCAATTTATCATGCATCAGATCAGCCCCCAGGTTTCTGTTATGGTTATTGTTAATTTAAAATCGACTAAGTCACACTCAAGCCCTGGAATGACGAATAATAATCAACCTCTTGAGTCTGACGCAGAGTAATATTCTTTTTCCTTAAGATCCTGTCCATTGATGATATTTATGAAATTAGGTTTATGATGCAAAATAAAGGGGTTTGTGGTTTGCATTGTGTTCCTCCATTTATATACTCAATTATCATTTTCCTCCACCAGGTTTTCTCTGGAATTCATCTTTCTTCTTTAAGCGCCGTAAGGTCCACCGAACGAAAATTAATTTGCCCGCTTGAAAAAACTGCACAAGAAACTTCTCCTCACTACCTAATGACAAAAGAGCTTCTCATCAAACATAATGACAATATAAAACCTCTTAACTCAAATTATTTAGAGAACAAAAGTTTGCTGCCAGAGAGACAAAAATCTTTGAAGAAGTAGGGGCAGTTGAATTTAATTCTTCTCTTTGGGAATCAGTTTCTCTATTCCTTTATCTCTTTTGAGTAAATAAGATTATTTCAGCACTCTTGAACGCTTCAAAGGTAATAGAATAAATTGATAAGGGGCTAGGAAAACAACAATCGGAACAGGTGTTCCTTGCTCACTAAAATCAATAGTAGATAGACTCGGGCGGTATTATTTTTCACACTGCGCAAACTACTATTTTGAGCATGTCCCGCGAAAACGACTCTCCAAATAACTCAACGTTCTACGCAACAGGACATATCTCAGACATATTTTCAGCCACCGATTTGATGCTGAGGCGAGTTGGATATAATTTTTTTAAGCTTCTCTTATTTACGCTTTTTAGGCCTGTATTCCCCTTCTCTAAATGCTCATTGGAGGTGAATTTTTAATAAAGCCAGAAAGTTTCTAGGCTATCTACGCATTCCAGCCAATAATACACCATAACTTAAAAAAAAAAGTTCATTGGTAACTTATTTCCAGTAGATGGAGCCTCAATCTAGACAACTGAGTTTCATTTCGAAAAATATTATAATTTGAAGTGATTCTATTCGTGTTGAAAATTTGGACCAACATTTCAATCAATTTGAGACGACACGAATATTCTGTCTATATGTTCTGTCACAAGTTAAAATTCATTTCTCAATAAAATAGTGAGAAATTCCAAAGAAGGAATTCCGTTGAAAATCGTTTGTATAGCAGCTGCGCTTCATGACAAACTTGTAGACGGCTGCTAAATACCTCAAGCACTATAACTATAAGTTAAGCCATAACTTCAATCACAATGTTAACATGACTAGTACTCCTGTCAGTGATCCTAAATACTGTTAGGAGCGTAGCTCCTACGAAATTATTATTGACTGCATGGTTTTTGTGATTGATAGTTAAAAAAGTTGTTGTTGTGATTTTCGGTTCGCTCTTATCTATACTATATAATAAAATCGTGTCTGTCTGCCTGTCTGTCTGTTTGTCTCATCATCAATTGAGAACAGCTGAACGTAGAAAGTTGCGACTGGTACCATTTGACGCAGAATTTATCAGGGAAGGTTCATGAAAAATCCGCGTTTAAATCTGTTCATCCGCTGAAACGCTATGAATGAAATACTACTAAAAAACGTGTTATAATCACTTCTATGAGGACGTTTATGCTTATAACTTTTGAACGGTTGAACGTAAATCCGATTGTAAGTAGTCTCTGGATTCAGCTCGACGAGTACTTTCAAGTGGTACTTCAATCAGGATGTTAGTGAGAGGGGGGGGGGGGGGGTGCAAGTTGTTCGAGGGGGGGGGGTGCAGGTTGGGAGGGGGGGGGGGGATCTACAGGCATTCAAAACTACTTGACCAGTTGGAGTGCAACTTTGGGAATTTGTTGGGTGAACATTGAGGAATGTTTCTAAACAGGTAGGGTGTGTCAATTGTATGGGGGGGGGGGGGTTAACGGCAGTTATGGTAGGGGGAGGGGGTATTACCGGGATATTTAGGGGGGGGGGGGGTGTACAGGTTGTGCGTGAAGGGGGGGGGGGGGTCTACAGGGAATCCAAAAACTATTTGACGAATTGGAGTGAAACATTGAAATTGTGTTGTGTGAACATTGGGAAGGTTTCTGACCAGTTTGGTTTGTTCTACCGTTGCGAAGCGCGGGTTCACAGCTAGTTACATATAATATTTTAAGCTCTTCCCAACCGTGTACCAGATGAACTTCTGCAACGTCCCAACCACCAATATGAATTCCCCGTTCGGTATATTTTGCGGTTGTGAAGACTACAACCTTGCTTCGCAACGTTGTGGCAACGTATTTTCCAGTTGGGCGTCCTCCTAAAGAAGTCGCTGCCCCGATGAAATTATTCATATCCCCGAATAAATCCGAAAGCTTGTAGAATAAACATGCGAAAAATAGTTTGAGGCTGCCAAATAAGCGTGTTCCCTTATATCTTTCTCTTCCAGTCAGTACATACTGGCGATGGCTTAAAAAACCCGATGCCGGTCTGAATAAACATTTACCCAGCCTATCAGTATTATGGGAGTCCATTCAGGGATTGCCTACTCTCAAATGGAAACCCAACGCAGTTCCTCAAAATTCGCTTATTTGAATGTTGGCCACCGTAGTAAATTGACTTCAGTATATGTGTTATCCGATTTGCATACCGATTCTTTGTATAGCATTCTTTTAGCACCAGTGCTATTAAGAGAAGAAAGGCAGTTCTGATCCAACCAGGGGGAGCTTTTCAAGAGGAGATCAATATTTGGAGACACCTGGGTCAAGTGTATTCTTGACTCAACAAGATTCTGTGGAGCAAAAAGCGTAGGATCAATAAGACAAACCATATTATTTCTTGGCGAGAAGAAGCCCCCACAGATCGGTCAAACGAAAGAACCGCGAGATCATGACGATGAAATCAAAACATATTGTCTTCCTGGCGAGACATTAGAGCACTAGAGGTGGCTAACGGACTGAAAGACAAATGAGAATGGAGAAGCCCCTTTATTCTTAGAACGTGATACTGAACGTCGTCTTTCCCAACTTGATGCTTAGTCTGACTCGCTCTTGTGCAATAGCGATATTCAAATGTACCAAACGTATTTCTTTTACACAATCTCTCCAAATGAAATCAATACGTTTCAAAAAGTTACGCGCGGATTCAAAGAACATAATTTTTTAAATCCCCTCGTCAACATCTTTTATTTGAAACCATAGATTACTATCGTAAATCTAACACCCCCTCCCCCCTCTGATACCACACGTATTTTTTTTGATAGTGTAAAGGTGTAACGTAAATACATAAATAAGCGGCGGACGGCGTACGGCGGACTGACGGATTTTTTTAAATGACATTTTCTGAGTCTAAGTATCTTGAATCGTATCCCATCCTCTCTGCTTTCAATGGTATCCCCTAACTGATTTAATTAAATTTATTGATTTGTCATTTCACCTGCATATTAACGTGATATGATGCAATGAACCTAAATTATCAACATGTGATTTAGGTATAGGTATATTTCTGATTGATCTCATCGTTATTCAGCAACCAATTGGACGTATATTGGGTATCCAGGAGTCATGGAAATAATCTTCACGCAGGACTTGGTCTCCGGTGAAACGTAGTATATTCAGAATAGACAAAAAGAACGAAAAATCCAGAGTCTTGCAGCATGGCTATAAGAGCGAATTTTCGAAGAAATAATTGGTTTTATGTAAAATGTCTCCATTGAAGAACATGATGTCCATGAAGAATATCTAAAGTATCAACCACGTTTCTTCATCTTCAAAGGGCTCCAGTTTGAGAGCGGAATAAGATATAGCAAAATTCTGACTTGAACCATCTTATTCAGCGTGTAAAAACCTTAAAAATGAGGTGTCACTTGAAAGACTTTCATTTTTTGGGTGAACCCCCCCTCCCACTACCCCAAAACCCCCTCATCATTTAGGAATTTCAACTCTAAACACGACGGTGAAGTCAGAATTGCGATATCTCATTCCGTTATCAGATTAGAGGAGAGTTAACATGATGATCATGTCAAGTAACAACCATGCTTCTTCATCTTCAAAGTACTCCAGTTTGAGAACGGAGTTTTCTGAATTCATCATCTAGTTCAGCATAAAACAACCTTTAAAATGAGGTGTCAGTCGTCAGAATGTGCCATTTTGGGAATTTATTAGGAACTTCCCCCCCGCCCCCTAAAACTCCCCAAAACCCCCCTTAGAATGGCCCGATTATGCCCATCTACGAACTCAGTCTGTCGATTGTCAAGACGGATTTATTGTGCAAATTTGAACTTTGTATCTCAATTCTATCGAGAGTTATCGTCTGGAATGACACATATATACCTATATAGGAAAATTAACCACATGGCCAAGATAATTTAGATAACTACCCTCCTGCCTAAAAACTCATCGAACTAAAACTAAACTGATCAAGAGCCAGGATAGGTGCTTTTTCTTAAAAACGACCATGTGTCAGGCTGTAATCCCGGTTTAATCAAGTCCAATAAAAAAACTGATATCACCACTTCCATTAAGAACCACCCTGTATAATTGTATATCAATATAATTGATTAATTTATAACTATGTGAAACTATGTAAATTTCTCCAGTTGTTTCTTATAGTTATGGGACTCACAAGGATATTGTACACGAAACAGTGATCTAGACAGAAAGGTGATCTGTGCAGTAGATAATGAACCGTTGTGGAAAACATATCAGCGGTTTTATAACTGATCCCTGTCAATACGATGTAAATTACACTAAGCATCAAAAACAGCAAAGGAAACTTCTAGAAATTGTTAAGTACTCGACAGGGCGAAAAGGCAATAAATCAAGAGTCCAAGGGGGAGAACGAATTTGGCTTCGTGGATTTTTGAGCTAACCTTTTGAAATTAGGGCAACCGAGGTCAATTACAAGCACACAACCGAGAGTAGTGACGATATAAGCTGCACCGGAAGTATTGATAGAGAAGTCGAGGTTGGAGCAGTTCAGAATGTTGATCTGGAACCTCTAAGCTATGAAACAGTCCAGTGATCAAGCTACAGCTTCGCCAAATAAGGATAGTGTTGTACTCGTAGTTGCGAATAGGGAAAGCTAATGCCGTAGACACTGACCATTTGTCTCTCTATACTCAGGAGAAAAGCAGTGGCCCTGAGTTGAACGAGGGGTAAAATGAATTCTAAAGTTGTTGTTTGTCACATTAAATTATTATTGTTTACACGGCTTCAACAATAATTCATAATTTTGTTAGACTGCAAACTATATGGTTCGCCATAAAATAGTGGTCGGTGACGGAGTTTATTATAAATATATTATGAAACAATAAAAACGGTTCGAAACTTAGCATTTGTTTCAGAATGCTCTCAAATGTATTAAATTACACAACATTTCCACATTACACAACGTTTATTGTCTTCTGGATAGGTCCTTCAGACCTTTCTGTTCCCATCATTGTTCAATACAATAATATCCTTGTGAGTCCCATAACGATACGAAATAATTGGAATAATGCGCTGAAATATTGTTCAAATATGTGATAACTAGCTCAGATCTATAATTTATTCATATACTTTTTTTTTTCTTTCAAATTCTTTATTTATTAAAGAGTAAGATAACAACTGAGCCATACAGCCCATCTAGCTACTTCACTTGCTTACATAAATCACATGGAATCACATAAATCACATGGAATTACAGCTCATCAGCTGTACCATCAGCAAAAGTATAATAGACGATTGAAACATTTATATAGATGATACTTAGAATAAATTTGTATAAATATAATTGTGGCGTTTTTTGTACCTTGTGGCTGACTTTTTCGCTACTTACGAGAATTTAATTTTTCTGGGGATCCTTGGAGGGTGAAGGAAATGAAACCAAACATAATTCAAAAATAGTCATAACAAATAGTCAGAATATAGTTTTTATTCTTTAAATTTCAAGAATGATAAGGTTACCGCGCGCGCCTATCTGATAACCTACGCCATTTTACGTCTTATTTCCAGCACGAGTCTCTTCTCTTTGACTGCATTTCACGGCAACCTACCGGTGGTTTTACCTAAAACCGGTTCCTTCTCGTTCGTCAGTAAACATAGGCCATTATTGGCGGAAAAAAGAAAAAAAAAGTGATTTTTAACATACGCCCATCTTCTAGACACCCATTCAATTCGATATCAAAAAACCATAATATGTTATAAAACATATTATGTTGTTTTAATCAGCTGTTCCTCAGTATGGAAATTGATTCATGCCCATTTTTACGATTTTATATCCGGATAGTCCTAAAGCATCCTTTTTTCTTCTCTTTTTTGGTTTATTATCTTCGATAATGAACCATTGGAATCGCCCAAAGAAAAAAAATTTTTAACCCCCCCTCAAAATTTGTTGGTTTACGTTTCAAGAAACGTAGATTCAGAAAATCAAATTAAAAAAAATCCGTCCGTCCGCCGTACGCCGTCCGCCGTCAGCGGCACTTTGCCAAAAATTCAGATGAAACGGTATATATTTCTATTTCATATTTGGATAGAGTTTATTTTTTAAGACCATCCACAGTTTTGTACGACCAGCCGTTCGTTCACAATGACGGCTCAAAGTGGGAGCGGATCGAAAATCGTCAACATGAGAGTGAATTGAGAGGCAGCCTGTCGGGTCCATTTTCAAACTGGTTCAGCTGATTCAAACAGCTCATGGTTTTCAAATATCGAGTTAATAAATAATATTTAAAAATAATAATTAATAATGAAGCATGAAAATGGTTAATAAGTAACAATAAATATTATTAATTTACACTACTTGATAATAATTATTGATAATTGATGATAATTCTTAATATTAATTAATCTATCATTCAGTAATCTAGACAGAAGGGTCATCTGTACAAAGAAGATAATAAACCGTTGTGTCAAGAATTTGCAGAGTTTTTTTTTTTAAATTTGAGTAGGTACCTGATTCTACGCATCTTGAAAAGTAAATTTTCTATTATTTATTTATCTATTTATATGTTACAACACCTAGTAACGTTTTCTCGTACATTAGAGCGTTTTTTGTGGTCTATAGATCACCACTACCTATATCCACTACACATCACTCCACACTACACATCATTCTCCGTATGTCTCTGCTTTTGACCAGTAGGTTAATACTTCAACGTTTGGATGTTTGCGGAGCCGGAGCTCATACCCCATTGCAAGTTTTCTTATATTTTCGCCAACTGTCTCTCTCTCTATCTGTAGGTCTCGATGGAAATCAGCCGTTCGTATGTACCAAGGGGTACCAATATACCGCAGAACTTTGTTCTGAAACGTTTGTATACGTTGTATATTGCTATATACAACACATTGTTGTATATATTGCTATATGCTATATACACATTGTTGTATATAAGTCCAGATTGGTTTGATTAGTTGCTGGTACAGAAACAACTTATTGTTGAGCATCTTAAGTTGAGCTCGTCATTCTTTATTCTTTACGTGGGCTTTCCACCACAGCTTACAGTCGAGAGTCATGCCAAGCTATTTTGCCTCGACCGCATAAGGTGCCTTAATCCTTGATACCATACTTTATCTATGCTTCTAGACATCTAGAAAGACAGCTGAATATTTTTCTTTCTAACGAGCATTCAATCAGATTCGTGTACCTGTGTACCTGGTCCATTATGGAGTAAGGGTCTCGAAATCCAAATTGGTGTGATGGAATGGGATCTCTCTCTTCTATAATAGGTTTGAAGGGTAAACGAATCAATTTTTTTCATGGTCAATTCCAATGGTTTATTATAATTTGATAATATTTATGATGATAAACCAAAATACATGACTTTATAGTGGTAGTCATTGTAATAATATTTTTACTTCAAAAATTCGGTAGAAAAGTGTTAAATTCCATTGTTGAAATCTACCTGGACCATCGTCAAAACATTGTTCAAACAGTTAGGGATTAAATTGGTCGAAGCCATAGTACCATAGCATTTTATGAAATTGACACATTAAAAAGAGCCAATGATACAAAAAATTGCATTCTTTTGATAGGAATGTTAATATTTAGTCTGAAGAGAAGAGCAACTCCTGTGTTGCACCTTCACCAATTCCTCCAAGAATGAAACCGTGTATGTTTACTATCACGAGCCTCTTGGTTAATGATGGAAATTATTATTGTGATTCACTCAACGAATTTCAGCCGTACATTGCGCTGTATGGATCCTACAGGCTACGTACGCCCAAGGTAATTCACGTGTGAATCCAGCTCTAATCGGGTTCAAGGTGCAGTGACTTAGTTCATTATATGGGACTACTTGTGCGGCGAGAGATAGTTCTAATCGATGTCACGAGTCAGCGGGACCACCACCCCTTTCACGAAACATGTGGAGACTGGTTCCTCCGAGATAGTTCAGAAAATAATAGCTCACGGGAGCGGCGTATACAGCGTAAACAGTGCTATGCAGCACTATATACAGTGCTTTGGTTGAAGGGGGTTTCTTGTTTAGTTCATACTGTGGTAAGTAGCCAGATTTAGACAAACCGATTCGAATGGAGTCCTGTCTCGGGATAGGAACCCAGCTCAAAATTATTTAGATGGAGACTAAAGTATATTATAATATAAAGCCTATAAATAGCCTCTTGTTACCCCCTTGAGGTAGGTACTTACACATTTCAAATGAAGGAGCAAATGTGTACCACAGCAAATTTTACAGAATGTGAAAGTTTCAAGAGTTGTGTATTATTACAAAAATTAAAAGTAGGTACTTACCAGAAGATGAAAAGAAGGGATTTTGAAAGTCCGTTCACGAAAAACTGCTTGACCACTCTGAACTTCATTCAAGATCAGAAAGGGCGCCCCTCAACAATGCGTCGGCTGCACATGAGGACGCAATCGTTCAGCCAACGTTCAGTGATGAGAGTCTCATCATAATGGTGACTAGATTTTCCAGTGTCCACTTTATGGTCGTGTTGACATTTGACGTAAGTATCAAGACAAATGTCAACACGACCGTATAGTGACCATTGGGCGTCGGTTTTCAAACAGCCTACACTTTTACCCCGTTCAAACAATTACTCGTCGTAAAGGTATACTAAGCATACAAAGATCTAAAAACATAAGATGTGTTTCGCAAGCGATCCTCAAATTGGCTGTTTTTACTTACTGACTGAATTAAGGTGAATGGAACACCCTGGCAGTCTCCACAACCACTACGTTCGCCCCATTCTTTTCGTGATTTACTGATGGACTGTTTTCATGTCTGTATTTTTTGTTGTTAAGAGTGTTGAATTGGAAGGAATACATTATGTGAGACGATTTAAATACCTAATGGTATCTACTAGTCCTGGAGCCGAGGCCGAAAATGGGTGTTCATTTTAGGAGAAGGTTTGATATAAAATTATGAAAATCTAGTCAATTCTGAGTAAGAAAATCCAAGTCTGCCATTTCAAAGCGGTTGCTTTCAAAAATGGCAGCCATTTAAAAAGTGACGAAAACGCACAAACATGACCTGTCTTTAGGATGGATGGAACTTTTATAGATGATAGATTATGTCCAAACATAGATGTTTTCACCAGTCTGCCACTTTCAACCGGTTGAAAATGCGTGGCAGACTCAATTTCAAAAATTGCATTTTTCGGGTGTAAAATTTACAGTATTTGGGACGCCTCAAATTTTCACACATGATTATATATGCCCAAATAAGGAGTTTGAGACTTGTCTGCCAATCTAAAGCAGTTGAAAAGTAATGGCAGACTTGAATTGAAATATTGCCAAATTTGGTGATAAATTTCATCAGTTTTAGGAAGATTCAAATTTCAATACGTTAAAGTACCTGTGGTATGAGAGCAATAGACCATGGTCTGCCTTGCCTAGCCAGTTGCTTTCTACCGACAGACTGAAATGCAAAAATTGCCAAATTACTGATCAAAATTTTGTGATTTTAGGATGCTTCAAATTTCGGCTCAACATTGTTCTCCTGCAATAAGACTGAAAAAGAGTAGTCTGCCTTCAGTATCCCGTTGTTTAAGTTAGGCAGACTGAAATTGAAAAATTGCAATTTTCAAGGTCAAAATGAATGTATTTTGGGAAAGTTGTAATTTTGGCATGTGATACTAGCATGTTAGTGTAAACTTTTTGACGCAGTCTGCCATCAATATTCCGCTGCCTTCTGGCGGCAGACTGAACTCAAACGTGGGAAAACAGAAATAATTTCAATTATTGACCATTTTTATGGTAAAAATGCATCTTCTTTAGGACGATTCAAATTTTGGCACATGATACTACATTGTAAGAAGAAACTTTGTGACATGGTCTGCCATCAATATCCAACTGATTTTTTCGGCAGACCAACAATATTAGGTATCTTACTTACATAATATGTTACAATTTGCCATCCCTCAACACCTTTATTAGCTGCAAGTAATTTTTTCTACATCCATTTTCCTTCATGTCCGACTGTAGAAAATATCTTTAATTTATAAATGAAACAAGGGAGAAGCAGAAAACAGAATGGGAAAACACTAAACTTCGCGTCGAAAACGGCCGTTAGGTGGGTCCCGGGTAGCCGCCCAGAATAAAACTGCCTTTTTTTCATCTTCCAGGTAAACTACAGTCTAGAAATTTTAACCGTCAGTCGGGGATAGACCACATTGCAATATTCACTCGGTTTCTCATCTGTAAAATTGTTTAAATAATACCTTTTTGTAATAATACAAATTAAATTTTGATGCTGAGCTATTGACTTGAAATTTTAAAAATAGGTCAGAACTGGATCACAATGCAATATTCACTCGGTTTTTTGTCTGTAAAATTGTTTAAATAATACCTATTTGTTTAAACAAATGAAATTTTGATGATGAGCTACATACTTGAAATTTTAAATATAGGTCAGAAATGGATGACATTTCAATATTCACTCGGTTTGTATGACATGGTATGAGTATGGTATGGTATATTATTGTATGTATGATTTGGTATAGTACAGTATGGTATGATAGGAAAGAAATTCGTATGGTATGGTATGAGTACGGTGAGAATATGGTATGGTGCCGATTTGCAACACAGTCTGGTATAGACAGAAGGGAGTTTATTTTTCTATGGCCATAGATTTAGGCAAGTTTAGTTATTTTCCATTGTACATTGGTAACATCAACCGAATCCAGAAATAACATTATTTTGTTTACTTTTCCAACAATTTTGATTATTTATTTATCGCCACATTGCATCCGACATTTGGACATTTCACCGCTGAACACGACGGCGAAGTCAGAATTGCAATCTCGCATTACGTCCTAAAATGGACGAAGCGATTAGGAAGAAGTTGAACGAAACGAAACCTATCCATATAAACTTCACGAATCTGAAGACATACGTAATCCCATTAAAATTTAATAAGTTAATATTAACTCACAAACAGTACCTTAAGCGGACGAGGCGAAATACATTGGCATGACTCTCGACTGCAAGCTGAGGTGGAAAGCCCATGTAAAGAAAAAGAAATAAAAAACATACCGTTCTATATGAATTTTTCGAGATATGAGATTTTCAAATTTTCAAAATTCGTTTTGAACCCCTTCCCCTTGACCTAGGGTTATGAAAAGTTTCGAGGACCATTGTGGGGTTGGTCGAAACCCATTAAAAAAATTTCGTAATTTTAACTCAACGCTAACTGGGCAAAGTGCCGCGGACGGCGTACGGCGGACGGACGGATTTTTTTTTATTCGATCTTGAAACGTAAACCAACAAATTTTGAGGGGGGGGGTTAAAATTTTTTTTTCTTTGGGCGATTCCAATGGTTCATTATCGAAGATAATAAACCAAAATGAAGTACGAGGTACGCGGTGTGGGTGTGACAGGGGGCGCAGAGACATAAAAGGTCTCGTCGTATGACGCACTAGTTGGCTCCTGCCAGCCGTATTACGTCATACGCTCGTGCGTCATAGGCTCTGACGTACTTGTTGGCCTCCTGCTAGCCGTCTTACGTCATACGCTCGTGCGTCATAGGCTATGACGCACTTGTTGGTCTCCTGAAAAATTTGTTCCCTTGATTCACCCTTTCCCTCAGATCACGTCAGAACACAAGCGACCGGCGGGAAATTACGTCAGATCCTATGACGCACGAGCGTATGACGTAAGACGGCTGGCAGGAGGCCAACTAGTACGTCAGAGCCTATGACGCACGAGCGTATGACGTAAGACGGCTGGCAGGATAACTAGTGCGTCAGAGCCAATGACGCACAAGCGTATGACGTAAGACGGCTGGCAGGTGGCCAACAAGTACGTCAGAGCCTATGACGCACGAGCGTATGACGTAAGACGGCTGGCAGGAGACCAACAAGTGCGTCA